>CM032890.1:28177715-28777715 GCA_019176425.1 Megalops atlanticus
ACACACACACACACACACACACACTCACACAGACACACACAGGCAGATGCGCACACATGTGCACAAACGCACACACATACAAATGCATATACAGCACATGCACACAAATGTACATACACAAAACACACACCACACACAAAAGCATACACGCACACACACACACACACACACACACACACACACACACACACACACACACACACACACAAAGGGATTTGATGAGTATACGAACCCAGTCAGAGCAGTGGGCACTGAGTTATTCTGTCCAGCATGATTATTACCTGTGCTGAAATACCAAAACCAAAGCCTAGTTTGAGGACACATTGTGCATTATGATATTTAACAAACTAACATATTGGAGAAGCAGGGAGGATTCTGTTTGTATAATTGACTGTGTGTATATTATCTGTACTGATACATAACAAAGCATCAAAGACAATGCAACTGCAGCAGCAATCAAGGTGGGATGTATTTAAGTGTTCAGACATACAGATGCAGAACTGTAGTTTCTGAGCTTGGCAATTATGCCGGTTCTCAAGAAGAAAGAACAATTACCCTTTGTACCTGCATCAAGCCTCTTGCTCCTAACGTCTGGCCCTGACCACACTGCAGTGTGAGAGACTGGTGACTCACCATGTTTCAGTCGCCAGGAGACAAAGGCAGTCTTGTTGTGGATTCAGACAATACTGCAGAGCTGTGAATTATTACTGTAGTAAATGAGATGGAATGACTGCTCTACAGACATCAGAGGTGAAGTGGAATCTCAATGTAGCGAAAGGTTCTGGAACAGCGGCGTTTTTAATGGAATTTCTTTTAGCTGCCACTAGGTGGCGTTTCAGTAAGGTCGATAGAAGGAACGTGATGCGGAGAGTGTGCATTTGTTTATGCTAATTTACGAGTGGTACACTGTGTACACTCGTGGTTAACTGCTGTACAGATGAGAACGCTTATTTTAAAGGGCAAGTTAATGCGACCAACAGCTTCCTCCTGAATTCAGCAGTGTCCTTACAGCAACCACTGCAATTAGCACATGACAGAAAAAAACCGAACTCTGATGGCTTATAATATCTTGTGTCAGCACTTCAAAAGTATATAAACTTTATAACGTACGTCGAGAGACCGGTTAACTTCGTCGCTGGGTCAGCCTCCAAGTGACAGTTTTGAATGTCCCGGAAGGATTTTGCATGCTGGACAATTAAAAAAGTCACTGGACTTTCTTTTCTCTGACTCTAACCAACAGCAGATGTCCAAAGGGGGTTCTATGACAAAGAGGGTTGTGTAGTCACTATTACTCACCAAATCCACCCCATTGATTTTTACAGGTCTCCTGGCGATCCAGTGGGGCCTTGATTTTCTCATCGTTTTCTCTCTCTCTTTTTTTTTTGTTTTGTTTCCGTTCCCTTTGATCTACTGCTGTTCTGGATGAAGACTCCACACTAAATCTGACTGGTGACATCACCAACCATCCTGCATATATATGGCTATGTCAGAGACAGAACAAAAGAAAGCTACGCTGCAATGACAGGACTCTGACAAACAAGAGGACATGCCTTTGGTCTACGTGCAGAAATGAATTTTTCATGAATTATTTCCCAAGGTTCAGACTTCGAGCAATCATGCATGCAGTTTAGTCTCTCAAAGCAGGTTCATATATAAATGTAAAGGTTTTATGCTGAATGAAATATAAAAAAACATTATCAATATTAAAAGATTTGTTTTAATATGACTATCAACAGAAGGGAAATGGCCAAATATTTTGGTGTGTTCAAAGTAGCTGTACAACATGTGTAACGTTGCCTATCTGTGTTGTTAAATTACAGTGACAGTATAATGCAAAATATAAATGATTACCCATAAATGCTATCTGAGTTGCTCTGGACTCCAACGATAACAAGACACATACAAAGGAAATAGATATGTTTATTCTAGACGCAGGCGACCAACAGAATTTTAATGTGTGATGAAAGATTCTTCTCCAGATATTGAGCAATGTCAGTGCATATTTGTGAATTCATTGTTTCCTGTCCAGGCAATGCACGTGGAAGGCGGAGTTCAGATGCCACGAGAAACAAAGTTAAGCAGAGATATAGCGTTTATTTTGGGGGAGAATGATTACCGTGCTGTAGATACCGTTATACAGTTGCACTGTACCACGCTGAAGGACCATGCATTTAAATGAGATCATCATGGATTTGCTATCTTGTCCCCACTTGTCCCGGTTATATTTTGCGCTTGTCCGATTTACGTCACCTCTCCAACATGCACTCGAGACACGAAGGAAGGCAGACTGGACGTTTTCCCGTGTTTCATCATCTTCCATGCGGCCTGTTATGACCCAAATCTCGCTCTTTTTTGACTTAGCAGACGCCTTATCCATAGCGAAACACATACACCGTCCGTATACCCTATTCCTTACCGCCACACCACACACCCGCGGTTCTAACATCAGCTGATTCTGGGATTCTTCCTGCACGATGGGCCTCTCGCAGTACACTGGCTCAGATCCTCAGTCTGTTTACTTCGTGGCTACATAATTAAACTGTTGGGCCTCGGCACGGTGAAGCATGCCACTCTGGTTAATCTGAGCTGATCGTACGGTCATACGTACAGGTGAAGACCGATACAGCGTTATAGCCATAACGCTGCAAATTAATGAGCCAGGAAGCTGAAATTCGAGAGGGAGAACTCTTTGGCCCCGGTGCAAAGAAAGTGTCAGCATTATTGCACAGCAAATACTGTGCAGATATGTATCATTTGATGCTGATATTAGGTACATAATATTACCACGATTCCATGTTTGTGAAAGAGAAGCTCCCTGTTTTATTTATCTATGTCTCATATTGTTTTTGTGGTGAAGTGTTTAACCCATTTGGAGCTTCCTGCACATGGTATGTTCTTTTTTTGTCTGAAACTTAGAAGGAAGTTGTGGTTACGATTAACGTCAGAAACATTAACTCAGTTTGAGGTGTCTTGCCGCACAGCGTTGACTGTGTAATCCCTTTACTGCCTAACCTGTACCTCAGCCATGTGTGCACGATTCGTTGAGGAGTGATCAAGTTAACTGAAGGGAAATTAGAGGGTAATAATGTATATACATTGTGCTGTTGTTTGAATATGTTGTACTCCGTGACTCCCTGACTACCTCGCGCTGGTTGTGCCGCAATCCAGCATCACACACTATTATAATCAAACTTTTTTTTTTTTTTTTTTTAACAAATATGGGCATCTTTCACCACTGAAATGCATGCATGCTCCCTGTGTTCTGTCTGTGACATTTCGGTCCTGAACCGAAAACACTACGTGCACTACTTCTGAATACACACGCCGACGCGTCACCTACATAATCCTTTAGTCATATGTCGTTTCCTTTCACAAAACTCAGATCATCTCAGTATCTCCCTGTAAGGTCGTCTTTAATGATGAGTTTACTTTAAGTCATATATTTGTCCAGCCGCCCTCCCCCCACCCCGGTCATTCCTCTGCATTGCTGTAGACCTACGTCACTTAGGCCTTCCTCTTACCTTATGTTCTAAATATGCTGTATTGCCATCTGATTTGATGTTGATTTTAAAAAGATATTTGGAGGATTATTTCCTATATTAAATTTGTTTACAATAGACGACCAAGGTTTGCGATTGCATGTGCATAATTGTATATGAATGGGCTTTCCTGGCAGTGCGCTTATATTTCTATCCGAGCAACTATGTTCAGATCAGACATATATCTACACCATATGGAATAAATACGGCGCATTGTCAAATTGTGGATAGTAAATGAATATGTATAGAGTATAAAATAGGGAATTAGATAATGTGATGTTGAAAGACTTCCAGGTAAAGAAAAACAAGCATACAGAAAAGGTGTATCGCGGTCCCTATTAGAACGGGGAACAAAACAGTTATCACTTTGCACCAGTGTTGCTGTAACCCCCAGATTATCAGATAAACTCTGGCACGGGATTACGCATGCACTGGGGGGTAACAAAATGATATGCGAACATCAGCATCGGCTCGTCTGAAGCGCCTTTTATGTCAAAGGTGAAAGATAAGTGCTTCACAGTCTCAGATCGCATGTCCTTGAAGTCGTACGACGCGCGCATGCATGGTGATACGCAAGCATTGCTGCGGGTAGGGGAGTGCAGTCATGCACCCACCTCTCTGTGTGGGTAGGCTGTTATCTGCGTATGCATTTTCTGATCATATAGCCACGTACTCTTGATTTTGACATCCCTCGGGAAATGCACTTTCGTAATTTGTTTTGCTCGTGTTAAAAAAAATCGTATGTACAATCAAATTTTCAATTCCTCCTGATAAAAATAGCCTATGAAAAAAAATTGAAAACGTGATTTCAAATGTGTTTAATAACTATTTAAATATTATACTTTTCTAACAGTGTGTTGCAGATGTTTTAATGTAGAGCCACTGAAAGAAAATGAAAATATTTTCTCATAATATTATGCTAACATTTTCCATGATAGTGACTGACCAAATACATTTGAATTATGATTCATGGCCCTTGCTGTCTGCTGTAAATAGCCTTACTGAAATGCTTTGTAATTTTTTTAGACAGTTTCGTAGAATTAATAATTCTGTAGGAGGGGTGTTTATTTAAAGCATATATTATTAAATTATCCAGAGAGACTTCCAGCACAAAAGAACAGAAGTCTATGTATTCAGGTTGTTATTGTCTTTTAATATATGTTAAAATCTGGTTTCACTCTTGTCAGGCAAGATCGGTTGTTCTGATTTGGGACGTGGGCAAACGGTTGAATGCTTGATGCATTCGGTTTCAGATGTTCACACTACCTTACTAAATTTACGTCTCATGGTTTTCAGATCGATTTGATTTTACCCTATAGACTACAGTAAGCGCATTAATGTTTTTCTAGTTGTGACACTGTACTACTTTAGGTTTATATTTCGGCGTGTTGTTATTCATGAATGCTAGGCGTTGGAGAAGAGCAACATGAGCAGAGATTTGTTGTGTCCACGTTAGAAAAAAATCGTACATTAAAACATCAAATCGTACTTTTTGAGGACGCCAGTTTCGTGCGATTCAGCTGAACACGTCTGAGCTAACACGCGGCTGTACTTCTCCACGAATTTATGATACTTGCCATTCCCCTACATTAATCCCCTTCAGTAATAAGGTTGTAGGCTAATATAGATATAGGCAGGCTGCGCACGTGACTTGACTTGCATTTTAAATGTTTAAAGTGTTGCGCTATAACGTACGCGCTGCCCACTCAAATCTGGACAATGCCGTTTGAGAATCGTAACAGGCTATATTTACATACAGACTTACGCGCTGTTTATCGACCATTTTCTGTAAAGCAGAAGCTTTTTGAGATGTCTGTCTTTTGTGGCTTTCGAACACCCACACTCAAGAAAGACCTTTTTTCATCTTGAGCTCCTATTGAAAGAGGGGTGGATAAAGAAATCGATTTATGATTTATGCGTTTTACACACAAAAAATGCCATGGATACACACACACACACACACATATATATACAGAACATATATGTACGTCTGTGAAGACATAAAATATTAAACATTTGTAAATATTAATAAACTTGTACTTCATCTAAGAAAACTTTCCTTTGATATAAAACGTGTGACACATAACTGAAAAAACTATTCCTCCGCACATTCCTCCGGCATGGCGCGTGTGAGACTTTCACTGTTCCAAACATGAGATCAGTGTTATTACACTGACTACACTGTATTATTGTTAAAATTCAGGGAAAAGAAATTAATTATGCAATCTTATTATAACAACACAAATTTGATTATTATTATTATTAATTACTACTACTACTTCTACTCAAACTGACTACTACTCCAACGTTTTGCGGACTTAATTTGCATTGCCCTATCTCCGTAAATAGATCGTGAAGCAGTTCAGCTCGAGGTGTGCTCGGGCATAGACCCGTCCCACACTGAGTGGGAGGGGTCATTGGCGGAGAATAATAGAAGAAACGTCAGGCATTTTGACACACAGGGAGCACCCAACAAGCGAGTAGCGACGCGATCAAGTTCTGCAGGGGCGCGTTTCACGGTGATCTACTGTAACACGCTATTTTGTATGTACTTCGATTGAAGGAGGTATTTTTTCCACCAGACACCAGACCAACCGAAACACGTTTCTTTCGACCTCACAGAGAATTATCTTCTTGACATTTCAGTTTTGAGTAGGAAAAAAGAATATCAGGTTTACGAAAACACCTACACTTTTTCGCTTTGCAACCCGGGGTGAGTCAGACAGCAAGTTCACCAACGGATTTGCAGATTTTTTTCTTTAGTCTGTCATTTTTACAACTACTATGTGCTACTAAAAATTTAACACCTTTGGATATGTCCCATTCTTCCAGGTAAGTTCAAACATGCACGCGCTGCCGATGTTCATATCTATTAGGAAGCACATTGTTCCTCGCCGATTTTTTTTGTTTACGTCAAATGGATGCATCAATGCAGCGCTCACCCTTTTGAGGGTTAACTTTGACATAGTACTTTTGACATTAAGCACCTAGCTAGCTGTGATTCATTACTACACTCTCACCATCACTTATACTCAAAGCGTACGCTATACGAGTGTGTGAAACGATTTGTCATGTATTGCCTTGGTTATATCGGTACTTCCGTTATCTATCAATGCAATTAACTGAATGAAAAATGAATGCGAATGAAAAAATTCGCAGCATAAGCACTGCGTTCGTATGCCACGCGCGCTGCTAACATTTAACAACGGGAACGCGAGAGCGCCGACGTCCGTATACATGCACGCATCGGCTCGAGCTGAAGAAGTTTTGTTTAGGTCATTTTTGGTAAGTCCATCTCACGTGTTCGAAAGCTTGTTATTACTACATCGGTCGATGTAATGAATTGTAAAAAAGAGAGAGGAAATACAATGCATCATTTCTCCGTATAGTTTACACCCACGGAGAAGTCTAGAGCTACTATTGTTGTCTCCGGCAAGCCATGAAACTATCCTCAAGTTTCGTGCGAGCGCAAAGAAAAACACTCAGCGAGCAGGCTATCTGTATTTACTTTCACTATGCAGTGGCGTCTTAACAGCGAGAAACAACATTTTCAACATCTGTACGTAGCTGAGATTCTAACTGGAAGATACAAGAAAATACATAGTTAGGCTACGCGTAAATATACCGACTTTTACGGGGTAGTGCCAAATATCTGCTATTCGGATACGATCGTGAGAATTGCAATCGACTGACGTACATTGTTGTGTATCGACCACTGGGCGGCAGTGACGGGTCGGAGCCAGAAGACTGGGATTTCTTGGATGTGTTTCATTTGGCTAATCGTCTGCCAATCAGAGAAGCACTAATCCAATAAGATCAAAACGCTCTGGGCACATGTTTCGGCATTGGCTCTTTAAAGTTCCTGACGCCGAAATGAAGTTTTCATAACATAGCCGAGGCGAGCAACGCGTGCAAGTTGCCGATGTCCCTGTGGAATTTTCGGCGAATGATCGCCTGTCAATTTTGGTCCGGGATTTTTTTTAACAAGCGCTCATCCATTAAAGTTTCTGGACTGTTCGCTATACTGCATTTGTTTGTGCAATGTAAGTATTTGTAGCGGTCTTCGTAGTGGTAGTTTAAAATGAACCGTAGTAGCGGGAATTAAAAGGTTCTGAATATAAAATTATGGTTGGATTTATATAGGCTATTCCACTCAAACATGCGTGTGTACATAAGTTATCCAAGTGGCCTTTTAATGTTTTTAAATAAAATGTTTGGAACAAAACGCAATTAATTAGTTTTGGGGCTGTAGCTTATGATTGCTCATTTTTGACTGTGGGGTTACGAAAACTGACGGATTTACAAGAGCGGGGCATCTCTGTAACACCCTGAAATATCGAAACAAGGGATATTACGCATTTATTGCACCCTCGATCGGGTTCCCGTATCTGGAAAAGAACAAGAACGTAATTAGGAAGTAAACTTGGCTTCAGCGGGAGTTTATTTGTGACGCAGTTACTAGAACTCGCACCCCTGCCAGTTTTTTTCCCTTCGTTGTCCGCTTGTGGAAACTGCTGTAATCAGCATTTTTTTAGCGAACAATGGGGGCAGGGAGCGAGGGAGAGGTTTAAGGAAAAAGAACGACTTAAAGTTAATTATTGCGGTAAATACATCTTCCATGGCATTCGACATTTTGCAACATAATGCATTTGTCTTTTGCATCTTGTTCTGCTCACCGAATATTATTAGTATGTATCGTAGGTAGAAACTTGTAGAATCAAAAGCTGGTAAACACTAGAAACGCATGAATCACGAACGCAGTTGAAGATGACGTCGGTGAGTGTAAATATCAGGAACACAGTGCATGGAGGAAGCAACATACAAATAACGATCCCTGCTCTATTTATTCCGCAGAGGAAAAAAACGAGTGAATGGCCCGACCACCCTAATCGAAAGCGGGGAAGGCGGAGAGTCGCAGACCACTAGCGGAGCATACTCCCAGCCCGGCCAGTCCGAGACCCGCCAGCCCGGCGAAGGGGACCATAAGCGGGGAGGAATTACGATGCCACATAGCCTTCTTGGTTACCAGTCCAGGTCCCCGGTGTTTAGAACGCTATCCAGATCGTCCAGCGGATACTTTTCGTTCGACTACGATTCTGTCCCGAGCTCTCCTCTTATGACCCATAACAAGTCGACACAGACTCCGAGTCCGTCTAGCCAAGTCATTACCCATGCACAGCGACGCATGCCCCACGTGCACGAAAACTTGCAAGATAATGGTAAGAACCTCTTGCCTCGTGCCCGCACGATTGTCTCCTGAGTTTCTGTGTCTCGTGGAGCAGGTGCTCACTCTTGCGCTATAACCGAAAGATAACCAGTCGCGCATGTCTTGGAGCGCATTCAAAGACAACGCATCACGCAGTTATGTTTTGGCCATGTCACGCAACGCTACTCAGTTCTCACGTTCCGATGTTATGGGTTTTTTTTCTGCTGAGGGTCAGTGAGGACAGACAGAATTCGTTAAGGCAGATGGTGAATGTAATCCAAACTTGGTCGAAGTGTTCTAGTGACACGAATTTGGCGTGACTGGAGACGTAAATCACCCCAACACTGCACGGCCTTAAACCCCCTTAATTATGGAACACGCCGACATGAGCTTACTGCCTGGTGCGTGCAGCAGTCGTCTTTCGCTGTATTTTTCCCCCTTTGAGTTTTAATGTTTAGCTCATTTTCTGCCGCTGTCATTCTTCCACGTACAGTATTTCAGAATTTTCAGTAATAACCGGCGTTAGGGATTGGATTTGTTGTAATGTGCGAAACTTTTACTTTGCTATTACGCGTGTTGCGTATAACAACACGCTCACTGTCTGGAAGGGAGGGGCTGGAGTGAGCACCGCCGAGAGAGTCTCCAGAAACGCACCTCGCGGTGTGTTGGCAGGCATTGAGGAAGTAGACCCCACCTCGTTCTGCTCCACTGAACTTTTGAAATATGCTTCACTAAAGCCTAACCATTAAAGTTGAAACACGCTATTAGCTCATAGCTCATTTGCTGTCAGTGACTCAGATTTGTGGGTCTAAGGTTCTGCGTCCAACTAACTCCCTCCACTTCTGCCTTTACCCAGCCGTTACTGTGTTATATTACAGTCCATGTAAGAAGGATTTGAGATAAATAAAGATGTCAGCCAGGAGTCATCAACATCAACATTCCACTCAGTATTGTTCCTTTGTCAGTGCCACGATGTGAAACTCATGGCATTAGCCAGACGACCTGTGAAAAATGATGCATTTTAAAGTAGCCCTTTTTTCGCATTAGAGCTTAATGTAATGAAAATGGGTAGCAAGCAAGGTTTACTACTTAAATAAAAATTACTTATGGCTGCTGTTTTGATACTTAGCAACTGTCCCTGGAATTTAAAAGAGAAACCAGTCCTGTAAATGCATCCAAGTGAATGTCAGAAGGCAGTAGCAGAGTCCACACTGTGCCTGGAGCCCTCAGCATCTTACCTCCCTACCAGCATGCGATACGCAGACAAAGCCCAGCCAGATGCCTGTGTGCAGCTCCCTGTGTGTCCACAGGCTGTTTGTTTCGCCACATTGTAACAAATCACAAACTTCCTGCAAAAAAGCATGCCAGAACAGACCCTTATCTTTCTTCCAAGTAGTGACTAGCTGGCCTTTTGGGCATGCCCAAAACAGCACTGGGAAATACACTTGGTCCCAGCTTTGTAAACCAAGCTGAAACAGCCTGCATGGGGTGTGGGGGGTGGGGGGATGGGGAGCACCAGGAGACAGAAGACCAGGGATGAATAACACTGGATGTCTGACCCCCCCCAGCATACATAAAGGATTTGATTGAGCAGGCTGATTTGCTTGTTTCCTGTTATTTTCTGGCTGGCTGTGGTAAAGGTCACACGCAGCTCCTCAGTAGTGAGAGCTCCGGTGACAGTCAAAATAGAGCCCAGTGCCTTTTGTCAGCAGTAGACAGAGAGGCTACGCACTGCTGTGTCATTATAGACCATCTGATGAATGGGGCTGATAAATCTAAATGAATGGGGCTGATAAATCAGTTCCTGTAGTGTTTGACATGTATATCTACATCCCCCTAGCAGTCAACACTTTGGGGGGGGGGCAACAAGCCCCTAATTTGAGAAGCAAGCTTCCTGATCCAAACACTGTGAAAATGATAGCACATCTATCTGGCGTATTTCACATGTTTGAGTTTGTACAGCTGTGTCAGAGGGTGTATCCAGTTGTGTTAATGCCATCAGTAGCCCTTGAGAGCAAGGGGATCTGCGTGGATATGTGGGGGAGCTGTTCGTGAACGCCAGGGAAAATGCCTGAATGGGCTTTAGACTGGGTGTTAACAGCTGTTTATATTTGGGTTGCCTGTCAGTGACCTGCTTGGATTGTGTAATAAGTGCAGCTGAGAAGGGAAATGCAGATTTATACAGTTGTGAGTTAAAAGTAAGACCTCTTGGCACTCGTGGAATCAGGACTTGGTGTAACATGTTGTCATGGGCAGCTGAGATGTTTTACATAAAGAGAAAACACACCACTATAGGGGTGAATATTTCAGCTACTCAAAGTTGCTCATTCATGATGAAGTTATGAAAAATAAAGAGTATGACATTTGTGGAAGTTACTTTTAACCAGCAGGGACTGGTGATCTTGTCAGCAAGTCTAGCAACAGACATGCAGGTGTGTTTCAAGAATCTAACGAGCTTGAGCTGGAAAATACCGTCAGATTCCTCAGTGCTGCATTTGCCAATGACGTGTGTGTGTGTGTGTGTGTGTGTGGGGGGTTGGCAGTCCCACGGACAGCAATCTGTACAATTTTGGGCCCTGGTTCAACAGCAGTCACTTGGCCTCTGTGTTAATTTCCTGAATTGCAGCGTGTGTTGGCGTGATAGGGTTTCGGAGCTCAGAGAAGGGGTCGACGGCAGAATAGGAAGTGTAGTGGATTGTGTAACAGCTAATATGGGATGTAAAAAAAAAAAAAAAAAAAAAAACCCAAACAAGAGAAACAAATCTGGCCTTCACATGACTCATACCCAGAGATCTGTACAAGTGCATTCTGAATAGTCGCCTCAGCTTGAGAAGAAATTTCATTAGCCGCTAACCTCAAGAGTTTCTATGCACTATAGAGCGATCCTACTCATTCAGACAAGGGATTTTGAAGCCTTGTGGGTTAGTTTCTGTACTGTAGATAAGGGCCAGCTGATGAGTCTGTGACTGTGCCTGAGAGAGTTCATCATGACCTTCATATTGCTCGAACCTGTGACTTCGACGTTTGAAAACACACTGCCATGTATTCTGTGTCTATTATTGGCCTCATCAGGAAATAGTGAATTCTCCACCAATGGGTGGTTTTCACTGGTATAAAAAAGAAAAACAACTTAAAAAGTAGCATTCTGTTCAAGTCAGTGGTATTATAGGACAGCTGGATAATGTGCCTCACAAAAACCAACAGAAGGAGCAAATTTACAAAAAAAAAAAAACCCACACAATTTATTTTAAAAACCAACAGACACAGGAACCAGCCTGAACACACAGCCAAGTGAAACAAAATGTCTCTCATTTCAGTGAGCAGCCAAACACCTGTGTTTAGTCACATGTTAATTACATAGGTGTGGCCCATTAACCAATGGCCTGCGCCACTCAGTTAAATACACCCACATACACAGTTAGACAACTAACACATTTCAACTGAAGTTGATTGCTGAAGAGTACTAGTATTTTTAAGGGTGCCAAGTGGAACATTCTCAGTTACACAAACAATCATCAATTACTCTCAGTTAAACATTTACCACAATTAAGTAACAAACAATTAAACACAGTCTTTGGGGAATAGCTGAAGGTTCTCCCTTCACAGATGGATACTGCATATCCCCTGCTATTGCCATTTAACCTTTCCTTAATTTCTGTGACTTCTACCCTAACTGGATAGGATTCTGTCAGTAGCCTCACAGACTAACCTATGGAGGCACAGATATGACAGATCACTGCTACCATGAGTCTGCTATCAACAGTCACAGACTATCTTTGGTTTGGGAGGTATGCAGATCTGCCCCCGTGTTGTAGAGCCAGGTATTACTCCAAACAGAGATGAGGGCTCAGGAGAGCCAGAACAGTGACTGCAGGAAAGCTATGTGCAGATACATCAGAGTGCAGGTGGCTTTAGCCTGCATGGTTATGTTAAGTGAGGTGAACATATCTGAGCAATTACTCTGGACTTGTAAAGTATCAGATTTCTTTTAAATATTCTTTTATATTTGACTCTCTCTTATGAAAAATTGGGCAGGTAGATAATATAAGTCCTGGGGATGTCTGCTTGTAGATAGATTACAGTAGGAAGTATGTATCCTATGCTGATCCTCTGATGCTCATCCTGTTGATGAGTTGCAGTTAAATGGCTGTGTCTATGAGGGAGCTGTGTTTTTGGTGTCTCTGCTGGTCCTGCTTCCTGGATTTCAGTTTGACTTTCCATGTACCCAGTTGTGGTACCAAGGGTCAGTTATTAGCGTCACACAGCTGAATATCATTACTTCTATGATATTCACTACTATCATTGCTTTCAGCAACATATTGTCCGTTCACAGAGGAGATTCCATTATGGCCGTGTTGAGCGCATTAGAGATGGATTCATTACGCTGCTGGATGTGGAAAAAACAAGGCTGATTTAATTCACAACCAAAATGACACATTTGAGTTCACAGCTGCAGGGATGAGCTACTGTTCCATGATGGAAAATCACAAGTAAACAAATGCAACAAAGCACAAAGTTAATGATGATAGTAGATTTTTACATGACAAGAATATAGATTTAAAATCATTTTGCTGTAATACACATTACAAGTAAAGGAATTTAAAGAAATTACCCTCAAGGGGTGGAGTGCACGTACTGTAAAAGTCCCCTTTTTTTAAGCAGACTCTTTGGGAAGCAGCGCGGGGACGGAGCGGGGGCGTGGAGCGGCGGTCATGCGCGTGTCCTTGCCGGGAGACGCCCGTCTGACGGCTCGCGTTTGCTTTGTTTCCGCAGAGACGGCGCAGGTCCCCCGGCGGCCCTTTAGACCGCGGTCTCTGTCGATGCCGGCGGACATGCGGCCCGAGGTGTGGGTGGCGCAGGAGCTGCGGCGCATCGGCGACGAGCTGAACAGACTGTACACGCAGGGGGTGAGTATCCCTCTCTGTCCCCCCGCGCGGGGGTGGACGCCGTCACTCTTCAGCCGAACGGGGGGAAGGGGGGAGGGTTTAGCGTCTCCAACCTCTCTTGACAGCATGCCTTCCTTTCAAGTGAAACAGAAATATAAAAAATGAAAAAACTGAGAGAATTATCATATCCTGGGGCTCTGCTCCAGCTGGTTCTGTGTCGGGATGAAGTGGACAGACAGCAGCGAGACTAAGAAGCTGGGGGGGAATCCAGGTAAAAGGGGTACCGTGGTGATGAAACTCTCCGCACATCCAGGCAACACCATGCTTGTTTCTCTCTTCAATGTCTGATCACGACGGCCAGGTTCAGTCAGTCAAGAAATCGGGTTCTCTCAGCTGTTGTCGTGACTTTATTCTGTAAGTGAATCATTAGCGGATTGTACGTAAAAAGTGAGGATTTTTACTACCATTGGACACACCTCTGTTGGAGGTGCTGCCACAGCTGTAGCTGTGTGTAAAGGGTGGAAATAGTGATATTTAACACAGAGTTTCAGATTGTTTGTTTTCTGTTGCTACATTTCTGAATGTTGCATCACCTTGTTTTGTTTTTTTTTCTTTTTAAATATCAAAGAGCTCTCGCTAGGTGAACCAACCAGAAAATGAGTGAATGTAGCAAAGAAGGTGTTGTCCTCTGTGGCAGTGTCTGAAATCTTACTTGATTTCATTACTTTCCACCAGAGGCTTCAGAAAGTGACGCAAAATGAGTCAGAGTCTGTTGAAGGAACATCAGGCGGCAACAGGAAGGTAGAATGAAACTGGCGCACCAGTCAACCGATAACAATCGAGACAAAAGGCCTTGACTTTAACAGCAGCACTAAAGATTAATTTCTGGTTACTAAAAATATGATAAAGTATTTGTACCTTCTCATACCAGAGTGCTCGAGTGTAGTAATCTTACAAACTGGTCATTCTTGTTGTCGTAGTTGCACAAAATTCTCCCATTCAAGACTAAAGAAGGTCAAAGAGGATATTTACGTCCTGTTCCCCGTTTTATTTTCTGCTGTTTAACCCATGGTTCGACACTAATATAATTCTCATGAACAATGTTAGCTGTGTATGTTTTTGTTATTGTTAGCCGCTGGAGCCCAGCCACTCCCCCCGCCGCCCCCCTTAACTCTGACAGTGAGCAAGTCTGATTGGTCAAGTCTGTGACCTGATATGAACTGGTGGACATTCAGGCGCGGAAACTGGAAAGTGGAGCAAATTCTGCTGTTGTCCATTTGGCTCTGGAAACAGTTATAATTAAAATCGTGAGCGTTTGTAGATGCAGGGAACAAATACAAGCCGTAAGGTACTAGGAAATCCCAACACAAAGCGTGTTCATGTCGGCCAATTTTTTAGCTTCTCGCTTTGCTGGAGAGCTGCATTCGTACCCAGCTCTGCTTTTAAGACTGTGTTTTTTTTTAAAAAACGCATAACCCCTCGACAGTTTTACAGGTAATTATTTTGATTGTACGGATTTGTTCCGTGACCTATTAAATGGGGTCCTTCCAAGGACAACCTTCTTGCATTTGTTTCTTTTCCCTCTGAAGACTTCTTGAAGTCCCTTCAACAGATTTTTAAGCATGGCAAGGAAAAAAAACAATACTGTGCCATAAAATATTTATTAACATCTGTTTGAAAGCTGTGATTTTCATTAAAGAGAGTGCATGTCATGTGCTGCACTTGCAGCTGTGAGGGGCCTAAATTAAGACCAGAACTAATGAGAGTCCAACGGTTTATCCCATTCTCTGAACGACACATCCCCCCCAAAACGCTGGCGGGAAGGAGGCGTGGGGGATCTCGAGGGTGAGCTCTCTCTGTTCGTTTGGTACGCCGAGGTGGCCCTTTCTCTGCTGTCTGCACCCGCCCCTGCGAGCTGCAGGCAGAGCGGGGACTGAGGCGGTCCGCGGAGAGGTCTGCTACCGTGGCTCGGCCTGTTCGTTTGGCGTCACGTTCGCCAGGGTAGACGTTGTAACCTTCTGACGGACTGCCTTATGGAACCGGTTAGCCTCAGCGGATGTCTTCCACCTCACACTTTGTGTACAACTTGGCACCGATACTTCCTGGCACATCAGGGGCAGTAAAAACTGTTGCCAGGTTTCCTCCTTGTAGGGTCACGTGGCCCGTTTCTCTCGTACCACGTCTGTTAACAAGGCGGTTGCATAACAGCGGCCCGGATATAGCTCAGCGCTCTGCCTCTGATGTTAAAAGGACGTCCATGAAACGCTCAGTGTCTGTAATTGTCTTGCCAGACAGATATCTGTCGAGGGTTGTTAATAATTTTGAATTCTTGGTGGGATGGGGACATTGTTACTATAAAAAACTGTCATACTTCAGAACCATCCAACGAATGTCCCTTGAACCTGTCTCCAAGTAAAACAGAGTATTGTCGCAAGGTTTTTTCTTAGTATTGAGGCAGCATTCTTATGTGATGAATTAATTAGAGAGTTTCAAAATTTCACCTGTGGCCTGTAAGGATTTGATCCCCTCTGAATCTCTGGCACTCTCTTTAATGACAGTCAGAGGTGCATAGTTTCATGTTCAGGCAGAGGATGGATTTACAGGGCAGTGAAATCATCTGCATTAAATCCTTTTAAATCTTTACCGCGTTTTCTTTTTCCAGAAGACAACAATCCTCTGAGTTCAAGTAACATTTTAAAAAACCGCTTTGTCTTCTTGCAGCACATTGGTATGGCCAGAGCAGGCCCAGTGCTTTCAGTGAAAAGACCATAAACTGAATGGGTGTTGTGCTTTGCCTGTATATGGACGGTCATTTCCAGTGCTAGTCCCATTGCTAATACGTTCACATCTCAGGCTTAGCTTTAACTTTGGTTACAGACTACATCACGCAGGGTGAGAAGAAGGAAGTAGGAAGTAGGAAGCTCTCACCATCAGATGACAGGTGAGGTCATGATTCAGCTGAGACACACACCAGAGGGGGGTGAGACACGTGTGTCTGTGTTCCAGGTCCAGCTTCAATCCCTGTCCTCTCAACTGAGAATACGCAGCCTGAGAACAATGGAAAAAGCAGAACTTGACTGGTTCTCAGGGTGTTCCGTGTTCTGCTGTTACCATGACATCGGAACATGCGGCCTGTTTTTTTTTTTGAGGTGACAGCTGTTTCATAAGGTCCGTGCTTTCCTGTAGGCCATCTGAGCAGTCTTAGCTTGAGACATGCTGATGTCTTGCAGTGTGCTCCAATTTTCACCAAGGGTTTGATTTTCAGCAGTACAAGAGTCTGTTTAAAGATGCTGTAGATCTAGTGTGTCTGGCTCTCCAGTAAATACATGTCGTGTTTTTGGTTTCCATTTTAAAAGATGTGCCGTATATTTTGACCTGGCTTAGAGATGCTGGGTTGTTTCGCCACTGTGACTGATAAGATTACAAAATGACCAATGGCCTTTTCACCTGGAAGTACTGACTGCGTTGGTTTTCTTCCTCATTGTGTAATGTGGACATTCATCATGCTTTGTTCTGTTTTGTTTTCTTAGTCACTGTTGCACCACTACCATAATTATCTCTTAGCTCTCTTCTCCGCAGCTACGCCGGGTGTGGTTTCCAGATTGGTACCAAAATCAGCCTTGATACCGGTGTTTATGGTTTCAATCTGGCGTGTCTTCCTCTGGGGAAATTTCAATAATAATTAGTCTTCACTCGAGAAAACATTGCTGGGAAGCGCTTAATACCCTGCCCGGGTTTAAAAGGTTAAGCAACAGCAAGTCAGAAACAAGGCGCAGAGTCTCTCCTCGTATTTTGACTTAGCTCAACGTAATCTCCTGACTGGAAGAGCAGGGAGTAGCGGTGCCATCGAAATGGCAGACCTTTAAAACAATTTTTTTTTTCTTCGCCCCTCCTTTCTTTTTTACGATAATGACCGCTGCTTCAGACATGCTAATGGCCTTGCGGTGCAGAGGTAATTATAGATGCGGAGGGACAGCAGAAAAAAGCGAGGCTTTCGGGTCAAACGATCGACATGAAAGACCCGGGCACAGCTCGTCTGCTGGATGGCAGAGGTACGTGACCGTGGAACTTCATTAAGTTTGGCTTGCGGTTACGGCTCCCGGGGACTCCAGACCGGGCCTTAATTACACACAAGGCCGTCGACTCCATCCCGTTTTTACGGTCCTCAGTTACGGGGCGCCATAGAGAGGATTCTACCTGCTCTCTGCCGTAATTGCAGAGGGCCAGTCAGGGTTTTTTTTTGCTCCCGTTGCTTGATGGCTTAGAACCGGTTTTCTCGCTGCGCTGTCCGTCTCCTCTGTAGTCTGCTCCTCTTCCCCCTTCCTTGGTGACTTACTCCCCGACGCAGGAGCTGACACGCTGATGTGTAAACACCAGGTCTTTTTAAAATGCCCCCCCCCCGTTGTGTAACCCTATTTTGGAATGCTAAATTGTATACCTTAGTGGGGCTGTCTCACCACGACAGCCCCCGCATTCGGGCTGGAGTGATGAGGCGAGACGACACCCGATCCTCCGAAACGCTCTCGCACATGCAAGCCAGCGGCTATTTTCTGTGCAGCGGGTCACACACCGCACTGCGTAACAGTGCAGCGCGCCGGGGGATAGGCGCTACTCCAATGATGTCATCCAGGCGCCCTGCAGGCGCCTGAGGAATCACAGGATGCCTGAGAGCAGTGACACGAGCAGTCTCTGCAGACATACCCACCCCCACCTCCCAGAGGAAGCAAACCCACTCTGTACTGTCTCTGTGGGCTCCTGGTCGCTGTTGGCTGATGACATGGCGTGGATCGAACCCGGGCTGTAGAATTCAGTATGCACTCAAGGGGAGCACCTTAGCCACTCGGGAACTCACACCAGATCTGATCCGTGTAGAGCTTATTTAACTGCATCCTCTGATAATCCCCAGTAATGAATCGACTTGCAGGTTCTGCTCGCCACAGTGCGTCCACGGTTCTTCACTGGCTCGGTCTAAACCTTTAGCACTCATTGGCGTTTATTGAAGGGGGCCGCTCGCAGCTCGAGCGGGGAGGCGGGTGGTGAGGGGCCCCAGCTGTTCGGCATTAGGAGGGAGCAGATGACAAAAACAGAGTCCTCCTCTCATGACAATGCTCAGATGTGTTCCTCTTCCGTGCCACTCGAGCGAGTCCTCGGCCGCACGCGACTGGAGTCCATCACAGGGCCGAGCAGGCGTGCGACAGGGGCTCGCGCTTTAAAAACCCAGGGAGAAGAACAACAGAGGGGGGGGAGTGGGGAGGGCGAGGCGGGGGGGCAGGGGGGGGGGGTGCGGTGCAGGGTGGCAGAGGGGAGGGGACAGCAGTGTTGTTTGCGGGGTTAATGAGTTTGGGAGCTCTGCTGGGTATGTCCCACCCTTCAGTAAACAATCGCACACACAAGGACTTCCTGACTCCTTTTCTCTCCCTGTCTTGCCAGGGACTGGGGGGAAGTGTGTGTGTGGGGGGGGGTAGAGGGAGGCGGAGAAAACAAGAGTGAAAGAGAAAAAGAGAGAGAGAGCCAGAGAGAGAGAGAGAGGGGAGAGAGAGAGAGCGAGCTCAGTAAATGATTTCGTCTCCTGGCTCCAGCGGTCTGGGCTGCTGTACACTATCTTTGGCGTTAGAGGCTGCAGTAGTAATGACACCCTCCCTCCTCTCCTCCAGAGAAAGGCACACATTACAGGCAATTAGAGGTTGTGTCGTGAGCCATGGTCTTTGCCCGGTCTGGGCTTCGCTCGCGGGCCTGGGTTCGACCGTTAACCTCATCTCCCAGCCGTCTCTGGAAGGGCTCCGTCATCATGGTGGGGTGGCGGGGGTGACAGACAGCGGGGGGTGCGAGATGTTGTTACCCTGGGTGCCGATCGCGTACGCTGCAGATGGAAAACAGATGTGGGGCTGCTGAGATGAGGTTTGTTTTCGTAGGGAACTAATGACCACATCTTACCCCCAGCGCCAAAACGGGACGGTTGGAGCTGTGGCTGCAGAGTCCCGCGCTCTGCAGGGCGACGGCGGGACCCTGGGCCTGTGACACACGGCCTCTCCCTGCGTTCGCCGTGTCCGCCGTGAGCTGGCGGGATTCATGCAGCGGGCGCTATTAAGTAGGTCAGGAGCCATTCTCCTGGGGCGGGGGGATGGGGACATGGGGGGCGGGGTTTGTCCTGCTTGGTGGCTTTACACTGGGGACCTAACTGTACTCACAGAGTTTGTCAAATGTGCCTTGAACATGCGGGAGAGGTGACCACAGCTTCGCTGCACCAAACCCAAAAGCACCCAGACACTCCTGGCATTACTCGGCGTGTCATTTTCTGGAAGTGTGTGGAAAGCATCGAGCACAGACATCTGCGGGCATATTAGCCTGATGTGTTAGTTGTGTGTCATCCTGTGCACGTCGTGTCTCTCTCAGTTTAGGGAGATTTGTTTTTCTGCGTTGCTGGTCCTGTAAATTGTGGTTTCTTGTTTTTGCTGCATGTGGTCTTGCAGATTTCACTTCTTGTTCTGTAATACAACGTCCATTGTCAAAGTGAGATGACAGCCAGTGGATGTATGATTAACCAGTGCTGGGGTGTGTGAGGCTTTTTTTCCACATAAAACATGGTTCTCAGAGCCATCCTCTATATATAGCCTGTACAGGAACACAGTCAAATGCTCAGATATGGTAAGAGTGTAAAATACACCTGTTTCCAAAGGTTTTTGTTGCAATGAATGTGTCGTTAATTGGAGACCTGTGTCGTTCCTGAACATTCAATTGTGGAGATGTAGCAAGCTTTAAATAGTGTAAATTAATTGCATTCAGTTTTTGTTAAAATGTGGGCTCTCTGAGTTGTTTTTCCAAACACTTGCCTGACAGTACAGACTAAACAATGTTTATTTCTGAAACTTTTGTGTAAAATGACAAAACATCCTTCCCGTAAGTGGTACAGCTGTCTTTGAAGTCGTCTCTCTGCAAGTTAATGTTACACAGGCTAAACAAATTGCACTTAATTAAAGGGACAGTTTCCCCTGTCATTTAGCTTCTTGCCAGTATATCGTATTGCATGTCATTTCTGTGCCAAATAAGTCAACTGAAGAGATGTGCACATATGCACCAGATCATATGCTATATGTTCAAAAATCAAAACCTTAAAGACCGCCATCACTTTTTTCCCTTGCACAAGAATATCATTCTGACCCTGGCCAGTCTTGGAGGTGCTACTATCTTGACCAGAGTAACATTTGGAAGAGATGATGGAGCATGCCTGAGTTTTTTTTGTTGCTTCTTTATGCAGTATAAATTACAGTGTAAACATGGGAAAAAAGTTAAATATTGTATCTTTGCTGAGCTTTGCGAGAGCGCCAGGACGCCCCTGGCTTTGGTAGTGGTCCTTCTCACTGCCGGCTGCAGTGGAGTTGTGCAATTTTAGTTCTTTTTGATCATCAACCATCACTGCCCACCGGTTAGGGCTGTTCCCCGGGAGCAGCTAGCTGTCATGTTGCCTCATTTGCAGACCCCTCAAGGGGTGGTCTTTTCTCACCTTCACAACAGCTTCAACGCCCCACCAATGTTTTTGTGACTCTCGTTTTCTGGTTTTAGTGTATCAGGTTATAGTATTTGTGAGGTTTTCCCTGGAGTGCATCTTTAAGGCAGCACAGCTTTCCAATCACGATGATGCTGGCGAATTCCGCTGTCGGAGACCATAACACATAGGACACCGCAGATAATTTCTGACATGTTACCGTTTCACCTTAATTGCTTCAAAGGAGATAACACTTCAGGATGTCATCAGACTTACGAGGGGAACTTGAGCATTGGTGAAGTATCCTGCATGCAAATGCTAGAGTGAAAGTGATCTTCGTGCCTAACACAATCTGGGAGATCCAGTTTATTTTCATACTCAAAATTCAAATGCACACAGATTTAGCTGTACTACGCTATGTTTTTATGAATCACCAGATAATAATAGGCAGCTGAGGACAGAAACATCTGATTCATGCTCATTTGTGATAGAAGAGTTAAAGACAAACACATTGTGTAATCATTTTAAATCAAGAAGTTATTTGGCCGAACCTGCTGTGAAGAGAACAGCGGGTGGCTAAAAATAAACACACGCAGAACACCATGTGGTGTTCGTGCAGTGAAACACTTGGAGCCTTTTTTTGCAGGAAAATCCCTTTTCATAAGCAGAAATCACGAGCCACCTTTTTTACTGTTCCTTCCAAATGTCCCAGTTGAAAACAAAATGACCACAGGACCCAGGTCCCAGATAAGGATACGGTGCTCTTGTTTTCTTGGGCGGTGGTGGCCCGGGGGTTGGGGGGGGTTATTGTTAAATTTTGTGTGTATATTTTGAGTTCACCTGCTCTGAGTGAACTCCCTCTTTCAGAGCTTTCTTAGCTATAGGATTCTGCTGAAGGCATCTGAACCACTGGCTTCCCCTCTGAGAGAAGGAGGGATTCTCTGCTGGGGCTTTGAAACTCTGGGATCCCCAAGAGGCTGATGGGAGAACCCGTGGAGGTGGGCGTGTGCAGAGAGGAGGTGGGGGTGGGGGTGAGGTGCTTGTTGCGCTTTACCAAATCGGCCGCACGCTTCACGGTTTCCTCCCAAGCGGGGGCCTCAGTGCAGCCGGCGAGGGGAGCAGTCTGAACAGCTGCTCAGTCTGCGATCGGAGAGGGAGATAACGGGGAACACCTGCTACCACAGAGCGTGAGGGGCTGCCTGCCTTTTTCTGCGCTGTGCTTCTGCGGTGCGTTTCTGCGCGGTGTTTCTCCACGGTCTTTCTGCAGCGCGTTTCTTCGCTGCGTTTCTTTAAAACAACCACCAGCCTCCAATACGCAGGTCTGCACAAGCAGAGGTCCGGGTACAGCTAGACAGGGGGGCTCTACAGCACTGTGGTCATCAGAGCCTGGACACACCGCCATGCTTCCTTCACTGAGCAGCTGTGCTAGGAGAGATACTCTTACACATCATCTGTCTATAGAACCGGGTGTTTATTTGGTTTCCTCAGGTCAGGTGACTGGTTTAAAGGTACAGAGGAAAGTGCCCCGGCTGATATTCAAACATGAGACCCTCTGGTTACCCACTGCCCGGATCCTTATCCAGTATGTTGTAGTGCTGACTGCTTGGAAAAGCAGCTGAGAAACCTGACACAGAGCCAATGTGCAAGTGAAGGCAATTTAAGCCCTGTTAGGAAAAGAGACTTTGTCCCATTCCCTTAGCACACAAAAAAATCAAATATATCCACATTTAATTAGGTCAATCTGGGTTGCACCCATTTAGAAAAAGGGGTCAAACTCCTCCAAATTCCAAGAGAGCTGGGTACAGGCTGGTTCCCGCCCCAGTATCTGGGCCACTGAAGTGGTGAAGTGCAATCAATTACTCGGTGTCTCCTTTTATCCCACTTCTGTGAACGTTTTTATTCTCAAAAATTATTGACTGCAGTATTTTAATGCATCTGTGTGAATGTGTACAGATAGTAAACAGAACAAATAATTAGACCAGTTGAGTCAGGGGTGCTGGCTGGAGCATAAACCACTAGTCATACAGCCCTGCAGGAGATTGATGCCCCAGGCTGGTGGCTGTGAGCATGCAGTTGGCCACTATGTGCTTATCAAAGGGTTAATGCCTTTGTACTTGATGCATTTCCTCAACACCTGCTTCCCCAGTTTGAATAGACAATCAGTTTCTGGGCTGTTTGTGATTTTTGGCATCAGTGTCAATGAATAAAAATGCGACATGTAGTATTCCTTGCGCATTTGTTTACGACTCGGGGCATGGCATGTGCGGCGGGCATGTCTGCCCCTCGTTTCCCACAATTCCCTCCTGCGCCCGCGACTTCAGTGCTTCCTCTAGACGGTGTCTGTCTCTGACCCCTTCGCTTTTCCGCGGCTCGTTTTTTTGAACGCAGCTTGTCAGAACAATGCCAGCCCTGGTCTGAAATGAGAGAGATAAGAATCAAAGACGGCGGTAAAAAGTTGCGCAGGTTTTTTTTTTTTTCCCCCTCCTCTTTTTTTTCTTGGTCTTTTTGTTTCTGAACAGGAATCACATTTATGAAGTGTGTTTCCTGGCAGGTTTCGGGCTGGGGGCCTGCTGCTTATCGCCACCGCGGAGTGCCAAACACGCCCGCTCGGGCCAAGAGCGCCACCTGTTTTGGGGCCTCCTCTACGCCAAGTCTGCGGAGGTGTCTGCAGGGGGGCCTCTTTTGCCCTCCGCCCGACCCTTCACAGTTTATTCCCTGGAGTTGGGCAGAAGAACGTCACCCCGTGTCAGTTCGGGACCCTCTGACCCCCTTCTGCCCCCCATTTCCGCCCTCATTGTGTGGCTGGTTCACCCCCTCTCCTCAGAGCTCACACACTGCACTCCATATTTATGAAGGCTGTTTACCTGTTAAACTGTGTGAAGGTTCAGCGCAGATCTCTGCTCTCCGCGCCTCTGGTCCAGGACCTGCTCGCTGTCAGCTATATCTCGCATGCCTGGACACGCATGGTGTCTGCCAGCGCGGTATCGGAGTCGATGGCTCATTTAAAGAGGAATGATCCCCTGTGGCAACTTTCTTCCACAGGTGCTCTAAGGAGGTGCGCAGGTAGTTTTTACATTTACGGCTGACCTATATGTGTTGTTTCCATATATTGTTGCTAAGAAAATAAGTAAAAAGAAAAAAGCATTATGTCATGTCCTGTCCAATAATGTAGTCTAACAAGAATAAAAAAGTGTAAGATTTGCATCTGCACACTAGAAATGTTACCTACAATCTGAGCAGAAGGTTTAAGCGAGGTTTCAGTTATCAGAACAATTGAGAAAGAAGGAGAAGAGGAAACTCCTCAGTGCTCTGAATGCCAGGTGGCAGGTGTACCATCCCCTGTAACTTTTATTTCAGAAAGTTCTCCTTTATCTAGTGGTGATCGGTTTATTGTCAGTTTTTGCATTTTTGTATTTGTTTCTTCCATTCGACCCTGATAATTAAATCATGTTTAGCTAGGCTAGGCAGGATGTCTGAAAATGTGTTGAGGATTGAACCCCACACATAACACTATGCTCTATGGGACAAATATTTCCAATTTACACTGTTTCTGCCTATATCGCTGTCTTGTTTCGCAAAGGGAACTTGGGAATGAAGGTGCTGTTTCGGTGTCATGCAGCCCGAGACCAATATCTCAGTGAACTGTGTTAAAATCGTGATGTGGAGGCTGATAGCACATATTGTAATGACTGTGTGATTTAACTCACCACCACCCCCCCCAAAAACCCCAATGTCCCTATTTGCATGTCTTCTGACAGCTGTCTGCTTACAGTGTAAAACAATGGCGCTGGCTGTTTTGGAGAACCACTCTCAGATGGTTTCATTATCTGCCCTATCACTGCAGCTGACACGTGAGTCAGTCGTCTGAAGGCAAAGCGCAGACAGACGCGTGAACCGTCTGTCCTCAGAGGAACAGAGCGGGCATGCCCACTATTGACAGCCCGCTGGAGGTGATGATGGGGAGGTCAGGACCTGTGCTATACCTCCCTGCTTCCTGCGTTTGTGTGCGTGCCGTCTCTCTAACGTGGGCCCGTGTAGATGTGGCGGTCTGCGGGTGTGGGTGGGGGAGAGGTGGGGCTTTTTTGCGATAAATTCAGCAATTGTTAGGCACCGGGCCAGCTGCTTGACTAGGACTTCCTCCCATGCCTCAAATGCCCCCAGCCTTGCTGTGGAAAAGGCTGGTGTCTTCATGGTGGTTTCGTGAAGAGACCGCAGACAGTGTAAGGAAAGGGGGTGGGGGGGCAGCTTTGTGAATGGGTCGATTTTTCACTGACACTAGAAGCCAGTCTTTTTTAAAACGTTTGGCAGCTTTTTAAGTGCCTCACTTATGACTAAATCCCACCTTGCCAACAGGATGCATTAAAAGCCAATTACGACGATTTGCGGGGAGAAATGGCTTCCTCCCCCTAATTTGAGCAGCGTTGACCTAATGTGTTGTTTGCGGCGTTTCGTGCACCAGGTTACAGCGCTCTGGCTGCACCGTTTGGCTGTGCCTTTTGGCAGCTTTGGTTTTTAGTGGGTTTTAAATGGTATGCATGAGCTTCAGTGTTAGGCTTGTGGTTAATGGCCGTGAAAGAGGCCTGGATTAATGGCAGGCAGTGATGAATCCTGCGCTCGAAACGTGATGAAAGCTGATGGGTTCCAGGCGTAATTTTCGAGATCGCTGGATGTTGCGCTTGCTTGCTGCGGGCTGTCACGTAAAAAGGCAGGCTCAAAGGTTAGTTCCTGATAATCACGGACGTGCACTTCGGCACTCCTGGAGCCCTGTGGGCCATAGGTTCCCAGCAGGGCTGGCGGTGGTTGGTGCTTCTCGCCTTGCAGGTGCGTCTCTGGGGGCCTGGTGGTGATGGCACAGGAAGGGCATGGCAGCTCCTGTTTAGATGGCTGGGTATGAGGGTGGAGTCACTTTGCACTCTGGAGTGTTGAAATGTAATGGTTGTGGTCTGTGACCTAACGAGGGGTGATTGTGCTGGGAACCATGGCTAGGAGGTAAAGACGGACCCCTGGAAGCCAGGGTTTTTTCTGTTGTATTTCCTTGTGGTCTGAGGCGGGATACAGCAGGTCCCAGAGTTATGAAATCTGCACTTTGGTTGGCATGTTCTCACAACTTTACAGACTCAGTGCACACTGAAATAAGGGTGACTGTGCATTGTATACGGAACAACAGACAGCGCAGCATTTCATAGTCCAGTAGCTCCTCCCTTAACACCACCAATTCTTCTGGAGACTTTGAGCCAGAGTAGCCAGACCATTCACACCCCTTTCCCAGAGTTCATGTTTGTATATTGGGGGTACACTGGAAATGGGCAGGGTAGCTGGGGAGTGGGACATCCAGAGAGACACCTGGTCCCCTGGCTTATTGAGTTTTGCTGACTGCACCCTGCTTTGGACAGCGTACTGTTAGAAAACAGCAGGGAGGAAATCCCATTTGTCTAAATGATCACCATCCGCCTCCCTAGCGCTGTAGAACAGCAAACAGATTTGCTGGAGTGAGAGAAACAGGCATTAAGGGTTTTTTTTTCTCTGACTTGTTGAAACATGTCCCCCCTCACACCACCAAGTTCAACAGTGTTTACAACTTCAACATTACAATTACAGTTCCCTCTCACCCCAACCACCCCCCTAAGAACTGCCACTAATGAAAGTGTTTTTGACTGGTGTAGCGTTCTGCCGCAGTTGCGTTGGCCAGGTTTACAGGAGGATAACAGTGTGCGTGGTGCTTGGGGGGGGGGCACTTCACACCACTTCTTCCCCTCAGTTGTTTACTGGCAGCTGCACTGAATGAGCGAATGATTGACACCTGCCCCACCCCTGACATGTCAAGACCTCATCCTGCCCCACCCCTACCACAAGCAAAAGATCCCAAACTCTGTGACCACCATTTTTCTCCCCCCGGGGAAATGGGGCTATGTCTGAAACCTGTCTGATTGATTTGTGTCCCGGGGATGCAGGTGGAGTCAGATATGCCCGTTGTCCTCCTGTATCCCATAAGCCAGTGGTGAAAAAGTGCAGTGGTCTGGCAGAGCAGGGGCCACCCTGAAGCTGAAGTGAAGCTGCTTAGGAGCGCAGTCTGAGTCAGAATGAAGCAAGCAACCGTTTCTCACACACACACACACACACACACACACACACACACACACACACAAAGTCTGAGTCATCTTGGCCTAACAAGCTGGCATTATCCTCTCCATTTCTTCCTGAATGACTGAAGAGCTGTCCACACCAGACTGTTTTTGTTGGTTTAGAAAATATATTAAATAAATTCCGTAGCGCTCCATTGCAGTTGTCTTCCACCCGCCAGTTTGATGTGATTTGTCGTGTTGGTCTGTGCTTTCTACCCTACTGTGAAAATACTGGCCCAATTCTTTCTTGCATGTAAACGTATCTTTTAAAACACAGGAACTGAGGAGGTAAAGAGGGTAACTGATTACTAGTACAGACAGGATAAAAACAGTTAAATTAAAAAAATAAAAAACAGAACTACAACAAGGGGTGCAGCACATCCAGGCAAACCTTCCTGACTGTCCTTGTTCTCTGTACCATCAGTCATCCGCTCACATCTATGCCACCTGTCCTACTGGCCAATTGATTGGTTAAACAGTTGTCCAACGGCTGCACAGAAACGCTCATGTATTCTCATGCACAGAGCCAAAACTGCCAAAAAAGTGAAACCGAGGAAGAAAACTTGCCTATTGTTGAGGTGCTGCATTGAAGGTGAGCCACTGTGTTGACTCAGTGTGTGTTGAGGGTGAGGCACTGTGTTGAGGCAGTGTGTTGAGGGTGAGCCGCTGTGTTCAGGCAGTGTGTTGTGGGTGAGGCACTGTGTTGAGGCAATGTGTTGAGGGTGAGATGCTGTGTTCAGGCAGTGTGTTGTGGATGAGGCACTGTGTTGAGGCAGTGTGTTGAGGGTGAACCACTGTGTTCAGGCAGTGTGTTGTGGATGAGGCACTGTGTTGAGGCAGTGTGCTGAGGGTGAGATGCTGTGTTCAGGCAGTGTGTTGTGGATGAGGCACTGTGTTGAGGCAGTGTGTTGAGGATGAGATGCTGTGTTCAGGCAGTGTGTTGTGGATGAGGCACTGTGTTCAGGCAGTGTGTTGTGGGTGAGCCGCTGTGTTCAGCCAGTGTTTTGTGGATGAGGCAGTGTGTTGAGGCAGTGTGTTGAGGGTGAGATGCTGTGTTCAGGCAGTGTGTTGTGGATGAGGCACTGTGTTCAGGCACTGTGTTGAGGGTGAGCCGCTGTGTTCAGCCAGTGTTTTGTGGCTGAGGCACTGTGTTCAGGCAGTGTGTTGTGGATGAGGCACTGTGTTCAGGCACTGTGTTGGGGGTGAGTTGCTGTGTTCAGGCAGTGTTGACAGGGTTTGTTTTCTCCTCTGGTTCTTTCCGCAGGGTGGCAGGAACGGAAGGGCAGCCCTGGCAGGTGGGCGGGTCGACAATGAGCCCGCCCTCCGGCTGTGGATCTCCGTCCTGGTTGGCCGGCTACTACAGCTCATCCAGCGGTGGAGATGATGGACGGACACGCCGCCCCACCCTCCTCCAGACCCAGCAGACGCGTAGCATGCTGGTCTTTCCTGCACACTGTACATATGTAAATACATAGGCTTTTTAAAGTCTTTCACCAGCTCTCCACCTTGCCCCTGGACCTGCCTCTGCCTGTTGGCTTGGAACACCCTTTTTCCACAGAGAACCTAGCAGTTCTCTTCCATTTGGAATAATCTGGGATGAATCCAACAAGAAAAAAAAAATATTTCAATGGGAATTTGGTTAAAAAAAAAAAGGAATTTTTTTGCACCTCATGACTGTTTCCTGCGATGTTCGGAAAGCTGAGCCAACGCCAGAAACGCCAAAGACACTGACCAGCAAGGATCAGTGGCACTCCCCTCTTACCCAGGCTCCTGTGGAATATGCATCATCATACTGCAGCCTCTTGTAAAGAATTTGCGCTTCCAGACGTCTGCTTTCCTTCTTTCTTTATTTCTTTTTTTCCCCACTGCTTATGTGAATTCTCTTGCATCTATTTATTTTTTCCTTGATGTATTTAATTGTTTTAAGTTTACTCTAAATGTGTTTTTATTTTGTTGTATTTTATTTGAAGCCGTAAAGAATCAGTTCGTTTGCAGGATCCAAAACCTTACCGTTCTGTCACGCCCACTGTTCTTCATTATACTTCTTTTGCACTTTTGTTGGCATAGCAGCCAAAGCATGAGATTAAATTGGCATTTTTTTCCTTTCACTCACAACTTAAATGTAGAAATGGTAAAAACACATTTTTCATAATGAATCTGAAATATCCATCTTACAGAGGTTACAGTCCTTTCACCT
The DNA here is from genome assembly GCA_019176425.1 of Megalops atlanticus. Taxonomy (NCBI): domain Eukaryota; kingdom Metazoa; phylum Chordata; class Actinopteri; order Elopiformes; family Megalopidae; genus Megalops; species Megalops atlanticus. The sequence goes on from CM032890.1 coordinate 28,207,149, forward strand.
GATAAAGTTAACAAATCGTGTAATTTCCACAACACATGCATATTTACTTGACGATGATGATGATGATGATGATGATGATGATGATGATGGTGTTGTTTGATGATGGACTTGGGTTTTGCGTGTCTGCCTCAGTTTGAAGTTCTTTCTGAAAGCATCCCGTGGTCAGCCTGGCAAATTCAATGTGCCATACGGTGAGGAACGAGTCTGTCTCCACAGTGCCTTGGGCCTTGCCAAGAACCCATATCAGAAATCATTCTAAAACCAGAGAATAGAGAACATTCCTTCTCTGAGTTAAAGGGTCTTCCATCAATTCACAGCTGTCTACCTCTTCCAGAAAAAGTCTTCCCTTGTCACTGTGGTTTGACCTGATCCTCCAGTGGTTTCTCCACCATGCAGCAGTGCATTGCATGCAGTAGAAAGCTGTACCCAATCAGGGCTTCTTTTAGTCAAGTAAAGAGCCATCGCGTGGAGAGCCATCTTCTCCAGGCTTGGTGCATGTAGCACTGGCTAAGCAGGAGATCAGCTTCAAATGCATCGCCAGTTCTTAACTCTGATGTTACTCTAAATCTGTGGGTGCCAGTCACTCATTTGTGTATGTGCGTGTGTCATCTAGGGAAGGGTTTTTCATTCAGTGTTAAACAGAGTTCTGTTGATGAAGATGATCGAATATTAATAATGATTACAATCATGGAAACGACAACAGTAACAAAGTAGGCAAAAAAAGTGAATGAGACTCTTGGACGTCTTGCCATGACTTTGTCATGAGAATGTCATTGTGTGGCTGTTCTGAATCCTTCGCTCGTTGGATCATCAAACACAGCATTACTGGTCAACACGTCTTTCAAGCCAAAGCTTGCCTGGGACAACTCCCTCACGGCATCTGCGCCGTGCTGTGTCGGGCCTCTACACCAGGATCACGCAGCGCATGTGATTTGGGGGCACCTGGGTACGATTGTGTGGCTTCTGATGGATTCCCATCCCAACAAGCCATGAGGCAAAAACTCGGACCCAGCCACCCAGCTGTGCAGGAGGGACTAAGCCACAAGAGGACAGTGGGGGTGGTGTAGGAAGCACCACTGACTACAATGGAATGTGATTCTGTTTCTTAATACTTTGTGAAAACAACCTGTCAGTGTGAAAGGCATGCAATGTTTCATTGCGAAAGGTAATCAAGGCTGCCTTTGTTAATTAGCCTTTTGTTAGCAACGGCTGTGTTAGAGTCAAGTACTGTATTTGGATTCCAGATGTTTAAACGTGCGTATTCCTCTATAAATCCCAAATTCAGTACGCCAAGGGGAAGTTTCTGCCAGCGAGAAGCAGTGTGTGTGTGTGCAGCCAAGGGGAGAGGGCTAGGCTAAGACGGCCAGTTGAATACAGTTTTTAGTCATATTGTTTGTGCCAATGTGTTGTATATGAATACACAGGGAGAATGTGTTGGAGTAATTAGCACCTGTTTTCTGTAGGAACCTCATGCCAAATGCTGATGAACCAAGAGGTTGGAGTGGGAGGGCCCGTACTTTTCCAGACACATTAGTAGCACAGATTCTTTGCATATGGACCAGATAGTCAGCCCGACATGCGTCACATTGAAAATTCTGCCTCGGCCATTGTTGAAGCCACAAGTGTCCTGATTTGCTGACTCATTGTCAACATTCTTGAAGGGGTGTGGTCAGAAACAGAGCATCTGTAGTCAGCATAGGAACAGAGACAGCACCGGAACCTCATGTCACAATCGAAACCTCTTAGACGGAGGAAGGAAGGAATGATGGAGCTGATTATGTGGTCATAATAGAACATCTGTGTTAGCAGTAAGAACGTTTGCAAGGAATCAAAGAACAATGAAGTTGGCAAAGAACTGCATGGTCACATGGGGGTCACATTCTTAACGGTACCGTAGACATTTAACGTGGATCCATTTTTTTCTTTTGTTAATGTCAACTCGAGTTGTCAACTTGAGTAGTAGCATTGGAGGATATACATGCTTGTTCCCATGAGCAGAATTATAACAAAACTACTCAAGTCAAAATTTCGGTTCAGCTAATCTACAGTTTTGCCGGTAAATATTTATATATTGCTGTTACATGTGGCTGTGTTCAGTTTGATTTAACGGTAGTAGAAACCATGAGAAGGAAACAAACCTCACTCCACTTCCTGTCAGGCTAGTAATGATGTAATAGCACTTATGACCTTTGTTTTACCACTTTGAAAATGGACAGATGACCAGATTACATTTTTTGTTGATTTTACTTTTGAAAAATAACTCCATGTGACCCAGCCAAATTTAGAACAATAATTTGTGCTAGTGCAGATGCTATATTCAATTCAATTCAATTCAATTTTATTTGTATATATGAGTTAAAACATGATGTAGGATGTGTCACAAAGCCCTTTGTCCATAACGTCAGAGCATGGTTGTCCTTTGAGGAAGCCTGTTGCAGGGTGGGATGAAGGATTTTTGGTAATGCTTTCTATGAAGGATCCTGTGTAAGAGCTACATAAAGCCTTCCTAAGCACTACATGACTCCTTCGTAAGCGTAAACTCTAATGACAAACGACATAGATTGTAATAGGGGTTGCTTTGTCACCATCCAGGTCGTAGATGACATTACCATGACATTGTAATTGTGTATGCCATTGTAAAGTCACTTATGATTACTGTGAAATAGCACACCCCATGACTGTCTCTGTCAGTTGGCATAGGTGCATATGAATGTTAATTTAGTGCTTATGAAGGCATTTTGCAATGCTCATTAAGCCTTATGTTGGGGCCTGTAGGTTTTTTCCAAACTTAATTTAATATTCTTAAGAGACAAGCAGTCTGGTGAGCTTAAAGTTTTGCTTCAGAAATACAAATTTTATGGAATTCATGAATTATACATCCTCATAGGTGCCATTTCAGTAAACGTCATACTGAGGGTATTTTGACCTGTGACTCAGTGACTTCCCTTTGTAATAACCATGCAGTGAGTGTGAAAACAGTCCATTCAGTTGTGTCATAACATTTGATGAATGCCTTCAGTAGGTATAAACATTGGAAGAGAATATGAGGAAAAGAATATCCACACATGCACTAATTACTGTATCTTTACTCCAACCTGTTCAATAACCATTTGCACTGAACACCTGCAGAACCTGGTTTTATTCCACTTTATAGGACCCAGTACATTTGTAGCAAAATGTCTTTTTTTACTTCTCTTATTTTGCACTGAAATTTTGCTATTTTTAATTGAAATTGTGCAATACTGCTGTAAATACGCAACTTTTTATTAACTTTTTTAAATGTAATTTCTTAGCAAAAAATAAAAATCTAAAGCAAAACACCAGGGTGATATTCATTTCATGTAAATTACATCCTCGTGATTGTTTAGTAGAAGTTTGTGTTAGATAAGATTTCTGACTGTGGTAGAGATTTCTGCTGAGCTTGCCTTTCAGCGTCTTTTAGTTGGGCTGGGTGGAACATCCAGTTCATGGACGCCTGAGATGGTTCAGTGAAAAAGCAAATCCTTTGGGTGATGTAGTGTGCTCTCTTGGGGGGTTGGTATGGCCAACTGAACTCGTTCCCTGGAGTCATTTTCAAGTATTCAGCTCTCCTGAAAACTGAAAATTTAAATGTCAAATAAAGCATGCTAAATCATAATGTGTGGGGGATTGGGGTTATCCGAACCTGTTTTTACAAATGATTTTATTAGATTAGGAAATATGAATTTAGTGAAAGGGTTACAGCATAACTACAATAAATAATACAATACAATACAATAAAGTAGGTGTTCTCTGGAAAGCACTCATCCATATAGTTGTTGATCAAACGAAAACAGACTCTACATCTTTCAAGAACATCACCTCAATCTGCCAGCATGTTGGGGCTGGTTGGGCAGACTAGCAGGGAATATTTTGCCAGATTATGAACATTATAAATGTTTAAAGGGTTGGTTAAAGGTGGGGAGGACAAAACAGAGCTCCCAGGTAATTGATTTAGCCATTACCTTTTGCCACTGTGTTTAGTGCTTTGGAAGTTACCCCATAGTAAAGTTTAATCTCCTAAACTGATAGCCAAACTAACTTCCATGACACTGTCATGTTATGGCTGCATGTCCATATGAAAACACCTCAAGCACTGAAGACAAACTAGTATTCTAATTGACTTGACATTACGTGCTAAAAATCTGATGTGGCGTAGTTGGTTGGAATTATACTAGTTTACGCTGGTATTCCTTCTGTTCAACATCCCTTTTCAGTACATTACAAGGCAAAAGGGAGTAGCTGGTTTAAAGCTGTCCCATCAACTGAGGATGCTGGAAATAAAACAAGCTCTGAATGCAAATGTTGACCTCCCTTGATTTGTTTAAGGTGTGAAACTTTCCACACCAATTCTCTATTATCTGCCTCACTTCTAAAATGTATTTTGTTGAAGCAGTAAACAAAGTCAAAGAAGATGGTTGGAAATATAGCAAAAAATATAAAGCACAAATCAAAGGAGGTTAGGTTAGACTTCTACAATGACTTTGTCAGACCAGTGTCCAGGTGTGGGCACTATGCTATAGGAGAGACAAGCTCAAAAAAAGTACAGAGAAGAACAACAAGACTGGTTCCAAGTATCAAACATAAGTTATGAATGGAGTTGTGAGACTGTATCTTTAGTCTCAGTCCAAAGCTCTGAAACGGAACCAATCAAGTCATTTCAAAGTCCCTCCAAGGTTGCCTGTCACCCATCACCTGTCTCAGCATGGTTTGTGTGGAGTAGCCAGATGTTTAAAGAATAAGATCAGGAGTATCAACTAAAAGTTATTTATCCTAAAAAATATAGGATTTAAAAAAAGGCTTCAGACAACCAGTAGATGTTTTAAATAAACAGAAAGCATTAAGCCTTACACCTCAGCCCTACTCTGCAGCTCCTTTAAAACTGATCCTCTTTGCTCTCTCACACCTGCTTTTATAGTGTGGATAACATATTGGAATCAGGTGTGTGACAATGAACCAATCAATGCCATCTGCTCTCAATGGTAGGTAGTGTCCAACAATTCCAATGTCTGCTAAGGTGTACCTGATGGTTTACCCTCAGATCTGTATCATCAGTCTTGAATTACACTAGGAAGCCTCAAGACACATGCAAACACCCAGAATTAAAAGCACAAGTCTTTTAAACCTAAATAAAATCCATTTTTGTGAAGGCCAGGTCTCATATTCAGATCCATGCAGAAACTCACTTCTGCACCATGCAGAAATGTTTCAGAAAACAGCCCTCAGTGCCCTTTAAATGCCAATGAATGCTCATTGACTCACGCTAGACTCACGCTAGGCAGTTGATGATCCCCTATTTGACCTTGGGACAACAGAAACGAAACCTGCCTCTATCTCACTTCCCTGTTTTTTCGCTGAAGTGTACAGTACAGAGTAGACGAAGCGTTTGTAATGATGTACATGCTCAGACTGTCACAACCATCAGTTATCATATAATGACATACAAGGACCTGCTCACATATTTATTGTTGAAATAAAAATGCTGGGTCAAATGAGAGTGAGATTGTTAATATATTTCAAAATCAATATAATATTAAGAGAGATCTTTATCATACAGGAAGTAATTATTAATAATAAAATATAGCTATGCAATGACAAAAACATGCAAACTTTCATCATTTAATAAAAAAATCTGATTAGTCACTTGCTGAGCAACTTTCTACCTAGTGTGTGTTTACCTGTTTGAACATGCACATACATTGATACCATTCATTAACACATAGAAAAATTGTCAGGATATGTAAATACAGTAATAGTAATAAAATAAAGACACTGCACCTGTACATTAGAAATGTATTTTGCACCAGTGTGCTCTTGTAAATTCTCTTTGTGTGAAAATGACCAGGGAGAAATAGTTACTGCAATCTTATTACTCCCAGTGAAATGTGTGTTTATCTGTCAAACAGACCCACAATGAGCAGATCTTAGAAGCATTACGAGAGACCTGCCAAAGCTCCACATGTGTTTGCAAAATTAAGTCGACTCTGGAAAGTAATGTCAACAGCAGCGTGCAGAAAATCACCATCTGTCCCATACAGCACACACTGGTGCGTTATCAGAGAGAGCTACACGAGGGCTGAGTCTCTTCCTCTGTTTGCGTGACCAGACTCTCGCTGAAAGATATCTGAAGTGAGAACGCGGAAAGTACAGCACCTTCCACAACTTGGCACAAACATGCAGAGATAATTACATGTTCCAAATTCAGGCAGTCGCTGCTTAGTATTTATCAAAGTGACCTCATAAATGCATAAATACACCGCATCTCATATTCTGCAGGGTGAAGGTGAATTCCACCCTCTGGTACGAACAGAAAACTTTTTGACATTTTGGTGTTTAGTCAGATCAATCATTCTGTAAGGCTTATCTTTGCCTTCATTTTAAAGCATTCTGTCTATACATGCAGCCTCAGATACACTGGTTATCACATACCCGCTTACAGCTATTGATGTAGCATTATTTTTGCAGCCTTTTGCAGCTCCTGTAGGAATCTCGCATTATAACACGGTATTAAACACCACCTCAACGTAATGGCAAAATATCACCAGAGACTTTGAGGCTGTGATAACTGACCAAGCCCAGTTCAATACATGCAGTTCACTGAGCCTAATGTAAACCAGACTCTGCTCCCAGAATGCTGTGCTGGGCAATGATGAAGAAGCCCTGGCCATTAGACTCCACAGGGGCAGCTGGACTTGATGAATAGGCTGAGGTCCATACTCCAACACACCAAGGCTTTTAGCCAAAACAAGCCAACTCAAAGCCAGCTCCCCTGCATCCCCCAAATAAGTTCCCCAATCAGTTCCTCCCCTCAATCCCATGGCTACCACCATTGTGGCACCTCAGTGCGTTGTGTGTCATCAGTGAATTACAGACAGTGGTAAACCACCAAAACAGCACGTGCTCGCAAACGGCGAGCGCTACCAGCTGGCCCAAGCCATGTGGTGTTGGCCCGGCCCATGGAAAAATCACTCAGGGCCCATAAGTAACAAAAACAGTTTTTGTCGCGACTGGGCTCCGGTAAAAATAGAAATGCCATCTACTATTAAACATGATATGTTTAGCCCTGAATGTGTGCAGTACCTCCTATTGCTGCCATTATGCACTCTGTTTTTCCCGTGAGCATTGTGTTGCAGCTTTTTGCCAGACCCTTCAAGACTGCTTTTGTTTTCCAGCACACAGTGCTGGTAATCTGCCTGGCAATGTTTTGCTGTGTTTTTATTTCAGATACCGAGGCGAGGTATGGGACTGATTGATGGGGGGGTGTTCAAATCATCACAGATTAGAGAGCATCCCACCGTCCCGGCCACCCAGAACACATCCAAAACCAGAATAAACAGCCGGAGGTTTACCACAACGATCCAGAGGAAAACCATTTGTGCTGTAATGTTGAATCGGCTTTTTGCTGTTCGTTTGCCTGTTCTGTAGGAGTGTTGGTTCACCAAAGTTAGGATGGAGATTCGTCACTGTGATCAATGGGAGACCTGCCTCAAGGCACTGGATGGCCCTCACTTTGTTCTTGCCTCTGACACAGATGTTCAACATAACCCCAGCAAAGTGGTGATGAGGGACAACAAACCAAATCCTTCCCACAGACCATAAATGTAGGCATAGGGTCTGGTGCGTCAGTGTTCAGGCTCTGGCTCTGGTCTGGACACACCTACACAGATTCAGCTTGGTCAGACTGCCTTGGCTGGAATCAGGGCATTGTGCCTTGCAAATGGTTTTTGCCAACAAACTTTGACCAGTTGTGGTGATGCTTCTTTTCTTTCTTCATTATAATTCAATGCTACTTATGTTCATTGGCTGCTATTGCCAGAAGTATATATGCCTACGTATTAATAAGAAATCCCTCTCACTTTTAGTTCCATATTGGCCAATATTGGCTGATGTCTGTCTGTTTGGTGAGGTTGCGTTTGCACGCACAGGGTCTGACCAGGAGAGCTTCCCTTTCATTGTTGTTTTGACACTGAGTGCAAAATGCATTAAATTAATAAATCCTTTTGTTTTGACAGAGGTTACAGCTCCACAGTAATTGGTGCTGAATCTATTGTTTTCTGGTGTGTTTATCTCCCTTGTGCAGGTCCCATATGAGCCAGCTGGAAAGGAGCTGTGCTCACGCTCGCAGCAAATCTTCACACAGGCTACCGCGGCTCTCGCTGGAGGCCAGATGGTTTCCTTTTCTCATCAGAATCAACATGTTCAAAAATTTTGATCTGCATTAGGGAACTGGTTGTTACCAGAGATCAAATGCAAGTGACTTCTTCAAGGAAAGTCTGTAAAATTTCAGAAAACAAAATTATAACTTTCCTCTGAGCTGATGTGAAATCTCACTCAGCGCATTGGTGTGTGCCCTTTGGATAAAGTGGACATAATGCGGAAATTTAGCGGTTAATTTGCGAGAAATTCAGTGTTCATGGTGCACTCCCTCTCAAGGCCCCTGTGGTGCAGTTACTGTTTCAGATTGTCTGCCCCTGAAAAGCGCACATCTGAATGCACACATACACTCAGTCTGAGCCTTCCCGGGGTAGCTATGGTATGCTCAGGATATAGTGGTCCAAGACCCCAGACCGAATTCTTCCTCTAGTAAGTCAGTTGTACTTGTAACAGTTCTATTCAAACACCTTGTGTTCTGCATCTCATACACTAAAAATTCAATATGGTGTACATCAATCACATCCACATGCAGGGAGACAGTCGCCAGGCCTCTCTCCAAGCAATTAATGAGCAAGCAGCGCCTTTTTTCCCGTAACGGGTCACAGAGTGTCATGTCAGTGTAAGACTACAGGGCCTCTGTCTTTGCGCAGCATGTAGGAAGGCAGTGAGGGTTAGGCAACATGCTCTAAGGCCCATTTGATCTCGACTGCTGTTACTTCAGCTGCGTCAGTGTCGGTCTCGCAGCAAAAAACCGGCCACTCTCTCCCCTCCTCTGTTGCTGAGAGAGTGATGCAGGTCAACTGGAAACTGTTTTTTTTTTTTTTTTTTTTGAAGTCAAGCTTTCGCGGTCTGTATGAGAAGTGGAAAGCTGAGTGCTGTTGAGAGATGAGGCTGGGGGGTTGGGGGGAGGGGAAGCAACAAGCACCAAAGGGGAGTCTGAGGTCTTTTTTTAAATAACTATCAGTACATAATAAATATGAGCAGAGCTACAGAATTTATTGCTCAAATTCTTTCCTGAAAGAGAACCTGTATGCCATTAGACAGCTTCCCTTCGGAAATTGTGCAATTATGAAACAATGATTAAAATCTGTGGCTGGAGGCACAAAAACAACATTTGAGATGGGTGTGGTCCATTGTAAAGCTTTTCAAAACTTGTTTTCTGATAATGCCCACTCCAAAAACACTCTTCTCACAGAGCATTAGAGAACATTATCTTCAAAAGAAAAGACAAACGAATTAGTTTAACAGTTTATGTTTGGCCAGAATTTTTTTTTTTCAAATTTTGTTATTTCCTCTTGACGGTACTGTGTGGGAAATGTATGCAGACAGCAGATGCAGTCAGTGTTTACTATATGAGTGAGACCGGAAATGATGATAAAGTCAATTGTTAGAAACATCCTTAACTGCATGTGACGTTTACGTTTGCCCTGAGGTGTTAATTTCATTTTTCACGGCACAATCCGAGCCAGATAGGGAACTTGATTTCCCTCCAGCGAAAAGCAAAGTGCTTTGCATGACAGTGCAAAACATGCAGTGAACATAAAAGCAGCAGGGAGAGAAACAAGCTTTTTAATAGCGTGTGTGTTTGGCGCTACACGGTCAGAGCCAATGCTAATGGAGAAAGCAGAAGCTGCTGGAAAAGTCACAGAGCTTCATAACCGCAACAATCCAAAATAAGTGTGGATGCTTGCCTGAAAAATAAACCACCATTAGCCCTTTTTTATATTTAATCATATTTTTGCACACAAAATCTGTTTTCAAAACTGTGTAGCTGTTTCCAGAGGCAATTCATTTTCTTGTTTTTTTTTCCTTTAAGAGCTGTTGGCAAAAAAGATGATTTGAGACTGAAGTTCTTACAAAAGAAAAGTCACAGCTGTGACTAACTTCTACCATTAAGAAATAAAAATATGATGACTTTAGTTTGCTGTCATTGTAATTTAGACAGCAGCATTACACAGCAGCAGCCAAAGCCTGTTAATGATAATAACAATAGTGGTGGAAGGCACAATTTATTTTTAATTTTCATATTTTTCACCCAAGCAACCTCACAGTTAAAGATTCTTGTCATTCTGGTCTATAGAACTTTTAAACTTTTCAGGGGCATAAATGATATTTAGAACACGCTGGAAAAAAGGAGGGAAAATGTCCTAACAGGACATCGATGTCCATATCACACAAAGTACCATCACGATGTTAATGCTGAATTAATGTAATGGAATGGAGAGGACTGTTAGGAAAGAGGTAAAGAGAGACTTTTAGGACACGTACATTTGGGGCATCCGAGGAGTGTGAATTTGCGCTGTCCCCTGGTGTTTGCTGAGTGATCTGGGTCAGGCAGCCTCTGAAGATAATGCCACTGTATTTTTAGCAGGGAGCAGCCTTTCGATGCGCCCGCGCGAGTGTCGTCATCTGCACGGGCTTCTCAGGCCCTGCCCAGAGCAGCAGGGGTGCCTGGGCGCTTAGATTGCATAGATTGCATCACATTTGCATCAACTTCGCCGAAGAGAACCCTTTTGATGTCAGACACTCTGGGCCAGACCTTAATGAAGATGGCTTCTTTGCAGAGGCAGTGCATCACATCAGTGTCGTTGTATTGTGGCGCAAACGTTGCAAAAACGTTGTGAAAATGTTGCACCCCGTCAACTCGACATGACTCTTATGGAGAAGGACAGTCCATGGGCCAGTGATTGTTGGCAAACAGCACCCATAAGCTACAGAAACAAACCAGTGAAAGTTTGCTGGTTTTTGAATGCTTTATGATTGGAGAGCTGTCAAAAAATCAATAAAAAACAATGAAATGTATATCGACTTTACTTTGATTGCACCTAACACTGGAGAGTAAAGCGTGATATGGCTTTATTTTCATTTGGCCAAATAATAAACCAGAGCAATGTGTAACTAGAGCAATATCAGGCATGTGGTATTTTTGTAGAGTCATATTTAAGTAATTATATGTTGTTTACAATATTATCCTGTGTTTTATGGCCCAGTAGACAATGCGGTGTGTGATTCAGCGGAGAGTCATGATTTAGTCTGAAATGACTGCCGAGCGGTTGCACAGACCCCAGAACATATTAAGCCGCAATGCATCATGAACAACTGAGTCACGTTGTAGGACACAAAGCAAAACACTAATAATCAGCTTAGGCACAGAGAAAGGCTCGTTAGGATAAGATAACAACCCGCCGTGGTTATTGCAGTAACTAGCATTGCAGGTTTTCAGGATCAAAGTCCCTCTTTCAGATCAATTCCAGATCCAACAGCAATACCCCCGAGACACTGGCAAAACATCTCCACTCCACTGGAAATTCTGTTCACCTTTTCAACGTCCAATCTGACAAGTCAGTTTCATTTATTTATTTATTTATTTTTTTACAACACTACCACTGTGTAATCCAGGTTAAGCTACTTAACAGTCTCCATGACAGTACGGATGGTAGCGTATGTTCCAAAAACTCCAAATCCCAACGCTTATGTTGGACATCCCCAAATGGGATAATCTCGGCCTGAGAGCAAAGCCACCTGGGAGATGTAGGCAGGTGGCTGTCCTGGGAGCACCGCTGGACAGCTTGCTCAGCTGCATGCTGCAGCGGATTGCGCAGGGGTGCGTGGGAGTGGATGAGTCAATTCCGTCTTTCGGTGCACGTCTGCGGCCTCGGCGCTCTTAGTCCCCCCCCGTTTCGTTACTTTCCCTTGTTTCTGCCTCGCGGTGGACAGCCTGACGCTACACTGCTGATGCCGAAATCTCTCACCATGACCTTCGCCTGACCCTCAACGGCCTCACAGCTTCAACAGCGGCTGAATGTCATTTTCCACGTACCATCTGTTTTAGCAGAACTTGAAGCTTAAGTAGTATTACATCTCATCTTAGCAATGTAAGAGTTATTAATAGTAATATCTTGAAAAAAATGGCAGCCCTGCATTGACTGTACTATACAAGGTATTGTCATACCAATAAAGCCCAATTTGAATCTTTGAATCTACAATCTACAAAAAGAATTTCTGCTAAACTCTACTAAAAGTGCAGTTCTACTAGGAGCTTTGTGTCACCTTTGTGAAGTTTTGACTTGATTTCATGAGGTGGCAAAAGTACATTAAATTTCACATATCAGAAATACTGTGCTAATCAGGACGGGCCGTGCACATTTGATGAGAATAGAATGAGGTAGCTGGGAGAGGAAAAAAGAAAGGCTGACATTTTCTTGCAACAATTTGTCATTTTTCCATTGATACTGCATTTGCATATTCAGTCTGGGCTTTTTTTCCCCAGTGTACAAGGCCATCTCTTTCCAGCAGATGCGAGACAGTGATTTGGAAATCCATTTTGTTTTGCATTTTGCCTTCCCTTTGAACTGTATTCCCTACACATTTCCCTTTGGCTGTGTGGTTTTATTTACTCTTGTACCTACAGCCCAAAAGAAACAGTATTTCCATCAAAGGCCAGGAGGTGTAATCGTGCAGCCAATAGCTCCTGATAACTACAGAACACTGCGTTTCAAAGGATCACACTGTTTGTATGCAATGTAAAGATGTAAGGGAATATTGACAGGATGGATCTCATTGTACATTTTGGCCCATTCTTTTCTTTGATCTGTTGTTTATGGAGCTCCTTGTATATTTTGGCCACTCAGTCTCTTTGACTTCATGTTTTTGTTGCTGTTGTTACTACTCATCTCCCTCCTCAGTGAGAACTACATGTCTTATTGTCCTCATAGCTGTGTGTGGACTTCAGTTACCCTCTCTGCTGGGGTCAGTACTCTGTGAAAATTGATAGACCAGGAGAGGATTGATTGTTACAAAGAAGTGTCAACCGTCGCGTCTATAAATTACAGAACAAAAGCGGCGCCGCTCGGCGATGTCATGTTGTCAGACACTAATCAGCACGCCCAACCCTCTGTCCCACACACCAACAATGGCGCGGACGGACAGGTAATAACCGGCTATCGTGAGCGTCTGTGTGGGTGCCGCGGTGGGAACTCTCACAAGTCGGCCGTTCCCATCATAGTGTCTTTCTCACCCGGAGGGCAGGCGGGTGACACAAAGCGCGGCTCTGACGCTGCAGGTAAGAGGACAGCTCCGGTGGCGGCCGCAGGGCCCGGTCGTCACCTCCCCTTGCCCTCGGCCGTTTCGCCCGTGACACCGTGGGAATATCGCGCCTCAGACTGTTGCCAGGCGTGACACAGTAAAGTAAGGCCCTCGCAGGAGACCTTGCCTGACCCTCGGTGAGCCCAGCAGCGACCCGCTAAGACTCTGCAGTGTGCCACTGGACACAATACCAGGTCCATCTCTGCATGCAGCAGGGAGAGTACACTCCATGTTCCAGTACTTCAGTTAAAAAAACTGAAACATTTCAAATATTATTGATACAGATGCAAATAAAAAAATAAAATTAAAATAAAAAATTAAAATAAAAAAAGTGTCCTTTGACAGCTTTATGAGCAATTCTTCCTTAACATGATCATTTAAGAATGTGGCTGTCAAATTGGAGTTTTAACTTAACTTTTGTCAAAAGCTAATTGAGTTCAGATACAAGAGTCAAAGGACTTTTGGAACTTTGGAACTGGAGGTTTCACAATTCAAATCTGAAAATGAAAGCAGTAAAAAAAAATTCTGCTCAGACTTGCCAAACACAGACTTGACTGGAAAGAAACACTGGGCTCTAACTGCCTGGTAAGTCCCAGAGATTTATGTGTTCAGGTGACTGCCGACGGTGCGAAACTATCATTGTAAGACATTGTAAAATTCTGCACCTACATGTGACAGCCAGCCCGGAGGGACCTTGACCCCTGGCTCGTGTCCACTCACCTCACTGCCCCCCCGGTTTTCCCCAGCGCCCCAGCGGAGGGGAATGGAGGAGTGCATTCCCCCAGCCCAGTGCGGAGAGGAGCTGGGCTGATAAGGGAGCTACAAGGCCCGGGCTGTCGTGGCACGCGTCCAGCTTCAGTTTCTCTCCTATCTCTATCTCTCTGCCTGTCTGCCAAACCCCCACGAGTACTGTAGCGCTTCCGTCGGGAAACCACAATATCCCTGTTCTCAGGTAAAGGTCACCCCGCAAAACATTCTGCTGCGCCGTCTGCACACCGCTCAGCCCAACGGGAGCGCTCACAACTCGGCTGTAGTTGTAATATTTCACCACTTGCGTGAAAAACAAGGATGACAAATGGCAGCATTTTTGAGAAAAAAGGCCTTTTCTCCCTTCTTCACCCCGGCTTTGGGATGGTGGATTGTACGCACGTTAAGCCTGCGTAGAACTGAAGCGTGACGCGTGCGCTCACATACACCCAACGGGTATTTTCCACGCCACCAATCCCACAATGCATTGCAGGAAGGCACACGCAAATGGAGGACAGGTGCAACGCCCACCAACGTCATCTGAGGAGCTCGCAGGGGCCTCAAAAGGCAGGGGACCCTGGCTGGCATACCACGCCCGATCCCAGAGGAACAGATCCAGTTATGTTCTGCCCATGTGGACTCTCAGTCATTGTCAGCTAATGACTCAGTCTTTCATGACCTCATGACTAAATTTGCAAAATTAAGACAGGGCCTTGAGTCACGGCTCTTTTTTCCGTGTTGCATGTTTTGGGAGTTTTTGGGAGTGTAAGCTATCACTGATATCATACAGAAGGATAGGTCGAGTGTGTGTGTGTGAGTGTTTGTGTGCGTGAATGTGTGTGTGCAAGTGAACTTGTGCCTGTACTGTATATGAGTGTGTGTGTGCATGCACGCGTGTGTGCGTGTGTGTTTGTTTGTGTGTGTGTGTGTGTGTGTGTGTGTGTGTGTCTATGCAAGGACACAGAGTTCCTCACTGGGGGATGACAAACCTGAAAAAAATTCTAAAACCAGCCAATGGGGACCTTCAGTGGGAACACACCCGGTACATGTACTATCCTCGGGTGAATTGTGGGATTGAGAAACCAGCACAATCCTTTTCAATGCAGGCAAAAGTGAATGTCCCTCGACATGCCTCTTTGTATTCCACTTTGAATATGTGTTCTGTGTGTGAATGTGCGCCACATGTGTATATGTGCCATGTGTTCATGGCCATGTGTATAGGTGGAAATTAATGAAAGGTACATTTTACACAGACACTAGGAATTAATGTCTCCCACAGAGAGTTACACATGCATGGAATAGTTTAGCGGGAGATGTCACAGAAGCAGAGAATCTTAAATGATTCAAGACCAGGGTTGACACTGATTGACTCCTGACAATGCACTGGATGAACCCTACCGTAGACAGAGTGACACGCCCATATGGGTTGAATGGCCCGTTCTCTTTATAGATTATACTTCTTAGAACATTATGTAACCTCTGCAGGACACTTTATTAATCCCTTTTCTGTCTTTATGTCATGTGTTAGGATGGGCGTCATTGTGTTTTCTTATAACAGGGATAAATATTTTGAAATAATACGAGTCATTTCTGTCTTTGGTAAAATCCGTGAGTCAGACACTGGCAGGAATGTTTTGACAGCTGAGGACAAGGAAGAGAAACCTGGTGTGCTCGTAATCCTGACCCACAACACACAAACACAAGTTCAGAGTGCCGGTATCCGCGACCGAGATTGCCTCCCCTATTCTGTGAACGAAAATCAGCTGTTTTCGGGAGGGGGGTTGGTGGGGATTCAGGGACCCAGGTCTTGATTTGAGCTGTTTCAGAAACGCAGTAACGAGAGCGACCACATCAGTCACACGCACTACCTCCTCTTTTGGGTAATGGAAAATGTGTGTCACCGTCTTTCAGATGAAAAACAAAATAGTGCACATCACAGTTACTCTGCACAATGCGTGCATGCATCTCCACCCCCCCGCCCAAGACCCCCACACCTTCTGCTTTTCATAAAAGCAGGGACGCCGCTGAGTTCATCTCCTCAGAGCTGAGAGCTGAGAGCTGAGAACTGAGAGCTGAGAGCAAGGCCCAGGCCTCCAGCCCGCTGCTCTCCCAGAGGGAATTCTCTCTGCCTGTTTCCTCCCCAGCGCTTCATGCTGACAGGGGCTGTACTTTTTATAGAGGTCACGGGACAAAAAACATGATTTTGCCACCGATTGCACCCCTGACCGGACACTGGCTGTAGAAGTTATTCCAAAGGGCACTTTATTGTCAGCCAGAGAGATTTTGTATTTGTATTTTGTTTTTTTTTTTTATCAGTCAGTCAGTCAGCCAATCAGTCAATCAATCAATTTGAATTTACCATTTACATGCAGACACAGGTGATATCCATAGGAAAAACAAACAAACCAAAAAAATTGCCAGTATTTGAATAACGGTAAAATTATTCCCTGACCCAATCTTCATCTGATTACCCACTCTTGAGTGATTTAAATTTTTTGGAAAATAGAGGATGCTAAACACTAAAATAAAAAATTCCATGTTAAAACATTCAGCACAAATACTTTTGTGTGCATTTCTACCCGCTGTGTGCATTAACAAAGACAATTACAAATACAGGTATGTGACATTAGCATTCCGATGAAAGACTTCCTTGTTCTGTTGCCGGCTGAGGTGAGGACTTGGGCGAGATAAGCAGAGAGATAAAGGAGACACCATTACTGCGGGGGGGAGCGCCTGACTCTGACCTCCTCCCTGAGGCAGGGAGCCGGGCGGCAAGGGTACTTTCCTGCTGCGTTAGTCAGCCGTCATCCAGGGAACCTTAACTCTTTCAGGGCCTAATCCTTCTTTGTGTGTTCAAAGCCCTACGCAACGGGGCGAGAACAATGGGGAACGGTATGTCCTCTAGAGAGGATGGGAACTCACCAGCCCCAGTGGAAAGCAAGCTTAGCTGCTGGGCATTGGTGTCATCACCTACCCCACAATACTGTTTGTGAACATTTTGTTTGCTTTTTTTTTTTTTGTTCTGTTTTGTTTGGCTGATTTTTTAAAATTTATTTGCTAGCAACTGATTACTTCAATATAGGTATTTTTTCATTTTTTGTATTTTTTAAATTTTTTAATTTAATTTTTATTATGACAGATTTCTAACATGTTTTTGTATTTAAAAAGAAAAAAGTTTTCCTGGCAGTATTTTATATTTATAACATACACGATATGATAAATATTTTGTTTGATTGTTCAACATAATAAGCTATTCATTCCTGGGCGGTGTGTAAACTCATATTTAATTGCTCCTATAGATAGCTGTGCTACCTTCCTGCTGGAGACAGGAATGAGGCTGGTCAGGACATGAGTCACGCTACCTGGCCGTCCTGCTGCAGGTGACAGGTGGGGCTTTTTTTAGGTGGGTATAAAAACAACACAGAACACAATCCTGCCGCAGTCTGACACTGTGAGGCTCACTGAGAGGAAGCCGGTGTGAGAAAGACACAGGGGAACTGTCTCACTACTCCATAACACCGCATGGATCTGTCACACCGCACCAGAAGCTGGATTCGACATTCGACATTCATCCACAATTTTGACAAACAAATATGTGCCTCTTTTCCTCCTTCATAAACACAGTTTGGTGAATTCAGCGATCATGAAAATTAAACAAAAAAACTTGCATGTATATTTTAGTCAAAGTTCAGAGCAAATATTTATTGATTCCAGAATTTAGTGGCCCACACTGCATTACTGTTTATTACACTTAATTCTAGAATCATCAACACTGCCAAAGCTGACAAGAAAAACTGCTCTTCGATCAAGAAGAAGCCTTTCCAGATTAATCCAGTGGAAATTAAAGCATCCTCATGAGGTGACTCAGCACACACTAAAGTGCTCACCGGTTTCTTTTTTTTTGGCGATACCTTGAACATTTTAACAGGGGAACAAGTTCAAATGTTCCATACCTGTGTCCAAAAAATGGATCTAACCCCACAACTCCCAGGTGCATGTCAAGCTTTACTGGTGCAAATAACTGGTGCAATAAAATACAATAAGCACATTAAAATGTCCACAGCGGGAACTGTCCACCACTCTTTAAAATGATTTGTACTCTCGATACTAGGAGGTTTACAAAGCACAGATCATTTTAGGGGAATACTGGACAGAGTTTTTTGTTTAAGTTGATTTGGCATAAAAAAGGGGGAGTTTCTGTGGAACTTGAACTATTATGAAACTTGTTTTCCTGACAGAGAAACAATTAGGGAAATCCCTGAGTCTACGGTATCACCCCACACGCTTATGTTTATGACCTTAATTTCATCAGGGCCTAAGCACGATGACTGCATATTATCACATACAGTGTACCCACACCCATGCCTTTCGAGAAACACGCCGATCAGGTGGCTGCGAGATTGAAGAGGCATGCAAGAATCAAAGTGGAAAATTGATGCAAATGTGAAAAATGCAAAATCCACAGTCATTCTGGTTTTCATTTAGCCTCAGGGATTTGTAGTTTAACTGGACACCCACGTACTACAACTCCCACGAGCACCCCCCGTGTGTGACATGGTTCACACAGTTGTATGAGGGTTATATGATCAAAAAATATGAGGGCTGTGGTAATTAATGAATCAAACTTAGTGATTACTTAGTCGTTCATCTTTAAATTAATCACATTTTAATATCTCATTTAACATTATTGTTTTGCTAACTGCTAAACAATTCAGTTTAGCCCGTCAAAGCCTTTTTTACCTAAACTGAATTAATTGTGGTCTGCCCAGGACAGAGCTCTGTCAACTCCAAGCCCTTGATCAAACTATTTGGCGTGAAAATAATATTGCTTTATTATTAAAAGTGTGCCTATTTAATCTGTAATAACGAAAAAAGGTGTAAGATATAATATGCTTACAAGGTAAAGGATTCATGTATTGTTAGGACTTTTACATAACCTATTTTTTGCGCTGCGCATTTTGTGTATATTTTAGGAGAGTATTTCACACGTATGTTTATTCAGAGTGCATTCTGACCGTTCCCATTTGGTAAGGAGTGTGCATGGGGCCTGGGACAGTGACTCATGAGAACAGAAAGGGGTGTGTTTCCTGAGCCTGTTACCGGGCAGATTGCCTGTCCGCTGCACTTCTGTATAGTCTCTGCATTGATTTCACAGCGTCTGTCGTCACGGCGACATTTCTCTTCTCCTTTTCAGCCAATGCGGACTTTTAACCCACTAGCTGCCACTGGTGGGGGGTGGGGTGGCGGTGGTGGTGGCGGCGTTGTCCCAGCGCATTCTCAGATGGACTCAGAGAGAACCACGTGCTGCTCTTCAAAATACCAGTAATTTAATTATACATGTACAGCACCACCATATTCAAACATACGCTTCCCATATGGGTTTGAAACTCGGTAAAAGCTCTGTTGGACAGCTATTCTACAATAAAAATGACAATCAGATTTATTAAGTAATAATTACCGCACAGAGCAGGCACACTTATAACTATTGTACAATATCACATTTTCAAGAAATATGACGATATGAATGACTCCACAAACTTGAGAATAGAATTCATTTTCAGCTGCTTTTTTGTAGCTATAAGAGCTTCAGCTGGTGGTCTATCGATTGTTTTGCATGAAAGAAATACCATTACCTGTATCCAGGCTAACAGAGGTGCAGACTTTGAGCCGGGCAGTGGGAGCCTGACTGAGTGGGTGCCAGGACAACCCAAACAGGAGCAGGGTGACGTCTGACTGACAGATTGCAGGGAGGTATGGCTCAGGTGCCAGGAATCAGTGGCCAAACCCCTGCCTTACAGACGTTAAATTGAATTTCGAGTGTTGACTGGATCCATCAGTCAGCTCTCTCCACTGCATCCTTCTGCGCACTGGCTGCAGGAGACTGGCTACTCCTTAATGTTTGCTGCTTGTTTACAACCATGAAGGTCCTAAAAATATCACCCACATGCTCCAAATGTCACAAAAGTGTGATTCAACCCGACAAACCACTGCATATACACTGTTCAGTTTGACCTGAGCCAAACTGCAAATGTGGGTTTCCCCAAACCTCCATATAGGGTCATGGCCTCTTGACATCCCCCCCTCCCTGTTCCTTTAAATTAGTGTTTTTTTTTTTTTTAATTGCCATGGTTTTGTTTCAGGTTCAGCGATAACCCATGATATCAGTTACACAGTGGTTTCTGTCCTTTGCTCTTTATCTCCAGCCAGCTCTGGGCAGCGAGTAATACCCAGATGATGAGTGAGAGAGGGGAGGGGGAAGTTCAAGGCAGGGGTCAGTTCCCCCCTGGTGGTACCTTGGGGGCGGCGTGTTTTTTTCGGATCCATGCTCTGTAGGACAGTGCAATCCCCCCGTGGACCAGAGCAGCTGGGCTCAGACTGTGTTTATGCAGCGCTGGACAAGAGAGCAGCGCACGGGAAATCTATTGCAGAACATGTCTGGGCGTATCCCTGTCTGAGAGCGGTAGAGCCGGTTGCCTGGGGCACTGAGCGCGCTCACTGGGACCCAGCCTGTGTGCAGGCACTCAGAGCGTCCGCGGTAATTGCAGCGTTCGGAGACGGAGGCACAAAAGACAGACGGCCAACCCCGAAACAGTGACCTCACCACAGACAAATAAAAAAAGGGCGGGGGGAATAATGGGAGTGTTTCTTTTTTTTCTCCTCCAGGAGACAGACACTTCTGTGGATATGGTGTCTTTCTGTCACACACACACACACACACTGTTGAAATGCAAAGTGGTCACACAGTCAAAGAGGGAGGTGATAGGGATCATGAAAAGTCACAGACTCTTAAACTGAAGGGTGGATGCATTGTGAGAGTCTCAACAAGAACATCCAAAGAGAAGGTGGTTTGAAAAAAAAAGAACAAAATAAAACAGTATGCACACAGTTATTTAGCAGCAACAAAATGATATGAACAGCGGCTAAGACAAAAA
Source organism: Megalops atlanticus (assembly GCA_019176425.1). Taxonomy (NCBI): domain Eukaryota; kingdom Metazoa; phylum Chordata; class Actinopteri; order Elopiformes; family Megalopidae; genus Megalops; species Megalops atlanticus. The sequence continues at coordinate 28,228,085 of CM032890.1, forward strand.
AAAATGCAACACTGCAAAAGCTCATACAACTATAGAGCTTGGCAGACTTCATTTCTTTAACTGCCCTCCCCAGATGAGACAAAAGATTGTCTTTTGTAGCCCAGAGGATCCCTCACAGGAGGTACAGAATACCACAGGTACCACATAAAATTTAGCAAAATCACCATCTGTCCTTTTAAGATGCTACGAGGATTAGCAATATGGTTCTTAAACAAACAAAAAGAAACAAGATTAAACCAAGGCAATACATATCTTGTCATAAGGCCAAAAGATTGCGTAGTCATACATAACATATGGTACTATCGGATTGTCCTGTGCTAACACAGTATGTCTGCAACCCTGTGGATAAGCTCATGCATGTGTCAGATGCATGTTCCCATAGAAGACACAACCCCCTCCGGAAGTCCACAGGAAAGAATTAAATCACAGCATTTGACTGAAACAAAAATTGTAAACCTGTTGCCACTGTAATTGCATGAATCACTACAAACAGCAGAGACCAATTAGCATTTTGTTAAATGGAAATGTGGTCTTGTTCATTTTTTCCTACAGAGAAAAAATACTGCGCCACAATTCAAAATTCAAAATTAAAAAAAAAAACACTTTTCTTTGCAAAATGACAGTTGGGAGAACATAACACAAGGTAAGTAAGTTATTTCTCTGTTTGCCATTCTACAGTACATTTTACAATAAAAAAATTTTGTTCAATAACTGCACATGAAGCTGTCACAGAGATAAATGTTACAGCCCAGTTAATGTTATTTCCATTTACATTTGTATTTATTTGTTAAATGCCTTTAATTACTCTCTTCCAAATGCTTTTCTCTTGTCTGAGAGTAATGAGAGGAAGAAGCCCAGGCTGCTCAACCCACCTCTACACTCGGTGGGGCAAAACAAATTTTATCTGCTGCTGTGGGATCAGGGTCATTGTTGGCAGAATACACAGCCAGTTTTGAATCAAGTGCCTTGCTGACCGCACCACTAAGAAGTCTCCAAATTTTATTTCTGAACCTCAGATGTTTTGCTTTTTTCCTTTACTCAAATAGATTGTGAAAAAAAACGTTGAACTTGATGACACAACTTCAATTTTTTGTGTATTTTTTTGTGTATTAATACCATGATTTATAGGAAGAGCAGTGAGTGGGTTTAAGCCAGGTTCAGCAATCCTAAAAGTGAGGGCCATGTTGGCGTGAGAAGTGCATTACGGCCCAGCTTAGACACAGCTTCTGCAAGCTGAACTCACGAGTGCAAAAAGTCCATTCCCACAGAGAGCAAGGGTCCTCTGGAGACACAAAGGAGACAAGAAGGAAGGGGTTAATACTGAAACCTGTTTCAAAATTCCATGACTCACTTGAGCCTTTGTTCAGGGGACTCAGTGTGGCTCTGTAAACAGAAATTAATCATACCTTCATCACACCCACCTCTGCTCCTGCAGGTCTGGACCCTACCAACACAACAAAAGACATAGGACAGCCTCACCGTGTCCCTCAGCGAGGCAGTGACCCTGACACTCTTCTCCAAACCTGCCCTCAGATCGTGCCCGATCATCAGTCTGTCTTTCTGAGATACTGTACATTTCCTGTCTTCTTTGTTTGAGTGAGATGGTCCCACCAGATGAATCATGGCATTCATTTGCCGAACAGAGGGAGAAATCTGCTGCAGACAGAGGCCAGAGTTCTGCTCATTGTGCAGGCAGCTTTCTACAGCGAGACTTCCTGTATTTTCACAAAGTCACGACAATCGTCAAAGAGGAGAGTGGACAGGAAGTGGCAGCAGCTGACAGAGACAGACACACCTGAAAGGATAGAGCAAGACTGCACCTCGAGGTCTAGCTTCTGCTCTGAAATAACACCACTGAAATCAACCACAACTTGTGGTACATCCACACAGGTGGGACCAACATCCATTTTTACTGTAGAGGTAAACATGAATTATTTTGTTTCAAGAATGAGAAGTGTATCTACTTTGGTAAACAACAATTTAATGTTATGACATTAAAATTGTGTTTAAGAGGTGCTTTCTTCTATGGTGCACAGCAAATGGTAAAACTGAAAGTTACATAAATATCTTCCTCTAAGACAATATATAATTATGTAATAAAATACACATTAATTACATCAGACTGAATTTTTTTTCTTTAGCTCTTCTTCCTGGCAGACGGTTTAGTCCCACAGCATTATCCAATTGCCTCTAATTTCTAATTTGGGTATAAAGAACATCACAAAAGAGAACTAGGTGCTGAAAAAGATTAAATCCACCCTTGAAAACTGTCACCATAGTAACCACAGTTAAACCCATGTGAAGCATTTACATTTAATTTTTACACTGATAGAGATCTGTCATCTTGTTGTTTTTTTTATATATGTACTTGTGATTCTCTCTTGTGGAAAGGCCACAGTGTAAACAGGTCAGGGAAAATACTGCTCTTTTAAGTGAGTAATACTGTGCAATGTGGGTCTGACACACGTTCCGATTGAGGCCTCTCCTTTGCGTGCACTTCCTCCTTTCAGGTTAGAGTGGAGTGAGAATACAGGACAGTAGTGCCACGTCTCCTTCGCACCTGCATAAAAGCTAAACCCTGTTGTCGTCCTCTGTGTGGATGTGAGACATTTGCAAATAGAGCTGGCTTAGCCACTTCCGAGCCAAAGGAACATTTGTGTGTAACACAATAGAAAAGGAAAAAGTGAACTTACTAAGAATAAATGACAATTAATAATTACTGCTTTAACGGTCTCCAAATTCTCTAAGTTCCAAATACTCAATTATACTAATGCCTGAGACAGATATTGGTCCCTGACATGCCTTGAGCGCTTATTAAAATAATCCCTTGTACTATACACGATTACGATGCTTATGTACCATTTTGCTGTACTGTCTGCAGCAGAGTGAACAGGTCACGTGACTTATCTGGTCATGTGACTCCCCTCTGATTGCCTGCTTGGACTGACCGGTGTGCTTGGATGATGTAATCTCATCAGACTGCTACTGACGAGCAACAAAAATACTGGTGAGAAAGAGGAAAAAAAGTTTTACAAAACAGGGCCAAAGAGTAAACAGCGTTCCCCCGAGTCATTTTCACACCAGAGAGGAACGATTTGTTCCCCAGAGCCAGGAGGAGCTTCTTCAGTCTGTTGTCAAAGATAAGGACTTAATTGCCTGGAATAGCCAGATAACTGGTAAATAACCTGTGCTTTACCCAAGCCAGCTGTCGATGACCCAGAGTTACCCCTGTGAGAGTTGGGTATGTGCTGATTTGATAGGACACAGGACAGACCGTGACACAGGATTCTTGTTGTGTCATTGGGGTCATATCAAGACCTTGCGGTAGATTTCATCTTTTTTTTTCTTTAGCTCTTGGGCCAAAATAGGATGCTTTGTAGACCCTCCCTATTGAATGCTGGCATCTAGGTGTGGTCCACAGTATATGTATGGTGCCTCGTGTGGTGAGAAATTTGACAGCCATCTCTGGCTGAGTGAAGGAATTACTGCTGAGATTCCCCAACTGTGCAGTGTCCTCCATTGCCATGTGAATTTCAAGCAATACACCCACTGTAATTCCAGGTCTGAAAAAAAAAAAAAAGATTCTACAGATCCATACAGCGAGACAGAGGAGGGGCTGCATTTCCTGAAACTGGACGTGTTTAGCAATGAATCGCATTGACTTTATCAATATAGATTTTATGGGGTTTCCTCTCTCTAACGCTTGTGAGCTGTGAGCACAGCATCTATTAATAGGAGGCACAATTTAGCACCGACTACAGAGCGACAACTTTGAACATGCTTTGTTTCATCAGAAGATGACCGTACCATCTTTAGCTATTGCACAGGTTGCCATCAAACATGCTGGGGAAACAGGGCATTCAGGGTGAGGGTTTGTTATGTGGAAACTCACACAGGGAGCACAATCATGGCTTCAAACAATTTATCAGATAGACTGAATCACTTAGATAAAATGGTGGCTCTTAAAATCATGTTGTAGAGGACAGTCTGAGGAAATCAGTTTTTCATTCACGGGCACCGTGTTAAAATGTCTGAAACCGTGATTGGACAGAAGCTTAAATTAGTGGGATGCCCATCTGATCCCACCTCAGAGAATGACATGGGTGTTTAAGTTTGCTCTGAACAGTAAATAGCATGTCTGCACAGCGTTTGTGACGAAAGCTGGAGATCAAACAAAGCTGCACTGCTGGACCAACATGGAGAGAAGCTGCACAACTGGACGGTAGACAGGGGGGTCGAAGGGGGCTGCTTTGTTCCCATGACAACAGACTGCCTACATTCTGGTCCCGCCGTTTTGAGGAGGTCGGTGCTATTTCTGTCTTCCTGTAACTGGCGCTTCACTCACGCAGTGTGTGACTTAAGCGCACGATAACATATGAGACAAAATCTCCACAACAGGGAGGCGTCGCAGCAATGGTTAAAGAGACTTTTCAAATGACTAATAACCCCCACCCACAACTCCTACACTCCAAATATTGGTCAGTAAAGTTTTAAGAGGTTAAATATAACAACCACAAGGTTGAACACAACTATCTTGCATTTACTATTTTTCTTATCTCTTTTGCTGTTGCAACCAATACTGCCTCTTCGTATTTTCACACCTACATCTAGATATGAGCAAGACAAAAAGCCAATTAAAGAAGTGCAGACAATGTACTTTCATATAGAGGAATTCTGCTTTCAAAGTGCGTAATTTGTCATCCATATCATCAAAGCCATTTTCATGGTTATGTGAAAATAAGGCAGTGTTGCTGACTGTCATTTCCTGGCTTGGGGCCAATATCTTATCACCAGTTACTGACCCAGTTTTGAGGCATATATTAATAATCATAATATCAATCCAAGTAATGGTCTTTATTATAAACTTTATTTGTATAGCACCATTCATACAGTGCAAATCAGACAGGCATAGCATTTAAATATGAATTAATATAACAGCAAACAATAAAAAATGCAATTGTAATAAAACTGTAAAACAAATACAAAAGTACAAACAAGTCATCTTGTCTTGTATGAGTATTATCCACAAATCTGGCATTATATATGGAAATTCAAGCTTTAAAATGAAGTAAATCATTTCAGAATCACTTACTACATGGTATGGCGCCTACAATGTGTGTAAGTCCTCCCCAGGTGAACCATTCATTCCGTGACCACTAATTACAGCATGCACAGTGTGTAGGGAAAACACCTGCTCATTTTCCAGTGTATTGGCGCTAAAATCAGGGCTGGAGGGTGGGAGGGAGAGCCCTGCACAGGCTTAGTGGGTAGCGGACACTGCTAGGGAATCGGGGAGAGGCTTTCCCAGAGCAGGAGCCATCACATGTGCAGAAGAGACAGGACAAACTCCTCCTAATCTGACGTGGAAACCCCCAGATGCCTGGGTGCTAACGGCTGCAGCAGGCCACTTCTTTTGAAGTGGTATAACGCCCAGAGTGTTCCTCTCAGGCAGGGCATTCCCATACAAAGCCACTGTGACTGAGGAATAAATGGCCTGCCTATGCTGGAGAAGACGGGGTTCAGAAAACAGATTCAGTGAGATGCCGCAGGCGTGGTCACAGGTGGCCTGCCTCATGTGACATAGCTTGCTGGGTACAGTGGTGTCTTACATGGTCACATTTCTAGACCGTGGTTATGAAAAATAAGTCTGATGAAAAAAATACCCAATGTTTTTTATTGTATTGGTGAAATTTCAAGTGAGGGCCAATAATAAAAGTAATACATCTACAGTACCATTAAATGAACAAAAATAATATACAACTGCATGTAATGTACAACTGCATCAATGTCCCAATTATTCTCACACATTATTCTGACAACTGACAACTTCCAGTGAGAATCAGCATTCACTTCATGAACCGCATTGATGAGAATGATACAATCGGGTGCTTCTATTGAGCACTGCGAATGAAACGTGTTTTTGTGGCATGTCTTGGGGATATGACTTGCTCCCTGGTCATCCTTGAGCACCTGTTTCTGTGGCCGACCTGCGTAGAAGGATACACCTTTCAGCAAATCACCTTCCACAATCTCAGCTAGCTTACGACTGAAGCCAGTACCTGCTCATGGCCATTTCCCCTTCTCTATAATTGTGTCATTAGTGTCACGCCTGAGGCCACTGCACCCCAGGCACTGCCTGTCCTCGCCCATGCTGGGAAAGACAGACCTTTTTTATCTTCAAAATCACGGCTAGAGCAAACTCCCACAGCATTGTCGCCGGCGGGAAGCTTCCTGAAGGCTTTGTCCCTGCGGTCTTTCTCGTTTTTACAGAGAGAGCAGAGAGGGAGAGAAGCTAGCAGATGTTAAAGTGTGGTGAGTCGCAGCACTGTTGTTGTGGAAAATCCCCAGGGCTCCCGGATTTCTACAGAACGAGGTGTGGAAAATGCTCAGGCAGGAAATGTTGGAGGTGATAAATTAAAAAGTGAACAATGACAGACACATGGGTATGCTAATGTGAAAAATTCACAACTGTGTGACAAAGGAGGCAAATAACCAAAACAATGCAGTAGGATGTATTTTTTACAGCATTTATTTTTCAATGCAAGATGGCACATACCGTCAAGGAACACTGCACAAAAGAACAAATCGTCTTTACAAAACCAACTATGGACACATTAACAAGACTGGTTTGGAAGTACAGTACACTACTGCCTACAGTTATTAAATTTAGGGGAATCAATCCTGCATTTTTCAAGTCTATACGTTGCATCCTAAAAATGCTATAGGTTGCAAACCTACTCAGTTAATTCGAAATGATTTGAAGTTATGGCTCAGCCCCCAAATCTTGAGTGCCATAATGTTATGGAGTCTGAATCACGAACCTTTGTTAGCTGGTATTACCTTTTGTTCAGTCCACTTTGAAGCCACTCTGTTCCTCCTGTACTTTCTTTCTCTCTCTGTCTCTGCCTGTGGGGGCTACGATTTCAGGGAGCACCATCCCGCATGTCAGTAGTTCTCACCCAGGAAATGACCTAACAGGAAATCAGCATTACATCACAGTGCATTATTTCTTTGCTCAGTAGGGCGACTTGCGTAGCTGACTTCTACATGTCATCCATTTATATAGCTGGACATTTCTGCAATTATATTTCTGAAGTAATTCAGGGTATGTACCCCGCTCAGAGGTATGAGAGCAGAGGTCCATTTGACAACAAGACTTGTTACCACAGACCTACAGAATCAGCTTAAACCCACACAACACTGTGCCCGGAAACAGCAGTGGGCAGTGTTAGGGATGCTGTAATCTAATGAGGAAAAACAAACAACCATCTCACTGAACCAGAGCACTTCAAGAACATTACACATGGTGACCCTTCTATCCAAAGCATCCATTTTGTTTGCAGTTTGCAGTTTTAGGAAGTGAGGAAGCAGCTTCGTCATTGATAAGAAAAAAAGAAAGTGCTGTGGGCTGTTTGAGACTGACCCCTGGACACCATTCCATCGTTTGTCCTCAGCTCTGGCTCACAATTAACCACAGATTTTTCTCTTCACAAATGTGTTTTGGTGATCGTTGAACTCTAAGACGAATAAAATTTGTTTGTATTTTTACTGGAAAAAAGACACTTGAATTTATGCATAAGTCAAAGGACAAATGCTTAAATGGTATGTTTTTACCATCTATCTTTTACCTTTTTAATCTGTCACTTGGAAATCTGTGCATCTGTTCATCCTGCAAGTAAATGATTCTAGTACCTGAACACACATGAAGACCAGAAACCTAACACAAGCCACAAAAAACACACCAAAACATAAACACAAACACAACCGAAAAATGAGGCTTGTAAGAAAAAAAGAAAAACATTACAGGAAGAAGGGTTTAGGCTTAGGTTAACCTCCTTGTCTTTGAGTCACCTTAATGTCTTGTTAAACCTCTGTTTTCAAACCACTAAGTGTTATTTATCCTCTGTCCCCTGAACTCTATTTTGTGCCAACAAGAACATGAATATAACCAATAAATTGTCATTTTCTTCCCTGATTCCCTGAAGAACACGTTTTGAAACCGGAAAGGCCACCAACTAGGACTTCCACAAACTGCTTCAAAAAAAGACTAAATAATTCAAAAATAAAATGAAAATATATTGTTCTATCACAATCCCTTTCAAAATGTCTTTGTTTATATTGCTATTATGGCTAATATACCCCTAAACATCCTTCCTAGAAAATAAGAAAAAAATCAGTGGTTAAACTTAAATGTTAAGCTGCTTGTTTTTAAGTTTTGCTTTTTTTGGATGCTGGCAGCTGCAGTCTTCAGAGGAAAATACTACTCTTCAGTCCAGGCCCGTCAGTCCTCAGTCTTTCCCTCCCCGAATCCACCATTGATAGCATAAACACACAGCACATATATATCACATGAAATACAAAGGAAATACAAGTCAAGGTTTAAACTAAAAATACCAGTGAAATTTGCCATCCCGACCAAATCTCACAGGCTGTATTTACAGTGTAAACAGTGTTGTTTGACGCGCTGGCTTACAGGAGTATCCCTGCAGTGATTTGCCAGCGTTTTGGGGGGAAATTTCATGAGGTGATGTGGTTAGGCGTTCTTGTTTATGCTCGGCTGTGAGGGCCGACCGTGGCTAAACGGATAAGTGCAGAAGTAGTCGAGGGCAGGAAGGAGCTGTCTATAAGGGTGAAACCTGACACACCAATTAAGTGTGCCGACATAGCGGCTGGAGGACTGTGCAGCACGAGCACACGCACATGTGTACAAACACACGCAAACAATGCGCACACCCTTATCTTTTTGGGGGAGTGGGAGGCCTAGGTCACAACAGAGAGATGCTGCAAAGCTGTGTCTTCACGGTGAGAGACTTGGGCGCGTTCAAATGAAGAGGACATACAGTAACTGAGGACACACAAAAACACACTGACAGAGACAAAAGCTTACAATGGACGATAAGACAGAGATTTATTAGTGTTTCCTTTAAGGCTCCCCCTTTCTTGCATAAATAATTTGAAATAAACAACCCATGACCTGTCCATGAAATCACTGGATCAAAAAACCATTCACGGTTATTATGGGTTATACCCTGCCGATTTGTAATTTGGCAGACGGCACATCTGCCATCTCAATACATTATTATAAACTATTACAAACTTCAATACATTAAGCTCATCATATGATACATTATTCAGAGACTATTAACCTTACACAGTAGGGTTTATTTATTGACTTACAAGAGCTGTTTACTTCTCAAAAGAGATGGCAAATGTTTCCACTTTTGGAAACTTATTTTAGCTCTTAGTGACACAGGCTGGATCAGCTACAGTATTTATGTTTGTCAATGCGTGAAAATTCCATTTACTGTGGTATATATTGGTGACTGTTGTCACAAACTGACCAATAGGAACAATGGATCATAACTAATCATTCTTTCATAACACTACTGAGGACTGATGGCCAGAATGAGTACAGACAGTAAGAATTCCACTGACATGATATTTTTGGGAAAAAAAGTATATTACATTTGAGCCAGTTTTAATCTTACTTGGTAATTTGATTTTGAGGAAAGACAATTCATCGTTTCTGATTTTGTGAAATCTGAATTTATGATATTTTGTCTCATTCCTACTATGGTGGCTTCAATAGCTAAATTAATTCCATTAACAGTGATCTTTAATCTGCATGCCAGTACTAAGCAAACTGTGGTAAACTGAATTAACCTTTAAAGTATTCTATTTCACTATGTAAAAATAATTTCTCATACAGACGGTTTTAAATACTGACAGGGCGCTCATTAATTTCAACAATCCCATCCTAAAATATACTTAAGACTACAAAATATTGTGTGGTGAATATGCCATTTATACAGAATTTTTGTCTGTGAAAAGAAATTGAATAAATTAAATTTTCCTTTCCCATAAGAATTTGAGAGAAAATGAGAAAAAAAAGCCAAACGTTCCACAGCTTCACTTTCTTTAATTTTAGTGTCAGCGTAATACATTTCTGTAATTTATTTCACTGATCTACCCTGGCGACACACTGGGTGGAAACATAAACAATATAAACCTGAAATTCACCCCCATTATTTAAATATTTGAATTTATTCATCATGTGCAGAGTGTACAGTGCTTGTGTGATGAAAAAAATCTAATATTCTCCATACAGTCATTGATATTTTTAAATCAGATCCTTTTACTGAGGAATCAAACAACTAACTGGTAAGGCAAACAAAGAAACAGAAACGATTTTCAATAAGATTTGAGGAAATTGACAACACTTCAGCTAACAGCTCCTTAGCACCTGACAGAATACAGCAAGCCAGGAGTGAGGCTCTTTTACGGGTGCTTCAGTTTCCCAAAAGTCTGAGCTGCGAAAATGACTCGATGTCACAACTTCCTCTAGCCTTACAGCCTAAACGGAGTGGAGATGTCACACTTGCCCTGCAGAAATATGGCTTTGTGTTTCTCTGTGGTACAGCTGCAGTCTTCCAGTTACTGAACCTGAGGAAGAGGAGGCACCAGCAGAATCATGCAAATCAAAGTGCTGGCTCTTTTGAAGGAGGCTGTCTTTTCAACTGTCTGTGGTTGCATAAATAAAGGCTAATATATGAATTATGCTAAATGCTATCTCTCTCTCTCTATTATATATAGCATTTTCATATATGTATATGCACAGACACAGTTGAAAACATCAGGGGTATAAAAATGAAGTAGAAAAATAAAGTAACAAACCTCACTTGTCACTTCATGAAAAAAGTTGCCAAACAGGAGAAAACACGCAGGTTTGACTCTTATTATTTAGTCCCCCCCCCACTATATTCACAGACAAAGCAAAGTAAATCAAACACAAGAAACAGTCAAGAATAATTCCTACCATACTATGCTGTCCATAATACGCAATTTAGTAACAGTGCTCAGTACAGTGTGCACTGGACTAAACCAATGAGGAACAAATAAAATGATTTAAAAATAACCTGAAAGTCAACACAGATTCCTCCAAATAATGAATTACATACGACACTTTGCATGGATCTCACTTGCAGTTTCCAGTGAGAGAGCTGGGACTCACCTAAACTTCTACCAATATGAAGTACCTGGCTGGGTGCCGCATGGCAGCCATTTTGCACCACATACTTTATTATGACATCATTTTTCATTTTGGTTATATTTATTTAGCCAATCAAACCGGGAGCTGATTAGACGGGCACACTGAGTATAGCAGATTTTTGCCAAGACGCGGGGGAAACCCCTGATATCTGAGATAGGACCTTCAATGACTGTGCCGAGTCGGGTCCTTGGGTTTCATCAAAAGGAAGATTTCTCAATGACTGTTTCAATTGTTGCAGCAGTGAAATTCCCACAAAACCGATCTACTTTTAAGACAGAGCGACAGGGGGAAAACTGTTTCAGTCTTTGACTTTACTTATGTCTATATGGAAACACGCTTATGGCTGCTCCTGGAAGCTAATACCAGTCATTAATTAATTTTTAGCAATGGATTTAATGTACAAACCCGCAAGTTCATCAAACTGTGATATGTGAGCACACTAACATTGCTAGATATGATAAGAAATTACATCATACTAGTAAGTTAGGAAGAAATTCAGACAATTTTTAAAATATTTCTATTCATATATCTGTAAAGGAGAAATGTAAGAATGAACTACTTTTCCTTGATTTTTAAGTTGAGTTCCTTGATTTTACTTGATTTTTTCTTGATTATTTAACACCTTTCCATATTTTTTTCAAAGATTTTCCAGGATGCAAATATTTTTCTTGCACAGTAGCGTGGGAACTAATGTTCTGTCAGTATGTGTTTAGGGAATGCATAGTAATATTACAGAGGCCAATACAGGCACCGTTGTAATGACCCAGGCAAGGAGCAGCAACCTTGAGCCGTGCTTTCCGTGAACACTAATCTCATTAAGTGCCATGTGATGTGAGGACAAATGTCTTTGTGTTTCCCAAAAATTACATTAACTCATCTGTGATGTCAACTATGAGATCAGAAATAGAGGGCATGATTAAGGGCATAAACCACCACAACACTAAAAACCAAAAAGCAACACAGAATGCCACAGCCTTGCTTTCAGTAATCATTTTAAACCATACACTAATCTCTGCGGGGAAATTATACAGGGTCTAGTAAACTTTCAGATGCCTTAAAAATAAACAGAAAACATTGGCTACACTGTTCATTACAAGAAAAACAAGAAGAACACCTTTCCTCACAGCAGGCAAATCATCATAAATTATTTATGTGAAATGCAATACATCACAGTGTTTTAGTGATCAGAGATTAGGGAGTAGTGGAAATGGGGAGATGTCTCTCTACTCCAACCAATGTGTGATGTCTCTGGCAAAAAATGCCTACCACCTTTCTCCCATGTGACTGCATAATACACATGTAATATCACATAGTATTTTATGCACATGTGTTGCTCGGTTTAATTAACATAATAAAACAGCAATAACAACAGCAGAATATATTTCTGTTTTTCACTGTATGGTGAAATGTGTCCCTAAAACAAACCATGGAACTGTGTGTGCTGAGAAACGGCATATCATTTCAGTCTTATCTCTGGTGCTAAAAATGCACCGAGTCCACAGTCAAACAGAGGACCATTTAAAAGAATTTATTCCCTCAAGTTGTTTGGCAAATCCAGTCAGAGAGCCACTCAAACCTTAATGCTGGTGGCTTTCTGCTGTGCCATCAGTTTGAAGTTTATGACCCTGTCTGTCTAAGGTAAGGCAGACAATATACTGTTTCAGTACACCGATAACTCCTTCCCTAGCATTTCTTTTGTAACACAAACCTACAGAACTTCCTGTAACTCGAATTGTCCCTTTAAATGGCGGTCATCTTAGCAACAATCAAAACAATCAAAGCCTGATTTGGGAAACACCGATAAAAAAATAAAACCTTTAATTGGATATCAAAACAACTACTACGGTCTGACACACCGAGAGAAAGGGCAGACAATAACGTACTTTTAAAGATTAGTCCGTTATCTGACGAGTGTCATTTTCCAGATAAGCTAAATTTAGAACAAGGCACATGCAAGACAGAGCTCGGCAGAGTAAACAGAGGTTTGGCGAGGGTGTGGGAGGGTGAGAGGGCGTGGTCTGCCCGGCTGCGGGCCGTCGGCAGGACGGGACACAGACACAGAGGCCACCGGGTCCACTGCCCTGCCAGCGTTTGCACAACGTTACATTACATTACCGTCATTTAGCAGACGCTCTTATTCAGAGCGACTTCCAGCACAAAAGAACAGAAGTTTATCCATTCAAGTTGAATGAGCAAAAGTGTGGGACCAGGCTAACAGCACTCCCAGACCAGTGAGTGCGAGTATAACACTATTCAAGCCTTACCAGAAGTTAACTTGTGCAACCTTACTAGACAGCCTAGAAACCAAGGGAATCCAAGTACACACACTACCTTACATCAGTCACTAGATCACTGAATCCACCACCCTGCCAGCATTTGCACAACACTGCATTACATTATTGTCACTAAGCAGGCTCTCCTATCCAGAGCGACTTACACAGGTTACACATTATCCATTGTCCAGCTGGATATTTTACTGAGACCTTTTTTTCTATTTTTGGGTTAGGTACATTGCCCAGGGTACAAAGCAGTGTCCCACTATAGGAAATTGAACCAGCAATGTTTCGGTTATGAGCCCTGCTCCTTACCACTACGCCACAGTGCTGACCCACACATCCACAAACATGGCCACAGAAGCAACAAATTATGGACAGAAAACTGCACCTTCATCAACTGTACAGAAGCCATAAAGAGTACTTTGTGTTACTCTCTACACCATTAAAATTAATGAGTGTGATGCAATGAAATTATTATTACAGCACATGGATGGCATGAAAACACTGGTGAAGCACTGCAACAAGAAAAGAGGTAATCCTGTACAGATTGGCTCTGAGTCCATCTTAATTCTGTAATCTACACCAAACAGGTCCATTTTAACCCACTAGATTCACTACACATGCAATATTTCCATGCTTCTGCTTTGTAATATAATATCACAGTTTTTTTTTAACAAGATGCTATCAATGAGACTCTTTTTTAGTCTTAAATCTCACTTGTTAATAATACTGTCAAATTAGGCAGGTGCTCAGTTAAATTGAAATTCTGTCACCAAACCGAGAAAGTGTGGCCACTTCCTGGTATGAGCACAAGGACGCAGATAAAATGTCAACTTGCAGTTTGTGCACTGTATAAAAATAGTAAATGTATATTGTGTAGAGTGATTAAATATATCCAATTGGTCAAATTTAATAAACTAATCGCAACAGGGTAAAACCAACACACATTCCTGAACTACCCTGACAAGAATCCTGTTATACTGCTTTGGGGATTTGGCCTGACTACACTACAGGAATGTCTAGAAGGCATATGTAAGCTCTGGGACACAGAGCATCACCAGTACAGGTAATTGTCATGCCCTGCACGGGAGGGACCTGATCTGAATGTGCCCAGAAACTCCTGGACAGTGAACATCTAAGCATAGAGTAGGTCAACAGGTAAAAATACTCACATGACTCACGGCCCCCCGTGACCTCACCCAAAGGGGTGTGGGGGGGGGAGGTGGGGGTCGAGGAGAGACTATCCGGGGGTCTGCAGTCTCCAGCATTTCCAACCTCTTTCCTTGCTGGAATTGAAGAGGGAGATAAAAAACACATAAGATTAATGTCTAAGCTGGCTGACCCCAAAGCTCCATTTGCACTTATCAAAAATTTATACACAGAGATTCAGTTTTTCTAGGTATAAACTGAAAAAGAGGTAAGGAAAAACTCAAATAATGAAGAATAATGAAGAAGGCATGGGCAGTGGTTGTTAAGACCACATGTCTGAGCATGATTAAAAGGCCTGACAGATATAGAGCACCAACACTACTGCATTAACTGCTGGGATAACACCATGCTGAAATATGAAATGACACAGAAACAGTAACAAAATGTTGTCATTTGTACCTAGGAAGAGTAACTTAGATACAGCACTTGACACCAGTTCACTCAGGCTGTGACCTTGTATTGTATTTCCACTGTCTATATAATTCATTCAGCCTTAGATCAGACTGAAAAGGAGAGAAGAGTTTTCTCCTGAATTTAGGTCAGATTCCATTAAAATACAAAACTGCAAAGTCTGCTATTCACACAGAGAGTGGGGGGGACAAGAAAATGTTCGAACAAGCTGCTGGCAAAATACATTTAAAAATAGCACCTGGTGGTGCTTCGATGGTAAACAAAGCAAACAGGAAGTAATATCTGTGTGCTGGTAGAACAAAAAAACTGCAGTGGTAAAAGCACAAATCCACTAAGCACTTTTCACATGGCAAAATGTTAACACTGACCCTCCTGATGGCTGGAAATGTTTCAAACATTAATACCCACAACATAGCATTAACATATAAATGTTTTTAACTGATGAATTATATAGTTTGGTTTTACAAGAGCTATTTTTTGTAATTGAGATTACAGTCTCTAATGCCACATAAAAACATAAAAGGGAAAGAAACAATCACAAAGCCCAGAATTATAGGTTCAGATATTAAAGTACCCATAAAGCCCATGCAAACAGCGTGGATTTCTTGTCTGTTGACAATTTTTTTCTTTAACAGTTTGTGGCATTACAAGAGAAATAAACCAATTATGAATTTAAGTCCTATAAACAATGCATTTTATTTATGCATTCAGATAAGTACAAATTACCAAGATAACACACACACCATGAAATTACTGACATCAATGCAGTTGGTAAAGTCAGGGAATTGAAATCAATAGTACACAGGCCTGCTTTTTATCAAAGTGCACACACACCAGGACCACAGACTAACAACAGGTCAATTTAAAAAAAATGTAAGACTGCTTAAAACTCTTTGTTCACATCTGTAACTTCACCTCTGACTGGTCTGGTAAACACATTTACTGTACTTTCATATATTCAGATCTGGGTTGTTTTGTACAGGACATCAATACCTTGAAAAAACAAAATGACAACCCTACTAAAAAAAAAAAAAAAAACTGCTCAGTTTTTTTATAGGCATTTGCTGTTGCTGAAAAGGTTAAAGATTTTTCCTATCGAAACTGAGTGGGTTGTGAAAGAACATTTTCATGAGGCAGATTTCCCCTCCACGGCTGTAATATTATCACCCAAGCCATCAAGGTTTCACAATGACTTTTTTGTATTTATTTATATAAAAAAACAACCATTAAACAAGTACAGCAAAATTCAGACAGCACCTTCATTACTTTAAAACTGGTATTTACATTAGGCAGAGAATATTTAGCCTCTTGCATGAACGGTAAATTGCATGGTTACAACTGCAAAGATAATGGTATCATAAAACTGCAAAATACCATAAGTCTTAAATTAATTTGCCGATTGTGCCCCCAAGAAATATTTATATTAACAGAGAATGAATCTTGTGGTTGGCATAATTTATAAGAAACTAACCATGTGAATGTTTGTCTGTAACATGTAAACAGGGCCAGCAAATAAATAGATAAATAAAATAATTCCGGCAGAAGAAAAGCCCCAACAAAAATACATTCAAGAGAAAAGATGACAGTGCTTCTTAAAACATGAAGTAAGGTTTACTGTGCATTTTGTGTTATCAAAATTAGTCAGACACACTCAAGTGCAGTTTGACACATTCTTTGATGAGCTTCGTGGTTAAACAAAGAGAGAAGTTTTGTGCCGTGAGCTTGCTAATCTCCTTTCTTTTTCCCCCCACTGCTCATCTTGAAATGAAAGAAATAGCAGGACCATTGTGAAATGGCACTCACAGTTAACATCTTTCAAAGTCTTTCTGCAACTGAAAATTAAAGCCAAAACAAAACACATTAGAATTACATTCTGAAGGAGCAACTATTATCTGAAAAACAAGGCTGAAATTATGAAACAAGGCTGAAACTGGACTAAAAAGCACTACACTGAAAATGCCACAAATTTCAGACTAAATACAGAGATCGGGTCTTCTCTCCATGTTCTTCAAAAAATGAGCTCTGTGGTTCAGGGCTAATTAACCAAAGGTAAAAGGATGAGACCGTTGGTATTTGGCAATCTAGATAACGGTCAGACAGAGTCACTCCTACACATTGCCAACCCAAATGATCAATACTGAAACTCACACGCACAAGAAAAAAAATCTAAGAAGGATACCACAGAATATTTTTCACAAGGTCCTTGTGCACTCTCCACGGCTCAAGTAGATGTAAACAAAAGCCAGCAGCTGAACTGCCCCAGTCGCGCGTTTTCAAAACAGCCACATTTGCAGCAGAGCAACGTAGATGGAAATTCTTTTTCGAGTGTGCATTTCTAGTTAAATGGGGGGAAATTCTAACCTTACTATCAGTATACACACAAACATAAAAAACACTGTCAATCTGAAAGATGCACAATAGGAAGTGCTGTCATATCAGATATTCATTTAGACCCTGTACAATAATTTAGATTCTTAAAGAAAAAAATCATTTTGATAGGAAAGAAATTAAAATTACAGCAAAGAAATTTAAGATTTAATGAACAGTTTCAGTTTGACTAATTTCCTTTTCAGTTTTCAAATTGAATTAATTTCACCTTTATCCCTCGCAAATGGTTCCATGCCCCGTGTGTGTAAAGAGCACTGGTGGACTCTTCCTCGGTGTGCCCACACAATCGGTGAGTAATATGTATGCGCACGTATGCAACAGCAGTGACAAATTCTGAAACTACCGTACATCATGTAGGATTTCATCAAAACCTGCTCTGGCACAATAAAGCACAGCTCACCCCCTTACAACGTCAAATGTTCTACGCTCCTCTTTCAAAATGAGACAGCAGTAATATAAAAAAGACATCATTCATTTTTTATATACAGAAAAACAGCACATCTTTACAACTGAGTGTGGAAAAAATATGTGTAATTGTAACAGCACAAAAATTGCACCAACTTTTCTTTTACTCACACAAATCAAATCAGTCAACAAAACTAGCTACAAGGATTTGCAACAAAACATGAACCTTCTTCAGGCCATGGTATACCAATGTCTAAACTATGACGTCTGAACTATGCTAACAATATTAGCAATATTAAATTTAGATCACAGAAAATATCTCAATCAGAGAGCCAACTGCAGTCTATACTCCTTGCATATTGAAATTACATTTTGTATGTATTTAAAGTTTGCAGACTGCAGATGTTTTTCCCCTGTGTGAGAAACAGTAGGCTTGTAGACTTCCCCCAGTCATTTTAACCTCAGCCTGCGTCTGAACACAGAACCACAGGTGGGTGTCCTGACATCCATCTGTTGCCATGCGGCACGGTGTGCCTACTGCAGCATCCCTTCAGAAGACTGCATCCCACGATTACATTTTAAGCCAGTCTGTGTAAATGTGTCCTAATTCTACAAGCGTGGTGTGATCTCAGACATAGGGATTCTGATGTTTTTCATCAGAAACGCCCACCTACATTGAGGTTTTAGACAAACAGTCAAGACATTACTAATCTGATCTGTTATGACACCTTTTTTTTTTTTTTGCTTAGTTTTAAAAAATGGGTTAGTTGTCAGGACTCTAAATATGTTTTTTTTTTTTTTATCTTATAGTTTTTAAATATCTTACATTCTCCTTTTCATATGACTGGTTGATGACCTGTAATTGATGTCCCTGAAATTTTGAATCGAAATGTGTATGCCACAGTCTTGAGATAGAGTCATTTCTGAAATTGTGTGGCTTGTTCAGTTTTAAAAATGCAACAAACAGGTATTGATTGCTAAACATTGCTGCTGCCATACAGAAGAAATGCATCCCAAAAGCATGCAATTTTTCAGCTTAATTGACAGGATGTTCATAAGAAGTTCCACGAATTTCAGTTTTCTCACTCAGAAGATAACAACATCATGAGGTGAAAAATTTACGCTTTTAAGCCAGAAAACAAAACTGAGAAAAGACTTGTGGTTTCACAGAGGCACTGACATATTATTCTAAGCCAAGCTAAGCAATATTTTGTAAAGGACTTGATATTTCTGTATGACATTTAAACATCTTACAGGTTTCGTTTGTGCCATCTGTGTATTGAGAGCTGGCCCACGCGCATCCCAGCTCCTCTCCTCACCTCATTGGTTCTCGGATCTGTAGCCTACCTTTTGTGCGTGTCCTCCGTCTCCACAAACTGACTTGTACACAAACAATTTGCATTGTTTTTTGGTTTTTTTTTACAAACGGTTTTGTAAGAATTGTCTGCAGATTTTAAGAACGGCTTTGCCGTCTTCGCCGTGTTTTCAAATTTTAGCCTGCAAGGTTATTCCATTTGATACTACACTAGAAGAAAAGAGAAAAACAGGCTACTCACATAGTGACAAAAGAATTCCACAAAATCAAACAGAACAAACAATGTATTTTATTGTTGATATTTTAATTGTGTATGGCACTAGGCTATAGTAGCTAATAAGGTACTCTCATGTGGCCAAACATACAATATACTGGCACAGAACATATGAAATGCTGGCACAGAACATATTACACACAGGCATAGAGCACTGCCTTTGCCCACATAGACCTGCACAGCAATGTTCCAACCTCTGGTCTACAGGATTGTCATGTTAGAGCACCTTACTAGTTAATATATCCTACCAATACACATAACTATCCCACATAAACATCCGGGCTGCTTGCTTTGACTTTGTCGATTTCACACGAGGAAAACAGCAGGATTTTATCACTGACTGTGGAATAAATGTGGCCCTTGTTCACTGTGCCTGAAAGAGACCTATTAAAAGGTCAAAGGTCAGAGGACACTAACAGGGTTAGCTGCAACTTTTTCTTAACCACCAGTGTTATAAATCTCAAAGTTATTGCAGTAATAAAATAATGCTGGGAAAATAAAATGCTATAATGAATTTGAGAAACTTATGTAGTCAGCAATAGGCCAAAAATGTTGATATTGGCCTAGAAACAGATATGAGGCACACTAGGTCAGGCATATAGATTTAACTGCATCTCATGCAACAGTATGTTGAGTGGCAGAATAACATATATTGTTTGTACTTATCAACTGTTAGACTTGCTTAGTTAAAAACAGTCAAATAGATAAAAGGTGGAATTACAATTGGTGTGGGCATTGTAACAAATGTGTTTTCCTTGTTTTTGGTATTGACGATCCACTATGTCTGGCTTTCTGTCATATGTCTGATTATTTTGCTTTGTTTTATGATTATCAGTGTTTTGTTTTTTTGCTTCAGAATACCCCAAAAAGGACATTATATTACCACTTTTTTCTGACCCCAACATCTGCTCTTGAAATTTCTTTGTTAAACTCACAAGAATCTTCAGACAGCTTTCAAGTAACTATATTGTGGAAGTCCACTAAAGTTTCATTTTGTCTCAGCTTTACATAATATACAATACCTTTCCGAAGCTTGGGTTTCACAGACGTAACTCTGCCATTATGTCATTTTCTTGTTTTCACTTGTCATAATTTAGGTTTCTATCGAGCTTGTCCGCAGACTATATTCTAACTAGCCTTTAAACAAAACAATATAGCAGTGTTTTTTGGGAATAAAAAAATTAAATAACACAGCATAGGGATATCCTACCAACCATCTTTGTGGACAAACAGTCATTGTGATATAATCCAATCTGTACAGGATCTCCGGATTACCCTCAGACATTATATGCCAATTAAGAGTTTTTCACCTTCGTAAAATATCTATTCTAAATGTAATACACACGTAATTTCCTGTTTACAGCATACACATCAACACATTGTGTAACAAATATAAAAACAAAAAATGTGAGGGATAAATGGATCCGCATGCTATGCCAGGTGTGGGGTTAATTCTTCATTAACAAAATAACCTGCAAGCTTGAACTGTATGTGACATACAAAAGGCTACCCTTCTCTGAGAGTGATACTGTAAATTACTGTGAAAAAGTGACATTGCACATAGTAGCAGTCTAAACCATCAATCAATGGACGATCCCATAAACACTTTTAGGAGCTCACACAAGCAAACTAGATATTTCACACTTGCCAAGTCTGTAAAAGTTAAAAATAAAAATGGAAGTAATGTATCTTGAATCACTGATGAATTAAGAATTCTAGTATAAAAATCTCAACAGTTTTCAGAAAGCCTGCAGTATCGAAAGGGAGAGGATTAATACTGAGAGGCACTTATTTCTCATCAGAGAAAGTGAGGGAGTCAGATCAAACCGTTCCTCTGATATCAGGGAGCTCCTTGATTCACAACAAGGTGCTGTGAAACTGCTTGTTTTGGCCTTTGTACACCAAGGCCAGCTGTCACAACACCCTCAAACTCTCCCTTTTTCACACACACAAACACACACATTAACACAAATGTACATTCTCACACAAACACACACATTTAGACACACAAAATCCTGTGTTTTTGTTCCACATGATCAGTACAGTGCTAACAAGAATTCCCTCAGATTAATCTGCTTTTATGGTAGACAAACCAAAGCAAAACACACTGGTGGCCCACTTCCCAGTCTAACTAGCCCACTAACAGTGTCATACCTTCTACAGAAATAATAAAGTATATTTCTAGATAATAACCTCTATTATTATTATTATTCTATGATAATTTGCTTCATTCTGAAGGCAGCAATCGATCACAACAGAATTCTGGGAAGTGCAGGTTCAGCTATGCACTCAAATTAACATATAAGTGTGGAGTTTGTTTTCATGTCAGTAGTTAGAAAAAAACCAACATCGTTTATTACTTAATAAAAACAATTAACGATGGCATAGGCATAGGAAAGTCCGATACCGAAACAGCATTGCATTTTAATGTCCTCCCATTGTATGAAAATAGTTTTTCGAACACCCGGTGGTTCCTCTTTGCATCAATGTAAACAATTCACTATCAGGCTGAGCTACCCATGTAGCTTGAGAATGAATTTTTAAAAACTTACAGAAATCCCACCGGCACACATTTAAAACAAGACAATCCCTTGCCAACTACAGTACATAAATTGTATAGCATTTCACGTCCTCAGCAGTGAAAACCGAGTCAAATTATCCATGTAATGTCACCTCCACTAGCATGACCTTAAAGTTCTCCAAGCAGAAACTTCAATATACTTATATTTCTATGGCATATTTACCAATTCCGTTCTCTGCATAGTGCGGGTGTCGGCTGTCTACACGGCTCCAGAGCGAACGGCTCTTTGTTCATTTTTGTCTCATAGACGCAGCAGCCGTCACTTTCAAATATCTGAAACATTCGCGCACTGCAAGCATTTTTAACCCTGACGGCTATCTCAAATTTTTTCCAGTGACTAAGAGTGAAATAAGTGAAAAGGATAGGTATCTATTTTTTTCTGTGAAAACCACAGGCTGTGGAGCTGTGGTGGAAGAGTGATTCATACATAAAAGGCAAAGCGCGCATCATCCCACACCACGCTGTGCTCGGAGCACCGCGCTGCTCTGTTCTAGACGCTCTCCACCAGCCGTCTGGACCCACGTTCAAACGAATCGTCACCAACGCGTCTGCAGCAGGAACTGCTTCCGATCTTCAGCTTCTAATGAATTCAGGTTCTGTAAAATGTCATAAAGTGTTACCACGGGCAGCATTTTTTGCAGAGGTTTCGTAATCCTCAAAAGGTATTTGAGATGAAAAAAAAAAAAAACTATCGGCAATAACGACGCACACGAGTTTTCTCTGATACAGTATTTCTAATATGTCATATCCTGTGTTATTAACAGCCATATAAGAAATACAACAACCCTCCTGTAGTACAGGCAGTAGGCCCTACATTTAGGCATACACAAAAATTGCAGGGTCATGAGACTTAATGTGCTTCCACTCATTCAACTCTGGACTGTCTTGAATAAACAGTGCTTCTTCATAATTTGTTTTAAATTGTACAGTATTAAACTGTATTACAATCGGGTTTCTGCTGACTAACACACCCACAATAACTGCAGACACCCCTGGCTACTTTATCAAAACTACAGTGACACCAAATACTGTCACCTCTACCCAAAATAAAGAAAACCATTACACAGAAGTCTAAAACATAATTATCACAAAATTATCAGGGTTGCACGCAGCTCATATAACAACTTCACCACTGACTCTGCCTAATGTGTGTTAACTTGAAAGAAGTAAATCTCTTGTACAACTTCTAAAAAGTAATACAGACTCTTGATACAAAATGTCAACTGAAGGAAAAGTGACTTATCTGTGTGATATATAATACACAAAAGCATACTAATTGACATTAAGCATATACCTTTTTTAGAAAGAAAAAATCTTTGCAAACTGGAAACATTAAAAATGTAAGACTTCAATCACTCTATAGAAAATCTTTTCCACACATCCTTGCATGCATAAAAAACTTGTGTATTTCCAAAAAGAGGTAAATCTTACATGTTGCATTATGGCTGCATTGTGCTTCCTAATCAGTAAGAGCAACGGCCAAACCGAGCAATTTGAACCGTGCCCTAAAGACAGAGGTGAATATCTAAAAAACATCCCTCTCCAAAAAGCCACAAATGTCAGCGACCAGATACAGCTCTATTATTATCACTGTCTTTTCATACAGGAAGCCTGATGATGGGGCCGTGACATTTAATCAATTGTTTGTTCAGAAACTAGTATTAATAAACACAGTGAGATTTCTGGCATTTCCACAGGTGCAAGCATGCACTGCAACTGAATCAGAAGTGAAAAAGAGAAAACTAACAGTCTGTGAGGTGTGAAGGGAAGCACTGGCCAACCCACCAGATAGCCTCTAAATGAATGTAAGACAGGTTTGATATTTACACAGAATACAAAAATGTTTTTTTTTGGTGTGACATAAATCATTTAATATCAGTTGCTTCACTAGCAAACTAGCCTTCCTACATACAGCGGATGAAAAAGATGTTTACTTATGTGTCGGAAGCTGAAAGAGTATTTCTGTGATCCTCGTCCACGGCGTTTATTGTTGGTTGTGGTGTAAAATTCCACCCCCTCTCACTTCATATCTGCTGAGTGCCACGCACAAGAGGAACACCAATTCATTTCATTTTCATTTATTTAAATTTAATAGATAAAATAATGTCAGTTCACCCCAGTGCACAGTATCCATTATACAGTTTCCTGTGCTACACATAAAGCATGAAACATATAGTGATTTTTTTGTCTTAAAAGAAACATAAGGATTTAAATGCATCCACATAATGTAATTTAGGTGTGATGTGAAGGGAGAGGATTAAAAGGATCTAATAAAGAGAGTCAATTCAGTTTCTACAGGTTTATGCCAGAGCTTCTCAACTTAATGTTGATTATTTTTTTGTTTGAGAAATGCTACTTTCATTCATATGATAGGATGAATTATTATCACAAATACTTTGATACATACTTCATACTTTCAGACAGATAATTCAACATTCCTTATAGCCCATGTTGGGAGAAGTCTGAAGAAGGAATTCTGCTGGTATAAAACCATGCTGATTTAAATGTCTCATGATGTGCATTATTTAGCCAATATCCAGTTTTACTGGGTCAATTCTTTTGCAATTAAAAGTGAAAATCCACTGTAATATCTGGGTACCAATAACAAAAAAAATTCAGAGACTGTTTCAAAATAAATTGTACAGCATTCATTTGTTTTTGTAGACTGAAATGAGATGTAAAGAGATATACTTTACTACCTCTTCCATTACAATATAAGTTAAATTCATTGTAGCATTTATAAACAGACACATTTACAGACATATTATGAAAAAATTTGTCACTATTTCACAAATAACTGTCCTCAATAGCAAACTGTTCTTTTAAGTTTGATTAAACATTATTCTAATACAAATTTAAAGCTAAAACCTCAGGCAGAATGATAATACTAAGGTTTGCTTTTATTCTAAATTTCTGATTTAATTTTTTGAAGTGTGAAGTGTGATATGGACTGCAAATGAGTGAATACTTCACAAACATGAACTTTACTGAAAATGTCTGTACAGTTCAGCTTTATCAAGACATTTACAACTGTGGCACACATCTTCTGGCATCTAAATATAAAGGAATCATTTAATTTAAATTTCAACGTTCCCTCTGAAATAGACTGTTTCGAAGATTATTGTGTTATTAATTCAGCAACAGAGAAATATCATAACAGTAACTATTTTTAAGCATTATTGGAGTCCATGATGAAGTGCATTGGGCTATGTTCTAATGGTACTTTGCTTATAGAGTTTCTATTATGCTATATGAAGTTATGGAAAACATTTGTTTATATATACAATTGGAAGGCAGAATCTTGCAGTGTCGGGTAAAGCTATGATAAAGATGATATTCAGCCAGTATTCATTTTCAGAGGTAACTCCTTCATATTGGTTTTCTGTGTGGTGACAGAAACTAGAACAAAGAGAGTAGGTGGTATCACAGACTCATTTTCTCATATGAAAAAAAACAAAACAAAACTCAAATGTCAGTCCAAAAACACATGAAGCAAACCCAAATATCAAGTCAGCAAATAATCTAATACAATCAGTCAAACAGGGCAGTTTATCTTTTCATAAAACCTGGTTGAGCATCGTAAACAACATTGAAAAAAAAAGAAGCTTGGAGGCAATGTTTCATGACATGCGAGGAGAACACAAACCGGCCTCACGGTGCATTTACGTATTTCTTTATTAACATCGCCACCTACTGTTCTTGACAAGTACTGCACAACATGTCAGACGCAAAGCGCTCAGTTACTTCTGAGGTTAGACAGCTCTCTCTTTGACGTGTAGAAGTGTGCTCCAGATCATCTATTTTCACAACAAACATACAGCACAGGGAGGGGGGGACTACTGTCAGGATGGCACAACACAAGTGTACAGAGAGAACCTGAAACTGGCAGATTTGTAGAGAAGCGCGTAGAGGCTGAGAGGGGGATGCTTTTTTCCTCTGTAACATGGCAAACCAGTTCAGACTGTATGAAGCCTATACTGTTCTGCGCAACTCACACCAACCATACTGTATTCCTTTGCCTTTTAATGTTAATGCACTGTGCAGCAGATAGACCCTAAAATACAGCTGTGGCATGGATATATCTGTCAACAGTAATAAATGACCAACGGCTCACTCAAACACACCCTGTTCTTTCATGCTTGCAAGTGTCTGGACTTGCTGGGTACCTTACTACCAGAGGTAATATAATAAAGCACAGCTGCTTAGATTGTTATGTGGATAACTCATTGTCCAGTATGGGGCCAAGACCCACAGTACTAAAGTAGAAGTAAAAAAAAACAAAACAAAGAAAATAGAAACATTAATAAGCTAAACAAAACAGAACTCTCAGTCACATTATTATGTGCAGTCACCCAGATCGGCAGTGCTTTCAGGACATCACTAAAATACATAGCTATATTAAAATCAAGTATTCAGTTCTGCTAGGAAACCTCCAGCTCACAATAAAAAAATATGAATAAACAAATAAGTTCCTAGCAGTAAAGTGTTTTTTTTTCTTTGTACTCAAGCTGGGCTACCTAGCTGCGTGATAGCGTGAGTTAGCAGCAGAGGCCGACAGCAGTTTCAGGTATGACTGAGGCCTCTTATTACTGTCAATCATGCGACCGGCAGCGTGGTTTCTCAGTGCCTCCGACGCCCACGCAGTCTCGGTCCCGCCCACGGCGTCATTGATAAGAAACCATTGCTGCTTCGCTGATTCCACACTGGACGCAGAGATGGTGGCTGCAGCGGCTCCGTCCCTGAGCTTCATAACAAAACCGAGACCTGCTGCCACCGCGCTCATGCGAACGCTGTCAACACCACGGCCCCCAACAAACAAAACCCAATATCGCACGGCTTTGTCTGCAATGCTGTCCTCTGTGAAATTAAGGAATACAACTACTCTACAGGAAAAATGAGAGGAAAAAATGAGAAAAGAAGCTGCTAAAACAAATGACATCTTTTTGGCATAAAATTCCTCTTCACTGTGTAATTAAATGTACCATGTTCAAAACGTCAGCCACTACATTAGATATCTCATAATTATTTCCTTTCAGAGCATATGAAAACTGCATATTAACCCTTCAGAATTAAGAAATAAGGAATCTGTCCTTGAATGAATGTGCATGTATCACCAGAACTGTTAAATCGAGCATGTTCTTCTTGCTCCCATTTCCAAACTTTTGGACCATGTGCATAATCAAACAGCCAGTCCACACAGGGTAGAACTGAAGAGTTGTTAACTGATGTACCTTATGAATTTTGCTGGTATAGACCAGGTAAGGTAGTACTGTTAAGTACTGCTTTCACCCCAAATCAGACCGATGGGGTAGACTCGCCCTCCTGTAGCTTTCCCTGCTGCCTGCTGTGATCGTCCCGTCCTACGGGGGTGTGTTTGGAGAAACTGCCAGCGTTGGTGGGGACATTGTCTGGAGTCCTGGAGGTATTCCCCCACCTACAGTGAGCTTTCAGGTCTCTCTCTCTCTGACAAACACACACACACACACACACACACACACACACACACACACACACACACACACACACACATGCACACTCCAAAGCAACAGAAAAATGCAAGTGTTGTGTTTTTTTTTTAGCTGTCTTGTAACCGTAAAAGTGAAAAGGTGATAGGAATCCCATTTTTCTATTGAACCCCATGAGTTTCGCCTTCCTCCACTGCGACTCCGTTTGAGAGTAAAGCACAACCGAGAGTGTGTGAGGCGAGGAACTGTGCGGCGGAGGGCCGAAAGAGGGATGGAGGACGAACACACAACGCCCTGCCACTGTTTTTCTGTTTGATCTCCCGCTCAAAGCCTCGTCAAATTTTCACTCTCTTATCCTTCGAACTGCCTCCTAATTCTTTCAGTGGAAGTTTCAGTGGAAATTGTGCAGCATGCTGAATGACTTATGCCACCACTCAGCATGTGTAAGGCTTACGTTTTTTTACTAGATGTAGGGTGACAAAATGATAGTGAATATGTCTTTGGAAGAGAAGATGATTTTTGCAAAAATATGTCACTTATGTATAGAGATGTCAGGTAAAACATGAATGTTCATTAAGATTTTATATGCAGGGAGTTCATATAATGTATTTTGTAAACAAAGGTGAAATGCTGTTATAAAAATGACTTACCCCTAGACTGAAACAACATTTGTCCTTGACTTTGACTTCAATATAAATTCAAGTATTATGTTATTCCTTCACAAATACAATTCAGTGATTTAAACAACAACTAAAAAGAATGAGAACATTTTTTTGTTTTATTGAAAAAGCACATTTATTCGGGAGTCAAAGTTAAGGTCAAATGATATTGAATCTAGGGCTTATTAACACCATGAATGCAAACGGCTCCAACAGACAATGAAAATTTTATTTGTAAACTGAAATAAACCAAGCCTTAAAACAAATAAAACATCACTATTTCATATTTGACAGACAAAAAAAAAAAAAACACCTCATAATTACCTCACAATTTAAAAACTATATTAGTCATCTTCCATAATTATGTAATTTCATAATTTAATTTTGCTTTTCACGTAAGTTTACAGTAGGCTAACATTAATGTATATCAAATATTATATCCTAAATATGCTTTAACTTAAATTCACTTTGAAGCAAGGTAAATATTGGCACACTGCAATGAGACCATTTTACACTATAATGACATACTGGCGTTCTCGTACTTGCCTTCGTTATTTAAATCAAACAAAAACATGTGAGGAGCATCACTGTATTTATCTTCAATCTGGATACTGATGATAACAGGGCAGCCTTCGGTACACTAGCTGTGTGCTGGCATCTCCCTCTGTCTCTGATTTAGCTGTAGATAGTTTGTTTTTCATTGTGCACACTGTGTTCAGCTGCTTCTTCTGGGAGACAGTGAATATGAGAGTGATCATGCAAGCTGGAGTGCGTGGGCCTCACTCGCTACACCATACGGTCCCTCTCTCCCTCTCTCTCTCCCCCTCTCTCTTTCTGTCTGCTTATCACCCACACCCTTATCAGGTTACCCTGCTTGGCAGATGTCCGTCACTTACACCGGCATGTTTGTCACCTCAGCCCGCGACTTAGTTCAGTTTTGACTTTGACTAAGGTCTGATGAGCCGCCCTCTACTAACACCGAAATTACTATCTCATTACAAATTGCATGCCTTATCTAGGGGAAGGCATGGCGACACTCTGAGTGCGTTCTCACTACGTCAATTGCTAATCGTGATGGAGAAATGACTCATCTCTAATCAGTCCGACGCCAATTAAAAATAAGGCTGTACTATGCTGGATTAGTTTATCTGTCTAAAGAATGTGCAATAATAAAATCAATAACAAATCAGCATGTTGTATGAATAATAACAGATTGGTTAGTTAGTTGAATAACACAGATTTAAGATTTACTCTCTCACAGCCACATGGGACAAAAACATGTGCCTATTCATATTTTTGTAATATCTAAAACAACTAAATAACATCATCCAAAGAACAAAACAAAGAGCTAAACTACTGCTTTAGTGATTTAGCTAAATTAGCTGCATCACATAATTATCACAGCGCTGACTTAACACAGACACACAGACAAAACCCTATGATTCATAAAGATCCAAAAAAAGACCGCTTTTCACTGCTTCACGTGCTCTGAGTCTGTGTTGTACATCAAAGGCTTTCAGAAGGCTAATCCATACATGGGTGTTTTTCAAAGGCCTGACCTCTGATCACTGCGGTCAAACATGTCAAGGACCGAAGCGATGACCAGTCTGATTTACTGCACAGTGAGTGTTCAGCAACGCTGCTGGCCGCAGGAAGGACTCTGCTGTCTGCCCCTGATCCTCAATTAACACCAGCCTCGGAGGGGGTCAAAGGGCACGCTTACTTCTAAACAGCAGAATGGCGGCTGAATTTCACAGCAACACTGATGAGACTTCGAGCAACCCTTTGTTTCGGTTAACTCAAGGCATCAACACGCAGTCACCCATCATTGCAACGGCGGGCGGCTAGACAAAACAGCTCATCGCCAGCGACAGAACGGCCGCCATGACCTGCGTCGCAGTCCACTGCAGAGTCCTGAGCTGGGATCGTGGAGCAGTTTCAAGAAAAACAACAACAAAGGTATCTCTACGGGGAGGAAGAGTGGGAGGTGATCCAGGTACACACAGGCCGTCGCCGCCGCCTGATGGTGCAGCTGCATGTCGAAAAATGACGACGTCAAAAAAAAAAAAAGGCAGTGGCGGCAAAGTTCAGCGCACAATTTCATAGAGGCAGTGACGCATTTCAGGGTTTCACAATAAGCCAGCGCCGGGCCTGCCCAACCATTATTCTAGATCTGACACAGTGCTGCTCATTCGGTGGTGGTACAGTGACCCAGTCACAAACATCTGTGAAGACAAACCCTCCTGCAAAAAAAAAAATGAGTCTAGCTCAAATGATGACATTTAGAAAGAAAAGTGCTGATTCTGATTCTGACATTCTGAAATGCACGAAAATGACTGTAAAAAAAGGTGGGCTCGGAGAATGTCATCTAAGAACATATCAATAACCGTAAATGAGGTCAAAATGAAACTCAATGAAACAAAAAGAGCATGAACAATAATACATGTGCCTGTGAAGCAATTCTGAGGAGAACGTTTTTAAAATAAGGTTACTAAAACTTATTCACTTACATCAGCCTGGTTATTTGTAAATTGCCTCCCCGGAATTATCCTCTGTATGAACGGTAAAAACCACCATTCTTGCTTTGAAATAATCCGGATTGTTCCAGTATACAGTATCAAGATGTTCAAAACGAAACAACAGCAGACGAGTTTGTAATCTGACAAATTACTATAGGACGTGCCAAAAACAACAGCACACTAAAAAGTGAACATCTTTTGAGTAACGGCTTTTGCATTCACTCACTACATAATGACGATAATTACATTTTCTGTCACTACTAATACTATGTATTTCAGCTAGGCTATTTTTGTTCAGAAAGCATTGCACAAATGTCATCTTAAGAACATGGATAACACACCCATGTTTTTTCAGACTCATAGAAAATACAGTTCCACACTATTCCAACTGGAAAATGGTTGAAAACTCCTTTTAGCTTCAGTAAATAGCTGTAAAACAGTGTTGATATGTGATGCAGCTGGGGAGCGCAGGAACTTTTATGTATGTTACTAAACAGGGCAACTCTCTTTTTTGTTCTGCTTGTGAATTGGGCAACTGCAGATCAATTTTAAACAACGACATTTACACAATTAAGGAACCCATTAATGCAACCATTAATACATTACAGTTACTGTGTTACTTCACAAAGTCTAATATAAACTGTGAACTACATCAAGGACATCATTTCCAATGAAGAGTTTCTCCAGAACTGTCCTCACCATTGGTGTGTGGTGTACAGTATGTGCATTACACACCCTCAACAGCCATCTCCTTAATATCTTTAACAATTAGTTTCATTAACATCATCCTAAAATCAAATTCCTGGTGCAGGTAAGCAGTCACCACTCATCCCTCAGGGGAGGTTAACTTTATAAAGAGCTCAGGCCACTCTCTGAAGAATCATCATTAGTTTACATTACAGGAAATGCAGCTAGAGAGACACCTGAAGTTTACTACAAGAGGCAATGAGTATTTGTAAATGATCCATTTCAACTGGATGTGCCACACAAAAGCACCAAGTTAGCCTTCACTAAACTTCACTGAACACATCCACAACTTTGATTTTCTAAAAGACCCACCTTATTTGAGGTCTCTGTTTGCAAAAATAGTGAGGACAAATTCAATTCACAAACTAAATATGTTTAAACTACGAATGTGGATAAGCACATTAGACTGCTCATCTTAAACACTGGAGATATTAAGTCCTTTCACAAAACTAACATTATCATTCCTCTAGACATGTATGAAAAAGTACATATATAGAGTATAAATGGATATGAAAATGTTGAACTGTAACACCAGTAACTCACACAATGAAATATCTTCAATGTGTACTGAGCCAGTGGTATACCTACTCAAACTGGCCAAAAATAGAATACATTAAAAAGTCATACATTAACATTGCCAAATCTAACAACACAGCTACAACGGTGCCTTGTTGAGTAATTTTTGGAAATATGTTTGCACTGCAGATACATAAATTATTGTACATAGTTCTGCATATGACTGGTCAGGAGTGACTGCACAGAAACTACAGTAAAAGATTTGACTTAATGACTGTATTCCAAACATCAAAAATATTCAATAATTTTAAAGATCAAAAATGCTAAAATCCCTAAAACCATATACTAAAAAAACAGATTTTCCTTATAATGAATGTCTAGGCTTACAGCTACAACAAAAGCATCCTCTCTCAGAAATATTGGTTACAAACAACAAACATAAATCTAGATGACAGATTTTACCTTTTAATACCAATATCCAATCACAGACACTAAAGTCAGGAACAAAGCTTTGTTATTCTGTAATGTTCAGCAAATACATTTTCATGAACACTGACAGAACAGTGGCAAAAAACAGCAAACAATGTCTGTGAATTGGCATCACAAAGGAACAATACTCATAGCTAATTTGCCACTTTGTGAATGCAACAGGTTAAAATACTACACATGTTTCAGTGCATTCATTTCATAATGAATGATTTTTTGTTACTGAGAGCAGCACAGAGTACAGTACTTCATTGATAGACACATGATCTGCTATTGAGTGACCATTTTATCACTCAGGGAATTCAATTACAACCTCACAACAATTAAAAAACAAACTAGATTGTGTTGCTATTTCTTATTAAGGGAAACAAAAAAAGTTTTGCAAGTGAATATCAAGATGATATGCAAGATCTGACAGCTTGACAATTCTCTGGAACATTCAAGGCTTTACATTTTTCTTAAATGCTGTATATACAACTATATTCAAGAGCAACTCTCATTACTGTATAAAACATCGCCATACCAGGAATTCCTATTTTCTTTACTCTTTCAGTTCACATTAACCAATATGCCGTACCAAATTCTGTACTCATCACTTACACACCAAGTTACACATATGAGGTACTTGCTGCCCACTGACTTAACAGTGAGCATGAGAGAAGAGGAACTGAGATAATTTAACAGTTTCAATATTGCAATAAAGAGAACGCACCACATTTACAAAAAAGGCAAGAAAGCAAGATTTCTGTCAAAGCTGATCCTTTTAAGTGAGGCTACAGCAAATGGCAGTAAGCATGAACTGCATATTTCAGCACAACTGCATCAGAGATAAAGACCCCTGGACTCCATCTTACCTTCTCAGACCCTTTCCATTGTCAGTTTCCAAAGAAGGGCAGATGCTTCTTTTGGTTGATGCCTGATCACTCAAATTAACCCATTACAAAGGGCAATTGACTACACACCCAAAAAATCTCATCATGGTGCTTTCAAACACTTGGCCATGGTCCAAAAATGAACGAAGCACATGCGCACAAAAGGAAACGGAAACAGCAGAAAATGTCTCCTAAACTCATTCTAAAATCATATTACCGAGCTACAGTATTCTAACGCACTGCAACTGAAATTTTAGGAAGCCTTTTTTTTTTCGCTTGCCAGGAGGGTGACAGTGATAAGCCTCCACAGATAGCAGAAGTGTTGGGGTTTTTTTTTGCCTAGCAACAGCGTGCTGAGTCATCTCAGACATGGTTGCCCACGCAGCCCTGAGCTGACTGTACTATAGAGATATAGCATTTATAGCTATAGGCGGGTGCACACCACACTCTGATTACTAAAAGTGCCAGCAGTTTGAAGAAGTCCGGGTCTAACTGTCAACATTTACTGTAAGTAGGTTAACCCGAAGGACACCATGTGGGGTGCATTGTACCACCAGGATTCAGTGTTGAGTGACATGCATCACACAAACACACAAGGCCACCTTGCACAGAACTATTGCTGGTATCCCACAGAGGACACTGAATAAACATGAATCACACTCCCTGAGTCAAACCATCATTAAAACCATCATTAGAACAAGACTACAGTGAACAAGATTTCCTTCAGTTTAACTTCTCATACAGAACCCTGTTTCCCATTAATCTAGTCCATAGTATTGATGCTTACAGAGATACTGACTTCACACATTTCGAATATCAAAAGGCTTCTCTAAAATTGCATGGGCGCTTAAGAACATAAGAACATAGGCACATTATTATGATGAGAACAAGCCATTCGGCCCAACTAAGCTCACCATTACAATTAAAGAGTATCCAAAACTGCATCAAGTCTGGACTTTAACACAGCAAGGGTCTCTGCCTCAACTACATGACCTGGCAACCTATTCCATGTATTGATAACTCTTTGTGTAAAATAATACTTCCTTATATCAGTGCGGAACTTACTCTTAACTAGTTTCCATTTATGTCCCCTTGTTCTACAGACTGAACTCACCCTAAAAAATGTAGTGTAGTTAACCTTACTGAGTCCTTTTATAAATTCAAAACCTCTATTAAATCACCCCTAAGTCTCCTCTCACTTGTACCGTTAAGATTAGTTTCAATGCTATGGCAAAATACGTACTTACATTGGTGCAATGGAAATCCTAAACAGCAGTGTGACTGACTCTTTTGTACCGATGTCTAGAATGTAGTGCCATCAAATTGAGAAGAAGCAACCTGGAATCAACTGTAACCAAACACCATAGAAGACAAGAGGAAGCAGCCTTGACCAACCGTGATATAGAAAACAACATAGATATTATTGTGCGATATTATCTTTAAACCAAGAGCCAAATGAAAAGAGAAGTTAATTTTAAATGAAGAACATTCTTTTACACTCAAACCTGACTGATTCACATACAGTAAAAAGTTTAATGAGAACAGAGCACTCAGCTCAACTAGGATCATCAATCTGAAAACTATAGTCTAGAGTATATCTAGCGCAGAGTCAGGCCTGGTCTTGAATACTCTAAGGGTCTCTGCTTTCACTATGAATCCTAGAAAGCTAAGACCAGTCGTGGTAAGCATCTTACCTTCTTCACCTTGAAGCGTCTAATAATGAACTGAATATGAGACTGCAATAAACAGCTTCCAGTTTGTGAGATACCTTAGTGTCCTGCTCATCTATAGGACCTCTTACATTGTTTCAGTAGTTCAACCTAAAGCTTTTCATGCTCTGCCCTCCACCTGACATGAAGTGTTATTATTTCTCTACTCAAACACACTCTCCAGTTTTGGACTAGAAGCATGTGCGATGACGCGCAAGTGGTCATTTCCAGCGAAAATGTCAGTAGCACAAATGTAACTTTTTACTATACAATTACTGTAAATTACTGATGTTAATATCTTTGTGAAAAGGCATAACATTTTATTGATTTTTGTACTCAGCAATGTAAGAAATGTAGCAAGGGTTTGCATCTAAAAATTGTGGTTTAAAATGTACATTTTTAAATAATGGTGTGAAGCTCACGCCTATGTAAATTTTTTGCACATGTGAATGCTCTTTGTAAAGGAGGCAAAAATCTGTTTGTGGGAAGGGAGGGCACAGGATAATTTAAATATTTGCCATTTTACATGCTGTACATTCAAATACTGCATCTGATTCTTCTTCCATAAAAATTTGAAGAGATGTTGTCTAAAGTGATATATTCCACTTCACATAAATAATTCATGGGCAAATAGGTACTGTTGCCAGCTGCTTAAATTGATAAGAATATCAGCTGTAAGGAAACCATTATGATTGACACTGGTAAAGCAGTAAAATAAACTTTGAATATTAAACTTCTTAACAGGTCTATGTTTTGTTTAAAGTTTTACCATAAACAAAGACAAATTTATAGTTAACGTAAAGTCTATGCGCCTGAGTCATTTTAAAAGACTGGATGCTTCCTTGACAAGTTGAAAGGTTTTGGTTGCTTTTGTTACTGAAAGACTGAAAGAAGTACTGTTTACTACTGTGTGGACTTCATCCAAGACATCACAAAGCATGTCCTGCCTCCCTCACCTGTGATTCGCTGGCTGCAGCTGTCTATCAATGCCTAAGATTAACAGAAACATGGGACTAGTATTTTTTTCCCCTGTTTGGGCTGAGAATACTGGCACACATCCATGCATACGATATAGGGGGAGATCCACTCCCACTTTGTTCTGCAGGAAACAAGATAGCATGAAATCAAACGAGCAGGGTGTATATAATGACTACTACTAGTGTATAGCTAATATTTCCAATACTAACACTAACACTAATCCAAATACTAACACTAATACTAATACATTCACATTTCCTACACCGCGCACCTGATACTCCAATCCGTAAGTGAAATCTGACACAGTGTAATGGCTCTCTTAGTATGATATTATGTTGTTCAAATGAATCACTGTTAGGCACTATGCATTTTATAACGCTATTTTTCATCTTGAAGCTCAATCACATTATTGGCTGTTCTATACCTATGTTCTCATTGTCCCAATGAAATGCAGCTGTATTCCTTTAAAACTGATCTGAATAGAATGTCTGCCAAAGAAAAACAAATAGGTAATGGCAAAAAAGGACAGAAGCCTCAATTTCATTATCACACAATTTATTTTCTACTTAACCTTTTTTTTACAAACAAGCATTTGGATATTTATGTAATGAATTCAGGGAAAATTCTCATTAACCAAACAGTCTGACCCGCTTCCTTATTCTGCGATATCATGTAAACTGAAGGGTAAATAGACAGTGACTTTGCTGACAAAGAAGCACTTTTTAAAAAGAACAACAGCTAGTAAAGCTGTGGTGGTTTTCACTTGTTTCCAGTATAATATGCTATGAGTGACTCACTTCTTAAGGACAGGACACAACCACATTCCATTGACCTCCGCTGTTGTGCTTTCGACACGCAATCTCTATCTTAGGTTATATTTGCTGACTTGACCCTTGCATGATGAACAGCAACATTGCGTTACTGTATGTTAGAGAAATGCGTCACCCGAAACAGCAGCCAATATCACTGCAACTCGAATATCAAAATCAAGCGCAACTGTTCCTCAGTATAATTAATGCAGTATTACCTACAGTACATCTATACGAACTGCTCAGTCAATATGAGTATCAGTGCTGAGAATCACACATTAATCAATGAATTAACTACAATTTATCACATATAGAGCTTTTTTATACTATAGTACCAAATTATATTTTTACCACTCTGAATTGCTCTTTGCCATAACGCTACTTCAAAGATCACTGTCTCAGACGGCACAGACTTCTCAGTTACAGTGTTGCAATTAAATTCCAACATACGCAGACGAGAAGAAATGCAATCTAACTTGCATCTTTTGGTATCATCTGCTTTCAGTCGACTACTCAAGTACAAACTATGATTAAGCAATCAGAAGACCGAAGCGACAACAGCAAAGACAAAACATCAAACATCACTGACACAGCAGTTGCTTACCAACACTCACTGATGCTCTCCACACTTCTGAAGCAGAACACAAGACAAGAACAGAGAGAGAGAGAGATACATCAAGCAGTTTCATGACGCTGTGACTTAAGAAAAAAAAAAAAAAAGCTTAATTTCCCACACATGTTGATTAATGTCCCACACAGTTGTCCCCCTCAAGGACTACAGATATCCAAATGACTCAGAGAAAAAAAAAAAAACAGCTAAGAGCTAATGGAACACAATTGCTCATGCTTTGCTGACTCACCAAACCACCACTTCCTCCCACTGCATGCTTCTCATTCCGATGGTGATGACTGGTCAAGTTCTCAGGATCTCTGCTCTTGCCCTGGGAGGGCTGACACTGGGAGGGAAGGGGTCCTTCAGCCCAAAAGGGGGCCAGCACTCCATGTTAGCTGCAAGCTGCCTTAACACCGCTGTAGTGTCTGTGTGGCTCCTGGAAAACGTGAATCAGGCATTTGTTTTTTTTTTTTTGCCTGTATTTGAAATATTGTTCACAGTTACAGTTAGTTCCGAAATTCCAGCCTGAAACCAACGCTAAGCGAGTGAAGAGTAATGTAATGTGCAGCAATAAGCTTTTGAACAGTGTGTCTGTGAATCTGCACTACTGTGTGTGTTTGCTCTATCAAAGACTCTTCTACGCGGCTTCGTGATGCGAGGGACGAGAAAAATGAAACCAAGCGCTCTGTCACCATTTTATACTCAAAGATTCAAAATGCCAGCTTCAAGGAGGAAGTCACGAGCAGTATGCAGCTATAGGAATATAAAAGAGCGTGTTAATGCTGCTAATGATTTTTCATGAAAAAAACATCCTTTTTGACAAACTACTACTTGATGTAAAACTCTGGCTTTCATTGACTACGTTACACTTCATGAGCAAGCTGCAGTAGCAAACAAATATTGGGTTTCAAGCCAAACAAGGGGAGGGGAAGAGGAATCCCTGGGAAAATACAATCTTTCCAGAAACAGAAACTTCCCTCTGCTTGAGTTCCCAGGCAGAACATCCTAAGAATAGAAGCTGACAGGACTGACAAACAACAGCATGAATTTTCATATCACTGAAAGGAAAGAACGATGATTACACACTATCATGTTCATTGATAATATCATATAACAATACAACAAAACATGGGTAAACACAATTTAATATATAACACCTGTTTCTGTAAGAAATGTTTGGTCAGTAGGAGAGAGGTCTCACTACCTTCAAATGCCTACAAATGCATATGCTGCATCCATTTTTTACAATGTCCAGAGTAACAGCTTTATTTGGAAAGAAATGGAAACATGATGATCTGACTGTAAAAGAGCAGTACTGTCACACATGGGCACTGTACAAAACCAGACATATGGTATTACAGAGGAAATCCCGATCTCAAGCAGGTGTTGGTTTATTATGGGAAACAGTACTGGACTACTGCTCCAGGTGCAGAACAACAACCAAGGTCTGCTCATGAATGTACCACGTGTACAGCATATGCAAATACACATTTGAGCAAAACTCCATCAGCAACAAATCACTCCAGACAACAAGGCTATGATTCAGACTAGCATAGAATCAACTAAGCGCCTTTGAATCAAGGTATATACTCCACACGACTGTACCTTTTCATCCCTGGTTTAGATATGTAATGACATACTTTCTATGTGTCGGAAACAAATTTTACTGTTAGACAAGACAACATGAGGACAAGCTTTTTGTTCTAAATTTCATTTATCTAGACACAGGAGTCTTCTAAAAGTTGTCTTTGTGTTGATCAGTTATTTACTGATGTCCTGGATACTCCACTGCTGACCCTACGAAAGTTTTTTTTCTTGCGTCTACCTCTCTCAAGATTGTTTCCATGTGTGAATCGTACAAATTATTTTCCTTCTATCCCTTTCCGCAGAATTTTGTGAATACATGACACTCGGCAGTCAGAATGTGTCAGGTACGGACAAGGACTCAGCCGCAGACCACGGAGCTTTGATCCCGAACAGGGTTTATTAACGGAAGGCAAGATCGTAACCAGAAACAGGCAGGGTCGATACCAGGAAGACAGTCCGTAGGGGCAAAACCAGGGTCAGGAACAGGTGCAGGCAGGGTCGAAAACCAGACGAGCAGATCTCGGGCAAACAGGACAAAGCGGCAGGCAAGAATCAGGTCGGGGCACAAGCGGAAGTCAGAAAACACGGAAAAACAAGCAAGCAGAAATCAGACGCGGGAACGAGACAGGTAAAACACACTGTAACGAACTAGCAACGAGACAGGAACAGGCAGGGCATTATAAAGGGCAGAGCAGATGAGGCGATGGGGAACAGGTGAGCTAGCGGGCAGGTGGCGGCGATGCAGTAACGAGGCAGGCGGGGACCGGGTGGGGAACGGGGCAGGGCTAGAACACAAGGAAAACAAAAGCACATGGACAGGGGAAGAACACAAACACACAGCTAGGGGGGCAGAGTACTGACAGAATGTCCTGTCCTCACTTCCGCAAATTAGAGATAACATGTATAAGCATCTCTCTCTAAAGTTCTAGGGTGCTGTAGGGTAACTGTCTGTCTCCTGGGAGTTGAGGTGTATAATTTACATAAGTGCATACAAACATTTATATTCATCAGGAAATGACTTATAGCTAATTATAAGACAACCAGTGTTAAATAGGCTGGTGATATACTATTAAATGAAGCTGGGGGTATCCTGTCAGTTAGCTAGCTGCCTCCAACAACATTATTCCTTTTGTCTCTGTCACGTGGTTAGCCTGTACAGCTAGCTAAAAATATTAGCTACTTAATGGCACTGAAAAATGTACAGATACATCTAGCAAATAATGCTATCTAGCTAGCCAAACTAAATATATCTTGAAAAACCCAGAAAAAACGTCTCTGTTAACGGAAATGCTGCATGGCAAAATGTTATGTTTGTTTCAGTTTTTCAAAGTATCTTTCACAAAGGTCACTGTCTGCAGGTCCCACTGTGCATGTAGCCAGATTTGGAGAAAATCATCACTCCTAGCAGAAAGGCCGACACCTCTGTGCACTGTGGCTGCAAGTGTGATTTAATCAGAAGAGCTTTGCGTTACTAGACCTTCGTCACAGCATCAAGCAAACGGTGTATACATGCACTACATATCCAGAAAAAGACACAGCACACTCGTGTACGGTAAAGTGTGAAGATCATGAGCAGATCAGTCATAAAGGGCCATATAACCCACTTCAACACCAGAGCAGACTCCTTCCTCAGACAGAGAAGATGCCATACTCTAGAAACATAGAGTGCAACAACATAACCATTAATAATCTGTCAAACCTATCTGAAGTCTGTGGAAAACATTTGCTCTCTCTGTTCCATAGCCTTCAATATATATTACTAAATTGCAGATTATGCCTTAAGAAACTGACACCCACTTGGACAAGCCATAATTATTTATTTAATATTAAAACATATATAAAAAACAACATTACACTTCAAATCCTGGAGAAAATTAGAAGCATCACTTTCAACTGTCACAAAACAGTTCATATAGGCCCCACAGTATATGACGGGTTTTGGACCATCTAAACTGTCAAATTCTGTTTATTTGAGCGGTACCTGAATACTCTTATATAGTTGACATCTCTACATTTAGCCTGCTATCATGTAGCAGGAGTCTTTTTGTTAAGTTAAAGATAAGGATGTTCCTCATTCAACCCTGCTAACCCTGAAGCATTCATGCCCCCAGCAATAAAAACACCCACTTGCCCCCACTGCCTTATGGTAAGTGTGGAAGCAATTTTTCCTTTTCCTGCTTCAACCAGACCTCTGATGATTGGTCTACACTGAGTGACAGAAAAAAAATATTATCCTTTCATTTACCGTAAGTGTCCACGAAAACACAAACACACAATTTCCAAAAGCCTTTACGGAGAGTAATTGATTGTCTAATTATCTGTATTATTGTCTAGAGATGAGCATACACAACTTCTGTGTCACCATCACCCACTCAGAACAGCTTCTTTTGGCAAAATACCAGACTTACAAGAACATTACACCAAATAAATCAAGCATGTGACTTTTCAGAAACCAATATTAAAAAAAAAACTTGTTGATTTCTGATCAAAGAGAGGATAAGTTTCACACGTGTCAGAACAGTTCCAGCAAGTTTCTTATAAACCATGTGCTTTTCATACATAACAATGTGGGTTATGTGACAGTCTGCATCATGAAGTGTGAATGCATGGGCAAGCATAGAAACCGATCACTATTTCAGTGATCCAAAATGGCCTGATAAACTTAATCTTTGCATAAGAAAACAATGCCTTCACAAATTCAGTTTGCATATTAGCAGCAATATACACGTGCAGGTTTCACAAAATTGGCATAATGAACATAGAATATAAAAAGAAAATTGTAAGCAGTGTATTGGATGTCATATACCCATTTCATAATAATTGCTGGTAGATTAGTCACTTTTAATTTTTCATGTATGCTCTAACTATATTTTGAAAAAAGTACTACATTATAATTACCTTGCCTATTTACCTATTATAATTGCATATATGAAAGTGGCAATAGCTCACACAAATAATATTTGTCAATGTTCATTGACATCATACGTTTACTTTACATTTTCATGAGCAAAACGACACTAAAAGAATCTTTTCTAGGTTTACCTGACATTGCCACACCTACGTATAGTGCCCTTCTGCACTCCATATTTATTCATACCCATATAAACAGGAACAAAATATATGTTGTAGAAGAAAATGTACACTTTGGATGATTTTTCCAGACTCAAAGATGGTATACTTTTATCTTAAAATCACTGCACAGATCAGAATGAGATTGTTTTTGATACATTTTATTCCAGAAAATAGGAAGAACCATTTAAGTATACTTCTAAAATAAACAAATTCCAACAAATTTCTACACCACCATTCTACGTTTTGGAAGTTCATAAAAAGCTTCTGAAATGATCTAGGGGCATTCTGTTTCCATAGGGTATGAAAGGAAGTAACACTGAAGTAACACTTAGTAGCATTGGTGCATTATCAGTGTTAAGGTCAGACAGCTCTCAAGAAATGGGCCAAAACAAAGAAAACAAATCATCATTGAGCTTGACAAATTGTGAGAATGCCAGTAAAGAATTCACGAGAAGGTGAACCTAACACATCCCACTACAGTCCATTACAAAGAAATTTAGTGCTGGTGGTACAGTGTCAACACTGCCAGAAAGAAGAAATAGGTGTAGTTTGCATTCACAAGCCGTGAGACAAATGGTTCAGCAGGTAAGCAAAAATCCAAAGTTTTCAGTTGGAGCTCACCTGAAAAAAATAGCATCTTCAGCATACAAAGTCAAGAAAGTACCTGTAGCGAAGGGAGAGAGCAGTCAGCCTGGCTCTTTGGCGTTGCGGTCAAGCTGCAGGTTTGGTAGACCTGGGTTCGAGGCCGGGTGGGGTGACTGCTCTCTCCCTTCGCTACAGTATCAGTCAAGGTCACTTGCATGACTGTGGCATTCATGGGTGGGTTGCAAGGAAGAAGCCTCTTTTGCAAGCTACAAAACCAGGCACCTTGAACTGCATCTGAATGA
Organism: Megalops atlanticus; assembly: GCA_019176425.1. Classification (NCBI taxonomy): domain Eukaryota; kingdom Metazoa; phylum Chordata; class Actinopteri; order Elopiformes; family Megalopidae; genus Megalops; species Megalops atlanticus. The sequence continues at coordinate 28,270,913 of CM032890.1, forward strand.
GTCAGAAGCATGTTTTATCATATGAAATTAAAATTAAGCTTTTGGACATGCTCATTAGCTTTATGTGTAGCGTAAACAAAGGTTTGTTATTTTTTGGGGGTGGTTTTGCACCTACAAGTAATGGATCCCTTGGTAAGACAGTCATGAAGTCCAACACATACCAGGAAATTTGCTACCCTACGCCAAGAAGCTCAAGGGTGGCATAAGATGAAAATTCCAGCATGACACTGATCCAAAGTATTCACCAAACTCCAAGCACAACGTAAATGTTTGTAACTGGCAGTCTCAATTTCCAGACATCAATCCAACCTAACATTTCTTCAACCTAAAATTTTGGTTCAAACTAAAAAAATACAGCTCACAAATGAAAACCAAAGGATCTGAAGAACCTAGAGTAATTCTGTCAGGAGGAATGGTCAAAAATCCAACTCAGAAGTGCTAGAATCTCATAAAACTCCACAGGAAGCATCACAGTCAAAAGTAAGCCCCCCACTCCATTTAAATTGGTCTTGGTTTGTCCTACCTACTCATACATGGTTTGAATGTAGTATGCTTTCTTCAACCTGGGCACAAACACAAGGCAAGATCTCAATCTACAGAGTGATTTGTTGCAAGACTGGTAGCTATGAGCTGTAATAATAGAAATCCTCTAATAATAGAAGTCCATCATAATTTTTTTGTTCTCCCATAATTCTCATCATCCCAAAGCAATGAAGGACTAGCAACACAGAAATGTGCTGGAAAGTCTCCATCTCTTTGAAAAAACTACTGGGAAGCCAGATAATATTTCAGACAGAAGAACTTGTGATTTTGGAAAATATAACTTTATATAATATAAAAATATAAATACAGGCATGCATCCTCCATCTCTCTACATAACCAGAATAAATACAGGCTGCAGGTATTCTTTAAAGATCTATTTTTCTATATATAATGAAAAATCGAATTTGCTCTGAATGCTTTGATTTTGTCTTCACTGGTGCTACTTCATATTGTTGTGAAGAAGGAATCCAAAACCATCACAGTCATTTCACCAGGGCCGATTACGGTATCTCTACTCTATATATATCTAAAGAAGAGAGAGAGAGAAAAACAGGTTTCTGTATTGATTCTCACTGTGTAACATTGGCTGGTGACTAATCACTGACAGCTCTGGTAAGTGGCTTTTTTATACATACAGTTTCCATTTGAGAAAGAGGGCTCTGACATTTAAGGGTCAGTCAAGGTGAATCTTTACTTGAGCTTTATAGAAACCCTCAGGGATTGCATCATTTTTTCTGCGTTCTTCTAATCTCAGCACATTGATTACTGCCAGTTTGCCAGCATAACTAATCATGCATTATCATATTCTTTAATAAAAGCTTACTGTCATCGTTATAAGCATGACAGGTAGATCACAATAAAAAATAATAATAAAAAAAAGAAGAAGAATTAGGTCAGCTTTTCAAAAAGAAAAGCTCTCTTTGAATGTTTAACAACAAAGGTCTCATTGCAACTCTGTGTCTAGCTGCTGAAAGGAAAATTGTGACTCCAGAGGAAATAGTTATGGCTGACAGATGTCTTGTGACAGAGAGAAGGACAGGGAGGGAGATGAATTCTGGCCATGTGACCATTTCTGAGAAAATATTCCCACGCCTGCAGGCTAGAGGTTTTCATATGTCGCCTGCACTCTTGCACGAATGGGAGTCACTGTGTTGGTAGCCCAGTTTAAGGTTATGTGAAAGGTTACGAGGTGGATGGTGTGCTCTGGACACAGCTGTAGACTGAACTCATCAGGGTGCCACCCAAAACAGTCTATCCATATGTTTTCAAGGAAAAAAAAGTCCTGTGCTCCACAGCTGACAATAGCTTACAGCACTTTAGCATAGTTTTCTTCTCCCAAATTTTGACCACAGACTGACCACTGTAATAGTGCGAAATAGTCATCAGTGTCCAACCCCCAAGAGCAGATGGTTGAAGGGTTGAACACGGCAGAGGAAAGTATTGAATATAGACTGCCCCAGTAAATGGCACATATGGTCAAAATGGATTTGGGATGCCAGCAAATAAATAATGCAACACAACATTAAGGTTAAATGTGATATGGCGACAGCGTGTGTGAAGCTATAGTACAATAAGAAACACTCTGAAAGAGTGTCCAAGAGCAGTAGTAAAGCACACTAAATTCCCTCCGGTGAGTGGGTGGTTTGTTGTATTAAAGTATGTGTGCTGGGAATGGGAATGTGTGTAGGTGGAGAAGTCAAAAGGAAATGATTCACTGAGATCAAGCTTTGATAATTGTTACATTGGTCTACATTTGTGACCAGACCTCATTTAAGCATTTGGATCGATCATTTCTCTCCCCATTTCACATACATACATTGTACAAACTGTATGTATTTACATTTACTTGTGAATTTATGCAGCATTGTTGAATATAGCATTCTGAAAGAATGAAGAAAACATAATATACTCAAACTCTAGACTAGACTAAAGCTAAAATACAGTAGACTATATAAAGAAGCAAGCCACATTGGTGACTTATTAATAATTCCTGTGTAATGTATTTTATTACCTGTCTGCTCTTAATGCTCTGCATTCATTTATTACACTTTATGTCATTTAATAATACAGACAGAAACCCCTGATTAAGGTAAAACTCACAAAGTAAATTAAACCTTTAGTGTATTTGTAGTGTACATGAATATACAAACAAGGTTAAAACCATATGGAATTATATTTGTTATGAAAAGGCTGACAGATTTGATACTGTGCATCAGATTTTACAATTGTGTAACTAATTGTGTGATGTGACTCTACTTGTCATGTGATTGGATGGCAGAGCCATTCCTTAGTTTGTGGGCTAGACATTGATAAGTGTCCAGGAATCTGAACTAATCTGAACTGTGACTGACAGTGACTCAGGCTTTGATTAAGAATGCCTGGCCTGTTGCTAAGCAGTTAACCTGACCTCAATGACACAATGTGGAGAAGAAACTGACAGTCACACCGTTGGGCTACTTGGGTGTTCACATGTCTGAAACAGAGGGGCAAGACGAAGCTTGTTTTATATTTCCTCCTCTCGTTTGTGGAGTCAGGTTTCACAGGTGATTTACACTGTATATGACCACAGTGGATACTATTCTGTAAGAGGATACATGTGACCTGAACCCCTTTCATCAGGTAATCATGCCATTTCGCAGTAGGATAAAATCTGCTAGACTTTTTGCGTAAAAGCAAAGTTCAGAGCTTTCATTATTCTTTCTTAGCAGATGCCTTTTTTCAGAGTAACTTACATATCTTGTTTTTAAAATACTTGTCTCTATATGCATTTCTAGTTCTTTTTCACCCCAATTTAGAATTACCAGTTGCATACTAGTTTTCATACTATAAGTTACTCAGCACACTACAGGGAAGTAAGCGGCAGCTGGAAGATGGTCGAGGCTTCACTGACATCATCCAAGTATGGTGAGCCACAGGGCCATCATAGGCCTCTGAATGCATTCAAGATGAAAGCCTTAACCTACTGAGCCACTCCGGAGCCACATATCTCACATTTTAATATGTTATCCTTTTACACAGCTGCATATTTACACATGCAGTTCAGATTAAGCATGTTGGTCAACACGACACGCAGTGTCTTGTATGATGGGCCTTGCCCTGGTTATGCTCATATACTGAGCTAGCTGTTTTCATGCACCATGAAATACACCCACTGCTAATCTTCCTGTATAAATGGTAATTAATGTATGGTAAGTAAGCTATGTAAAAGACAGGGTTTCATTTTTCCACTAATTTTCTCATTTGTAAGAACTGCTTAGAGGATACTCACTTTCACATTACTGTAAACTGTTTTCGAAGCACATTTGCAAAACACCTTGTCGCGAACAAGCAGAAAACACAAGAACAAACAGGTGGACAATGGATGAAAGTGTGCAACCAAGATTGGTGGGAAGGGGTGGTAGAATTTATGGATGCAGAGGGGAATGAAGATTTCCATATTTCACAAACCTCATTCTGCAATTCAAGGGAAAAGATAGAGAGGGTTATAAAACCTTGCAATGCTACAGTGTCTTTGCCTTTGCTGCTTATCTTGCATGTTGCTATTGTCAGGAACAAACTGGGAGGCTAAATCAAGTATTGTATGGTGTAGAATCACACTGCCATCCACAAAGGCACTGTGAAGAAATCCGTGCATATTCTGTGAAGGCATGGCCAGCTCAGTGATCAACCGGTTGATTCAAGTACTTACTGTGGAGGAAACCTGGGAGACTTGAATGGACCCTCTACATTCCTCAGATCACTGGCTGCACGGACGGCATCCATCTCGCTCTACTGCTTCCCTGTGATGGATACAGGGACTTCGTAAATCACAAGCGTGGCTCTCTTATGAGCTCCAAGGAGCAGTGGATGGCCAAGACTGGCAATTTCCCCATTTTCAGAGTAAAGAAAGAAATGCCTCAAATACGATTAGCTGAAAATAAATATGCATGAATAAGTATCATTGTTAATGGATGCTTACGTACCTCTAAATTCTATCACACGCATAACCTGCATTTTTTTCTGTTGTCCCCATTGCTTTTGGAGCAGAAACTGCAAGATGCTAGGTCACCCCTGTGATGTCAATACTGCTTGCAGAACATTGAAGTCATTCTGATCTCTTATCAAATTCTGGCTTTTGTGTGTTAACAGAATAGGTGTTTACAGCATTCATATCACATTCAGCCTATTTGTATATACAGGTTAACACATAAATAGCACTAGCATGTAAACATAATCAGTGTCCCACCCGGGAACCTGACCTGCAGCCTTTGAGTTACAGGCCTGACTCTTTAACCGTGACTGTCTCATAAAAGAAGAAAGTACATTGATCTTATTTATTGAAATGTCTAAGGCTTACAAGGCAATGCAAAAGCTTGCATCATAGAACTATGAGCTCATTAACTATTTAACATATTATCCATTTATACAGCAGAATATGTGCCAAAGCAAATGAGGATTACCTCATCTAAAACCATCCTAAAATGGGATTAGTTTACATTATTCAGTTGAGCTGATTATACTTATTATTTAAATGTAGTCTGTACTGTATATACGATTACATTTTTTGAAGTTGCCATCTGAAACCTGCAAACAGTATATTCTAAGGTGACCAAGTTCAGCAGCTAAATTCACAGCTGATGGTACAGTGACATACGTTGTTTGCATTCTCTTCCAGATATCGTACTCACAGTACTTCAACCCTGGTTTAGAGAGGATGTCAGGCTTTAAATAGCTGTGTTAGGTCCATACAGTTTTTCCCCTACAGACTGGAAAGAAATGTTCAAATTGCACAAACGTTATAGTTTCCAAACTCCCATTTAAACTGTGAAAACCTACACCGAAAACAACAGTTTATGGCTTATGTATAGTTGTTACAGAGGAAGAAATGAATCAGTTTTCTCCATCATCTTTTACTCTGCAAACAGCTCCCACAATCCATTCGTAACACTGCAATTATGTTGTGCATGAATATGAACTCTCTGACTCTTTCAGGTCTCCAGTTCAACTTTGGCCAGCTAACATTTTAAGAATCTTTTGGTAGATAAAGTTAGTGAAGTTTTCGGCCTTGGGTTTCGGGTTCACAAGTGATGGTAATCATAGCAGAACGAAAGCTGTAAGGGATAGCACATGGTATAAATATAAACCTGTGACGTAGCTTTTGCTCATTTAACGATTACACCTCTTGCCTTGCATTTACACATCAGGCCTTTAAAGACATTGGGACCACAAGGAAAAGTGTAAATTCTTCATTTCAAGAAAGATGTCCTGATAAAACTCATAAATAACAAATAAATGACATACTTATTTCATTCACCAGTGAAATTCAAAATAAATAATGTGTAGACACTAGCACCACTGAAAGATACTGTCTTGCTTTTCATACCGGGTCCATTTTCAGGTTCACAGATGGTGGATTTGGGGCCCCCTTCCTTTGACTGCTTCATGCAATATTGTATTTCTCTTAAGACCAAATATCAAATTTTCATCAATGTGACGAACGTGACTTTCTTTCTGTCTGCATCTTAACCTCTCTTACACAAAACAGACACACTTTTTGCCGTCAGTTGCAGGTGACAAACCACACTGTGGACTGTCATCACAACACCAGGTGCACTAAAAAGGAACATTTTTTGCATCATAAACCAAACCAAAAGAGATAGACGCAACTTAGACTTTGATCTCTCCAAACCAGTAAGAAGAAAAGACTGAGGTGGGCTATGCTTCGAGGAAACCTGCGCTGGCTCTGATGTGCTTTAATGCATTCTGATGTAACGCACAGCAACAGTATATTAGAAGTACAATTATTTTACAATCATTAATCATTATACTCTTAAATCACTAAATCAATCAATGTTTACATCTAAAGCTACAATGCAACATGTTTCTCAGGACTGCCACTTCGGTGAACCATTAGCGTTTGGCCATCGGTCAAAGTTAAACATACTGCTGGTCATGTGATGCGTTGAATAAGCATGTTGGTCAAAGCCTTATTTGATCACTGAAGCAGAGGGTAACACTTCCTGATGTCACGCTCCATTTTAGCCAGGGAACCTATCAGATGTTTCAGAGAAAATGAGAAACTCAGCATTGCAAATGAACTTTACTGAGTGATATTAACAACACAGGCATTTTCTCCAATTTTCACTGAACAAGAACAAAATACAGTGATTTGATTCATGGGTAGAAAAAAGGACTGCACACAATGACGCAATGCGTATGACACATTAATATCGAAGCCCATTATCACAATAAAGGAGACGAAATACCAAGGAGGTTGTCACATTGATGTTGGCAGTCTGGGCTGCAGGGAGATTTTATGCCTGATTTGGATACAAATCCTGCAGGGGAGTAGGAATGGTCTGAGCCCTGGACATTTTTGATAATGAGGTGAAAATGCCTGAATGCGTCACGACTGCTGACGTGATGCTCTCAAATGCTGCACATCAAACGTGTCTGGAAACCTAACTCACAGCACCCCCACCCTGTCTTCTCCTCTGCTTCAAAGGGAGCTGTGGTATTTTAGTCAGGCGTAATTAGTCCAAGTCGTCTGGTTTTTTGTGCACCATAGCAGAAACACATGAAAATTGCTATACAACTGCTGTTTAATCATATTGCATCCATACTGCATGTCTGCAGAACTAATTTCCGCCATAACAAATGGTATTTAAAAATGTGTAAAGGGCAGAGCTGACTTTCTCCAAATGTGGGTCATGAAGTTGAAAACGTTCATTAACAATCTGAAAACATACCACTGGGTCAAAATCAGACTCAAAAATGAACATTGTTAGGCTCTAGGAGTTTGCCATCTGTACCAGTTTAAACAAGAGCACAAGGCCTCACTGCAGTGGCACAAGGCATTCAGTTCAGCTACACGCTCTGGTATGCTGTCCCCCCCACCACCACACTGACATACACATAGGAGCGCAGGCACACGCACACACACACACACGCACACGCATGAATGCATGCGCACACTTTGTCTGAATCAGCTGTGACTGGAATCAGTACCACACCCCCACTGCACAGCTAACAGCTGCGCTCTTGTCCACCCAGCCTGCAAAAGCCACTAATCTCCTGTGTGAAAATGATCCTGGCTGCTTTCTCACTGCTCACCAGCGCCACGAAGAGCACAACTGTCAATCACAAAACTGCCAATCAATATCTTCCGATTCCATATCCCACAGGGCCACTGAGACCAGAGCATCCTATTGGAGGCTCTGTCTGACCACAATGGGGAACAAATCAATAGCTAAACTAATGCAAACCTTCAGTATCGGTGTGTGTGACATGATCAGGTAATCAATATTCACAAGGCCCTCCAGGGAACCACCACACATACCTCCACAACAGCACAACTTTACATGGAAGTTAATTATCAACATGGTGATGGTGGCGAACACGGCCAAATGGGATTTTCCCAGCTATACGAATGGCCATTCATTTCTGATCTCAGGTGGTGGACTCATTCATTGTAAAAATTGCTCTGGGTTTCATTCTACATCACATGATTGGAAACATATGATCAGGTGCTACTAAAATTCATCAAAACAGAGTACTATGTGGTTTAGACTCACAGTGAGTTCAAAAACACTTGATGTTGAGTGTAGTGTTTTTCTACAGTGAAGGAACTGCTCAGCAATGCTAGCTTGTAAGTCAATCTACTAACTCTGAAGTGGAAAAAACACAACAAAGTAGATTTGAAAACAAACACTAGTTTGCTTTCAAACTAGCGTTTGAAAACAAGGAGCAGCAGTGTAACATACAGGCAAGGAGCAGGGCTTGTAACCGAAAGGTTGTTGGTTTGATTCCCTGCTGGGGCACTGCTACTGTACTCTTGGAAAAGGTACTTAAACCACAATTGCCCCAGTAAATGTCCAGGTATATAAATACATAACATGTAAAAATTGTAACCTATGTAAGTCACTCTAGATAACAGCTTCTCCTAAATGTAATGTAATGCACTGTACGCACAAATCAGTTAACAGTGACAGATGGTGACACACAAGACATAATCAAAGATGTATCTGAATGCCACCTAACATTGCCTTCTGGTTGGTGTCAAAAGACATGGCTGCACAGTTCTTGAATGAACGGGCTATGTGATGAGCTATTTGAATCCTCTGAGCCCCCCAAAGGAGGTCTGGGAAGTACACACTGACCCCAAGGGACCCGGGGAAGTTCTGGAAGGAAACCACATGCACACTGTGTGGTTCTGCGTCACATGGTCTGAGTGTCACAGGAGCAGACACCTGCAGCTCACTGCCCTCCATTCACCCTGCACTTTCAAGATTCACAATTTATGATGTATCATTTATTGGTCATAATACAATTTCAAGATGTAGCTCTGGTATGCTTTGTACTACAAGAACAAAGGCCTGAGCACAGATGAGCAAGCAAGACACTAGTGATATGAGACCAGGCTAAAAACTAAGATGGGCATACAGATATTTGAATACAGGTGTAAACATAGTCATTGAAACTGTCATAAATGAAACCTAATCCTAACTGATTATGCCAAACAAAGAACCACAGGAGCAATATCAAGTATAAGAGCAATGTTTAAGACAGGTGACTTGTCTTAAAACAGTTTTCAAGAATAGTCTGAGTGTAGCTGTGCTTTGTTACTTGCTGAATATTCTCCTTTTTTTGCAAAGCTGAAACACATGAAATGTAGAGAATGAAAGAACGAAACAAAAAACCTCACTTAATGTAAGGCTGCAGCCAAACTACAATACAGGGAGTCTGAATCCTGTATATTTATGAGCTTAGATGACCAACTTGTGTGTACACACAATCTAGTTAAGGGAGCCATTCAGGTTTGACACCTCAGTGTCAGCACAGAAATGTGCTGTTCTTGATTTAAACTTGACATCCTTTGGTGCAAAGTCCAGTCTCCTAAGATCTATTAGTAACAAATAGCTGCAACAATTCAGTATCCATGCAGGCAATTGCCTTAACCCGTTGAAAGCATTTTAAGTCGCTCTGGATATGAGAGTCTCACAAATGAACAAATGTAAACTGCAGGTCAGCAGACAGCAGAGAAGCAATGCATTAGAGTGGTAGCTGATGTCTTCATCAGCATTTGAATCCCACCTAATCTTCCTATTTTTGTTTGGATAAAAAATTCTCTGAGTTAGGGCATGATATAAAATGTTAAAATTCTAGGTTCCTGCTTTTGAATCTACTATAGGAAATCAAGTATTACAGGTATTGGAATATTTCTAAGACTCAGAATTTGAATAGGAATATTATAACTCAGTGTTTGTCGACCCTGGTCCAGGGGACCAACCATGTATGTTGGTTTTTGTTCCAGTTCAGCTCACAATCAATTTTTTGGGGGTTTAAGTAATTACATTTTTTTGGGGGGTTCATTGAAAACATCTGAATTTGCCATATGCTAGAAAATACTGGCTTTTGTTACAGATTGGGATTGCTGGAAATGTGCTTGCTCTAACAGGAAGATGAAATCAAATGTGTTTCCAGAAGTTATTTCTAGTCATTTGACAGAAATAAAAACCCCCAAATGTTCTAAATGATCTGTCAAAGAAAGAACAATTTTCTCAGGTAAAAGTTTAATCAAATCAAATTAGCCTAACAGAGAGCTCAGAATATAATGAAAATCATCATACGTGACAGTGCCCCTAGACCAAAATTGAGAAATACTGCCACCTCGTGGTAAAGCACACCGCTGTTTACAATACATTTTCAAGCATTTGTTTTCTTGCCATCCACAACACGGTTTTGAGGTTGTCATCATAAAGTGTACATGACAATTACAGAGGTAGTATTGCATTAAGGATATAATAATCTTAAGGGTGGAAATTGTATGTGATGGAAAAGCAGAACTGAATGTGTAGAATCTGTAGAGCAGGGCCTGTTGTTATCATGGTGGTGGCGACTGGCACACATGGAGAAAAACTCAGGTGGATACAGGAAACACACTGACCATGCAGCCTTGTTTATCATTTGTGCCAGATTGGGCCAACTATAAGTACATCTGTCACTACAAGTATAAGTACAGCTCTGCATACATATAAGTGTAGCATCTGTGCATTGTACTGAGGTGAAGTGGTGCTTACCGAACAGCCACAGGAATTTGAGTGTACAGTATTACAGCCAGTTAAGAATGGTCAACTAATAGAAGTGATGCAAGAAACATTTCATTAAATACATATTTAATGTAAAAAGATACCTGTATGAGCATAGTAATGATTACCTTTACACGGGTAAAACCTCGACAGCCTTTTTGGGGTCCCACTACACAACCCAAAGTACCGCTCTCTCTCTCATTGGTGTTCCCTATGTCACCCTTACATAGATGGATAGAGACTATTCATGATCATTATTCATCTGTCAGCATTTTCTCTGCTGTGCTCATGTCTGCAACCTATACTGCAGTCATCTTTCATCATGCACATCAATGTGCTATTTAATTATTTTACCATTGCACTGCAGAACAGGGCCACATTTTGGCACATGAGCAAACCAGACACAAGCCTGTATGATGTGGTAACTTTTTAATTCTTGCATTTCATTTTTTTCTAACCAAACATATGGGAGAAATAGAAAAAAAAATGTAAATATTATTTAAAAATTCTTTTGTATACACCTGCAGGACGAATATATACACTAGTGAAAAACCTGGGTGCAGTACAGGGTGTTTGGCCATGAACAGTACTTTGTCTTGTTGGTTATCACTGCATAATTTGGATAGGATATTACCCTTACACACTGCAACAAGGTACTTCATTGTCATTGTGACAGTAAATGTAGCTGTCACAGGATGGTAACACAAAATTACCAAAACTATAAGTCTCCCCAGTCAAATACCACATTGGAAGATACAGTCTAAATCACCAGGCATAGTCAAATTCAATGTACTGTATAATGTAGATACATATGCGCAACAATTAAAGTAGTCTATTCTTTGTTCATCCACTAGATGGCGACATCACCATAGAGTTGGAGTGCAGACAATGACCCACTCTTACAATGAAGGTTAACCATGTATGCAGCTTTCATTGTTTCATGCCAGAGGTATTCTATTATGTGAATGTTTCATAGCATTTCACACATCTGACAGCCCACTCAATACTGTCAGAAACAATACTTTTAGGAGGGGGTGTACTTTTATTGAATCTTTATCTCAAGCATTGGAAAAACATGACATTTTCTAACACTGGCCTACAGATAATGGATTTAGTAAAATCTACTTTGTTCCCATGCAGTACTGTGTACAGTGACATGAAATAATTAATAACAGCATTTACTGTTCCCTTGTGGACAAATGCTGGACAAATTTCTAGTGGTACAATATCAGCACTCCAGCCAACACCCAGCCAAAACACGACATTCTCGCAACACTGACAAGACACTGACAGAGAGAGAAGAAGACAGCACTCTGCAGTGTCCTGTGTGCTAAAACAGAAGCTGGGAGGGACAATGCAATGCCACAATACTGCAAAACAACTTATTCACTGGGCACTTCATGGATCAGAAACGGCATGAGAAGCTGCCCACTGTTAATATGGATTCCTTTGGCATATATTGTAGTATCTGCAAATCTGTTAACACTTTTAATCTCCATATCATGCGGTCTCTGTTTCAGTCCAGCACCACTGTGACACCGAAATGACGTGCCACACACATTTTGTAGGTACTTTCATTCACACTTTACAGTCAGCCAACAAACGCAGGTTTTCTCACCTGAGCTTTTCGCTTGTATTACAAGTCACACTTTCAACCGTTCCTCCTTAATATACAGTGTTATTGACTTGTGCAGCAGGTGTGTGTGTGGGTGTACATGCATGTGTGTCACTGAGACATGTTTTTTTTCACAAGGCCCTTCGGGGTACACCATTGTACATGCAAAACGTGTCTGTGTAAGGTGAGTTTTGTAGTCCGGCTAGGAAAAAAAGTGAAAAGTGAAAAATCAGAGAAAAAGGTGAAGCCTATATTTCATGCAATCCATCAGTTGATATGAGTTCAGTCCTTCTCAGATTATTATATAATAATTATAATAACATGTCATATAAGATGTAGTTCCAAAATCTGTTTCTCTAAATGAGTATTCTGACCACACACATGTGCTTGCACTCTAGTCTGATGCATGAAAGCAAGAGCTTCCTCTGTCCTAAGAAAATACACAGCAGCTACAGCGAGAGCCTGAGAGCATTTGTGATGGGACTTGTTTCAAATGGGTGCAGCAGCATCAAAATTGAGATAATCTTACCAACCCTGAGCTGCCCGTTTGACTGCTGTTAAAAAAAAGGGTTTCTTTTTATGAATGTAAGTTTCATGGCAACCACTTCCTTTTTCGTTGAAAGCAACAATTGCAGGATTTACTGGAAACTGGTCAAAAGCAAACAGAAGTGAAATTGTAAAATGTAACATGAGGGTTTGGCAGCGTTGGAGCATGCCTTATAAGGAGTTAGGCTCTATTTGTATTTGATTTTTGTCATTCGGGCCAACTCTCCACAGTTACTTCAGTGATCTTTATCATATATTCAACCCTACACTTTGCTTGGGGAGTTAATAGCATCAATGTATTTGTTGGTCATCTTTAACTTCGAAATGTGATATCCACAGGCACCACAGACATACATTAGGAGTAGTGTGGCCTTCTGTCACCTTTTGGGATAGTGTAACATATTTCATTTGTTGACTGACTTCAGGTAAAAACTCTGCCAACAATATAAATCAGCATGTTATGGATGAATAGTGAAATGTAGTTAAGATGTGGGTTCTACACCATTTCTCATCATTTCAAAGTGCCTTAAACACACGTGGTGACTCTCCCAGTCCACCACCAGTGTGTAGCCTTCCACCTGGGGGTTTCATGGCAGCCATTTTGTGGCAGAACATTCTACACACACATTCTGAGGCGGAAGGGGAAGACAATTTTTTAGCCAATTAAAATGAGAGGATGGTTAGACGGCCAGATTTAGAGAGCTAGATTATAAATTTAGACGGGACAGCAGGGAGCACCATGTTCTTTGCCATGCCGCCTTCTCTGACCCCGGCACGGCAGGACCTCAGTTCTCAGTTTAACCTCTCATCCGCAAGATATTATCAATGTATGAGATAATACATTACAAAATAAACAAGCACGATTGTTCAAACCACTCACTTTTTCACATCCGGCATTCGAGGGAATAAATGAATAAATAGATACTGTAGACAGACAGACAGATAGAAAGACAGACAGACAGACAGATAGACAGATAGATAGACATACATACTTGTAACTAGAAGAAGCCTAAGAGCCAAAAAGTCACAAAAATTACCCAGATAGGATGAATTTCAAAACTCCTGTTTTTGTTTTTTAATTCCTTTTCAGAATATGTATGTTCCTTATCAAGTAACAAGGAGCAGGCATGCATACTAGGCCTCACTGGCCCTAACCCAGCATGAGTTAGCCTGCTCAAGGAACCATAAATATGCCATACAGCAGTGCACAAACTGACTTACGGAGACTAAGGGTCATCAGTACCTTTAATGCATGTATGGAAATGAGCAATACTGTTGTGTGCAAGCACTCATATTGCTAATATTGTTATTACAAGTGGATGCCTCTCTCCCCTAGTGGAGAGTTGTTCTGCAACCAGCAGTGTGTATACCACACAGACAGAGCACAAATATGGGACAAAAATGTTCACATTTAACACAACTCAACCCCAGAACAGTTAAATGTGACGACATGCAAGCATCCCATCATGGCAGCAACTCAACTAACCTTGGGGCCTTTTTCAGGGGGCTCTTTTTTAGCTATGGGTGGTAGTCTGGGACAGTATGTCAGGTAATGTACATGACAGTTGACTGCTAATAGTCCAGTCAAAAGCGCTCCTTGCATCTGAATAACATGACAATGTGCCACACTGTGTCTTCCTCACCACCTCTCTCACCAGTTCTCTGGGCAAAATTTAAGATAAAATGTCATTATTTTAAAGTAAAAATACTTTCCTTTTTTGTTTCTCTTTGTGTTTTGTTGACACTTTCCAATGCCCTTTGTCATTTCCTCAGAAACTTAAGATAAAACATGTATTCACATTTTAACTGCAGAAACGATATTCTGAGCCTTAAATTGTACTGCTGTGTGGATGTGGTTACTTGTGCACCATTGCCCTCTAGTGCTCTACATACCAAACATGTTCACTGCTTTATTTGGGGATGAAAAAACAGCAACATGTTTCTAACTTCCTTTTACCTCCATTTTGTCTTCCAGGACAAATAACAAATGTGTTACAAAATGGGTTTCTTAGGTCCATCTTTGGATCTGCTTTATTGATCTGTAAAGACAGCATAATGTGTCCAGTATTCAAATGCTAAAATTTTAGTTATTTTAGTTCTTTGCATTAAATATATACAAGCACTCTGCTTTTCCTTCAATACCTTCTTGTTTTTTGTCAGACAGAGAGAAAACATATAAGCCTAGCCATTAAACTGAGTTTCAGGTCACATTTGAATCCTCTGAGATATCTGACAGCTATGGAAATCACCTCTCTATTCACAGAATGGGTCTTGAACATAACCAGCTCTTTTGTCTAAGAGAAACCACATGAATGAAACAGCGAGTGGGAAAATCCCAGAGCAGTCATTCTGAGAGAAAGAACAAAAAATAGGTTGATAGTGTTCTGTAAAGAAAAAAAGACCTCCGTTTCCACGTTTTAGGCTGATTCTGTGTGCTAGACAAAATTTGAACATTGGATACATATAAGGGGTCGACCAGTCAACTACAGAACCACTCTTAAGGGCAGAAGTTGGATTGGATCTGTGAGAATTTCTGTTAAAAACGCAGAAATCGTCATATTAAGTGTCGATGTAAATTCTTTGAAGGTAAGCAAGACAGGAGGGCTTTCCACCTTATAATTTTAAAAAAATCAAAGACTATAAACCTTTCCTATGGGAGGGGCAGTATGTTTTCCCCTCCTATATAGGGTGGGGCTTGAGTTTTTAAAAATCTGCCTCAAACCATAACCTTAGATTTTGAGATTAGCGAGAAGCTAACGGCCTCATGGCCCTCACAATATCGGACGCAGCGCTGTGAAATGTTATTCCACACGGCCTGTTTGAAACAGTGGGAGCGACCTGAAACCTTTTTCAGTTGTGATTTGATTTTTCAGATTATACTGACATTTTTTTTTACAGCGACTAACGCGGCATAGGGTCGAAATGAATTGGAGCGAAGCTGCGCGCACAGCTATGGTCGAACAACCGCAGCCAAGGCGCGCAGTTTCTCCCCAGATACAGTACAACAGGTGCTGCATTTAGACGTAAGAGCACACCCCCCTTCCCCGCTTCGGCCATGCAACGCAATAACACGAAACTACGTGACTCGGCACTCTAACCATACATTTTGAGCCGTCTCTCGTTTGAAATACGAAAAAGGAACAGGAAGTTTGACTTGGTATATCTCATGGTCATATCGCAATCCAGCCTCGCCAGATAAAGCTCAATCAACCGGTCAGCAAGCATGAAATATTTGCTTTGAAACTTAATGTCCACTCCAAAACAGCACACCGTGGAATTTGTGATAACACTTTTTAAGATTACACAGTTCACTTTCATTATGAAGTTGCTCTCTCGGAACACATGGATATGTGGTATACTTACTTCCATCTGTCACAAAACAAAAATATCAACGTCAAACATGAAAAATCTTGTTTGACTCATGATCTTACAACCTAATTTTTGTCTCCTGTGTAAAACAATACTTACCATTGGACTCGGCTGCGTTGCTTGTTGAAGATTAGAGGCATCTTTTGCGTAGACCTTTAGCAGAAATAGCAGTAAGTCTGGAGAGCAAGCTGAATGAGCTAACAAGGGGAATTGGCCTGCGTAATTCATAATGCACAGACTTCACCGTAAATAACCAGTGATATAAGTAACCGTGCAATCAGCATAACTCTTCTGGTTTGTCTTTTTTTTTTCTCCAGTTCACTCGCAATGCTGTTTTCGTCGGTCTGCACTCATTCACAGCAGTTGGACCGTGGCTTTCCCCTTTTGCGCTGGTTGGTTGGTCACACCCACCGTATATACAAAACTGACAGCTTGTAGCAACGGCTCTCTTGGTCACGGCTGTGAATGAAAAGTTTCGCTCAGAAAAAAAGTTGACGTTTGTCCGCCCTTTCCTTGACTTTGTGAATACTTTCAAAATGGCTCAGTCAGACGTAAGAACAGGAACTCTCGTAATACCGAACGGTGCGTTGACAGGCACAAAATTTAGATGCCGTTTCAAATAAATAAATAAATGAAATACTAGTAACCGATTTCGTCAATGTCTCAGATTTGCTGTCTCCACAGTGTGCAAACAGCTAAAAATAAATCAATAAACATAATTACTAATTACAATCGAATCAATTGCTTTCATTCATATTCAATGCGTTACATTTCTCCAACTGTCCACGGGACAGGCAACCTTAATAGTAATATGAGATGATTGGCAAAGTCTTACGATGCGGGTGTCACTTAGTGACACTAAGGATACTGAGTAAAAGGTTATGTTGTTGGTTACTGTAGTTTCAGGAAGAGGAAGTGAAGAAAAGTTAAAAACAGGCTTTTTCACCACACTGACAAGGACAAGGCAAATGCAACTGACATCAAGCACAGGACCTTTTCACAGGCCTGCTGGTATGGCAAATATTTATTACACCATGGAGAAATCCAAAACATCACTGGGGAGATAACAGAGAAGCTGCATCCAGAAGTGAGCCTTACCACTGGGTACTTCACATTGTTTTAATTTCCGCCTTAGATACCTGATAGTGTTTGGAATGACCACGCCCCTCTGTTTTGCTTGGACTGTCATATGATGAGAGAGAATGGGTGGTTCTGTTGAAGGCCACATCCGGCATTGGGTAAGAATGCAGGAATGCGTTCCCATGAACAGAGGAGCTTGTCACACATTCCAGTCGGGTGGAAAACTTGGACTCTGTGCCTGATGTTGTGCAAATGTGTCTCACAGCGTTATGAGAAAAAAGGCTGCAACTAAAATGCAGTCAGCCAAAACAACTACAGGTCTTTACAGCTTGGGGTTGCCCTCCTTTTGAGTGTTGCCCTTGTAGTGTATGCTTTCAAATATTTTAAACCATTCGGTCAAACTGTGCACCATGCAATGAATATCCTCTGGGTGCTTCCGTGCACAGTACATAATATACAGGAATAGGCAGAAAAGAAAAGGAAAACACAGAAAATAACAGTGACCTTGGGAACACTCTAAAAGCAAGGTGTGAATATCGCAGAGTGGAGTTTAAGGCCAGTTAGGGAGTGCATTTCAGTTCATGTGATATTGGGTGTCCATTGTTTTAAGGAAACATGGTGACCAGCAAGTCACAAGCGACTCTAACCAGACATTTTCAGTACCATTTTTCATGAATCCTACTTTCATTCAATACTTCTCAATCTACTGAAAGTCTTTCATACTACGCATTCCACAAAACTAGCGGGGAAAACAAAATGTGGAGACAAAATGTCGTGGGTCAACAGTGTAGCAAAGTGGTATGCAGCAGGACTTTCCAGCTGTATATATGGATCACACATGAAATTGTAACCAGTGTTGTTCTGGATAACAGCATCTGCTAAATGACAATAATGTAAAGACTGACACATTTCAAAACATATGCTTCTAAGCCATTAGTTGTGCTCACTGTCCTTGTGACTGGATCCGGCCCTGTGCGTTGCATGGCCAGGTTAAGATGGCTGCATGGAACGAAGACAGAGAGGAAGATCCTTTCTGCCCCTGAAGGAATGTCATCTGCCTGGACCCTCCAACTCTGTAAACAAAGACTTGCCTATAAACACAAGACTCATGCCAGCCCTGGAATTAACACACAGTGATCTTTAAGCCTGTCCGTCTGACCACAATGACATCTTCAGTTATGAAAAAGGCCCTGGAAGAAACATACCAGTCCTTTGAAGCTATTCTTTCCACAGAGATTGTGCTGTAATTACAGGTTTCAACATTTTCCACATACACAGAGAAAGAGAGGTTTCACTCACATCTGTCTCTCCCTCTCCCTCTCTCTCTCACCTGACCCCATCCACTATTCTCTCATGAATACCCTGCCACATCCTGTGTGGCTGGCGTCCCATAATGCCGAGGGGGGCAAAGCGGACTTCCTGAATTGACTTCTGACATTTCCACCCAGTGCTGCCTCCGGAGCCGTCGTCGTGTCACAGTGTCGTCTCCATTCGATCGCGCTTAACTCAATATCGCTGGGCAAATCTCGGAAAAGCAGGGTGTGAAATGATCTGATTCGGGAGGAAAGGGGAGGGCGCTCGGAGACGCGATGATAAATCGGGGTTTACCTAAACTGACATACCGACAGGTTAATTGCATTACTCGAAATATACAAATATATATATATTTTTAATTTCCTGCAAGGCTTTCTGAGACCACTGGTGAAACGGGCAAGGCGCTCAGGCAAAGTTGTCAATTTAGAGGCTCCAGGATCTCAAATTCCCAACCATGTATTCTTTGGAGGAAAAACCATGCTGACATTTATATTAGAGCCATCACTCTCCTTGGGTCCCCTGTGTGAGAGGACCAGTCACCAGCCGTACGACCGTCAGCCATGTGAAACTCAACAGACAGCTTGGTCATCAGCGGAACAGGCTTAAAAATAGACTTAAATGTCCCTACAAACATCTTCCATACAAGCATAAGCTGTTTCCTTACTCAGTTGCAATAGAATATGATTAACATATTAACATCTCTAAGGCACGTGTTCATCCACATGTACTCATGCACAACTTCTGTTTTGCAGCCTTGTACTTCCACAGCAGAACTCATTTACAGCTTAGAGTGCAGTCTTACAGTTGCCTACATGAAGCAGTAGGGCAAACAACTTACAGCTTGCTATACTGAAGTAAACGGGAAATACACTGTACAGTTCGCATGGTACACCAAACAGATCCCTCAAGACTGAGAGAGGAGGTGATTACAGCTATTTTTATTTAAAGAAGGGTGTTGTTAGTGTGGAATTTGCTTGGTGAATTGTTCAGTAACACTGAGAACAAAGAGCAGATGTGTCTAGCACTGAAGAAGGGGTCTTTGCCTCAGATTCAGAGCCTTTCCTTGCTTTGTAAAAGCATGTGCACTTTAACACAAAGGATGTGGGACCTCCACTGTTGTCACCCGATCTGAATAGTAAGGCATGACTAATCGAAGAGGATGGGAAGGAAGTGCAGGTCTCGGCTGCATAACATGCTGCTCCCTGCAGAGCTTTACTGAACAGCAGCGAGAGAGAACCACGAAAACCATAGCGACGTCACAGACACAGCCGTTTACACGTGCTCTTCAGTTCAATTCCCTCCAGCATAGTACTATATAATGCCTGGGGGTCTGGTCTGAAGAAGAGGGGAGGACAGCAATACATCTAGCCATTAAGCCCTTGAGGCCCTTTAATACAAAAATAGCAGGACCAAGTTCTATTGGCACTTAACCATTTAATCAATATTAAATTCCATATACCCCCCCTGCCCCCCCCGGCCCCACACACACACACACCTCCCCCCTTCACTCTCTTAACAAACAGAAATCTCGAACTCCATTAGGGGCATGGGTGAACGGGGAGGGGGAAGGGGGGTCTCTCTATTTCAGAGCTGAACAGTGATATCTAGCATTGTGCAAATTTCTCAGCTTCGTTATTCTTATGAATCATTGCACTCTGAGCTATTGCTAGATGGGCATTTCCAATAACCGTTTGCTTAAGCAATCTGCTTTTACTCTCGATAGATGGACTATTAAATTGCTCACTTACCCGCAACCAATTAAATTAGAAGGAATGTCTGTATTTACAGGCAGTGCTGTGAATAGTGTTTATTCCATAGTACGTGTGTACTCAGGGTGTAACCTGCACAATCAGTATCCTTATATTTAAAGAAGATCAGGCTTTTAGCCATACTCAAATTGTTACAATTCTTGTGAATACTTATTTGAACACTTGAATACAACTCATTTTTTGCATATTGGCTCAAGTCACCCTCGATCTGTCTGGGTAGCCCATAGCTGTTAGTAGCTCGACTGAACAGTTAAATTGTGTTAGCATGACAGTTCAGATTGTGAAATATAATCACTAAGCAGGCAGACAACAGTGAAGTCTGGAACTGCTGAAACATTCCTTTCAACTGAAAATAAACACAATTTTCTTTTTTTTTGCAGTACCATGGATGGATTCTGCAAACTGGATTCAAGCCATAGAAATCATCGTTGCAGAAGCTTCCTGAATTTTTCCTGGAATTGTACATTCCTTTTTCCTTAAGACCATTTCAAATGCAGACTCTAATTTAATAATGAAGAAAAGTTCCTCTGAGCGTAGTTCCCCTTCGGTTTAAACGCTACTTCCTTATCTGTCAGCATGATACTTACAGGATGTGCTAAAGTGCCTTTTGATAACCTCGCCTAAAGCAAAATGAACTTGCTTGGTTTAAAAGTTGCAAGCACACTGAGGAAAACATTTAGAAATGAAATAAAAGACAAACCATGTCTGAAAGTAATTATATGTGAATATTTTCTTGATGAAATAAAATTGGTATCCAATAACATCCCCCACCACTGACATGGAGATGGAATTCTTCCGACTGGCAAACAGCACAAAGAAATGTTAGACCTGAAAAATGTCAAATGAAGACAAATTTTGTACATTCTTGCTTTCTTTTTTTATTTTGTGATATTAGATTCATACTGGAAAAAAGTTTTCACATACATACAAATGCTTATATACACTTTCCCGTAGGACATTTGTAACGATATTTGGAATTTTAACAGGCTGATACGCTGTGGATCTTTGTATTGTGGAAGAGGAGACAGTGACACAAGGTCAAGTGTCGACAGATCAGAGTGAAGGGACGGCACCCACGCACGCCGCCTCTGGCCAGTCAGAGGACAAGAAATTCACCCTCGGTGCCAGCTCCAACCAATCACATGACAGGGACTCTGCCTTTGGTGTTGACTCTGACCAATAAGAGGACGGGAAGAGCGGCTGCAGTTTTGCCTCGGGCCAATCAGAAGACGGGGACCATGCCCACGGTGTCGTCAG
The DNA here is from genome assembly GCA_019176425.1 of Megalops atlanticus. Taxonomy (NCBI): domain Eukaryota; kingdom Metazoa; phylum Chordata; class Actinopteri; order Elopiformes; family Megalopidae; genus Megalops; species Megalops atlanticus. The sequence goes on from CM032890.1 coordinate 28,292,473, forward strand.
TGGTCTGTAGCAGCAGCGGGCCCAGGCGAAGAGCGGAGCGCACAGGGACCCCCAGCTGACTGAACCTCAGTAGAAGCTCAGCAAAGCTGCTGCTACCTGTGACAGGAAAGGACAGAAGAGTCACACAGGAAGACTGGTGAGATACAATCGAGCCGCAGGGCAAACAGACATAGCACATTGAAGCCTGGCTGAGAGGAAGGAAAGATGCAAGATCCTCTGTGCGGTGGCCAGGCGGAAAGTTCGCTCTCTACTTCAAAATGGCATGTCACCAAGGCCAGCTCTTGGGTGGGCAGTGTGGCATAGTGGTAAGGAGTATGGCTTACAACTGAAAGGTTGCTGGGCAATATCCAGCTCTATAAATGAATAAAATTGTAGCCTACTGTATATAAGTCGCTGTGGAGAAGAGCATCTACTAAATGAAATGTACTGTAATGTAATTAAAGCATGTCACAGAGGGACCACAGGCAGTTATGAACTAGCATGGTTTACTGTTTTTGCAGATGTACTGACAGGACATTAGAGGGGAAACAACAGAGGCCTGCATTCCACTGCAAATGATTCTCTAAGCATTCTGTAGATACAACAGTTTAAGACAAAACTTTTGCTCAGAAACAGTAACATCTATTAATTGTGAGGTTTACCACAAGCTTATAGTGAGCACAGAAAGAGAAATATCTTGACTAGCCAAAAGCACTTACCTTCCAGGTCTGTGCAGGCCAGCTTCCCAGCATTGGGGATAGAGTGGTAGACCAAGAAGCAGGCCAGCATGCCGGTGTCCTTGGTGTCCATATCCTCTGAGTGTGGCTGGCCGCTCATGTAGGCCCGGAGGATGTGTCTGTTATCTGTGGTGAAGCCAGACAGAGTCAGGGCAGGACGCTAAGAGAGGGTTTTCTGTTTTTCACAGCGGTGTGAACCAGTTTCCTTGGAAAGCAGGACACTGCCCACTGACACATCTGCAGAAAACGTGTCTGCAGAATTCTGTGGTGGACCATGACAGTTTTGTTCTTATTAATGAACTCAGTGCACTTTTAAGACTAAGACCACAGGATGGCTACAGCACAACCTACTACAGGAATGACAACTTAGCAAACACATTTCAACCCAGCTCATGTTCTTAGTCAGGTATTGAGATAAACAAAAAAAACCCTGCACGTGTGTGTAACAGTCGATTACGGTCCATTTTTCCCAACTTTTTAGGATTAGCATATTTTCAAATACCAAAGGACTGGTGGAACATTGTATGTCTCACAACTGAGAAGGCTATATAGTGAAATAATTCACTGACATGGACTTGCAGAAGAAATGGCAGCAGTGTGGAGTAGTGGTAAGGAGCAGGGCTTGTAACCAAAAGGTTGCAGGTTTGATTCCCCTCTGGGGCACTGCTGCTGTACCCCTGGGCAAGGTACTTAACCAAGCGCTGCCTCAGGAAATATCCAGCTGTGTAAATGGGTAGCATGTAAAGTTGTAATCTACGTAAGTCACTCTGGATAAGAGTGTATGCTAAATGACAATAATGTAATGTAATGCAGAGCTCAACGTGTTCATTTGTACATGAAAGGGCTCATGTAAAACTGTAACCTATGTAAGTCGCTCTGGATAAGAGTGTATGCTAAATGCTAATAATGTGATGTCACATGGAGTAACGTGGCGGTGCCCTCACCGTACAGCCAGCGGTCCAGGGTGCTGTCGGCGGAGCACTTCATGACGGGCAGGAACTCGGAGCTGAGCAGCAGACCGCGGCCCTGGGGCTGCCGCAGCCTCTCCTGCAGCACCCGGCACTCACACAGCTCCAGGACCAGCCGGATCTGCCACAGGGCGAAGGTCTCGCTCATGTCCCCCTTCTCCAGGCTCTTCACCGCCTGCGAGGAAGCGTACCCGCCCGGGGAATGCATCACACAGCGGCCCTCATGACCGTCACACGGCAAAGCTCACGACGGTCACATTGTAAACCTCGCGACCGTCACACAGCAAAGGTCAATACCGTCACACGGCAAAACTCACGACCGTCACACAGCAAAGCTCATTACCGTCACACAGCAAAGCTCATTACCGTCACACAGACAAACTCACGACCGTCATACAGCAAAACTCACGACCATCACATTGTAAACCTCACGACCGTCACACAGCAAAAGCTCATTACCGTCACACAGCCAAACTCACCACCGTCACACAGCCAAACTCAGCACAGCATCACTCAACACCTTCAACACAGCAAACCTACCACCATGACACAGCATGCATAAGCACTGTCACACAGCAGACCTTAACACTGTCATAAAGTGCAACTCAACACCATCACCAAACTGACAGTCACAAAGCAATAGTCACAAATCAAACCTCAATTTCATCACACAGCACACTTCGACACTGTCACACAACCATGTCGCGCATCAAACACCAAACTTCACCACACATAAAACCCAAAGCACCACCGTGTGTCGCAATCACCGCCGTACAGCAACGACTACGTATCATACGCTATTGTGTAACAACGCTGCCACAAAGAACTATGACATGCCGCTGTGATACAGCAAACCCAACCCACAACAAAATCCTGTGATCATTTTACCAGAGAATCCTTCAGTTGTTGGGAAAAAAAAACAGGCTGTATAATCTAAGATCTAAATTAGCGGAAAGGTCAAGTGTGCATTGAGCTGAGACAGGTGTCCTACTTGATCTATTGCTATGTAGGTCGGAAGCATCTCAGGGTTCTCTTGGGTGACGCATTCATACAGGATTGCAGAGAACAAGGCCAAGGTATCTTGTTTCTAAAAGACAAAGACCCGTGTAAATTGAGAATGAAAACATCCTTCACAGCCTGACACATTTCAAACCAACAACAAAAAACAGGAACTGTGCTACAAATTAGGCCATCGAGATTTTGTGAATGAAACTGTAAAATGAGACATTCAATCACGACTTACAGCTACAAATACAGACAATGGAGGTCCTCATTTCAGTATGTTATGCTTTTAAAAGTAACGTAGGGACTAATAAATACAATATACACTAATAAATACAATATAAGTATGATGGTACAAATCGAGACTGTCTTGATTTGTACCATCATATTTATTTTGTATCCTTGTATTAATCTAACCTCTCTGGGGTTACTGTAATCCACAGCTTCTGTGTATACATATTTTTACATCATCAACTCACGTGTTTCATGTTCTCAGCGGGTTTACAGAAATATTCTGCGAAGGAGACCAAGGCTGCATCTGAGGTGAAGGTGGAGATGGCCTCAGGCTGTGAGAAAAACAGCAATTAGATGTCCTGCTCCAGGGGTTAAAATCCAGACTCAGGCGCTGAGGGATTTCGCTCTGACGTGGATGGATGGGGATAGGGAGGTAAAAATATGCTGGTATTGATTGGGCAGAGCAGATCATGAACAAGCTAGGGGGAGCTTGTCCATGCCTCTACTGAACCCAACTATTCCAGCTGCTTAGGAGTATTTATCACAAGTGAGACTGATTATTACTATGGCAGTCACTGTCTGTATGTATAGAATGATAGTGAGAATCAGAGCACTTTCTCAGAATGTCTGTGCATTAATATCTCAGTCTACATGGGAAGTGGGGGGTTTTCGGGGGTTTCTCCCTTAGCGAGAGCCGTGCGTGTACCTTGAACGTGCGCACTTCTGGGTTCCTGTTGTTCACATTGGGGGCCAGCAGGCTCTTCCACCCCCGGGGGTCGTCCTTGTACGGGAGCTGCCCCGCCCGAAGTTTCACATACAGCACCCCATCCCGAGCCAGGATAGACCTTAGGCAAGGAAAACAGGAAGCGTCATGGATTTTTTTTTTTTTTTTTTTTTTTTTTTAAATCAACCAACAACCTCTCTGGAGGTGACCACTTTAATGTCACCACTGAGGCTGGGATGATACCCCTTTTGTGTTGTCGCTCTAACCTAAAGTTACCAATCCATTATGTGAAGTCATCAATAGGTCGTCCACTGTTGTGATACATCATCTAACTGTGCCAATAGACCTTAAAATGCTATTTCTTATTCTCTGTTAAAGTGTAAAAATCAGACTCTTCTAGAGGTTGTCACAGGCTCGAAGTAACTTACAAAGTCATATTAGTTCTGGAACAAGCTTACTAAAACTGAGACAATACACTGCATATTGAGTAGCATTAGTTGAGACATTAAGAAATGGGAGTCGTCCATTAGGAACAGGAATTACCAATCAGGGGTCTGGCCTCAGCCAAATGACAAAACTAAAGGCTGCACAAGACATCCTATTTCCTGTAAACCATTCAAAAATACAGCACGCTATCAAGGTGCAACGTACTCATCCGTATCAGCGCACAGAAACTCATTTGAGTAATATCACGACATGGCTTTCGTGAGCCTCCCCAGATGACTGGCCTCAGGGAAACAGACTGCCTTTTCAATGTGGTTGCGTACGAGCCCTCTTGCATATGGCAAATTCAAAAACTGCACTCTCGTGTGTCACCGAGGTGCAAAACTAGGTGTGAAAAAAATTGGTCTGACTTGCCAAGGGTTAATTGCTATCCTGTTCTGAGGTGCTTGAGATTCACTTGTGATGTTTTTGTGCTGAACTGCAAACACTGCTCTCAAAACGTAACTGGAAAGAGAAGTGAGCTCGCTAAAGGTCAGTTGCTTGATTTATTGAATAATGGAGCCAGCAAACCCCCAAAATAGGAAATTGCAGTCAAGTCAGGCTTTGTGCATGCACTAGTTCGTGAGTCTGGGACACACAGCTCAATGGTGCTATGGAACACTGAAACCCCACACAGACAAAGGTAAGGAACTCGGCTAGTTCAACAGTGTGCTATCACAAATGCCATTGTCTATTAATCAATAAAGTCTGGTAATTACTGATTCTTTTTTTTTTTTTTGACAAACCTTGTTAACACTACTGATCATAAGCCTATGTTTCTCGAGCAGCAATGGGTTATTTTTCAATAGGCTTCCTGAAGGATGTCAAATGTAACTCATTACCTGCAGAGAATAACATGGACTGCAGTAAATCCTGCCCGTAATGCACGTGTTATAGGACAGTGTTTCTCAACCCTGCTCCTCGCGGCACCCTGTCCTGCATACCTTCTATCTATCCGTGCTCTACCTACCTGACTGAACTCACCAGTGGCACATTTTATTAGCTGAGCACACCTGATTTAATCAAGCAGCAAGGATAGATAGAAGCTATGCAGGACAGGGTGCCGTGAGGAGCAGGGTTGAGAAACACTGCTATAGAATATGTGAGCCAATCCACCACTGACGAACAGGGCGAGCTATGAGGTGCCTCACATTCACCCCTGTTTCATACTAAGTGCCTGCACTCTGAGTGCAAACAGAGGCACATTTGAATGCTGTTAGATATGTGAAAGGGCTCCAAGAGTACAGGAGAAATACAGATCTTCAAGCCTCTCATGCATTAAACACTTACTGTAAATGTTGAGCTCCTTTGCTAATATCTATTGTCAGCTCCCAGTATCGCGGGCCTTTAACTTTAATCTGGAACAAAAACAGCACACAGGGACATAAAGCCACAAATAAATACCATAATACTGAAGTCAAGGCTGAGGTGAATGCTATGATACATGGAAACACTCAAGTAGCATTTTATGTATCACAGGAACCAACAACATTTCAGTCAAATCTGAAATGGAGGGTTTTTTCCCTTTACATCAGCCATATATTAAGCTCTAAAGGACCTCAGCTTGGCCACCCCTACAGACTCTATATTTTGTTCAGTTAAAGACAAAACCAAGCCAATGTGTGTGAAAATCATTAAAACAAACAAAATTTCCAACTGTGCCATTTATACACAAAAGAAAATGACAAAATATAGTTTACTAACAATGCGATCAACAGACATTTAAAATATTAGAACTGCTAATGCAGTAAACCCTTCAAAAGATCATCACCCATCCTCTCACTAAATGGTGAAGTGGTATGTGAGTGCTAGCGGAGAAAATGTTCTCCAAAGTTCCACCCCAGCGATGACTAATAAAGATGCTGCGTCACCTGTTTGAGGAGGTGGAGCTCGGGCAGAAGGGTGGGGGCCATCAGCTCCACGGTGGTCTCCTCATACCACTGAGTCTCCTGCAGGGGACACACAGACAAATGCATGCACACCCACACCCACACCCACACCCACACCCACACACACACCCACACAAACAGAGACACATACAAAAAGACATACAAGCATAGACACACATGCAAACACAGCAAACAGTCAGCATGGCCTGAAGACACTGCGTTGAAACACATCTGCACATCTTAGGACCATTATAATCACATAGCAAAATATATACACAACCAAATAAGCATTTCAAATGATTAAACAAGTTTAATGGATAACTAAATCTCTATGCATAAACTTTCAAACAATACTGGGTTTTACAGCAGACGTTTCAGAGAATAAATGCTTGCAAATGTTGAACCAAATAAACATCGGCCGACATCTGATTTCCATTCAGCCACATTAAGCATTCATTCCGGCCTCTTCTGTGTGTGCCTGGATGTGGGCATTGGTAAATGAAATCCTGTGCAATGATCTGAGACTCATTTAGATGTGGTCTTTCGTGTTCTGTGTGTACTGTTGTTCTTTCGACTTTATCAAGGGCACTCTCGTACATTTGCTACGCAGGTTGGTCCGAACGGGAATGTCTGATGTGGTTACATGTCAAATATAACTGAGGGGCGGAGCTTTCCTCAGTGCAGGCGGAGCTGTGGGCTGGCCTGAGGGCGGGGCTTTCCTTAGTGCAGGCGGAGCTATAAGCTCTCAATGTAGGTGGAGCCATGGGTTGGCCTGAGGGTGGGGCTTTCCTCAGTGCAGGCAGAGCTATAGGCTCTCAATGTAGGCGGAGCCATGGGCTGGCCTGAGGGGTGTGGCTTGTCTCCGTGCAGCTTTGGGCAGGTCTGAGGGCGGAGCTTCCCTCAGACAGGGAGGAGGGTAGATGCGGTGGGCGTGCGGACGGGGGCGCTCTGAGTGTGCCCTCAGAAGGCCTCGTCTCTGTCTCTCTCTAAGCCAGTGTTTCTCCTGGCGGCACCCTGTCCTGCATACCTTCTATCTATCCTTGCTCTACCTACCTGACTGAACTCATTAGTGGCACGTTTTATTAGCTGAGCACACCTGATTTAATCAAGCAGCAAGGATAGACAGAAGATATGCAGGACAGGGTGCCGCCAGGAGTAGGGTTGAGAAACGCGGCTCTATGTGATGCGAACAGCGGGGATCTCCCCTCTCCGCTGATTTCACTTAACTCAAACGAGCGAGCGGTCTGACACATCAGGGGGATGCACACGGCTCAACCTTCAGCCGTCCTTCAACAGCCACGGCTTTGTTTCCGACAGCCAGAATACTAATCAGCGCTGTCCCTCACGCAACCTTAATCATCCATTTGCTTACACAGTGCGTTTATCAGAGACGTCACTACGATATTTCTGGCCTGCATCCCCGGGGGCTTAAAGGGCTGGACTGTTATTCCAGGTCTCTGGGTAACTGATCATCCTCCTTCTGAAATCATGTGTTTGTTCACGTTATTTTGGTTATGGGTGTGACTTTCAATTCCACGCTTCATCCACTGTGTAAAATGAGACACTTCAGAAGGCACAGCATAAGAAACAGATGGATGGAAAGCCGGTGTGGGGTACTTCAGAGGTCATCCCTTAAAAGGGTCCTGTACCTTGTAGGTGACCTCCAGAAGGGCGTAGCAGGGCTTGCAAGTGTCCACGTCCACCGGGACCAGGAGACGTGGCTCAGCTGCCAGGACGGCCAGGTGCCGCAGGGCCTGCAGGTGATACCTGCAGGCGGGGAGGAGAGACACTGCCACACCCTGCTGCTGCTGCTGCTGCTGGTATCCCTCCCCCGGTGTCCTGGCCCAATTCCCAACCTGCCTCTCTAAATACAGCTAACCAATCATTTCACTTTAACTGGCTGAAACTATCCCTAACCACACCCCTTCTAGGAATACACTGAGGGGTGCGGAGGTGGGTCATGAATTCCTTAGACAGAAGGAGAGCTGCTATACAAAAAGCTGATAACTCATTCATTCACTCTTTCATGATAAAGAAACACACATTCCATGTCTCCACCCAAGGTCCCCTATGAGTAGCACTGAGAGGACCAGCCAGTCAGCAACCATCACATAAGTCTGTGAAGAACAGTGCTAACTCAAATGAGACCCGTGTGAGGTATTCATCCAAAATTTATTTTAAAAAACTGCTCTCTCCTCCAACGATAAATCATCATGTTTGAGAGTGAATGAATGAAAACGAATGCACGAACGAATGAACTGTATTGACTTTTCAGGAATTCACCTTGCGTGTGAATATCTGCAATATCTGCAATATCAATATCTGCAATATGTCTTGCACACTGTAAACATTTACACTGACACCACGCATCAAAAGAAACTCAAGGCAACTGACAGTAAGCAGAGAGTTTGATGTGGTTTCCTAGAGCTCTGGCGGGCAGGGGAGCAGGCCTACCTGTTGTCGGTGCTGTGAGCAGGGAAATGGGGGTAGAGGGCACAGAGGAGGGCAGCGATGGCCGAGTTTGAGGTACTGAGGGTGTATCTGTGGGACACCAAAACGGCACATCAGCAGGAATTTTTACGCAATGTACCTTGCATTAATGTGGCCACCTCACTGGGGAATCAAAGCCAAGAGCAACAAAGAAAGATATCTCATTCAAAGCAGAGCCTGCTTGATCTCTTATGATAGCATCAAAGCTTTGAAGTCACAACCAGGCGCAAGACCAGTGAAGTTTGGTTTGATCTGCGTTGTCTTTTCTTGGGCAAGACTGTCCACAGTTTTCAGCTAGCCTGTTGGAGGGGGGGCATTCACGGTTTCCCTGACAGTACTACACAGACGTGCCGTCCTGACTACAGTCAGCTTTTAAACTCTAAAACAGCAGCTCACATGACTGAATCAGACGTTGCACAAAGCAAACAATTAACGCTAGTGGCTGACATCACCGCCACTCATAAAGCCTTGTTCAAAAGCAGTTGTGACACATAAGAGCGTGCTTCAGCAGGTTTGCTCTTCAGAGTCTGGGCTGAGAGAATGGCAGCCAGGGCCAGAGCAGGTAGAGCCTGCTTCACCCTGACTTTTTAATGCCAGCGCAAGTGGCTGTATCCCGGCCACCAGCTGCCACGCCGACAATCCCCATAGCAATGATGCAGGGGACTTTCCTGGAAAAGAACGCCCTTTTACTGGGACTTGTTTAGTTTGCAGGCAGCAGTGGAAAGAGTTTATTCTACGAGCACCAGTTGTTTACACCCCACACACACAGGCAGACATACACACACTCACAGATAGACTCTCTCTCTCACTCACACACACACAGACACACACAGAAAGACAGAGAGAGATGCACAGAGACACAGAAAGAGAGACACACAGACACACACAACTATATGGTGCTTGTCAGGTGTCTGTGCAACACTACAAGACTTCAGGCTTGTCCACATGCAAAGCAGGCTGCTGGTTTGAAAGCGTTAGAGGGGGCGTTTTTCAGAGGGAATTGCATGACTTCACTGCACAGATGTTTCTGGCAACAAATAAAAGTCAACAAGTGGCTGGTGTACAACACGGCTGACATCTGTTTCCTGCTGCACCGAATTCCTTCCACGGGACACTCGGGCGGTGAGGGCTTATGACGGGACGGCTCTGAGGAGTGAGTGGGCTCTTTCCGGCAGAGTCTCCACAGATGGGACCGCCGAGCCGGACCCCCAACCCCCCCCCGCCCCTGCACCAGGGGGGTGTGGCGGAGAACAGAGAGAGGGAGCCCAGCTCGAGTCTGGTCCTCATTAGACCCCCTCCTCGCTCAGGAATGCGTCTGAGGGAGCGGGAGCAGCCCCATGTACGGCTGGCTACAGCGGCAGACTCATGTCCCGCCCTGGGAGACCAGCTGAGACTCCAGTCACCAGTTATGAAATATGACATCGCCGAACTGTGGTGAGTGTCTGCTCACAGGATAAAGGGTCCATCCACACAAACACCACCATGGGGGCAATTTACATTTTTCTGCGCAACAACTGTTAAGCAACAAGTAACATTCAAGGGAAAACAGGTACTACGGGGAGCAGGCTGGAGAACTGAGCAGGAAGTGGGTTCATGTTCATGTCCAAGAGAATCAGACTAAAGCAGGATGGGATGATTAAGGGACAGATTTGGGACAGAGAATATACTGAGGGAGCAGAGACTATTCAGTGGGAACAAAGGATGTTCAGAAATCACAGAAGATATGGACAGATGATAGCTTATGGAGTATTAACTCTGGAAAAGCACAGAGGCTATTCACAGAGAAGAACAAACAGAGTGTTAAGGCCAGAAGAGCAAAGAGACTATTCAGAGTAGATAGTATGTGGATTATCAATACCTGTGTCCTCTGAATAGTCTCTGTTCCATTCAGTGACTTCCCAGAAAACAGTATATAGAGGATTAAGACTGCAAGAGGGGCAGCAGAGAGTATTCAGACAGAAGAGTATATAGAATATTAGTACTTGAACAGCACACAGAGTATTCAAACACAACAGTTCAAAGAGCCTTAACATTGGAACAGTACAGACTGTACTCAGATAGAACAGCACATTGAGTATGAATACTGGCACTGCACAGAGAATATTCAGATAGAACAGTGTACAGAGTATTAATACTGGAAGAGCACAGAGAGTACTCAGACACAACAGTATGTAGAGTATTAATACTGGAACAGCACAGAGAGTATTCAGAGAGAGCATTATGTGGAGTATTAACGCTGGAAGAGCACAGCGAGTATTCAGGGGGGCAGTATGTGGAGTATTAACACTGGGACTCTGCTCACCTGCCCCCTCCCAGGAAGAGCAGGCCCAGGGCCATGTGGTGGGCCATGTGGAAGCCGTAGTTCATCTCCCCGCTGGTCCTCTTGTGCAGGAAGCGGCAGAGCTGCAGCACCCGCAGGTTTCCCGACCCCGCCATCACCATGGAGACGGCCAGCAGCACCATGCTCAGACATGTCTGCAGGTTGTAGGGGCCCGTCTGGGGGGGGGGACACAAATCACGCTGTCAGGACACCCCAGCACAGGAAAAACTCCTTCAAAAGCCTTTAAATTTCCACTGCTTTTCTCCTGTGGTGGCAGGATCAGGCTGCACATACACACTGAATGTAAACTCCTGTAGGCCTTGGCTGTACATTATTACATTACATTACTGTCATTTCAGCATACACTCTTATCCAGAGCAACTTACATAGGTTACAGGTTTGACGTTATCCATTTCCACAGCTGGATATTTACTGAGGCACTTGTGGGTTAAGCGCCTTGCCCAAGGCTACAGCAGCAGTGCCCCAGCGGGGAATTGAACCAGCAACATTTTGGTTACTGGCCCTGCACCCTACCACTACAACACACTGCTGTATGGCTGTAGAGCGATTCAGATGCTGTTACACTTGCTCATGATGAGGTACATCTGCAAATCACTCTGAAATACGGGGTTAACAAGTGCACTGAGCCAAATCTAACAACCAGAACCGTCTTATCTGGTGCCGGTGCGCCTGTCAGCAGAACCGTTATTGAATTAACAGTGCGTAACGGCTCCATCTCCGGGAAGTGATAGCCAAACGGATGATCAAACTGAATCCTGTCAAAGCTGTTTATGATGCGAATCTGGCACATGAGGCAATGGTCCTGAATTAACAAGGCTGTGTTTAAAAGAAAAGGATATTCAGTTAACGGGGCAGGCCAGTAACTCAAGCAGGGACGGACAGCAACTCACCACTGTAGCTGTTGTGGCCGTCAAGCACTGCATGAAGGTCCTTGCAAACTTGTACTGTAGGAAAAAGGTGGCAAAGTGAGGACGTGGTGGGGCGTTTAAGGGGTGTTGAAGAGCGCTGAGCGGCGCCCCGGTTCGCTCACCAGACAGTCGAAGGCGTCTGAATTTGCAGAGCCGGCGAAGCGGAACCCCACGGCCATGCAGGCCCCGGCTATGATGTAGTCATGGGCTTGGCTGTGGAGCAGAGTGCATGGTGTGAACACGAATGAGCTTATACAGGCATACTGAGAAAACCTGCAGTCTTCTGAATGAGGAGCCCCTACAAATACGAACCATAACCTCTATAACCAGGAGGTTATGCTCCTCACTAATTACGCAGATTGTTGGACTCCTTAATGCTCAAAAGACTTATTCAAGACAATAGATTCCTAACTCCTGACAACATAGACTTATGCAGGATGTTAGACTTAATGGCTCACATAAATTTTATGCAAGCTACAAACTTACGCCAGAGTTTCCATATTTAAATCCTCAGACACTGGGACTTCTTCCTGGAAAACAATGTTTTCTTGGATGATCTGATAAAAACAAACAAAAAACTGCATAAGTACTATTCATCTGTATCCACGTGTTTCTCCCTCTAGAGAGATAAAAAGATATGTCATACAGGCCTGTTACTGTGGTTTATTACAACTATTTATTCACAGTTTGTACTCAGGAAACATGAAAATTCAGTATTAGTTTACCCTGACATCTTGTTTAGAGGCTAACTGAAAAAACTGAAAACTCGTTTCCTCATTAGCTGTGATTTCATTCATTAACGATGAAATGGTTTCAGACGAGAAATAAAGGGGGAAATGGACAGATCAGCACAGACCAATTTAAAAGCCTGAATCACACCACTGAGGTCAGAGGAAAAGGGTCTCTGCTGTTTAGTGCAGGTGTAATTAGTCCCTAAATATGCTGTGAGAAGTTATGTGCTATTCCAACATCCCATTATGTTTTTGATACAGTTCATTCTTCATGACCGAGGGCAGTATATATATCACAGAAGTATACTGGGCATTACTGCCATTATACCGTGCATTGGGCAGAGTAGAGATGTTTGCTGTAAACTACTTTTCAGTTATAATCAGCTTAGGCTTTACACGGGGTACAAAACATCAACCACCACTTTGACAAAATTTTCTCCATGAGCTAGACAAAGTATGAACTCCTTTCAGAACTTCTCAAGGAGCTCTCACTTCACACAGAAGCTGCAGTGGTCCCTAAGTGACACCCTCCTGCTTTCTGATTGGCTGAGCAGTTAAAGCTGCGGTTCATTATTGATGCTACAAGTGTTCCGATATGCTGGCTTGTTATGAACATTCCGAAAGGTGTGTGGTCTAAAAGGAACATCTATAGCCAGCAAAAAAAGTATACATCACCGGAACCTCTACTGAGTCATAACTGAGCATGTGTGATGCTCACTCATAGACCACTGGTACGACATAACAGATTTTCCCATAATGCCGCTGCAGTGGCCTTAAGTCACAATCATTGGGAAACTCGCTCTCAGACATGAACAGAAGGACTAAGAGACCTTCTGCGTCCTCAGGTAACCTCACCTGGGGCACGTTGCTGTTGATCCAATCAGCATTGGGCAGGATCTCTTCCCACATGATGAGACAGCGCGCCAGGGTCTGGAGGGGGCAGAGAGGGACAGGGGTAGGGAGGCAGCATCGTAGCGCAGGTGTTTCAAAGAGCACACCACACTCAAACGCATCTCCGCGGCAGCAAGGAGATTGCCGCCTCTTAACTCACCCTCAAGAGCAGGAACTCAGGTTTAATGAAGTCTAATAGGAACATGGTGTCTGGAGCCCGCAGCCAATCAGCAATAGATCTGTGAGAGCGGGAGAAGAGGTGTTTCAGCTAAGACAGAGAGAGGGAAGCCGTCACTGTGACAGCCGCAGAGGAAACTGACATAAGGGAACCAGGTGGACTTGGGCGTGAGATGAACGGGAAACATAATTAAAGTCAGGGCTGGGCAGATGGGAATACCTCTGGAGGAGTCTCTGCAAAACATCCTCATGTGGGTGAAATGCTTGTCTGCACAAATCAAAGAACTAATCAATACACGTAATTCTGGCTATCGTAACTGCTCCTCAGTAGTGGCCCTCAAAGAACAGATGAGAGGGAAGAACACATCAGAACAGACTCACCATAAAAAAAAGAGATTTCATCTACTTAGCCGATGATGAATATGTCAGGAAAAAAAGGCATTCAAAGTTGAAAGCCCTTTAAAAGAAATTAAATGAATCACACTGCTCTATTGTGTGCTCCACCACGATTTACCCTCATGCATAAGTGGGCCAATAAACATTTCCCAAAATTGTTAAGTTGTACAGATCTCGCATTCAGACTCAGGGAGAAGGGGAGGGAAGTTTAAGCCCCATTTCCACAGCCTACCTGTTGTTGGTTTTCAGGTAGATCATTGCAAGTGCAAGGGTTGCACCTGGACAGGTGACGTCAACATTGATGGTATCGCCCTCCTGTGACACATATACACACACGCAGTGAATGGATATACCATATGTCATACTGGTGTCATGTTTATTGCATACATTCATCTCTCTGTCAGTCTGAATAACCTGTGTTAATGGCTGCGTTGTCTTGTCGCCTATGAACCGTTAATGATACAAAAACATACAAAAACATCTTATAATAAAATAATCTAACGGATATTCCAGCACAGAGCTCAGAAAATAAATTACAGGTAAATTAACCCACTGAGACCTGCAATATATATATATATATATATATATATATATATATATATATATATATATATATATATATATATATATATATATATATATATATATATATATATATATATATATATATATATATATATGTATTTATACTGAGAGATGTCTTAATGGCATGGAATAGCTCAAGAAACTCAGTACAGGCAGAGAGACTTAAGAGTATCTAAGACCAGGCTTGAGAACAGAGCTAGTTACATTCTAGAGTACAGCCAAAATGTAGTCTAGTATGGGCTGAAAGGCCTCTTCTTATCCTTTATAGTCTTGTGTTTTCACATGGTATGTGCCGCGGGTGAACAGTGTACCTTTATCTGGTAGCTGGGGGACTTGTGTTTCTCCCGGTTGATGCCAGCGTGGGCGCGGCGATGCCCCCCCACCATGTACTGGTACAGCTGCTCCGGCACGTTGAGGTCCGACATGCCGATCAGGTTGCTGCCGTGCTGGAGGATGACAAGATAAGGTGAATTTGGGAGAGGCTGCGCCAACGCCCTTCCGCTCCACGTGGGAAAAGCACAGTGCAGCATCAATCGATGCTCCAGAGGCAGCTCTGAATGCAGAACCCCCCGCTCCGTTTCAACTGCTCAAAGCCTCCTTTTCAGATGAACAGAAAAGTCCTGCATCCTAATTATAATTAGGTTTATTTGAATGTACATTTACATGCATGTAGGTATGTGTGCATGTCTATGTATGTACAATACTGGGGATGATGTCTTTTTTTTTTTTTTTTGTTTATTATTTAGGCTTACATTTAAGATTTATTATTCTCTTTTTGTCTTTGAACGACTACGTGTGTGTGAGGTTATATGTATATATGTGGGTGTGAAGTATGCAGCTTATCTCTGTGTGTAATGCGACTGCAGACATAAATACTGTAATCTTAGATTGTGAACACAAAGTAGTTTCTCTAACTGCCTGTTGTAACATGTCTTGTCCATTGTATTTCAATGTGCTTACAGTACATTGTTATTGTCTATTGTTTCAAGGGCAGAAAACAAGATCAAACAAAATTGTTACAAAAAAACTTCACATGAAATGGCTGTTATCTTTTATAAAGGCTTGGCCTTCACTAAACATCCTCCTGTTTAACCCATTAAAGTTCTGCTTTTCAGGCTTGGATGGCCTGGTTTGCACCTCATTAAAGGATGGCCTTGTGTCTTATGCACTTGGGTCTAAAAGCTGAACTCCACAGGAAATTGAGATCACCACCAGGAAGGTGTGTTTCTATTAATTCCAAATTCAGTTACCCCCTATCTCTTCAGCTCTGGAGGGGGAGGGAGGGAGGGAGGGAGAAAGAAAAACATAGGTTTCATTCTCTCAGTCATGAAGGAGAGAGTAAGAAGCCTGCATAGACTGCTGTTACCACGTTCCCTGCCTGGCAGTTTATGCACATCCAGGCCTCTCTGTAAATGAGTCATTATTATTTACACTCAACTGCAGCTTCTCACATACAGCTAGGATGATTTGGTTATGTGGTCTGTGGAGCCACAAAATGTTTCTGAAATATCTGACACACCAAAATGCATGTCCTTCCTTGCCAACTGAACTGCTCCAGCTGTTCATGTAAATTTTCATACTCTCTCAGAGTGACTGCGTTCATGCAGGTCTGGCTATGAAAATGTGTGTCAAAAGTGTTCAAAAGGAGGAAGTTGAACACGTGAAGGCGACTAGTACAGTTTTGCCATTTGCAGTGTCAGCAGTTCAATCACGAATTAAAAAAAAAAAATGAATTTGCACGTTTACTGTGGAGCTCCTGAGTTTGTTCAGAGGTGGTCTGTTTGGAAAGCCTGGAGGTCCAGCTTCTTCCACACTTACCCCCAGGCACACCATCCCCAGAGCCAGGCCAGCAGCCAGTGAATAGGACTCCCTGTCGGTGCAGTATTCCATCTCTGGCCCTGGCGGTCGACCTGCAGCCAGGGAACAGCAGACCGAGAATCAGAAGCACGACACTGGCCTCGGCAGCTACACCGGCACGCACGTGCCGATGAGTACCAGCTCATTCACTTTCAAAATGTACAGTGATGCTGTCACTTGCGAAACTCAGACTCCTTCAGCAACAGCAATGACTAGCACCGTAGAGCACCCTGATTCAGCCCTTCAATACACCACGCAGACCATCAAAACTGCGCCTCATGGCTGCTCGGCAGACACGTGCAGATGACTACACGTTCATTCATTTAGGAAACTGTCTGACTGCACAGTAAGGCTGTTATTTCCATAGCAGATTCAGGCACTCTCTCTGTATTCTCACTGCACAGTAGTGCTGTTGTTTTCTGAAGCAGATTTAGGTGCCTCCTCTCTGTATTCTGTATTCAGTAAAGCTGTTATTTCTGAAGCAGATTCATGTGATTCCTCTATGTATTCTGAATGTACAGTAATGCTGTTATTAAGGCAGAATTAGGTGTCTCCTCTCTGTATTCTGTATTCAGTAAAGCTGTTATTTCTGAAGCAGATTCACATGATTCCTCTATGTATCCTGAACTCAGTAATACTGTTTTTTCCAAAGCAGATTTAGGTGCCTCCTCTATATTCTGACTGCACAGTAAAGTGGTTATTTCTGAAGCGGCCCCTCTCTGTATCCTGTATTCAGAATACTGTTATTTCTGAAGCAGAATCATGTGCCTCCTCTTTATATTCTGACTGCACAGTAAAGCTGTTATTTCTGAAGCAGATTTAGGTGCCTCCTCTATATTCTGACTGCACAGCAAAGCTGTTATTGCTGAAGCAGATTCACGTGATTCCTCTCTGTATTCTGTATTCAGTAAAGCTGTTGTTTCTGAAGCAGATTCACGTGATTCCTCTCTGTATTCTGTATTCAGTAAAGCTGTTGTTTCTGAGGCAGATTCACGTGATTCCTGTCTGTATTCTGTATTCAGTAAAGCTGTTGTTTCTGAAGCAGATTCACGTGATTCCTCTCTGTATTCTGTATTCAGTAATGCTCCTGCCGTTGCGGGGCGGACTGACCGATCTCTGCCAGGAGGACCTCAGCGTTGTGCCGGTGCCCGGTGGCCTGGTACACCAGGCCGATGCCCACCACGGCGGCCACCTGCACGTTGTGGGGCACGTCGAGCTCGGTGGAGGTGGGCGGGAGCAGGGCGGGGATGTGGATGCTCAGCAGGCGGGTGATTGACATGTCCATGGTTCCCAGCTTCGCTGCGGACACGCCCAGCAGGAGGCCGATGCTCGTCATCTCGTGACCCTGCGAGAGGGAGGGCACGTGAGGTCACCTAACGTTCCTAAAGTCACGCCCCAGGCAAAAGTTTTTATTCCCCATCTCAAATGCTACGATGAGAAACTCTTCCCAAAATAGCAGCTCCGACTGTGACACATAAAGGGAAAATAACAGACAGTTGGGGGAGGGGGGTATACAGCGCAAATGCATTATTTAGCCCCTTCAAAGAATGCTACAGTGCAATGCTGTAGCCCAAATGAACAGTGCCCTCCACCACACACAGAGGAAGGAGAAGTTTCCCCAGAGTCTGACGCAGAGGCAGAGGGAGCAGGTAAATTAACTTCACGGGTTTGGACGCGGCGCTGTTCGGCTATCATTTCCAGCAGTTCAGTGACGTGTTGTTCATCTCGGGGCTCCGACCGCAGAGGCAGTAATTACAGCGGGTGGGCCGGAGTCTGCCGTGGCCCTCACAGTCTCTCAGCTAATGGAGAGAGGCACGCTACACTCTCCTCACGACTCGGCCACATTAGATCGATGGGGGCGTAACGTCACTTTCCCCCAATTTTGATGGGTGTCAGATATTAGCTCTGACTATCATCAGCTTGCTTTCCAGAGCTTTCCAGGTTCTCTTGTTGTTTTGTTCAAATTTGTTTGAATTAAGTTTCCCCTCAGTCAAATTTACTTAATTTTAACTCTTAAATGTCGATCTTCGTCTTCCTCTAACTCCGCACAGACCACATGTTTTCCTTTACATTAAAATATATAATTAACAGATCTCTTCCAGACTAACTACATGCTCACTGTCTGATTTTGTCCATTGCGATAAGCTGTTGGGGAATCTCATTTTGTAGTAAACACCCTGCAGTTTTGGGAGGCTACACGGGTCACGCCTTTGTCTCTAGCATGCAGATGGCATCCTGATGATCTGGAGAAAGGTTCTCACACTTCTATCTATGATTGTTTTTTTTCAGACTGCCTGATCTGATTCATAAGGGCAATACCTCTCACTTCCTTTCAGTTATATACACACCGCTCAGCTCACCGTACAGTGCGTACTATGACCTACATCAATAATGCAATAACGGATGTAATAATATTTCCACTGAGATCACTAAATGGGACGCGATTGTTTCTCAAAAGAACGACTTTTTTTTTTTTTTTTTTACTGCATATGAACAAAGCGTTGAAAATCTGAAGACGACTGGCTGAGCTCTCTGAAAAACGAAATAGCGCTCCTGAAGATCTGACAAATTGAAAAAGAGAAAGTGAGTAGTAGTAAATTACCGCTACCTCTCTTGAACTCAGACATGTGGCAGATATTGGCGGTGACCACACAGTGCATCAAAGACAGGCCTAACTGGAAATGAAAGGGTTAAGCATGCGTCACGGACATGGAAAATGTCAAAGTGAAACTGTCGCTCGCATTCGAGCTTCCTCCTCTGCTTTCATCTGAGAAAAATAACAGGATGAGAGCAACGCTCTGAACGATATTCTGCAAACCTCCAATGCAGAGCCTTAACAGCAAAAGGAGAAAAACAACAAAAACGTGAACACAATTTACCCTTGTTCAAGAGAATGGTTCGTTCTTTTCTCACAGAATAAAGACTGATCCATTATCAACAATAAAAGCTGCTTATGGTGCTTCTGCACTAAGAGATAAGCGTAGAGAAAGCCAACCCAGAGGGCTGGAGTGACTAATATCTGTACCACACACTGCTGCTGGACCACTCATTTCATATTTAATACTCATTTAACATAAAATGTGCTGCATCTGCAAAAAACCCACCCATCTTTGTTTGGATTTACCAGGCATTCAAGGCTAAGATACAAACATAGACAACTCCTGTGCTCACAATATGCTATTTTATGATCGCCTTCTTATGTTTATCAAGTGGAATTAAGTGAGTGGGATTAAGTTAAGATCCTGGTATTGTTGAACTAAACTGCTTTCAGCTTAAAGCGTTCCTTTGTGAACACATTATGCATTGATGTCATGATGGCAAGTGAATGGTATCTGACACTCTAAAAGACCTGAAACTATACCCCCTAACCAGGGAAATCGAGAAATCGGGATATTTGTCACCAAGGGCGCCAAAACAAGGTTTCCAAAACTCCCACTCAGATTTAGAATCAAAATTCTGCCCATATTGCATCCTGTAGGTATACTACTACTGTTCTGGTCCGTTCTCATCGCCTTTTGACTCATCCACTTGTGAAATCTGCTCGCAGGATATCTGACCTGCTGGAATTTTTTTTAGGGCTGAAACATTAATTGTGACAGCACTCGGCCCGCTCGAGAGTAAGTGAAGCGCTGTCAGGTGAAACCGAGCCGAGCCGAGGCGAGGCGGAGCGTGAATCAGCAGCAGGACGGCACACCTGTCCGGCGCCGGCGGGGCCGGGCTCACCTTGGTCAGGTAGTCGTGGATGTTGAGCGTGGCCAGCTTGGTGAGGTGGCCGTTGAGCCCCAGAGCCATGAGGAAGCCGGCGTACTCGTTGGCCAGCTCGGCGCTCTTGGGCTTGTTGTAGGCGATCCAGGCCGAGTCCACCTGGGAGGCGGGGGCGATCTTCAGCCCGGCCGCCACCCCGTTGTGGAAGCTCGACCAGCTGGTCATGTTGGGCGGCACGTCGATGTTCCCGCTGTTCAGGTCCACCATGGTGTTCCTGGGCGGAGCCCGACCTGCGAAACGCCCAAACCACATCAAATGGACCGTGCACTCACTTGGGAGGGGTGGGGGGGGGGATGGGGGGGCACGGGAGGAGTGACACTGTGCAAAACAGCACCAGCACCCCAGGAGGTGCGGTTTGGTGATGAGTCGTAACCAGAGGGCAGACCGCTCTTTCCTACAGCATTCAGAGGATCCGCCCCTCTTACTGAATACAACAAGGTGAATCAGTTTTCTCTGTGCAACTGTACAAACGTTACTCCTACCCTAAAAAAAAAAAAAAAAAAAAAAAGTTTCATTTTCTGCGAAACAATGCTATTTCCAATACAACACAGTACAGTAAGACCGCACTACCCCTTGAGTGAAACATCCTCAGCTTTTCCGCGAATAAGACGACGTGTGTTTCTTGCGCACGAGAAAATAATTAAATAAATGAACAACACGTTTCTGTTCCCTCCAGTTCTTTCCTACAGTCTGTTCATTTTTCCATCGTCTGCCTGCGGTTGGCGTCTCCGTCTCCAGATGGATGGAGTCTGCCAAGCCGCGGTCACATGGGACTGAAAATCGAATGATGCTGACGCGATGACAAACATCTCCTGTCCCGTCCAACTTAGCAGGCGGCATCAGGCCTGGAACGATGTTACCCAAATCCAATAAACCGGCAAAAAATATTTAAATACCTCTGTATGCAAGATGAGACTTGGCAGATTATAAACAGTGTTTACAGTCTCTTCCTGGTTCAACTGCCACAGGGCACAGCTGTACAGTGGAGGACACTCCTGTGTTTTGATATGGATGGTTTACTCAGGTTGGCCATGGCTCTGTGATCTTTTTCACTCTGGCTAGGGGTGTGCGGAGCTGTGTGGTGTGGATCAAAAAGGCCTTTGTTTCTTTTATTTGCATCAAAGATGGTATCTTATACCAGCAAAGAGGGAAAACAAAACCATAAGTAGAGAACCAAGCAAACACACTGTTGTCTTTCAGCGGAACAAAGGAGCCTTTCCCTTTCATTAGTGACAGCAGGCTGCAGGGCCTTCCTTTAGTCTGAGGAATGTGACAAAAAACGAGTCACAAAAATAACAGTCCTAATTACAGCAGGGAGCTTTTATATGCGGAACCTGTGGCTGATGGAGACTGGCTTTCTTGTGGGGCTTCAGAGAAACACACCCAAAAAAAAAAAGATAAATATAGATCTAATCAAATTATAGTCGAGCCGTTCTCATTTTGAAAACAGGGAAGGGCGATGAACTGTTCTGGTTTTCTAGAAATAACAGAAAAGCTCTCGCCAGCGATGGGGCAGATATGAATCCGCCCGAACCCACCCTTCTCGGCACGCGCATTCTTGTTTGCTCCTCTCTGAGGTTTCACGCTCATGCTCGATAGCTGTCTACCGTCCCGTTTTTCGGTTTAATTGTAAGTAGGTCAAAGCTAAACCGGGGTGAACACCTCCAGCCCAAACGTATCACCAAGCATCAGAAGCCAGCGCGAGGAGGCAAACAGACAGGTGAGAATGCAGGTAGAACTGCAGGACCTGCCAATAGCCTGGGAGACGTACCCGTCAGGTTGAGTTTGGGGACTGGGAGGGGCTCTGTGGGAACCGGGTGGTAGGAGAAGAGGGTGAACAGGCCCCGGCCAACCGGCAAGGCCATGGTACGCTGGCAGAGCTGCAGCAGTCTGGAACACACAGAGAACAGACCGTAAAACTCTGGGGCCTACACCACTCACTCACCTGCAGCTACTTATGGGCTTCACAATGGCACAAACATGATAATATTGTTAAAAGTGACAAAGAAAGCTCTTCATGGCACACTGAGCTCAGCTCTTAATAATGGAGTCTAGGGTGTGAGGCATTCATCCTAAGGGGAGTCTTAAGGCAATGAATATTTAAAGTGCATTTCATGGCACCCAATAGGACACTCTGGCAGTGAGGGATTACTCAATTAGAGATATGTTACAGCAGGAAAAATGGAATGCCAAAACACAAATGCTGCCAGGGTTTTCAGTAGCACATTGCCTCTCAAGGAGTTTACATTACAGAGTGAAAAGTTGACAGCACTTTTTCATACCCCTGCTCAACGATTCTTGTGAATTTATGAATGAATGGATCAGATGCTACAAACACCAGGTGCGGGTTTCCATTTTACTGCCCCTACTCTGGAGCTGGTCAAAAGGAGCCTTGTGCTAAATGAATGAACTCCAAGCTTACGAAACACCTGCCATCACACCACACTCACTCAATTACCTCCCCTCTGTGACGGGACATGCAATTCGGAATGCGTTTTCAAACAGCCAGCATATGTGTGTGTGTGTTATTCACTTTCCATGTTTATGCATAAGGCCTTGTAATCTATTCAGGTGTGGGAGGAGCACGGGAGGGATTATGGGAGGATTGCGGGAGTTCTTCTGTCCCTTCTGCTGAGGGTCTGAGGGCCACTCACTTGTTCTCCTTCTCCTCGATGTACTCGTGGTCGCTGACCTCGGGCAGGTGCAGGACGTTGACCCGAACGGGCCGGGAGCTCTGCAGCAGGCGGCGGGCCTCCTGCACACGCAGGTCCTGGCTCCAGATCAGCCCCGTCACCTCGTGGTTCATGTCGTTCATCCCGTCCTCCTCCTCCTCCGCCTCGGAGGCCGCTGGCGAGTCCAGCGACAAGTCCGGGCTCACCGTCTGGCCAATCACACGCGCGGACACGGGTGAGCCCACCTGACACAGAGGCTTTCACCCTGACCTCACCCCCCCACCCCACCCCCGCCAGCGCACCAGCCCCTAGACCCCCCCCCACCTGCCCTAACAAAACCAACAAAAAAAACCCATTCTTTTCCAAATAGGCTATTTTCTGGCGTATAATGCCGCATAATCGCTGTGCTTTCCCTTACGTAATTCAAGGCCTGGGGCCTGTTATTCATTCTGTGTTCTCACGCAGGTTTTCCAGGAATAAAAATAACACTCCTCTGCGAAACGCAGTTTTTCCGCCTCGGCCCCGCGGGGCTCTAACACGGAAACCGGGGAGGAGAGGCCGGGCAGCGCGGCAGCCGCTTCTGCATTTGATGTTTACAGAAATTTACATGAGAACACGACAGAGGAGCGCTCCGACCAGCACAAAGTCAGCCCGTTTCCTGAACAGTTCCTGGAGCTTGTGCTTCCCATCAGGGAGAAGGAAGCGTTCTTAACCCAGCCCAGTGCATAAAAAGGGACACAGTGACCTACATTGCTGCAGCTTCCATACACAACCCTCCCCTCTTCCACCAGTTTAGAACAAACATGCCTGTAGCCAGGCATGCTTCCGAAATAACTCCCGGAAATGCCACTCTGTACGGCCTTCACAAAGAGACCTGACAGGGGCCTGCACCGATATGAGAGCCTCTTTCAGATCAGCTCGTCATCACTGCCCCCCTTGTGGCTTTCCCGCAGCACCTGAGGAGGAAAATGTCAGCAAACACACCTGCCCTTTGGTGCTCGCACTCAGCACACACTCCTGACAGATTTACGCCGTTTGTCTGAAAATGGCATGCTTCCTGAAAAAACTGCCTTCGGAATGCCTGCTACACAGATGAAGAAAACCAAATAAAATAACTCAACTACGTCGACTGTCCGCATTTGAATCGTTACGCTGACCGACTCACCGATTTGCCTTTTGCCAAAGTGACCTTGTGCGCTTGCTTGGTGAGGTCCTGACGGCCAATCAACAGGCAGACGTCCTCCGACCAATCGGAGCACGGCTGCTCACGGCACTGGTAGATGGCGTCCCGGATCGGGAGAGCGACGCCGAAGGGGACCGAGTCCAAGTCTTTCAGCGTGAACCCTGAGCAGACAGGAACATCAGAGTTTCCAAACGCAAAATCCCTGCCTCACTGTAAGCACTCAGTGTCAGGTCACATCTAGCAGGGGACTGGAGCTCCTCAGAGAAATTGCTTGT
The DNA here is from genome assembly GCA_019176425.1 of Megalops atlanticus. Lineage (NCBI taxonomy): Eukaryota > Metazoa > Chordata > Actinopteri > Elopiformes > Megalopidae > Megalops > Megalops atlanticus. The sequence goes on from CM032890.1 coordinate 28,316,760, forward strand.
GACAGCATTCCACTGTCACCAAGCTACCAAAACTTCAATAAGCACCACATACTGTCTAAGTGTAGACTTAGTCAAAAATTGGCCCTTTTAAACTGGGGAATTAGTGATGACACTGGGGATTCTGACAAGACAAGATGACAACAACAAGTACACACCAGTGCACAGCCCAGTGTAATTTTCGCTCTATTCCAGTCAACAGTTGTGTTTTAGCATGTGCGGAAACAAGGCCTGCATTGTATCAAGCAGAACACAACAGTTTACTGTGACAGTTGTGGGGGGGGGCTGGGGTTGGTTTTGGCTTAACAGAGACTTTTAGTGGATCTTTACATGCAGGTGTTTTATGGTTAATGAGGAGACGCTCGGTGGAGCCCTACTGGCTGATGTTTTCAGGGTTAATAAGGAGATGTTTGGTGGATCTGTACCTGCAGATGTGAGCCAGATAACAAGCTTTTCCGCCAGACTGCTGCATGGTGTGGTGGGCTTGATGATGCTTTGTCTGGAGGAAAAATGTCAGCTTCAATATCAAGAAATGTACTGTAAAAATAACTACTTATGTTATCAAATATAACGTCAAACAATATCAGTGACAGCCGTCTACATGTTCCCTTGAAAAAATGATTTAAGCTACGATATCCTGGTAATCACCCACGCAATATAAAATAGAATATCACCGGTGCCCTCAACTCAAATTCAGTGAGATATTCAATGAAATAACGCTACCACTAGTCATGTTTGCAGGACATACCAGTACATCCAATGTTACTCTCGAATGCAGGGTAACATGACATAGTAACGGGTATATGATGTAGCAAAGTATGTTAAAAACCTGTTACTATGCGCATGCTGTTTTTACCATACAGCGTAGTAGCACATGGTATTTATAAGATATTTATATCAGTACATACAAGCCTTAATTGATTGGTGTTTTGAAGACAAGCCCTTTTCTTGCCATTTTAAGATTGTTTATTCAACAAGGATCTTTATATCACCGAGTCTCTGAAAGATGTCCAGGCAGAATTACCTTTTCAGAGCGTGCTCATTGAGATTCTTCTTCTGACCTGCAGAGGAATACCAGATATGTTTCCATTACAGGAAGCACAAAATAGGTCAATACAGTGAGCGAGGGAGGCTAACAAGCATGTTACGGCCTCAGAATTCATGTTACAAGCCCTAAATCACCATGGCGACACCCACACTTCTACGCCACCGTCTCCGCCCGATAATGGCTCTGGAGCAGAGGGTAAAATAAAACCCTGAATGTGATAAAACCTTGAGTGGGTTCTTTTGAAGCCATCAACCCCTCACATTTCCAAGAGCGCGCAACAAGAACGCCCCTAAAGAGCATGTATCCACTGTATCACCAGGACTTTGGAAGAGGCAGGCCAGCGAGATGAAAAAGGAACTGCCTGCTCACAGCTAGGTTTCAAGCATGAAATATGATCATAAACTTCCCAATCCTCATAATGTTCTTCATCTGCAGCATGCACAAAGGGTCTGAAACTCTTCATTCTACATACAACCTATGGTACAGTGAGACTAAGAACAAGACGTTTAACTTTAAAGCAATGCTCCACAGTGGCCTCCGTGTTACACTACATTACATTATTGTCATTTAGTAGACACTCTTACCCATTGCGACTTACAAAGGTTACAATTTTCATGTTATCCATTTGTAAAGCTGGATATTTACAGAAGCAATTCTGGGTTAAGTACCTTGCCCAAGGGTACAGCAGCAGTGCCCCAGCGGGGAATCAAACCAGCAACCTTTCGGTTATAAGCCCTGTGCCTCACCGCTATGCTACACTGGCCTTAGCAGAAGGACCTCTGAAGCAGTCCTGATGCAAACAGATGACAAAGATGTGACTTCGCGTCCGAGGCAGGGGCGGGACCTCCAGCGGTCCCCTAATAGCTTGGGCACCATGGCTGGGTGTGTTAATAGAGTTCCGCCTCGCAGCAGGGCCTACCTGTGGTGACCTTCGACAGGTACTTGGACACGTCGCTGGACACGGCGTCCTCGTTGCCGACGATGTAGAGCGCGAAGCTCTGTGGAGATGGAGAGTGACGGAGAGACAAACAAACGTGTCAACACCAGGCTCCTGATTGGCTCACCCCCTGCGGAGGCGGGGGCTTAATTGTTCACAGTGGGAGAGAGGCGTTTTATTTACTCTGAGGACTGCAGTGACAAAAACAATGACAAAAAAAAATAAAGACCATCCCTCATCTCACACGCACATCAGTGTTAGCAGAGGACTCAGCGAAACACAACTAGCATACTTCACTCCAACAGTGTAAGGCATATGCATTACCATCTTAATACAACATGGAGCTAGCTAGCTCACCAAGAAGAATTCAAGAACAACTGGATTGCATTATCATTTCATTTTGAACACAGACACAGGAGCATGGTTTGAGTTGGCAAAACGCGTCTGAAGCTGAGAGGGGGAATTCCAACGGGAATGATGCATGCCAATCCTTCTGTACACATACCTCAAACGTATCAGACTCTGAGGTGTCTCACACGCACATCAAACAATTCAGGCTTTGAGCCATCTCATACATGATGAGTCAGGCTTCAAGCTTTTTCACACACAAATCAAACGAGTTGGGCTTGGAGCCATCTCACATACAAATCTAATGAGATGGGCTTTGAACCTTTTCACACACAAATCAAATGTGTCGAGCTTTGGACCATTTCACTCAAAAATCAGATATGTTGGGCTCTGAGCACTTCCACACATGAATGAAATGAGTCTTGTTTTGAGCCATTTCACACAAATCAAGTGAGTTGATTTTTGAGCCCTTTTATGTACAAATGAACATATTGAACTTCACATTACATTACTGCCATTTAGCATACACTCATATCAAGAGTGACTTACATAGGTTACAACTTTACATTACCCATTTATACAGCTGGACATTTACTCAGGCAATTCTGGGTCAAGCCCAGGGGTACAGCAGCTGTACCTGAGTGGAGAATTGAACCTGCAACCTTTTGGTTACAAGCCTTGCTCTTTACCACTCCACCACTGCCTCTTTGAGCACTTTCACACAACCAAATGAGTCGGGCTTTGAACCATGCCCCAGACTACTCAAACTCCCTTGTTTCTGTCAGCGGTCTGGGTAGAAATCGGGGTCCCTGTGCCTTTCCAAACGCGAAGAACTGAAGTGGTTTACTGTGAGACGTGGCTGTCACTCACAGGGAAACAGATGCGCGTTGAGTCGCCGCGTTTGGTCAGAGGAGACGCCGTCACGCACACTCATCGACCCCCTTCCTTGCGCAGCGAATCTGCACGCCATTTCCAGGGTGTAATTACAGCACGCCGGCGAGCAGGCCGGAGCCCGGCTGTCACTGGCCGCACTCACCCTCCAGCTGGGACAGAAATAAAACGGTGTGGGGGGGGGTGACTGACAGCTCCCACCGCCACCTGCTCCGCAAGCCGGTTACAATTCGACAGGCGCGTGCCAAACGCTACGCCTCGGTGAAGGCACCGGGGGCCACAACACAGGCACGGTGCTGAGCGGGTTTGGGTACGTTCTGAGTGAATTAACATGTAAAGGCTATTCCGCTTTCCTGAAATGTGTGCCATGGGCATTTGGAATGATGGGCCTTTCTGACACCAAAACATACATTGCATTATTGTCATATAGCAGACGCTCTTATCCAGAGCAACTTACATATGGTACAATTTTTACAGGTTATCCATTTATACAGCTGGATGTTTACTGAAGCAATTGTGTACCTGGGTTAAGGACCTTGCCCAAGGACACAACAGCAGTCCCCCAGTAGAGTTTGGATCTGGCAATCTTTTTTTTTTTTTTACAAGCCCTGCTCCTTACCACTATGCTACACTGCCACCCCATGCAAATATGCCCAACACTGACGTTCTACAGAAATCATACAGTCTGGGCATTGTATTTATTTTTCTGGAGGGGCTTCCAAGCGCTCCGCATTTAAGGCGCGAATGCCAAAGTAACCCAATCTAATGAAGCATTCTACCACTGTCGCCTTGGTTAAATACAAAGGCTGTGTCTTCTTCCACGTACCAATGCATTTTCAGGGAAGTGAAAAAATGAACAGGACATATGCTCAACCAAGTAAGGAGATGCATTTTGATTTCTTGACATTAAACTAAATGTGACCTTTACTGCAGCAATTCTGCGAGAGAAACAGCTGTGCTTAAGATGCTGTCTATAGTGTTCATCGCAATGCTATTGAGAAATCAAACATAAGAACGATCTATATGAAAGAGTATTATACAAATTAAATAAACACAGAAGACATCATAGACATGTACAGAACCAGTCAAAGGTTTGGACACACCTGATTAAGATAATGGGAAACATGCATTCAAAGACATTTTGATCTAAAATACATGCTTGAAATTTGTTTCTTAGACAAATATAAACAGTGAAGTTGACATTTATTTAAAAAATATATATTTTTGGCTGCTTTGAAGAATCTAAAATAGAGGTTTTGATTTGTTTAACACTTTTTTGGTCACTGCATAATTCCATTTCTGTCATTTCATAGTTTGAGTGTCTTTCCTATTATTACAAAATGTGGAAAATAAGAAAAACAAAGAAAAACCCTTCTATGAGTTGGTGTGTCCAAACTTTTGACTTGTACTGTATATGCATATCAATTCTTTCCTATATGAATAATGTTATAAATCTGGGGTGTTATTTTATCTCTAGAAGACTGATGTTGTTCTTACACCATTCTTCTGTTCCAACCAATTAACCTACCTTAATAAGCCCAAATGGTTAATTAGATGATAATTAATTATAAACCTTCACAACTGAGTGTCCCCCAAAACAAACTGCAGTAAAAGAATTCTTAAATGTATCACTTGGCACAAATACAAGCTTAATCAGTGATGTATTATATATAAAAAGGTATAAATGATTGGGGTAAATAAGTCTGTTAAGGCAGAGGTTAGTACAAAGCACATATGTTGCTCTCTGTTACCAACAGTACAAGCTGTTAAAAACAGCATAAACTATTCTGAGGATTAAATACTGCGTAATTTATTACAAGTGAATGCCATGATCAGTGTCAGCAGTCTCTAACATACTTTCGCCAATTGTGTCCAAAGCCCCAAGGCAACGTGGGAACGTGTCTAATAAGAGACATACTGGAAGCGCTTTGATTTGTCGCCCCCTACAGGGGTGCTACGATGCACACCGAGAACCGTGATCAGGTCTGAATCAAACATCTCTACACCTGCTCTACCACTGAATAAACCATCCGTAACTCAAGGCAAGAGCAAAAACACCCATGAAACTTACTAATGTAGGAATACTGCATTATCACAGAAGGCAGTCTGGGCAAAAACTCTACAACGCTATGGCAGTGTTAAAGGGGGTCAACCAACTACAGACCAAACCTCAACACAAAGGCAGTGTTGAACTGGGTTGACCGATGATTGACAGAACCACAGCACTAATGCAGTGTTAAAGCGGGTCAACTAACTACAAACCAAACAACAATACTAAGGCAGTCTTAAAGTTGGTTGGCCAACCACAGACCAGGGTTAATGCTGTTCAGCATGAAATGATGCAACAAAAGTGAATATGACAGTTAAGTGATCACATTATATGCTGTGGTCTTTCATTCTTTTCAATTCTTTGATTTTCAATGATCACAAACATGGTTATAAAAAAGTAATTATTGTGACTGCAATTAAACATGTCATCTCTCTTGCAAATTCAGCTATAATCTTAGATGCCGAAGACATCTGGTTGGAGCAATGCTCTGAGTTTTTATGTGAAAGCCATGTCACTAACTGCAGCTGGGGATCACTGAAATACAGAGGCAAGCTGCTCAGTAAGAACATGACACAAAACCACCCACACGCAGCCAGTCATGAAGACTGACTCTTTGAAGAATGAAACGGGGTGAAAAGGGTAAAGCACTCCACGCCGGAGGCTAGCCCTCTGACACCTACCAGCACCAGCAGCTTGGTCCTCTTGCAGATGCCGGGCAGGTACGGGAAGGGGGCCACCTCCTCTCCCCGCAGACAGCTGCTGAACCACCTGAAGACACAGGGCGGCTCCGCCTGCAGGAAGGAGGGCCTGCTCATCTGCTCCATCTGAGCTGTGGGAAGAGGGGGAAAGAAAGCTGTCACTCATCCCATCACCATGACGACAGGCAGATCTGTTCCATCTGAATAGCAGGGAGATGGCACCCCCAGACCAGTCAGTTAAACCATCTCTTGCCCTTTTTAGCCTTAGCAAGATAAGAGTTTTTTCCTCCCGCGTTACTGCTATGCAACAGCAATGGTCAACTTACGGCTGGACATTACACATTGCCGAGGCTTATTTTGCTTATTGTGCTGAGGCACACTTTTCAAAGCCACCAGCACTTTGGTGGAGGTGCAAAGACCCAACAAAGTCCCAGAGTAGCTCTGCACTTATCATCTGTTCTCAAACACAGGGTCGAAAAACAAAACCCCAGACAACAGGAGGCTGGGAGCACAGACGCAGACACAGGGGAGACCCCCTACCCTGCGCTCCCAGGACGTCCTCACTGACCCAGCACTTACCCTTGTCGATCACGCAGGCTTCCCTGAGCGTTTTGATGAACGAGGGATAATCTCGCCAGTACAGGTCAACATATTCTTCAAGCTGCAGATCCCTATTAAAGAGAGTAAAACAATTAGCGCCCGGGGAACGAGGAAGACAGGATGATCAAACGCACAGATTAACGACTTCCACGCCGACGACTTCCAATCTGCATCGGATCAATACTTTTAATACCCGCCGACTGGAATCTAACCTTAAAATAAAACGCCTACGCACTGAACCCGACACAAGGCAGCGCGGAGAGGGGGGTGACTGGAAACAAAAGGACAGCGAGGGAACGCATCCTAATTCACCCCCGTTTAGAGAGCGACTTTGATCGAATCGCTGTGCCAAAAACATTAACTGACGACAGTGAGTGGGATGAAGGGCCACAAAGTAGCACTGAGCGTTTGCAGCAAGTCGAGCATTTCTGCCCACAGAGAATCGCTATGATTCCTGTAGCACCGCGGTGACTAAGCCACTGAAGTGCATGTAATTTTACCACTTAAACTCATCTTGACATTTGTTATTGTGCCAGGATGAGTGCTTGACACCGTTTGATGAAAATCTTCAACATCACTCGTGCTGCGCCAATTCATTTTTGAATAGGTGTTAGGCCTGGCTCTGCAGCAGTTCATTTGGCAGATTTTGTAAATTGTTGTTTTAACAGATGTGTTTGTTTGTTTGACTTCCTGCTGGTGGGATTCAGTCACAGTGGCTTCAGGGGTGTCTCTGAGTGGACATCGCTATTCGCTGATCAGCCTGGCGGTAAATCTCTGAAGACCTCTTGCTTTGCATTTCAGCTGGTTTCACTTCCCGCTACGACAGTCTTGGCGTGTGAAAAAGAGAGGGGTTTAGACCATGAAGAGGGACCGTTATTCTGACTGATGACGAAAACAGGGACAGGTAACAACAAAAAAAAAAAAGACAATCAGTCAAATTATCACAATGACTATGGCAGCTGGAACGGTCTGGGGGCCCCAACCGAAACAGAGCAGTTAGAGAATGACTTATTTTAACAGCTTGTGACCTGTGACCTTACTGAAAGCTGGTGACAGAGAAAAGTCCAGAATGTCTGTGTTTTTTGCAGTCTCTGCAACTGCCCACCTGCTTTGGTTTAAATTCCAGTGTAGCTGCAATATTGTGCATGTCATCATCAGGGTTAATCAAATGCAACAATAATGATAAGAATAATAATAATAATAAAAAACAGCACCCTGTAATTATATAGCACCTTTCACAGGTTTCAGAGTGCAGCAAGGGAAGGGGACATGGCACTACCGAGAATATATAGGATACACAGGACATATAGGATAGGACACCGGGAACCCCAGGCTCTATGATAAATGCCAGGGAGTCTTCAGCACAGCAAATGAGGGCCTTTGTTTATAGTGTCTCATCTGAAGGACAGCACTATCCCTCCTGGCTGGGAGTGGACCCTATGACCCACTGGCACCCTGGTCTCCCTCACCTGGCCAGCTGCTGCAGCAGCACCACCAGGGAGCGGGTGCCCCTCCTCATCAGGTTGTCCAGCTTGAGCTCCTCGTAGACCAGGTGCAGCACGAAGAAGACGGCGGGGACGTGGGGGAAGAGGGGGGCGGTGGGGTCCAGCCACAGCGGGCCGGACGGCTCCTCCGTGCTGGGCGGGGCCTCCACGGGCTCCAGGTGCAGCGCGCTGGCCAGCGGCCGAGACTCCACCTGCCAGTGGTAGTCGGAGCTGCGCTGGTACTCCCAGTCCTACACACACACACACACACGTACGACACACGCACGCACGCACACGCCACGCGCACCACACACATGCACGCACACACACACCGCATGCATACACGCGTGCACACATACGGTGCATGCACGCGCGCACACACACACACACACACACACACACACACACACACACACACACACACACACACACACACACACAAAAGAGGAAAGAGGGTAATGAGGTGGGATATCTGTTATCACTGTCTGCATCTCCCAGTGTCAATAACTGCACTTCAAAAGTGCAAAAGTTTCCACAGATCAACACCCACAACTGCTGGGCAAAATAGCTACAAATACACAAACCCAATTCCTACAAAACACATAGCAACATATGCTTTTCAGTATTGTCTACTTAGCGAGAAAAAAAAAAAAACACATGGCAGCTTTGACTCAGGTCAGTATGATAAAGGAGCATCTATAGGTGTGTCTCAGTAACTCTTTATAAGGTTGCTCATAACAATGAGAAATGAGCTCAGAAATACTGACAGAGACAAATAAAGAGCAGTTTCACTCGGGAGTCTGGGGAACTTTGCAGGCAGGTTATTTTAGTGCACTGAGGCCTGCCGCGATGCCGGCAGCCTTCCCACTCTGCGGAGAGGGGACGTCACTTCAGCCACGCAATGCGCCCGATCTCTAGTTTGGGACCATTCGTCTCCGTGGGTGCGGCAGTCATTTCTCAGCAGTCCTGTGTAATGTTTGTGCCAAAACATCCTGGAGCTGCCGAGCGGGTCCCAAAACTCATTGTCCTGTCACCTGTCCTGTCAGAAGGCTGCAATATTGTGAAAGACAACTTTCACTTTTCCCCCAAAACTGTTAAATTGTCACTTTGTTATAAATGTTTAAGGATTGTTGTCCTTCCATTTCCGACCTTGTCAAACCTGAGCTCATGGATCAATTCCATTCCATGCAGGTTAATTGTTTAATTTTCAATTGGTAATTGTCTTTGTCTGTGTGAGCCAGCCCATTGGTTAACGAGCCACACCAGCCTAATTAAAGGCATATTAAATACAGGTGTGTGGCTGAAGAGTGGGAGTCTCACTTTTGTCAGGTGATCTTGTGCTCTGCCTGGTTTCGTTAGTTTGTTGGTTTTTAAAATAAATAACTGATTTTTCTTTTGAACACTTGCTCTTTCTGCTCATTTTTGTGAGAAGTGTTGGCCAGCTTATCCACGTGCAGGTGAGTTAAAGACAAGCTGCCCATGACTTTGCCAGAGTTCCCTGGAAACACCAACTCACACCGTGGGAGATCACTGAAGAATATCGACAAGCTGATCTACAAGTCAATGGAGCTAAAAAGCACAGTAGCATGTTAATTCAGTGTTAACATCACAGCAAAGATGTCTGACTTGTGTGTAAACCTTACCTAAAATTTTGTTTCAACATAAATAGGGCAGGAAGTTAAATAGGGCAGTGATTAGCTGTGGAAGGTGTTTAAAACATGTGACATTCAAAGGTGGCCCCTTTGACCTATAAGCTTTTTTTTGTACACGATAAAGAAAGACCCTCTTACTTCATCTGATCCCATCTCAGAGGGCCTGGCCTTCTTTGGCGCAATTACAGGGGAGAGAGGCACTTCAACGTCAAGCTGTGGAGACATTACAGCGCAGGTTAAGAGATGGAGCAGGCATCTCGGAGGCAAAACAGGCCCATTCACGTTCTGCCGTCTTTTAAAGAGGAGGCTGCTTCTCAGGTTAAGTACAGAAGCTACACAAGTGCATGTGGTCTTAACCACACAGAGCAGGCATGCTGTCAGTCTGCTGTCTGTATAGTATAGTCTACATACCCCGCTAAACTGGTCACACACTGTCGGTTGGTGGAAAAGCCGGTATATGTCAAGGGGTCACAGTCACTTAGTGTACTTGTGTAGTATTTGTATTACTTGCTGTTTATTTTAAGCGTAGTATTGCCATGTGTTTTGGATTATGTGATCTAGTGACTGATGTATGGTAGTATACTTGGCTTCCCTTGTCTAGTCAGGTTGCACAAGTTAACTTGTGGTACGGCCTGAATAGTGTTATGCTCACACTCACTGGTCTGGGAGTGCTGTTAGCCTGGCCTGACACTGTCTCTCATTTAACTGGAATGGATAAACTTCTGTTCTATTGTACTGGAAGTGCTCTATGGTTCTACTGTGCTGCTAAATGAATGTAATGTAATGCCGCGAACACAGATCTCCGTGTTGACCCCCTGGTGCGCGGGGCTGGCGATGATGTCACTCACATGCCGCGTCCAGGCCAGCCTGTCGGTGTTGTAGCCCATGAGGGTCATGAAGCAGGTGACGAACAGGCTCCACTCCAGGTGTGCGCTGGGCCCGCCGGGCGCGTTGTAGATGTTGTACCATTTGATCAGCACCTTCACCGCCGTCTCCTTGGGCAGGATGAACTTGATGGCCTGCAGGCACTTTTTCACTGCGACAGAGGAGAGAGAGTGGCAGGTACGGGGGACCAGAGAGACAACACGGGGGGGGGGGAAGAAAGAAAGAAGCAAGATAACAGATCGCGACACCTTTCCGCTAAAGACAATCAGCACAGCAATTAAGTGACGGAAGAATATTAATTGCCAAACAAAATAAAAAGGTCAAGGTAGTGCTGGCTAAATGCCATTTCATTAGAGGTAAAATTCTCTTCCTCCACATAAATTACCAAGTAAAAGGAGGGAATGCCATGTCGTAATTGGCACCAATTGCAAAAGACGGACGAGACGAGAGGATACCGCAGTCTGCTGGGTTCAGGACCTCCAGCAGATGCTACGGGGACCTTAGGAAGACAAAACGCCAATTAACCCTGCGAAACAAACAGATCGCAAACCAAAGCGCAGCTTCAATTACAGCACGGGTTTTCAGGCGGCTGTTTTTAACCTAAAGCATCTTAACAAAGAAAATGGCGACAGCACCCACACAGACCGGACAATACTCATCTCAGCTGATAAGAAGATAAATACACAGAGCCAAAAGTCAAACGCTGTGCTAAAAGGCACTGATGCATCACAGGGCAGTTTTTCAGACAGGATGGCTGCTCATTAACACAATCGCGTTACGTCCACCGCGGACCAGAGAGAGGCAACCAGGCGCCATTACCGTGTGCCAGCGAGACAGAAGACAGGAGGCCGCGGAACGGGCCCTGTCTAATTAAGACCTGCACCACTAAGTGGTACTAATGAGCGAAAGTGAATACATTTCCCCTCGACTTTTCCTTCCACTGATTTCGTGGCTCCGCTCTGTTGCAGGGAAATTATGCTCACGGACACAATGACCTCACAATGGTCCTCAAACAGAGATGCAGCGGTCGCCGTGACAGCAGCCTGCTCTCCCCTGATTAGATGACATCTAAATGTTTGTTTAGAAGCGTCTACACTACACACAGTACAACATCTCTGGCCAAGGAAATTCACCAGGCCAGCAAAGATCATTCTATTACTTAATGCTATAATAGGCTACAAAAATTGTTTTGATTTCCAATTATTATACACTTTTTTTCCTTCATGCAGCACCCCCTTCCAAACAGAAGAGACAGTGCATTTTCTGAAATGAAGTATGTGACTATATGTCCCATAAGTACATGTTTCCCTGGGAGAAAGGTGGATGACTCACACTGGAGTCACATCAAAACAATTACAGTGCTGCTCAAATACACTATTAGTGTTTGCATGAGTGAAATTCTCACCCTATACAAAGTTTTTGACCATGTTTGTGTAAAGGATGACTACAATTCTCCAATGTACCAGCATACATAAGGATCAAACTGAATCTATTATTGAAACTATTGAAATATTACTTCATATCAAGACTGGGATGGAGTTGCTGGGCACAAATACACTACTTATACATACCAAATGAATAAATTCTAAAATGGCCAAAAGTATCTTTCACATTTGTATTGCATCATCAGAAATCAGGCCAACAAAGCTGTACCAGGGAAAAAAAAATATATATATATATAAGTGTACCTGTATGTGTATTTATGTGTGTGTGTGTGTGTGTGTGTGTGTGTTCTGCAACAAAAACCACTGCCTGAAAATATGAATGCAGTATAACCTCTCATCTAATTCAATAATTGAAAGCTAGCACTTTTGTGATTTACACGTGTCTTTTTGAAAATCCAACCGAAAATCTCAAAGAGCTGAAATCGTGACAGCACAACGTCTGCCATTACACCTTGTCTAGCAGGTCTTAATGGCAGGCAGCAGCTTTTAGCGGTATCGATCTCTTGGAGAGTGACACAAACAGCCGGCGCTCTGTAATGCATCTGCACGCTGTGTCTGTAATGGCTCTCTCTCTCTCTCTCTCTCAGTGGGCCTGGGCCACACCTGTCGGCTCTGTTCGTTTAATGAGGTAATGGGTTTGCGTGGGGACTCAGTGACGCAGAGCAGAGGGGTGCATCTCAGCGTTTGTTCTGCAAAAACAGCACCGGGTCAAGCGGGGTGCTGAGTCCCTGGGGTGCTGCTGAGACGGCCATCGTGAAACCGTACAGGGGAGAAACCGTCCAGCTGAGAGACGGCAATCGTGAAACCGTACAGGGGAGAAACCGTCCAGCTGAGAGACGGCAATCGTGAAACCGTACAGGGGAGAAACCGTCCAGCTGAGAGACGGCCATCGTGAAACCGTACAGTGGAAAAACCATCCAGCTGAGGGATGGCCACTGTGAAACCATACAGTGGAGAAGCCGTCCAGCTGAGAGACGGCCATCGTGAAGCCATGCAGCAGAGAGATGGCCATAGTGACACCGTACAGCTGAGAAATTGTGTGGCAGAGAGATGGCCGTCATGAACCTGTGGGTTGCGGTGCATTTTGGCAAACATCAGAGTTAACAATGTCACACACACATCGCTCAGCCAACAGCAGGCCAGCAAGAGGCAAACTTCAGCTTTCAACAAAGTGCCAGAAGTAAAGTGTGAACCAGAGTGAATAGTACCTGTACACTGTTTAAATGACCCCAAACGATTCATGTCTGAAAAAGAAGTGTTCTAACCAATGAGGTCTGCTTCAGGTAAACATGTTTACAAACACCATGTAGGCAGATCTGATGTTTTTTTTGCACCTGGGAGCATTTAAACAGTATGCAACTGCATTACTTTTCTTCTATTTTATTATCTTTTGTTGCCCTGCACCTGTGCCAATTATTGGATTTGTGTTTGTGTGTATCCCCCTCTCTTATTCTCCACAAATAAGTTTCCAAATGAATTGTTTTATCCCTGAGGAGGCAATAACATGCTGCTTAAAATGTGAATGCAGGAAAGGTGCTGTTTTTTTGACGCCGTTCCTCTCACCCAGTTCTGACGTGGCGATCTCCGGAATGGTAATCCTAAGCATCGTGCCATTGCTCAGCTCCTGAACAGACAAACGTGTTATCCAATCAGACAGGGACCACCAAACTTACTCACACAACACGTCCTGCCTTACGAATACATCTTACTCAGCCCGCTGGGAATCCACAAGAAAAATCACTCGCAACACGTTCAAATAACTTGGGATCAAATATGAAATCAATACTGAATTTGACAACTGCCGCAGTTGGAAATCCAATTATACCCGGAGCAAAGGAATAATCTTGCTCGGGGTAAATGAGTTTGACAAATGAGTTTGTCAGGTGTGGAGGAAGAGATGGGAGGCCCCTGGGGCTGACGGACGGGCCTGATTGGATCTGATACGGAGCTCTTTCTAGACAGGTGTGCCCACTCTGACAAACACAACCTTACTGAACATTCAGCACAGAGGTTCACACTCATCGGTCTGTGAGTGTTGTTAGCCTGGTCTGATACTGTTGCTCATTTAATGTGAATGGATAACACTTACGTTCTATCGTGCTGGAAGTCGCTCTGGATAAGAGCGTCTGGTAAATGCAGGTAATGTAATGTAACGTGATGTAGAGGCTACCCTATTGTACTCAAGCTGTCTCCAGAGTGCAACATGTTTTCAATAGTTCATTAGTGGTCAGAGGTGTAAAACCCCACACCACCCCACAACGCCCTACGAGTCAGTCGATTCAGTTGATATCAATGGGGACACTAGGTGTCTCTGCGGAAGCTTCTGGAAGGCCTGCTCGCTCACCAGAGTGACTCTGTTGTGGACCGGGTCTCTGAGGGCGTGGATGTATGGCATGGCACTCTGGAAGGTGCAGTCTTCCAGCCACGACGACTCGTGGTGCTTCGTTGAGCCCCTCAGCTCAGACACGGGGGAGGGCATCGCCACCTGGCCAATGGGAGGAAGGGAGGGGAGGGGAGGGGGGAATTTTCATTGGCTGTCCTCAGACACATGCAAAAAATGTTTCCTTGAGGGTGATTTGACGGCTGATGCCCGCCTGCACGCCCACTCCTGGTTTCTAAAAATAAGAGCCGTGTTGGAATGACGCAGGTTTCTGGTGAGCGTCAAGTCTTTGGGAATTCACCTTTTATTACTCAACTGAAAATATGCAGTGTGGGGGGGGGTTAGGGTGGGGTCAGGAGGGGCATGTATGCTTCTGCAAATGTTTCACGTCAATGAACACATTTTTATGTATAATCAGGGGTATGCGTTTGGATTTAAATCATAAACAATCAATCAAGTTCATTTAGTACTGGGCTTTAATCAAACTATTCTAAAATGTGCTTGATGCTTCAGATCACTTTATGGTTGTTTGATGAAAAAAAGGCCCACACAGATCCCTCTTAGCCCAGAAGCAACTTCTCTCATGTCAAGCCAGGATCAAATGGAAAAACAGTGTAAAATCCTGGTACTGTTTCTCGAATTATAAAGCAGAAACTAATTATGCCTCAAAGCATAGATCCCTGATTTTAAGTCAATATGTCTTTCTGTAATATCCAGCTCATTTTTAGCAAACAGACAGCCAGTCACAGAAAAGGTTGAGTGGACTCACATTTGTTTTTCAAGAAATCAGCCTGATTTGTTCTGTCTGTTACATTTAGCTGTATTAGCTTGCTTTGTCTGATTACATGTATTCACTTACGTCCTGTATTTTTATGTAGTACTTTAAGGTTAATATTGTTATTACACTGGTTTATACATTAACACTAGTTGATGATAACTGTAGCACTGTGTTTTCAGTTTTACAGCAATCTACATCTGTACCTAACTATGTAACAAACAGCTGTATTATTTATCATTAGTTTATATACCTGTATATTTTGTGTGTGTGTGTATATATATGCATATATATAAATAAATATATATATATATATATATATAAAAAAATTCTCTATATATACTTTACTGTTATACAGCAAACTATATCTATATCTGTCTAGCAAACAGCTATTTGTTCAATCCTGACAAGCTACAGGAACAAGCTGACTAATTTCAGAACTGGAAAACAAATACTACATACTGCAATAATCAGGAGAAGAAATTACTGTAAACATTCATTCTGAAAGTAATTTTTCTTGTAAAACTACTGGGGGCTCTTTATTTCTCCTAAATGAAATCTGACACCTCTCTGATTGGGCTGTAATTAGTTGTGTCCACATCACGAGTGCTTAAATCATTTGAACTTCGGTCTGCCCCCTGGCTGTAGGCAGAGTTACTGCATCCCACTCCTCCCCCAACTGAAAACAATGTGATGAGGAGCGAATTTGCGCAATGGCTGCGGTTTCTGTCTGAAACACGTGCGCCCTCATCCAGACCCACCACCGCAGAGCCTACCTCATCCAGACAACTCATGGGCCTGGTGACCGGTTTGGCCGGGGTGCTGACGCTGTCCATGGGGGTGCTGAGGTGAGGTATGGGGTTGGAAAGGCTGAGGGAGGGCGACAGCAGGCCTGGGACAAACACCTTGCTCACCTGGCCAAGGAACAACAAAACACACCTCATCCAACGGGTCCAATGGCACTCACAGGACACAGGAACGATGGGTCAACTTGGCGCGTTTCACATGGGGCGTCTGGCTCCCTGTAGGAACTGAAAGCGAACTTTCCCTCTTCCCAATATCAGCTTACCCTCGAGATGCCGGTGTACAAAACAAGACTTCCATTGGCTTCCAAAACCAGCATGGCATCGATGTTCTGCAGAAAAAAGGAGGAAACCAGCTTTCAACCAGGGGATGCAGCTCTCGCTCCATATTCAATGTCATCGACTTAAGTGTCCAGAATAAAAAGAATTTTCTTCAGATGAGAAACAAAATGAAACATGACAGAACAACAATGCATAGATCATTGCATGCATACCTAAAATATCAACACTAGCTGACTGAATTTATAGAACACTTCCCACAAAAAATTACAGGGATTCTATAGCAACATCATTTTAAATGTAATTTAAATATAATATAAGGGACCTTTAATTTACAGTCTTATTTGTAGATAAGCTGAATTTGGGGATCATAATGCAGCAGTGCACCATACTGTTTAATTTCTAGTTTAATTCTCTTCTCAATTTGCAGTTAACTGAAAAAGACACAAAGGCGGCAGAGAATCCTTTCAGCACATCACTAATAAACTTTATTAACTGAACATTTGGGAAGCTCTTAAGCATGTGATATTCTTTGGACTTATTTTGCATGTGATGTCATGCCTTATCTCAAAGGTATGTTCCAGAGTAAAAAGCATTGTGCTCTACATCGCAGTGTTCCTGGAAACAAAGACTATTACCTCAAGTGGTGCAGCATCTTTGGCAGGTATTGTGGTGACAGAAAGAAATATCAGCTGGGACAGGTCATTGCTTTCAATGAACTTCACACACCTGCAATATACAGACAAAAATAAACATAAATGAGGGTACAAATTTCAAAGCAGGTGAAGTGAGGTCATCATCATCTTTGATTACTGCAATGTTCCAGGAAACTCTACGTCTGTCACAGCTTCAAAGAGACTGACTCAAACAAAGGAAAACATTATTAGAACAATGCCAGAGAAAACTGGTGATTAGGTATTCAAAAGATGTAAAGGAAGAAAATAAATCACAAATAAATTACTTTCTTCTTCATTCTAGTATAAATTGTGTAGATTAAACCTCTTGAAATTATAAGGGTAAAACAATATCCAATAATTAAGAAAAAAGAAGAAAACATTATTACAACAATGCCAGAGAAAACTGGTGATTAGGTATTCAAAAAGAATGAAAATGAAGAAAATAAGTCAAATAAATTCTTTTCTTTAAACCTTTGTACAGGTAACACACTCTGGCTATTTCCTTTTGACTAAAATGTTTTCCATTTGATTCTTCCGCCTGGAGCTGCTACTGTGTGCCCCCGCTCACCTGAGCTGCTGATGAGACTCCACCAGGAAGCACAGGAGCTTGGTCTCACACAGGTCCGACGTGATGAACACTTTGGAGGCCTGGCAGCTCTTCTCCCTGGGGAAGCGGACATCAGTCTCACTCACATACAAGCCGTGACACTGCTCAATAACCTCACAGCAGTTGTATTCAAGTCAAGACTGCAGCAAACACACCACACACTCACTCTGTTTTTCTATTTACTTTTGTACAGGACTAGCAGTGGCAATGAGAAACAAAGACGTGGTACAGTAAACCTGACTGATGAGGCCTCCCCTTTATTCAGAGCACACTGGGCTGGAATTACAGAGGTCGGGGGGCGGATGCCCCTGCTGGGAGCCGATGCCCCTGACGGCCTGCCTACCTGCAGCTAGAGCCGGTCTCTGTCCAGAGCTGCTCGATGCAGAGCTCGGGAATGATGGGCTCTGCCTCGGACACGACCACCGAGTCGTTGAGCGTGCTGTTGGGCGAGGCCAGGAGACTGTGGCCCCGGGGCAGCGGGGACTGGCAGGACATGTTGAAGCGCTGGGCGCCGGAGAAGGAAGGGGCGGCGAGGCCTGGCGAGTGGGCGCGGCTGGGCAGAGACAGGCCAGGTCACAAACACTGGACAGCACACATGCAGACACTGCACACTAACACTGACACCTAGCACCAAAGACAGTGGTGTGGGACAGCAGTGCGGTGTAGCGGTAAGGAGCAGGACTTGTAACCGAAAGGTTGCTGGTTCGATTCCCTGCTAGGGCACTGCTGCTGTACCTTTGGGCAAGGTACTTAACCCACAATTGCTTCAGTAAATATCCAGCTGTATAAATGGATAAAATTGTAGCCTACTGTATGTAAGTTGCACTGGATGAGAGCATCTGCTAAATGACAATAATGTAATGTAACCTAATGTAAAGAGACAGTGTCAGTCCCATTCCCAGATTGCTTTGTCCCATTGCTTTTCCCATTGCTTTGTCCTTGAGGAGGGTAATTATCCTGAATGGCTATGCAGCTGCATCAATAGATGATACTTAGGATGCTTGAAATAATGGCACCAGCTAAGCAAATAGGTAATGCTTTCTGGCAAATGGGAACAGAAAATGTGGTGAAGGCAATTTCTCCTAAAAGCTGAGCACGGTCTACTCATGGGAACAAACATTTTAAAAATTCCTGTGTCACAGTGACAGAGCTTATGGCACAGACACACAGGTTAGAGAGCTGGCTGTTGGGTATTGCATGCTCAGGATCCCCTGTGTCCTGACCTGAGGGCGGCCATGTTGGAGATGGTTGGGGAGTGGGTGCGAGAGTGCACGCCAGGGGAGGAGGCCATGCGATTCTGGCCGTGCAGGGAGTAGCTGTGGAAGGGCGAGGCCGGGGAGTCCATCTTGGAGATGTTGCGGAGGTGCGTGGAGAGGCAGCTGGGGGCCATGACGTTCTGAGACGGGGCCACCTGCACGGGATACTTCAGCACCGTGGACTTCTCCTGTTTTGGGACAGTCATAACATTGTTCTGTAATCACACCGTGGTCCCTGACGGACTGCCAATCGCTGCCTGAAATGTCAATAGATGGATCACAGTAGTTATATATGTGAGAGTGAGTCCTACATGCAAGTAAATTATATATATATATATATATATATATATATATATATATATATATATATAATGTGTGTGTGTGTGTGTGTGTGTGTGTGTGTGTGAATATATATTATATAGTACATATAAATAAATATGTGAGTAAATAAAACCACTCTTAAAGGCCTCTGATAAAGTCTCCTGATAGTCCACTGATCCCTGAAGTCCAGACTTGTCCTATTTTGGTACATTGATAACATTAATAAAATTATTCTATAATCACACGGTGAGTGTGACGCTGGCACTGTGAGTAAATGTGATCACTCATCACTGGAACTGCGGGACGCAGGGAATGCGCGGCTGCGGGTTTGAGAGGGCCGCACCTCAGGCGTGGCTTTGCGCAGCGCCCAGACGGTGTGCATGCACTGCACCGTGTCGTAGGTCATGATGATGGACGGCTCACAGCTGGAGAAGACGATCCGCAGAGCGCTGTCCGAGACGTACTGCACGCGGGACGCTTCGAACAGACCTGCCACGAGGACGTACACACGGCACAGAGACGCTCAGGCTAACCTCGGGATGCCATTACATGCATTTCACATCACTGGGAAATATGTTTTAGGTTTAAAACAAGAAAGAATTTCAGTAAAATCCACCACCCCCCTTCCCCCCATTGCAACATCACTGTATGCCTGTACCAAGGCTGTTCTTGGGTCTACTGTGGTGTGACGTTTTCAGGTTTAAAACAAGAGTTGCATTTCACTGAATTCCACACTGTCCCCCTCCCTCACAGCCACGTGCCTTTTGCCCAAACGCTGTGTGTCTGTACCAATGCTGTTCTTGGGCCTACTATGGGGTATTTCATGTCATGCCACTGTGGCCTTGGAAGAACATTTCCCTCCAGCTCATGGAGGCTGTGGTTTAGCGTGTAAAAGGAAGGAGGTTCTCACCAGTGGACTTACACACCACAGGGGCGATCTCGTTCAGGGGGTGCAGCATGCTGAAAACGGTGGGCAGGGGCTCCCTGAAAACAGAGAGCCGTCACAGTCACCCCCAAAACCCCAGACCTAAGACACAGCTCACTCCAGGCCAGGCAGGGTAGAGGATAAGGCGACGGTTTTCAAACCCAAAGGTCACTGATTTAATTCCCAGGTGGAACACTCCCATTGTACCCCTGAGCAAGTACCCTAAACTATGGCAACAAGTATCAACGGCTGTTGTATAAATGGACAATGAGGAAGCTATGCAAGTTGCTCTGGATAAGGGTGTGTGATCAGCAGTGCAAAGAGGGGACACTGGATGACTTAATAACCCCCCAGCCCCAGTGGAACAAAGCCAATTTGTCCTGTCACTGTGCGCTCCTGGTCATTGTCAGCTGGTGACATGCCCAGGTTAAGATCCGAGCTGTAGGGCTGAGTCTGTACTTGGAATAAGCACCTTGGTTTCACATTTTCAGAGCTGTTCCTTTCAGTATATCTGTGTACATGCTCCTTCTGTGCAGACAGTCAGTGAGAACAAGGTAACAACAAGTAAAGAGCTGAAGATGATCAGATCTCATTTCTCAACTGAGTAATCAAATTATGTGAAAGACAAGTCTAACTGCTGGTAAGCAAAGTGAAGTCTAACTAGGTGTGCTTTTTAACTGGTGAGTGATTTCACTTGTAAGGTAGTGTGGAGGATAGTCATACACATGGTACATTACAGCAGTACACAGGCGCCGTTACAGGGTGTCTGTACCTAGGAGGGCTCATGGAGGCGTCAGAAGCTGGGTTTTTGCGTTCAAACAGGAGGCCGAACTTGGTCGGCCACAGAGTAGAAACCTGCAAAACAAAGTTAATTACTCTGTAACTTGGAACGAGGTTCCTTTTTCCTTTTTTTTTATTTGAGCAATTTTACATAACTTTCCTTTATCATGACTGCAGAGAGTACTACCATTTTTTTGGATATTCAAGTGCTTTACTAATTGTCTTTCCAAAGTTACCACCAAGGAAAACCTGAATCTAATCATGCCATATTGTACAGTTCTGAAAAATAACAAAAACAACCCTGCCAAAACAGTTAATGATGCTGTTCACACTATGGTATTTTTAATTCCCAGCCTCCCCTTGTCACTTGTCACTGTGCCAAATTTGCCATTACTAGTTAGAAGTTAAATTTACGGGTTCTGGGGAACATCAGCTACTGAGCAAGGCAGAATACCAAGCCAAACAGTCTTTTATTTTTTGCCACAGGAGACACTAAGGCACTATAACTACAATGATACATATACACACATACGCATATATTTAAAATGATTCTACGACTACAACACTCACATTAGTTGTATGTGAAATGATGTCATTCATTTTCAAGATACACTATACCTGAAAGCACACATTTGTGCTACCCATTCATGGGTAAAATTCTCAGTTTAAAAAAAGCAAACTACAAAAAGACAACATCCAAGAGGATGAACTATGCCTTGTGGTTGCACTTAACTGCAATGAAAGCAGACTTGTTCTGTCATTGATCTTGGGAGCATTGTCTGAGGGAAGGGAAACCCTCCTGTTTAATCCACTGTTAATGCAAATATAATAGGCCTTCTCACTTTGAGTGTCATTGTGGCCTTTTGAGCAAACTCTACTACTCTACCTGATTTATATATCTTGGTTCTATAAAGGTTCTACCGCTTTGTTTTTCAATGACCATATATGCAGATTATTTAAATCAAGCAACTCCCAGGCAGAGAAGTTAAAGATAGACTGTGAGGATAGCCCTAAAGAACAGAAACACATTCATAAACCAAAGCAAAATCCATATTATCAGAAAAGACAGAGCACTGGGGTCTTACTCAGTCTGATTAGTTATGACAAATAGACTTTTCAAAGAGAGTGAAAGGAAACAGGTGTCACCTATCGAGGTGACACTTTCATAGTGACTGGACCCTCCAGGTGCCCAGTCAACAGCCGTGATGGAGGAAGAAGCTCACCTGAAAAGGCAGAGGGGAAATAAAGTCTTTCCCACTCATGCTGTGAACATTCACATATGTGCTTTGCACGATGCAAACCGTTTGCTCCACAACTTCTTGCACTGAAATATAAACAGGTAAAAATTTCAGTCATTTGATGACATCAAATTCTTCATATTGATGGAAAGACACACCTCAACATTCTAAACCAGAAACCGGTGATTCCTGGGGATCTGAGGAATACTGACCATCTTTTTTGTTTTGAGGCACACCAAAGTTACACCACAAAGCCTAGAGAGAGGAGGAAAAAAAAAAAAAAAAACTTTTTGAAAAAACATTACGGTGAAGACCATTTTTACTTTAAAACAGTCCTATGGTTATGTTGAAAATAAAATGCAATCCAGGCTGAAGAAGAGTGCCAGCATGCATTCCCAGATCAGTCTTTCATACAGGTGGGCTCTAATTAAATTGCATTACTGTCATTTAGCAGATACATCCAGAGTGACCTACATAGGTTACATTTTTACATTTTAACATACAGGTTACAACTTTACAATTGTGGGTTAAGTACCTTGCCCAAGGGTACAGCAGCAGTGCCCGAGCAAAGAATCGAACCAACAACCTTTCGGTTATGAGCCCTGGTCCTTACCAGTACGCCACACTGCTGCCCTATTTAGCACAATAGAGGCTGCTTAACGGCAGCGGCTCTGTACCATCCTGCCCCACCTGCTGCACTGGGCTGTCCACAGTGAAGGCTTTGTACACGTAGGAGGCTTGGTTCCTGCTGCCTCTGCTCCAGATCACCATGTTTCCCGCTACGTAGAGCTCCTCTTCATACTCGAGCTCATCACCATCCCCGCTGGCACCTTTCCTGAGCCGCCACCATTCCTGACAACACAAGAGACCATCCATCTACCATGCTGTGACCAGAATGCAGAGAAACACAGATTCCCTTGAATGTGTCTATCTACTGCACTGTGACCAGAACACAGAAAACAGACATCCTTGCTGATCACAATGTATACAGGACACAAAGAGCAACCAACTCTTTTGTTTCATTTTCTTGTTTTTGGTTTGTTTGTGTGTTTTGGGGTGGTAATCCTGCGAAAAATGTTCAGAAATAAACTACACAGGTTAACATGGGTCAGCTTAGGGTCTGGGCCTGCAAAACAAAAAGTTCATTGCTGTCCATCAACCAGTGGGTTTACAGCACACCAAACCACCTAACTCGACAAAGTGCAGGTCACCCGAAAACAGACATGGTGGAAGAGGTTACGGTTTTTAAAGTATAAGCGACCACCAAGACGATGGTTAAACACACACCCTCGCGCGGAAAAGAGCACATTTGACCGCCGTTACCCTCTCCCTCTCCTGCAGCGTGACCTCCTGGAGCGACCCCACCAGGCCCGCCGCTCCGTCCGAAGACCACAGCTCGGACGCCGGCTGAAGCTGGCGCAGCTGCAGGTTGACGGCGTTCGGGTGGTTCTTGCAGTGCTCACGGCCGAAAGGTACAAACGGCTGCAATTCCCCTGCGGCGATCATTGTGGCGCTCTCTTCATAGACGTTCGACATGGGTTCCCGATATCAGCATTATTTCTGTGGGGATGGACGCAGGTGTTCATAACTGTCATTTCGCAGCAGCAAAACAAATCTGAAGCATTCGGTATCTGAAGCTCGGATATGTCCAGCCGGGCTTCCATACAGCTTTTCGTGCGTGAGGTGTCAGAAAGCCATCCGGCGAGTACCACGTATTAATGGGAATGCTATTTGATCAAGTAGCGAATCGTCTCATATTTCAGTACTAATGGTGATTTTCAGTTTGTATTCTTTTTTGTGGTAAGTGAACTTAAACAGCTAGACAACGTTATGTGACCCATTCACACTAGTCGAGAACACCTTAAGTGAATGAAGTAGCTACCACGGCTAACTTTACAATGCTAAAATTCCCCATAATATAATTAACTAATTACTTATATGTCACTGATTTAGCAGTGACAATTAACAACGGAGCCGGCTTGCTATCAAGGCAACTACCGTTAGCTAGATAAACAGCTGTTTGTAAACATGCAAGAAAGAAGCTTGTTAGTTAACTAAGCCATGTGTCAGCGGGGACACTTGTTAGTGCATGCGAGTAAACTAACGATGGACTGCACTGTAGCGAACGTTAGCTAGCTAGATACCTGTCAAAATAAAGACGACTAGCTAGCTATCTAGCCAGTCAGCTAGGCTATCAAGGTATCTCGCTGTCCAGCTTATCCGGCTAACGTCAGCTAGCCGGGCGTACATGCATGCTAGCTAGCTGTCTGAGACGATGCCACACGCACCTGTTAATAACAAATAGTCTATGTCTGGCTCTCGTAGTCCTTGTATTTCTTTGACGTAGTTCTTGGGTGCTGCTCAACGAACTCAATAAAGTAAACATAAAAACAACAGTAGCGTAGAAAAAGTCGCTAGCTAATGGTTAAAACAGTAAGCGTAAACAGCAACTGGAGTTTTCAAAAGGCCGCGGCCATATTCCTATCCCGTGATCCTCTGCCGCTGCAACACAACCAATCAGCGGTTGGCACAGGACGGCAAGCGAGTGAATTCGCAGAGGACCAACTAAGCAGAAAACGACTTACTGTGCCTCAAATGTTGCAGTGGCGGATGCCATTAATACAGTTTTCATGCATTAGTGGATGAAGTTGAACAACATTGCTGATAAATCGGCATGCGGTTATCTTTAGGCATACTGACGTCTTCAGGAGATGGGAAAGTTAGCTCCTACCCTACCAGTTCATGGGAATATCTTATAAACGGATGCAGTGTAGATCCACTGAGCTGTATACATGGCAGGTGGAATTACCTTGTACTTACCATGTTATTAGCTTATCTAGCTGGTGTACAGTTGTTGTGGTCTTAATATTATGCTGATTCAGTCTTTCTAGGTATACATTACTTTATGGGTCAGCTGATACAGAGAGCATAGTGAACAGCACAAGCAATCTTGACCATCTAAAGTCCTCTGCCTTCCAAGACCTTCCATCACAACACTATGTTGTCTGCTTTTTAGTCTACCAGGAACCCTGGTGTGACACAGGATAGCATGCTGACCTTTACTGAGAGCACAGAGTGTGTGAAATGGGCTTGTAGATTCTTACTCTACAATTCTCTGAGGAATATGTCCCTTTCTTACTACTAACCCTACTTTGCTGGTCAAGACACTCTCTCTCCTTGCTGGTCTTGCTGCCTCTGCTGCCCGGCTAGTGTACAAGTGCCAGAAATACTCCCACATCTCACCCCTGCTCACCAATAGCCACTGCTGACTTATAGTCACCTGCATCCACTTCGATCAAAGTTTATTTCCTATAGCAGATTTTTACAATCAAGATTGCCACAAAGTGCTGTACATCTATATCTATAAAAATAGACATTACGCCTTACCAAGTTATCTATTTCTGTTGTTGTTTTTTTCCTCGTTGCACACTGGCACCTTTCAATGCCCCTCCTCTCCTGCCTCCCTGTTCTACACCCCTGCCATTCTTATCACCCACTAATCACTGTTTTCTGTTTGCTTCCTATTCCTGCTCCGGGCTCCTGCCTGGAGCTGTAGTCCAAGCGTCTTACCCCGACGTCGAGTCCTGCTATTTCGCTGCCCTGCCCATTAAGCAAGCTGCATTTCAAGAACTGGACAACCTAGAAGACATTTTTATAATCACTCTGCCCTTATTATTTACTATCTTCTAATCTCAAATATCTTAAAGTACTCTGTTCAACTTTAAGTTTGCCTTTTAACTCTGCCTGCCCAGTGCCAGCCAGAAGCAGATGGGCTCCCCCTCTGAGCCGGGTTCTGCTCAAGGTTTCTTCCTAGGGAGTTTTTCCTTGCCACTGTTGCCTTAGGCTTGCTCACAGGGGGTCTCAGGCCTGGGATCATTGTAAAGCTGCTTTGTGACAACTTGTGTTGTAAAAAGCGCCATATAAATAAAAATGAATTGAATTGAATTGAATTCTTCATCTGGCCTGATATGTGCATTTATATCGATTGCTCTGTGTGTAGCTTTGGATAAAACTGTCATGCCATATGAATAAATATAAATGTGAAAGATCAATGTCTATGTGCAGCGCCTGCCCAAAGCTGCTGTTCACAAACAAACAGACTGGCTTTCTGTTGCGCGTGCATGGCTGTTCATATCTCACAGGGTCTTTGATCGCCTGTGGCAGAAATCTCCACAACCTTAGCTCAGCAGGCTAACAGATGGTCATATGGGGTGGATTTTTCTGTGCAACGTCACACCTGTTCACTGTAACTTTAGTTCCTTATTGGACACAGCTGCTGCCCAAATTTAGCATAAGGCTGCACTGTTTTTTATCCTGATAAATAATTCCACAGTGTCTGCATTTTCTTCTCTGTGCAATGACCGGCTCAACAGGCATTGTAAACATTAATGATAGAAATATCCATAGCTCACCAGTACAGTATAACAACATGTTTACGCCATGTTACATGATGTAAACATGTTGGATTCTGGTTGATTGTCCAGATCATGTTGTTAAATTGGCCCAAATGTGAAACATTTGAAACATTTGTTGGTTAATCCTCCCTGTCTGCTCAACATGGTTCCTTCTATATCAGTAGCTTACGGGATATTTATAAGTCACGTAGGCTCTTGTGGAAATCTGTGTGTTGCCAAACTCACTTTTTGGAAATCTATGTACTGTAATTGTTCGATTTTTAATGCAAGTACCTTTTTTGCGAGACTTTGCAACTTATTGCTGCCATCTAGGGTCTGAAATCGAAGCCTTTGCTTCTGGTACCAAATAAAACCTCTTAGTGCAACCCATTATTGCCCATTGAGTGCAACCTATTGTTTCAAATGTTCAATGGCACATACAAGGTAATTTAATTATGCAATACAGCATGCAACAAAGCAACAATGTAATAATTATGCAACACAAGACACTGTGAATAATCCCAGGAACTGTTGGCATCAACGGCCAAATTTCTCAAGGTCCTTGGGGTACAACACATAGTTAAATCTCTTAGAAGGAAAAACAGTGCAGGTGACACTTTTTGTCTCTTATATTTATTAAACCTACAGTAATAAGGAGTTCTGGCACCATGCAAATGAGATCAGCGTTGTAGTGACGTGACATAGATTGGGTAAGCTGTTAATCAAGCGTGTGTTCAGTCATCAAAGGTCAGTTTATGGTATCTGGCCATTTATCCATGTGGAGATGACTCAGAGCCCCTGAGCTTCCATGAGGTATTCAGCCTCTTCCGCCCAGACCACCGGGGCTGCTGGACAAGGCTATTAGAGTGCTGAGCATCAGAGCAGAATGCAGAGACTGAGGAGGGGTCAGGGCTGTGTGTCTGCATGATGAATACATGTTAACAAAGGGAAACACTGGAGTCTTTTGGTCTGTTCCTCTCATGAACAAATCTGATTAACATTGTCAGGTGGTTTGTTATGGTTCCTTCTTTATAGTTATTATTATTATTATTGTAGTAGTAGTAACAGGAATACTACTAGTGGTAGTCTGTCACAAAAGCATGGTGGTCTGGGCAACCGAGAAAGCAGTTCACATAGCTATGCCATGAATGATAACTATAGCAACAGTGGCACTGATGGTATAAGTAGATGTTGCTGAATAGTCAGCTCAATCATAAAAACTCAACTGATTTCAAATTCAGGCTGGTCATTGAAACCAGCTGATGGTATCCTGGCACCTGTTTACATTGTAAGAGGTAGTATTGTAGTGCTGTTGTGTACATATAGACATCTGTTGATGATTGAATTTGCTTTTGTACATAAGGACTGAGTTCTTGCCATAATGTAAGAATATTACTTTTCAAAGCTCATCCATTAACATCAGTCACAGACCACACAAAATATTTCTTTACTTAAGAACCAAATGAGTACTTGAACAATGAATTGAACATTCTAGAAACAAACTGAAATACAATACTGAATTGACAATATCTGCCGTGGAAAAGGTTTAGATGTAAAAACAAAACAAAACATTCCTGCTTGTAACACTGTTGGAAAGGTACATTAGCCTATCATAATACCAGAGACCCAGAAATGCTTTAATCCGTTCTCAAAGTGATTGTTTCTTAGGGTTCAGAGGTTTCTCTCTGCATGGTGCTGTTCCATTATCTCTACCTGCTTACTGAAAGAGTACTTACTACTAAGAGTGTCAGTCCATGTGCCCACTCCCAATTCAAGTATTTCAAGAACAGTCCTCATTGAACTACAGTTTGATTCCTCCCTCACTAACATTTGCCTCCGTTTTGGCTCAAACAAAGTCACATTTAGCAAGTTAAATACACCGTGTCACTGTTCGTAATGAAAATGGCTGCCTTGCTGACAGTAATTTGGACGATGTCCAGCATGCTGTTGACTTTGTTTTCAGTAATCCTGATACTGAGAACTTGCAAGCTTGTACATGGGAAAAAAATATTACATATTATCTTTAAATTTTAAAAGAGCATCAGTTCTTCTGCTACTGTCTGATACGTGTCTGTGCAAACCTCCTGTATCTGATGTGTAAGACTGGCTGATGTTGGCTCCATCCCCTTGACTGAGATGGCAGTGTTGGGAGCTCTAGGGTGAGGGCCTAAGAGAATGCCTCTCTGGGTGGGGAAGCGGAGAACCAGAACGCTGCCTGTAATGTCTGAAATCCGTTTTGCACCTCACAATAATCCCCCAAATTCAGTTATCCTGCGGCTCTGCCTGCAAACTGCAGGCTCCGGGATTCCTCTCCTGTCCTGATCTGCGTTCAAGAGCTTCCCATTAACATTCAACTTTTACAGCTTTTAACATTCATAATGCCTGGATTTTGTGCAGAAAACAAATTGATAAAACCATTTCATTTCTGCACTATGTGACCCTTGGTGAGAGCATCCCAGGCCACTGTGGGGAACATGACATTTGATTTGCATGTATGAATTGAATTAGAGTGATAAATATTTAACATTCAGAATGTTAACTGTGCATGTTAGGCCAGGCTTGCAACAAATCATCATTTACCTGAACAGACCCTGCTTCCCTGACCCAGTCAGGGATATCTGAAGATCAAACCCCTCCCTCTGTGCCTCCTCCACCCCTCGGCCCACACGCAGAATTGGCTGAGAGGCTAGTGTAATAGCTTAATGTCTAACAGGCATTATTTTCCCCCTCCACAGCACACAGCTCTCTACATCTGAGGAACTCCCTCAGCCACAGTCTAAGCTGTACACATCATGATCTGATGGCATGGTGCAGTGCAGTATGTGTGTGTGTGTGTGTGTGTGTGTGTGTGTGTGTGTGTATGTATTTGTATGTCCCAGTTAATGGTTCATGGAAAAATTAAAATGTCCCTCTCCAGCTAGCACACATCCCAGTTCCTCCGTGCCATGCTGCTGTTTCACCCCACGTTAGATGCATTCAGGGAAACCCAATGAAACTCTACAAAGAAAGCCATGTTGCAATTTAAAAAACTCAAACGTGTGCAAACATTGAAATCTGAGACTCCTATCAGCTATTTTACGCCGCCCCCCCCTCCAAAAAAATGAACTTGAACGCAGGCAGAGAAAGGGAGCAGAGACAGATGTGTGTGATCATGATGAATTGAATTGAAGGAAGGAGACACCCACTCCAGGCACAGCAAACAAGGTTGTCTTGCCCTCCAATATCCCATTTTTCTGTCCCAGGGTGAAAAACAACGGAGGAAATGTGTTTTCACAACTTTTATTTGACTTGATTATTTTCTTATATTGCAATCCCCACTTGCACATATGGCTGCCGAACCTCTGACTCTTGTTTTCAATATTCCAAATTATTTGATATTACTTTTGTGTGTGTTTGCATCACACTCAAGTAGTGGCAATATATGTCCTCACCCACATTTATTGAATAAATAGAATTCCCTTTAATCTAGACTATAGAATGCAATCAAGAAAACCAATTCTTGCCATTTGCCCTTTGGATCAATAACTTTTTTAGAGGGATCATGTCTGGTCAGGGAATATACAATAAGGAAACTATATGCAACTTTTCAATGATTCTTTGGAAAAGAAATTTTCATTCCATGACCAGCTTCAAAATGACAGAGTGAGAAAGCAGATCTGACATACCTTTGATGGAAACCATTGCATTTAACTGGCAGCACCATTTAACCCCAGTCAATTTCCTGTAAAGCTGTTAATACCTACTTTTATCATAATTTCCTTTTAAACTCTGAAAAAATGCAACAAACATTTCAATATTAAACCAAGGCAAAGTATTTGCTTAAATACATCAAGCATGCACCAAGGAGATGATCATTACTGGGGTCTTAATTAATTCTGGATTCATCCAAAGAAACAAATTTGCTTGCATAATCTTTTCAAGAAAATCCATTATTTGTTGTTTCTTATTGCCCCAAAGCTGACAAGTGTTTTATAACATTTGAAGATCCCAATATGCTAAACACGATTGGTCAGGTCTCTCTTGAAATAGAGATGTTTTGATTTAAAGGGATCACCTGGATAAAGAAAGAATAAATAAATACATTTTCAGATACTCTTAGATGACAGTTCTTTTTAACAAGAAGACTTTGCCATGTTTGACGTCCACAGCAGGGACAAGGTAAAGGAATGTTGACTGCACCGGAGGGTATTTTCCATGTTGGTCACTCTGCCATTATTCCGCGTCCCAGTAGGTATGCATAAACTCATCTCCAAGCTCCAGGCAGCCTTGGATTTGAATAACATGCCTTAAATGCACTATTTATCTTGTTAGCATCGAAGGAAACGTAAAACACAATTTTATTAGCGGCCCCGAAAGAAATGCTGTAATGCGATTGGCCGCGATGCCAGGCGGTCTCTCGAGAGAGCTGTTCTGTAGTTTGGAGCGCTGATGATGATGATGATGTGTCAGGCCTCTCTCCCTGGAATCAGTGACAGGAGGCCACTGATGCTCTGAAAGCATTATCGGGGATAATGCATTTTGCGTGGCTTGAGATACAGATGCATTTACTGCATTAGTGATGATGCAGTAAGGAGCTGTTTTGTTTAAGGATCTGTTCCTATGACGGGCAAGACTGGCAGGTGATTCCAATGAGCCAAAACAGATATGAGAGGAAATTCAGCTGAAGTCCCACCTTTCTCATTTCCAAAGAGCAGGACCCCATTCTAAATGTCCCTATACATGTCCCAATGTGCCTTTCTGAAGAGGTCGTTAAAATTCCAGAGTACTCGATGTCCTGAACTTATTAGTTCCAACATGCCTCTTTTAAATATGATATTGACTGGAAAAAAGTATCACAATCTAATTATTTATGAAGAATTGCACATGGTAAAATGTAGGACAAAATAAAATGACTGAGACTAGACTGTATTCAGTATGAATTTAACTGTGAAATGATTTCTTCCGGTAAAACTTAAATTGCAAAACTATCATTTTATCAAACAATCTATGGAGCATGAGTCACAAATCCTTACCATTCAGAGGAGATATGATCTAGTGATATATACATACTAAAGTACCCACTTGCCTTATCCTGTAGAGGTCAAGATTTATTTTTACTCAGTTTCAACAGAGGATGCTTCTTGTTTTTTTTCTGTAATGATTTATAGGGCATAGATTCTCTGTCTCTATCAATTGAAGAGGTAATTTCCTCATCAGGCATTCATTAATCTAAATTCACTGATTGCATCTTTAGTGATGCTGGATGAAGTCATTACAAAGGTGTTAAGGTCAGCCTCTGCATGCCGGCGTGTTTGTGCAGGGGAAATACACACAGGACGGGTCTGACTCATGCTGGGGTGGGGCTGAGAGAGCAAAGTGGGGTTTCTGGTTCTTGTATTAGGGTGCCACTGTCAATTTGTCAAGGTAAGAGGTAATGCCTTGTGAGTCTAACATCTCAGTCCACCAGCTGGTTAGTAGGATATCTGCAGGACTAATAAACCCTGCACTTGGTATCTGGGAGAATCACTGAGAGCCTTTGTTTGTGTGTGTGTGTGTGTGTGTGTATGTGTGTGTATGTGTGTGTGTGTGTGCGTGCGTGTGTGCGTGTGTGCACATGTGACTTCGCTTTTGCACTTTTCTGTGTTTCGTGCTTGCTGTACTCTGAGATTTGAGACTGTGTGGAAAAATACACATGCATGCCAGCAGTGCTGGGGTTTGAAAGGAAATGACATAAAGGTTCCCACAACAGACACATCTGACAGCTGAGACCTTAACAGGTACACAAATAATGATCTGAAGGCAAATGACTGTCATCAAGAGGGAAGAGCATTCAAATCCTCTGTAGGACCCAAAGCATGCCCCATCCATAGGGATTTGTAATACCCGCTCTATTTTGTCAAAATAATGCAAACATTTCCTGGACAGGGGGCTCTTTGCAGACTCTGTTTTAAATCATCGCTGTCAATTATGCGAGCATGTTTCCCAGTAGTTTTCGCATAATCCATTTAATTTTTGGCATGATTGCATTAGCAGCGTGATTGAGCTCAGAAAGGCCAGCGGTCGGAGTTGAAATAGCTTTATACGTGCTGCTGATGACCAGAACATG
Source organism: Megalops atlanticus (assembly GCA_019176425.1). Classification (NCBI taxonomy): domain Eukaryota; kingdom Metazoa; phylum Chordata; class Actinopteri; order Elopiformes; family Megalopidae; genus Megalops; species Megalops atlanticus. Next base: position 28,349,315 of record CM032890.1, read on the forward strand.
CAGATGCTGCGTGTCTTAAGTTCCATACCTGATTTTATATCTTGATAAAGATAATGAAAAGATGAAGACTTGCTTATATCGGTTTGAATGGTATCATCTACAGTACATTGCTATGTATAAGCATTTAGTGTCCCTGCTTTTATTTACACATGTAGTATCTCATACTTAGGTACTATGCCTCAGAGCAGGGGGCCCTCAGACCCGATGATGTCATGTATTCTTTCGGTCATTATGATACCTTTTGGATCAGGATTAGCAGGCCTTCATGCTTTTAATCTCGGCTTCTTTCCTAAAGGCACCCCTCAAACAGACAGGCTGCCCAACGTGGCCTGAAGGATGCCACAGGATTGCGAAACAGAAGTGGTGCAGGATGGGCAGAGGCAGCTCTCACTCACAAAATGTTACTAATCGCCATAATTATTTGTTGTCATGTTATATGTTGCCAGATAGCCATCAAGCGCAAGTAGCCAAGTATAGGCAGTGGAATGCAGCTTTGGGTGGGTCATTCCATTCTAAGTGTGCGGCCAACATGTATAAACAGAATGAGACCAAGCCCACTCTGGTCTGTGTCACTGTGCCATGTCGCATTGTGTCAGTGTGGGTGAGCTCAGAGTATATTAACAGTTATTTAGGTGGCAGCCTGTACCCTCCAGGTTTTCTGGCATGAAATAAAACAAAGGCTAGGTAACACAAAATGAAAGTACTTTTTGTAAAAACTGATACTCCCATTACCTAAAATGATTATGCCCTTATCAAATACTTCCTATAGTATAAGTAAGGAGAGCATTTGCACACTACATTTAAATATAGTGTTGAGACAGGTGACTGGTTGGGTTGTTGTGCCAGGACCAACTACTGCAGTGAGTTAATATCTACATGATATTCAGTAGTAATATATCTGTAATCTGAAAAATCCATCTGAAATACTACAATATAGCATGTTCTTTCAGCAGTGTAGTATCAACATCACAGGTTTAGGTTAATTTTTACTGTACAACACCAGCAATAAATAATCACCTTTTCATCAAAAATTGTAAATCAGTATATTCTCTTGTAAAGAGACGAGGTTCCAAATAAAATGCTGCAGGGGTACAGCATAATCTGGGGAAAATGGGCGATCAGATTCTACCTGCCTGTTGAGTATGAGACAGCTCTTCTTCAGACAGGCATGATACACTCCACAACAGTGACATCTGAGTTTGAGCTGACTGGATGATGGTCAATGCACTAGAATTTTTTATTCACAAAATATTTAAAGATACTTTCATAGTGTATTTATGGTGTATATGTATTGCCATTTCAAGCATCTTTGACTATCACCACTTGGAATATTCTTATAATTGTACACACAATGCACGTTTTACTTCTCTCTGTTGTGAGGCCCTATTTGCTGATTTTGTGATGTGCTGATTGAGTGATTCACTGATTGAACATATTGAACATATTGAGGTTTGTGAGCGTCTTTTTGAGTTATATCATTCTTCATTCAAGAGAAATTGAGCCTTTTGATCCATTTTCTGCATTTAATAGTGCTCAAATATAATCTCTTTGGACCTTCTTAGAGATAAAAGGGGGTTAAATTATTTATATGTATTCATTGTATTTTCACCAAGGACAGTTATTACTGAAATGTGTTAGTGCGTAAATCGTGACATAGCATGACAATATTGGAAATAAGGTGTACAACCAATGTCTACAACATACATGTGAAAGAATTCTCATACTTCTCATGCACCGTATTGCTAGCGCGTGAACATCTGTGCCAGCTTGTATTAATTTCAGTGTGCTTCAAAAGTTACTTTAGTTAATTTAGATTTCATACATATTCCCAGTTACTAAAACTTGGGACGAGGAGGGTATACGTAACCATAGGATGAATCAACAATACGCATGACAAAAAATGTCCCACACTCTTTAACCGAAACCTAATTTCGGCATGGGATTGGTTCACTGGACGAAGCTCGCCAGCAAACCAGTGACGAAGGCATTTGTCCCAATGGGACTTGTAATGACGTATCAGCGCTGATCGAATCTGATTGCCTTCCTGTGTGATGAAAAGTATTCAGATGCATAAAACGAGGGGACGGGTGCCCATAGCCACAGAGAAAAGACAGCCGGAGAAGCGGCACTCATATTCAGCGAAGGAGTGCGACTTTGCCTCTCGGGGATACTTCAACTGAACGGAGAGCTTGATAAAAACCTAACTTTCAGAACCTCGGACAGCTCCTGTCAAAGACGCACGGAAGATCTTTTTTCCCACGCACAGCACGCGTAAGTAGCCTGCCATGAGGTTTGATAGGGTTTATAGTTCGTTTGTTTCTTTTATCATGCTTTTTGAGTTGCGCATTTAAAATCCCGCGGATATCAGTCTATTACATTGTGTTTCCTGTTGAAAGTAAAGTAGATTTGTGTTCCAGTTTTGATATTATGAAAAAAGTACATCTGGAGACATTGTTTAGGGATAGACACAACTGCCCGACACGCAGCTCATTACAGTGTAAAGGTAGATTTCTTTGTCGAGCGTTTTAAAAGTCAAGTGTATGTATTATTTAGAATTAATATACCCAATTTTGCTTAGTGTTGCGACTATCGTTATTTCATATACTGTACGTTTACAAAGGATTACGTTAAGGTGCGTGAATAAGACGTTGCTTTTGCAATGACATGCTTTTGAAACTGTGCTAAAATGCTGTGTATGTGATATTTCTTCAAAATTCGAAAGGGTAGTGTTTCGTATTGGCAGGAAAACATACACAAACTGATTAGCACTTTCCGTCCATGTACAGATTGCGAGCGATGTTACCAAGGAACGGCTCCCAGCTCCTTCTCCTCGTGGCCATGTGTAGTGTGTTATGCTCCAGGACGCTGAGCCTACCGTATCCACCAATGAGGTAGGAGTTCGCTGAAATCAACGTGTACATTTAAACTTGAATACCAAGACTAGGATGTGCATGGAAGCTACATGCGTACACTTCTTGTACGTGAAGTGTGCACAGTGTAGGTGAGTGTAGTATCGAGTCATGCTTGTGATGTCATAAAATATTAAAGCGTGCATTAATAATTTGCTGTAATTTATCACGAGTCTGCAATAGCTTAGTCACTCATTTCTACTTGGCATACTTAGACTTGTCAATCCAAAAGTGGATTTCAAAAGACTTTCTGCATTATCTTATACAACCTACTGTAAATCAGAACAATACACAATATTATTTAATTTTTAATGACTGGTGAATTCTTATTTCATAACTGTATTCGAATAATGCTTGAATCTATCATAAATTAAATGATCACGCCTGTAAAATCTCAGACAATTTGGAGATGGTTAACTTTTTAAAAAAATAATGAATATACGTTTTCAAGAGATCAAAAGTTTCGTAAATGTTTATTTGACTGTTACTAAAGTTTTTTCGCCGATGTTATCTCATTGATTGACTAATTAATTAAAATAACTGTTCATCCGCAGGTTGGGTAAACTTGAAGGCGACAGCGAGAATGACTGGACAAAGAGCCCCTCCGCACAAGATTCACTTCCAGAAAGCTATAAACTTTACTACGACTTACCAAATGCAGCTGCACGGTATGACTCTATACCCTCCAGTTTAAAAACGTTTTTATTTCGTTGCGTTTTGCAATTTTATGACTGCAGTTTCTGTGCGCTAGCGGACTGGCAGTTTAAAGAAGCGAACAGCACCTTCTTGTAGTAGTAACAGTTATTTTTAGCTTTTATTTTACTTCAAATTCGTTAACGCTTTACTTTAACTTTGCTTATGATAAATAATATTCAGTTGGGTTTTCAAACAGTTCTTTGATTTTTATTATTTTCCGCAGACCTACGAGGCACGCAGATGGTCTTTTCACAAGCGGATACAGCAAACTTCTTGGGCAACTGTCTGCCAGACGATACCTGGAATCTTTGATCGGAAAAAGAGTGAGGTAAGCTTGCGTTTAACTTAATTTTTGAATCGTTCATTTGATTTTTTCTTTCTTTTGAAAGAAAATTTGCGAAATTCAGCTGAAGGAAGTCACGGGTTCGTCAGCAAACTGATTTAGACGCTTTTTCCATGGCCGTGAATTTCTGCGCATTTGCACGCAGTTCCACGCATAATCTTGGAATTACACGATTGTTGTAACGCTTTCAGAAGTGGAACGATACTCAGGTCACAACGATATCTAATCCGTAAAATGTCTACGCAAAATTATGTGTGTTTCCACAGAACAGTAATCCTATTACTACAGAAATGTCCAAGGTCGACGAAGTATTTATTCACAGTGGTGTGTGGATGATGCAATTTATACGTTATTCATTATGCTTTGTGGTCTCAGTATATCAGTATTATTTAAACGGAGGTTATACAGGAACAGAGAGGTCAGACTGCTTCAAATATTTTAAATTAGTTGTAGTTTTATGCTTAAAGAGATAAATAGAAGGAATTAGGGACATGCTTGAACATCACAATAAATCAACGGATTCTGTCTGAGGGTACTCCACCTATTGACTGCTGCAGCTGAGTGTGTATGTAAAATGTCAGGTTCTTTGTCTTGGCTTAAGCATTCAGTACAAAGGCAGAAGTCGGTTAAGTTTATTTGGTGGACATCGGTTGATGTGATCTAGCAATGCTGTTCAGCAACCTTGGGTTGCATCAACCAGTCAGATTTCCTTACATTTGTCCTAAAAGAGTCTCCTTTGCCCAACATACATCAGTGATTCCATTATACCCAGGGTACAGTGGTGTCATAAATTAAATTAACCTTCAGCAGATTGAATTTGGGTCTTTTCTATGTTCTCATGTATGGTAGTTTGACAGATTGATTATGACTTATTTTGACTTTATCTCTTCAAGTGATGACTTGCTGGAGGAACAGATGCCAGTCAAGCGTCATTCAGATGCCATTTTCACAGACAACTACAGCCGTTTCCGGAAACAGATGGCAGTAAAGAAGTACCTGAACTCCGTCCTGACAGGCAAGAGGAGGTATGAAACCTGCAAATGAAGCAGGACTGTGCTGCGCCTTGAGGAAGCATTTATACTGGGGAATTAGTGAATAGTGATGATGACTCAGAGAACAACTGCCTGCATGTGAATCTTAAAGATTCAGTTATAAACACTATCAATTCTACTTGACATTCTGCTGTTCTGCTTTAGAAAGGTGCCAACTGGGGGTGATTCAGGTGCTTTTGATAGTCAATGAACATTTGCTTAACACTTCATTGAATGCCGGTGCTCATTTTTTTTATCGTTGTTCATAACTCCTTCCTTATTTGTGACACAATATTTTCATTGGTTTTCCATGACAGCCAAGAAGACCCCCCAAACGTGAAGGAAGAGTCCCCCAGAAATGACGCTCCCTTCTCAGAGAACTACGATGACGTCAGTGTAGATGAACTACTCAACCACCTCCCACTGGTAGGTCCATAAAACATGGTTTTGCTTACAGTCATCCCTGCCGACATATTTCAGGGCATAGGGCAAACTACAACTCAACAGATATGAACAGGCTGGACATGGAAACAATTCAATGTAAACGTCTATTGTTGGTCAGAGGGTCCCACTGGGGCAGGTCTAAACTGGCTGTAGGCTGCTTGGGTTGGCTCTGAGACGGTTGCCGGGTGACTTGTCTGACTGATCACTGACAGGTGTCCCCAGATAATAGGCACAGGTACCCGCTGGTCATGACTGTCAGTGACTCCTTCAGCAACTCAGACACTGAGTGTCAGGGCCTGTAGGCAAACTGGACTGGCGGTGTGAAAGCTAGCAGATGGTTTCAATAAAGAGTGTGACAGGGCAATGCAGGGGGATCAAATTAGCCTGAATAGCGAGCCTTTTTCACCTTGGGCAGGCCAGGAAAACGACGTGTGCTTTTCTCATTCTCCCTGCTGTCATTGGTCAAGCAGACACTTCTTATGGTTATGACCCAACCAATCAGTGGGAGTTTGGTTGCACTGAAGGGGACTTCGACATGGCCTAAGAAAGGGTTCACCCTAGCCTGATGGGGAGGACAATATTTTACAAATGTACCATTAGCGCTGACTGCCCTGATCAATGATCTGACATGTTCTCTCTTTGTCACATTTCTGTTTTGCAGAATCTCTGAGGAACACCCCTAGGAACAAACGGCCTCCATCACCCATCCTTATTGATTTGCCGTTAAAACGCCATTTAGCTAACGACATCAGTATTAAAAACCAAAACAGAATCATTTCAAAGTAAAAAAAAATGTGTGAAAAAAGTTGGCTCTTATATATAAAAAGTAAATGTTTACATTGTACATAATATACTTTAGTTTGAAACTGTACATACTGTGTATTGGCCTTGGACCAGAATCACTGCTTGGAGTAATCTGCTGTAAATGGTAGTTCAATAAATGCATTGAAATGAGCACTGTACTGGGCATAGTACAATCATATTGTATCATAAAGAGGAGGACCACATATAGATCTGCAATGTTGCACATAATTGCTTTGTATTCATATAGAATTATAACAATACTCATACTCATCTGAAGAATTTAGTGATGCAGGACTGGCCCACCACATAATAGATGTCGATTTATTTTGTAAATCAGAATAATTTTGTATGAGAATCTTTATCTACCTTTTTTGTTTATAGGTCGTGCCAAACCAACAGAGTTTAGGGGAAAAATACGTAATATCCATTCTAGAAGTCATAAACGGTTGTAAGCCATAAAAGTTGTTCTTCTTTAAAACCACTTTCTTCCAGACATCAAATATTTGATGAGTGAATATTTTCAATTTGAGCTACAGTCAGATTAAGATGGTTGTAACTTGAATATAACAAGTCTACTTCACCAACTTTTCTAGAAAAGGCTGGGAGTGGGTTAGAAAAAGAAAAAAGGTTTCCTTTGTTTCACTGCCCTATTAAGTACAACAAAACTCTTCTTATGAAGCACAGAACCTGTTGACAGCAGATCCTCCAGCAAAAACTCATAGATTAGACCTACATTTCAAATGTGATAACTCTTTTAACTTCACAGTTATGTTCTAATACATTTTGACAGCACACATATCATGTAATGGGACTGATTACAAAGGAACATACCTATAAATTCAGCAAAAAAGTCTTACTTTAGAATTGTTATTGGCTGTAGGTTTTCAATCAGAACATTTGGGAAAACACACAGTACCTTTGACAGGGCAAATAGGGTCACATTAAATGAATGGAAGAGTAAACATACTTTTGGAGACTATGCCATTTCCTGAGAAATGTTGTTGAGGCATTTCTACAAAATACATTTCTTGGTTTCTTTTTTCAAATGAATGTAACTTCTAATATATGCAGTTAATAAAAGATGATTTATTAGTGCAAAGCTATATTTATGCGTGTGATTCTTTGTGCAGTTAATCATTCATTAGTGTTTTATCTTCAAAAGTAATAAGGTTCAGCGATCACAATAATTCACACATCACCTGGCCAAATTCACACTGATGAAGACAATATTATTGGGAAGTCATTGCCAATGAATTATAGGCCAGACTTTCAGTTCTAAAGTCCCATAATCACAGCCAGCACATGCTGTAATTTCCAAGTATATTGCATGTATTTGAACATAATCTGAACATTTAACCATCATTGGTCTCCTGTTCATCTCTGTAGCATACATACTCACACTCCAAATGATGCGCTTCATTGAAATATGCCCAATAACACTTAACTTGTTAAAACAGTGAGATGCATTTTTAATCTTCTCAGGGTGACTAAGGAACATCTGATGCTGCTTTTTCAATTCAGAAAACAGACCCTCATCTCATCTACTCTTGTCCCAGCCAAACCTTAGCAAATCGAATTAATCCGTTTAGTGATTATGACTCTTCCCAGCACTGAATTCACAGGTGATTGAAGGTGACACCAGTGGCACTGACGTCTCCATCAGAGAGCTACAGCACTCATGGGGAAACCAGCCGGACTCCCTCTCCATCGCCCCCACTACAATAAAACCACCTGCAAAGAGAGTGAAACACAGGGTGCAAATGGCTCTTTGCCTAAAATGATCTGTCTGCAGGCTTTGAAAAAAAAAACATGCATTTTCCAAAGTGATCTGAACCATGGTTTAAAAATGTCTGAGTTTCAGCATGGGGTGTTGATGAAGCAGATGGTTGGCCTTTAAAAGCCCTACAGTTGTACAAGTTGCATGACAAATGTGCAATTCACATACTTATGCCCTACATGCAAGGTAGCTGAAAGTAGTTTTCAATGCACTGGTAAAAAAGGACCAAAATGCCAGTCCTGGCCTCTACACACCTACATTGCTGCGCTTTCCCATAAAATATATGTAACCTTTCATGCTTGTCTGTTTAAGAGTCATTTGAAGAGGTGCCCTCCATTCAAACAATTACACAACTAGTCTCACCCGTTCCCATTGTGGCTGATTAGACAAACGCGTTGTTTTTGAATGGTACAAATGAGTCAGTGTGTTTACAAGTGTCAAAACCGAGCAAGATGCACAAACACAGATTAGTCACAAATGTCAAACGCAAAGTTTCTGCCTTGGACGTGACTCTAAACGAAATGATATAAACGATGCAGGCTAAAGTGGTCTCTGAAATTAGAAACCGCAAACCAAGTCACTGTCATGTCCCATTAACATCGATTTCTTCAGTGACCGGACAATGTCTTCTGAAGTCTTTGCGAGAATTATTCGTAATCAAATTACTTCTTTTACGAAAGGATTCATGAAAAGGATACATTGTTTGGGAAGTGTTGGAACTTTCTCACCAAAATTCTTGGGAGGCATCCAACAGAAATCCACAAGTGGACTTACTTTAGCTACTCGGCTGTTACACAATATACTCTAGTGCCAAACCACATCATTCATTGCTTGACAGACACCTTTATCCAGAATAAAATTTATTCTGGATAAAGGTGTCTGTCAAGCAATGAATGATTTAATCAAAGAGCTTACATTACCCTTGGCTGGATGTTTCCTAAAGCAAGACCGTATTGCTCTATATTGAATTTGAACCCATGACCTTCCATTAAGAAGCCAAGTTCCTTAAATTCTACACCTCATAGTCTGAGAGGGTAGACACTGGGTCAGTAATACACAGTACAAAGTCCTTAAAGTCCCAACGAGTGTTGGTGATAGGCCATGTTCTGTTTTGTGTCACTCCCTCATGATCTGGTCCATCAACTCTTCAGTGCCAATTGTATTCATTGTTTGGGGACAAAAAAATTAAAAAACATAATCTGAAGAGACAGGAGCCCGAGAAAAGTTTGTTTTGTGCCACTTGCATCTTAATTTGTCACATCAGATTCTCATCTCCCCACAGCTGGGAGCGATAAGGAGCAGAGAGAAAAGCCACATGTTGGTGACTAACGGCAAAAAAAAAACAACCCCACAAAAACAGGAAACACCGGATTTTGCCCAAGCTGGTTCATCTGAGAATCTAAACTGCATTAAGCAGCTCCCACTGAATTCCATTTGAAACCCAAGGACCCAGCGCTGTTTTATAAAAAAAGCTGAAAGCTAAATAAGAGTGTGGTGGAGGTTACAGAGCATGTAACTAGGTCTTCTTGCAGAGACACAAAACGCTACACGTCGAGCGATGATAATTTTAGGTAAGTCAGGTGTTAATAACCTTGGACAGCACTTTCAGGTAGGTGGGTAAAGGCAGTGCATTTGCCAGCTCCCATTCAGAGCCTCGTCCATGCCACACTCAGATCACAGCTGAAGAAAGAGGGGAGTATAAGACTGAGAGTGCAGGGGACCCAGTTTCACATTCTCACATCATTGAGGCCATCAGCTCAAGCTGTCAAAATCCCCAATGTGCTAATACCCTGTGCCAATCATTATCCACCCAGAGAATAAGGGTGATGCTACAGAATCTGTCCTTTACTTCTAGGTGTGAAAATGCAGGATAGACCCAGCAGTTCTGAAAGGCGTACAGAAGAAGTCATGCAGCCAGCCACACCCTCTGATATGTAGGCTTTAAATATTATGGCAGTGTATGTTGGTGGTTGGTTTTGGTGGATTTTTGCTTTTTCCATGATTTTGGTTTTTCTTCAGTAAGAGTGATTCAGATTTATTTTTAAGATACCAATGTCTATTTTTTTATTTATTTCTACACATTTTGTGTTCCTTTCAGCAACTGCAAAAATCATGATGTGTAGCTGAGTGACATTTGCCGAAAGTCACTATTCAAAGTTGCAAAAGTGCTTTACAGTTCTTTTATTTACCCCTGGCTCTGCACCACACTCACTCTCTCTCTCTCTTTCACACACACACACACACACACACACACACACACACACACACACACACACACACACCAATATACAGGAGACTGCATAAGGAAAACTTAATGCTAAGAGGTGCGTATTCTTAAGGACAGTATCCTTACATTGAGTGGTAGGACTCGGTGAGGAGAAGCAGGCTACAAAAAGAGGCTGAAAATAAAAACTTTGTTCCATGATGTACAAGCATAGACTGCCTACCCATTGTACAATTGTGAATATTCCACTCAGTGTTAAGAACAGGATGGTGCTATCTCTGCATGAATGGGACTTTTTGTGTACCTGTCCATCAGTTGTGTCTGCTGTATCAGAGGTGTTACAGAAGAGTAATGAGAGTGGATTTTCTGAGGAAAACAGGATGTGACTGTGTAAGGAGTGTAAAAATTGGTGAATGTGCCATTTATTTTTTCCTTTGGTGAATTTTAAGTGTTTTAAGTTGTGCATTTCTGTGCTGATCCTTGTTGTTAGTAAGTGTTAGAGGGTGGGAGGCAGCAGTCTAAGACACAAATACTAATGGTAGTACTTCCACCTGTCTGTAATTGCTATTGTCTTGCCTCACATGCATGTTTTATCTCAGCCTTCTTCAGTCATTGACCAGAGAGGACAGACTTCTGTTCCATGAACACCCAGGATGAATACTGAGGACTAGGATAGAGAATCACAGTTATTGGAGTGTATGATTATTTGGCTGCAAGATGTTGATCCCCAGAATTGAGAGAAGGTGGCCTTTGCCAATCTGATCAGCATGTCTGACTTCTGTAGATTGCCAGAAAAGCTTTAAAATGCTCCAGCTACCATTCCTCAGCTTGTACTACAGTGCATTGGAAACCAGGTAAAGGAATACATGCCCATGCTTTTCTGTTAAAATAATGTAATTGTATACTTGGCTGATCATGACACTTCAATTAAATGAGGACTTGCAGGTTAAAGACTGAGTAATGGAAGAGCTAACTCTTTCAGAAGAAAATGAAATATCTGGTTCCCAGTGTGATGGATAAATAAATCTGAAGGAGTAACACCAAATGGAGGTTAAGTTAAACTGCTAGAATGGAAAGCATCACAAGTTCTAATAAATGACAGATTTATGGCGGAACTACTTTTTATCGTATCTTCTTGCTTTTCAAAAAAGCAGAAAACAATGCATTAATTTCTGTAGATGACAAACAGTGACAATGCTGCCATAAATTTTTATTGATTTTAGCTTCCCATGTGATTTTCTGATGTGGCGCTATCCCCTAAGTGGAGATTATAGAATAGGTGCTCCACGTAGCTATATATTCATCTTAACTTTATAACAAATTCAGAAGGCTGCTTTGACACTGTGCCAATGAATCAATGCTTGACTAAGTGGTTCATATTTAGCCAACACTGCACAGCACAAGAGATGCTTTATGATGTTGCGGTTCACACTGCGTATCCTGCTCTTATTGGTCACCGAGGGCAGTAAATGCATCCTCAGACATCCTCGGCAGTTTAGTAATGCCTCTCATCATGGAAACCCATCAGTGTGACGTGTGGGGTACCCAGAGTACTGAGGGATGTCACATCTGCTCTCCAGAGGCACCGGGCTCATTAACTCCTGTTACTGTTTGTCTTAATTGGTGGCCAGGACCCAATGTGTAAAAATAGAGAAAAGCTCAAGCACTGTGATGCCAGAGCATTTTAGAGAGACCGGCTGCTCTCAGTGTCATTTCAGTAATAATTGTGCACCACCACTTAAAGCAACTCGCTCATACAGAAATGGAGTGGTCAAGGAAATTGCGTGTGTGCATGTATATGTGTCTGTGCACATCTGTATAAGTGTCTGTATGTGTGTGTGTGTGTGTGTGTGTGTGTGTGTGTGTGTGTGTGTGTGTGTGTACGCCTGTATGAGTTCTCTGCTGCAGGGAAAAAACATTTACGCTGAAACAAAAGCAGAGGACTCCTCCCAGCTTGTGCTCAGACTCAGACTCATCTCAGGAGGTGAGTTTATGCATTCACCATTGAAATGCTGGTGATCAGAACTTCAGGGTGTATGACTGAGACAAAAATACCGGCTGTAGGCTCCTGTAGGTCTGTGATTGACGTGAGATCGCTTATGTGAACTCAGGGGTGCCCTGGTAGTGACAGAACTGTACAGAGGAATGAATCACTTCATTTTCAATGGCCCTCATACTTGCAGTGGCCATGTGCTGCATGTGTTGCCCTCCACACTTTACTCTGAATTAAAAGCTGTGAAAGTCCTGAGCACTTGATGGCTTAAAGCCCTGCGTGTGAAAACACTCCAAATTGCAGTTCTCACACCCTTCTCAATGCGATAATCTTTAGCATGTGGGCCATTCCATACCAGCTCAACCAAAATGGGGGTAAACTGTTTGCCATCTTTTTGCTAGATAAATTCGCCCTGATACATCCAAGAGAAGCTATAGGCAGTCCTCCCTAAGCAGGGTTATAGTTATCAAACTACTCCGATTTACATTAAATTCATTTAGCAGACGCTCTTATGCAGAGTGACTTCCAGCACAAAAGAACAGAAGTGTATTTATTTGAGATATAAGCAGAGTTATAGTTATCAAACTACTCCTATTTCCTGATAAAGACAGCCTGTACTGGTGTCATAAGATAATGTATTCTCAGAGACTACAGCAGCTTTTGATACTTGACAGTATCGGCAATGTTAGATGCGTAATACCTTACCTTTTAAACTTAATTTTGATAATGCACCTTTGCAAGAACTCTGTGGTTTTGTGTTTCTCTGAAAGCAACTAGAAGAGGCCAAATGAGCATCTTTGATCTCATATTTGTATACCCTCTTAAAGAGCTCCTCAAGTTACTCTTTGTTTGCTAAGAGTGGAGTAGATGTCCTGTCCTCCAGGTCATCTTTAGCATATTTGAAGAGGTTCATGATGAATTGAAAACCCAGAATCTGCTATGCTTTTCTTTTATTTTCTGAAACTTTATATTCTTCTGAACTGTTTAGAGTTGAGGTCTGTCAACTCCAAGAACTATTACATTTGCTAGATATTTTTGGGAGACTATTTTTTAGGGACACCATGTTACTTACGCAATATTTACCTACTCCATGCCCCCAAAGAATGAAAAGAAGATTTCACAAGCACCTGACCTTTGCCTGGCCCCAGCTTGAAGGGGATGTGAATATGAGTTGATATGAGTGCACACAAAGGTGTAAGATATTTTTGTGGCAGAAGCAAAGAAGCATTAATAGGGCTGATACGAAATGACTCTTGTAGGACAAAATATGGCTGAGTACTTCACAAAATCTATTTGAGAAAAACATGAACATATAAAACTGTACTTGACCATACTTGTATGCTATCGGTCTGCATCCTGCTCTTCAAATCTGCTTGACTTGTTTTCCTGGCTCTCATTGATTTGTTTTGTGCTCTCTTAACTTTTTTTTTTTTAATCTCATACAAACAACAGCCCCTGTGCTTGGCTCCCAGTTCACAGAGCTGCCGGTACCAGGCTGCACCTCACCGCCGAGCGCGGGTGGGTGATACCTCAGCGGAAACGAGCGGCTTTCTGCGAGGGAAACCCGAGTTGGGCTTCTTCGGGGAGGGGAACGCTCCGCGCCGGTCGGTGGGCACGCTTCCTGACCCGCGGGGGGGTCTGCCGCGTGAGAGCTGTCATTTCCTCCGCCCGGTGACAGCTCGAAGAGGATGTGACCTTTGGCTCTCTCACATGCGGCTCAGGGACCGGGCGGCAGTCACCCATGGTTAGCGTCACTCCGGCGGAGGCTCAGTCATTCCCCCTGCGGGTAGATTCTCGGGCGTTTGTGCTTTCCCGTACCTCACGTCCTTCCTTTAGCGTTCTGAACATCCTAATGAGAGGCAGCTGGTAGTAAGGTTGCCACCTGGGCAGTATTTTAGCAGCCCGGTAAAACTAAAGGATTTACTTCCTATATACATTTCTGTTCTTTTGTGCTGGAAGTCACTCTGGATAAGAGCATTTGCTAAATGAATGTAATGTAATATGTTCAATGTCCCAGTATATTTGGAACCATGTTGACATTGTTAAAATATCATAAGAATTATTATAAGTCCATATAGTTTAGGTATCATTTCAGAACTGCGATGACAGGAAATTTCATGTTTTTGAGTACATGTTCAAATATAATACCACAGGACTCACCGTGTTACGGCATTGGGTTTTCTCAAAGAAGTGAGTCATTAACTTTCCCAGACAAACTTTGCAACCTTGGGTTCGTACTAAACAACTGAATGCTCGTCAGGATATATATCTAACAGAGGGTGTTGTGCTAAATTGGCTAAATATCTGTTACAGCAATAACAGCTGCTGTTCAGCCAGGGTTCAGCCACCAGGCTCACTGAATCTGCTTGCAAAAGAATATGCTGAGATTATGTTTTTGTAAAATTTCAAATTATAATTTGGGACAGGCTAAACATCTCTGTAAAAATTGGCCATGAAATGGTTCTGGCAGTTCTATAAAGTCCATCCAACAAAACTTCCACATCACAATGTATAACCAATGCAAATATAATAAGCTGAGCTTCCTTACAGATTCCTTTTAGGGACCACAGTTCCTCATTGAATTCTATCCAGATGTTCATTACCTTTACAGGACAACTAATTGTTTATTGAAGACAATCTACAAGTACTGTTAGAAATTTTATCCTCTTTTGCCCAAACAGAATGACTCAGAGGTTTGTGTTTATCTCCAGGTTTGCTGGTGGTTTACATAAACACACCAGTGTGACACCTGTATGTCTGACGACAGATCTTAATGACTTTCTTCATTATGAGCCCTCATTAGGAGAGCTGGGTCCCAACGATGCTGTAATTTGATAAATTATATGAAGATGTAATAACCCAGAGGCTCTGTAATTTAATCCTGTAGCACTTACGTCTGGGAAAGGGCATCACACAGATTCATTACTGACTTTGAACTTTGACTTTGGGCTTTGTGAATGTCCCTACTGCTGGTATGCACTTTATGTGTCTTTGAGGATTTTCAAAAAAAATACCTCTTTGACAGTTCATGTGTAGTTATATATTTTATATATATATAATATACATATATATATGCACACACATATATACATACACATACATGCTGTGTGTTCTTACACACAGGTATTCTCTCCATATTTCAAACTGTTTTCACATGTAGTGTTAATATATATTTCTCAAATGTAACCATTTGGAATCCAAGTACTGGTAGTGTTACATTTTGTCAAACATGACTCATATTATTTTCAAACTGCTGGTAACAGTTTCTTTCAGTCAGTGAAACAAAATCAAAGAAATCAGTGACAAAAACTGATTTGATTAATGTAATTAACATGAATATGCTGCTGCACGGTAGTATTCATTTTAGATAAAAGGTGTGATTAGAAGCAAGGAATGAGCAGGTAGCCTTAAATATTAATACCAGACACTTAATACTACTTTAACACTTTCTATGTTGCTCATCTGGAATAAAAAATTTGTCATGGCAAAAAACTATGTGGTGTTAAATATGTTATGGACGGGTTAGGGTTGGTTAGGAGTAGGGTTATGGTTATGGTTAGAGTTAGGGTCATGAAAGTTATGAAGCATTAAATTTGTCATGGAGGGTCACAGTCAAAACTGCTTCACACATGAATCAAGAGATCCATCCAAACTGATGTCATCAAAGTGACAAAAAAGGCTATTTTTAATTTCATTTTTAATGCATCCATCTCAAATGCTAAATGGTGAGTGACCTATCGGCTTTGCTAGAGGCTAATTTGTTAACAGGTCAAGCAGCAAATGCAACCACCAGATCTTTTATTTGTTTCTAATTATAACTGTATAAAAATGATTTACATGGATGCAGATGTATGATGAATGTCCAACAGCGGCATAACGATATTTGCCATAGCAAAAATGCAAAGCATCTCCAATGGACACAAAACTTGGTCAAGCCAAAGACGAACCACAGTTTACTGCTTTACTGTTCTCTGCTTAAAAACTATTGACTGAAATCGGCCTCTACAAATTGGTGTCACCAAGCCATAATGAACTGGGGTATATGTCCAGAGAGAGCAAACATTTCCACCATTCACAGACTCATGGGACAATGAATCAATACAAAGTACTTCCACAGTGGTAATTTCTAATTGATTATTGTATCATGGTTTGCTTGTTTTGATTATGCTTGAAATAGCAGTGGGTATGCCCTGTGTTTTACATGGCTGTAGCATTACTACTAACATAATGTCATCTATGATGATGGGTAACAAAATTTGTCCAGAGCAAAATTAATACAGAGAAGAGAAAGCAGCTAAGAGCCAGACACACTGTAAAACGAGCCCAAACCATAATGTCTTGCTTTGCCGAAGTGTTATATATAGTGGGTAATTCAGTGTTAGGGTATAGTGCGTGTCTGCTAGAGTCGGGCGGTTACGTTCATATCTGTCAGGAATCTGCTTTGACTGAAGGCGCAGCGTGAGCCCTCTGTTGGTGCATTCACACCAGCAGATGATGGGGGGGTGGGCGACTCCGACATGAGCTCCACAATTAGCACATGCTCCGCGGCCGAGCCACGGGCGCCGAGGAGAGCCGCGGAAACGGACCGCATGTCACCGCGCAGCCACGGGACTCTTTCCCAACATGGTGACAGAACGGTTAACTGCGCATTGACATTTATGCTGTGGCCAGCTTAACAGCCGGAGCCCCGGGTCCGGGGAGCGCAGAGGAAACTGGCAAAACCGCACAGGGCTGGACTCTGATGGAGCGGGCTGCGTGTCTCAGAATCAGAGCGACAGCATGTGAGAATCAGCAACAGCAACAGAAATGATGGTTCTGTTGTTTCTGCGAGGAAAAAAAGAGGCATTTCTAGAATAAATTGCTTGGCTCCATTTACGTCATCCATTACAGACCAGTAAAACTAGCATGGAGCTTTTTTTCTTTGATCCACTTCGTTACCAAAGTAAACACGGTGATCTACATGTTTCACTATATGTGCAACACGAGAAATGTGTTAAGTAGCCGTTAGCCAGAGGGAGGCAACATTTAACAGATGTTAGCTCTGTGTGGTGATGAAAGGGACATTATCTGCTTTGTGTAATAACTGTTGCTCACCTCACAGAGAGCCAGAGAGTGTCTACATCTTGTTTCACAAGTATTTTGACAAGTAAGCAATTATATTTCTTTTCTTTTTTTTTTAATATAATCTGGGGGATTCCATGCATGCAGTTTTACAAGACTAAAGCTGTCATGACCTTTGAGCACAGTCTACTCAAAGGGCTTGACAGCAGCATCCAAACCAGAATGTGAACCAAGATGTAATGTCTAGTACCCTACTGCTCCACATGAAAGGGTACTTATACATAGCCGTTTACTTTGCAGTTAGTGCTGTTTATTCTGTGCTTTTAGAGGCAGGTGATTCTAAAGACAGGTGGAAGTGAAGCTGGAGATCTCATTTGTGTGGTTTTCACCTTCAGGCCAAACTGTTGGTAATGCACAACACAGAACTATTTGGACATCTGAGCTTTCTTTCTGACATCCAAATAACCCTGCAGTATGCTTCCTGTAAAACTGAATTGCTCTTCCAATAAAATTTTGAATGGATCAATAACTCCAATTGTGGCCCTGGGACTAGTCAAATGTAATAGTACAGTCAAATGTTCTGAAGGCATATGCCTCAGAAGTATATCTCAGGACAACAAATAGACAACATCTATGACATCATGTGCTGAAGATGGTACGACGACTTTACAATTTCTGTTAAATCAATTTTACATTCAAAAAAAGTGAAAATGGCATTTGCACTATGGAATGACAATTTTCAATTAATCCAGTTATTAAAATTAGAAACACATCAAGTGTAAAACATGACTTTGGTAGAAAAGTCTAAGGGGGAATAAAAAATAGACATGTCTCATATTATCAGTTTTGGACAATGGATGGGGTAAATATACATGGCTTACTACTCTGAGTTGAGCCTTACAAACTCACATGAATTTACAATATGATAGCTGCTAATACAATGGCAGGCAATTTAGCTGCACAAGCAAAGAATTCATCAAAAAGCATCTAAAAGAAAGCTGCTGTCTAAAAAATAAAAGTTATTGGTGTACCATAAAATAATTCTTTACTGTATGTACCTAAGCTAGATATCCACTTCAGTTTTGTCATTAAGTATTTTAAAGTCAAATCCAGGCAAAATCATCAGCCAGTCACAAAACAGCCAGTTTCCCTTGGACTTACAGTCTTACAGGCCTACTCTTGGTGCCTTTCATATTACATATCAGAAGTAAGAAAGTGTTTCAACTGATATTTTTCAACTGTTTTTTTAAGCAGGAAACTTCAGCAGTTAACTTCTATTCCTCCATTTAGATGTGGAGACTTTTTATGGAGAGAAGAAAATTAAATGAACAAAAACAGAAAACTTTAGAAACAGTTGAATAGTTGAACTGCTTTCACCTGAGGTGTTGAATTATGAACCCCCCTGTGTTCCAACCGCCTTAGGAGTGAAACAGCCACGATATCAAGGTGCGCAGTGCTTTATTAAGAAAGGAAATTAATTAAAATGATTTAACAGAGATATTATCAGCTCAGATGATAATGTGTTGACTGTCACCAGGGTGTATCATTACACAAACTGACTTATGGCGAAACCTAACTTTCTTCGCTGTAGATTAGAACTTGATTAACTTCTGCAGGCAGATGTAAATCAAAAATGTCATGCTATAGAAGGAGAAAATTGGATGGATATTACCATTTTCCCACCTGAATCAAAACAAAGGGACAGCGAGTTTTGACGAAGAGAGAAGTGAGACAGGGACAGCTTGAGAGATGATTTGACAATTATCTATGGAAGCTGTTAGGAGATAGCCATTCTAACTCTGAGACACGCCATACCTCTGCTTCAGGAAACTATTGTTTGGCCCCTGAAACAATTGACGTAAATCTACGAGTGGTGCTTATTTTTCACTGGGCAGTAGCCAGTCTGCTTCCTTTCAGTAACACCCCAATCTTTCTAATCCTTTTCACAACCTGATGAGGACTGCAGCACAGCTAAAATGAATCCCCAAGCTTTCAGATGATGAACAAGTGAACAACAGGTCTAAAACCTGAAGGAGATCCAACAGGAACACCCCTGAAATGCAGCCATAGTAATGCAAATAAATAAATAAATAAATAAATAAATAAATAATTGACATCTGTTGATTTTTAGGGCTGCTGGCATGTATTTGGTCACCTGAGGTCAGCTGTCAATCAGCCATAAGGGCTCTTCATGCTGACATTTTCAAGGTCATGGTCATATTGAGCAGCCTAAAATCTGCAGTGCAAACTGGACAGGGGAAATATGGTGCAGGTTCAGCTGCAATTATTATTAACTTATGTTTCCACCTGAAAAACATGGCTGGTGAAACAGGAGTACATGACAAGAGGAGTTACCCTGGCAACTGTTGTGATATTGTTAAACATTTGACAGATGCACCCAGATGCTAAAATATGGATCCACCCAACTATCAAATCCTAACAACAGGTAACATATCTACAGTACTGCATGATAACATATTTTGACTGATTTACCTTGAACAACATAGTTATCTCTAAAAATCTATGTAGGTTGAATTTATGAGCACCATGGAATGAGCAGGATATTGTGAAAGACCCCATCAAATAAAACAGCTTGCAGTTGCAATTTGTTGACTGTGAAATCTAAATAAATTATCAATCCTATTCTGTCTTATTCCAATTTCAATCCAATATTAAATCAGTCTTAGGATGTCTCTCACTTATATATGTTCTTCTGCCCCCTAATAATAAATCAGCTATATAAAACTATATTTTAAATTTTTACTTGCACACAAGGGTTCACAGTTCAGTAGTACTTACTCATAGATCCTCTCATCGTGTCATTTAATATAACACTAAATCTGGGCTTCAGACATCCTCATCCACTTTCATTTAATACATTTAACATAACACTGATCGTTTGTCTCTTTGCCACCATTTTTTCAGTTTATTTTATTTCATGCCTTATTTTACATAATACCCCATGACATATCACGACAAACCAAGCATGCTGTTGACCTGGGATGTAAGGTTCAAAGTGGATGAATCATTGATTTTTTTTTTTATTATTTAAATCAAATATTGTGCCTGTTTTTATTGCTTTGCCTTTTGGGTTTGATGGGTTGATTTAAATAATAATCTTGGAGCACAGCTAGATATGGAGTGATTCTCATAACCTTTTTTTGGTAAATACTGGAAGTTTTTGGCTCCCTACCCACAGTGCACAAAAGAGATAAATGATTTGACTCTTAGGAAATGGCACATAGATGAGTTTCAGATGACTTAATTGCTATATCTAATCTTTTAAAGATTGAGCTATAATGTGCTAATTGAGCACAATTGGCTGAATTCGTATTAAAATCTAATTGAGCTGATTTATTCTCAACACGCAGCACTGTGATGGAGCAAACATCTGTAATAACCCATTAAACCGTAATTACACCACACTGAAATCTGAAACACGCAAGGTTTTTACACTCAATTCTAGGCAGAGATTATGTTCTTTATGATGTCTGATTCTCGCTGTGCCGGATTCCTTTCCAGCATTTATCTACAGAAGTTTAGTTTATATTTAACTAATCAAGATTAGCTGCTTCGACTATGAACCATTTATCACTCTGTGGCTCACCTGCAAAAACGTCTTCATTATTCCAAGCTAACAGGGTTTGCGTTTTCTGTGCGGGAGCTTTAAATTGCAGTACAGCGCCATCTAGGGAAGAAAAGAAATCCTGCAGAATTCAAATCGAATTACCCGTGTGCCGTTTGGGAATTATCCTCATTAACTTCATTTCCTAATTATTTATTTTGGGTTATTTGTTACAGCAAGCATATTTATCTTGATAATTTGTGTGAAAAATTGTCTGTCAAGGCTAAACATTAATTAGTACTGATGCTCACCCTCTGTTGTGACTAATAGAAATTTACAGAAGACAAATATCCGGCATCCAACCAATTTTTAATCTGCTAAATAAATAACAATACCCCATTAAGCAGCAGACCACCCCAGACTTTCTGATGCCACAGCTGCTGTCAGACTTCATAGCAACATCATCAGAATTAAGCACATGGAATTTCATGCTTATGAGGCAGACTGAAAAACCAACCACAAGGGTTCATGACATCAGCATATCAGTTTCAGAAGAAATTAAATTCATCTGGGGTTCTTTGGGGGGGCAGCCTTGAGATACTGCATTCTGGTGAGTTCCTAACTATGAATATACCACAAAGCAAGAACATTTCTAAATTACAAATCTGTAAAATCAGTTGAATCCTTTGTGCACCCAGATGCTCAGTTCTCCAGAGTAATTGGTTCTGAGGCCATGCACAGAGCTTGACGAACACCATGTACTTTGACCTTGTAAGTAAGGCTGTAGGTGAACTTCTGCAAGAATAAACTACTGCAAATGCAGGAAGTGTGTAGCTGAAGTTTCTGTCAATGGGCATGTTTGGAACCGTAGATATTAACCTGATTTAGCAACCATTTTTCTTTTCCAGGCTTACTCACAATAAGTTTGTATGCAAACTAAAAGCTAAATATTTGGTTCTAGGAACTGGATCCCAGCATTGCTTGCAAGTTCATACTACATATAACACAGCCACCAATAGACACCAATTCCAGCCTTATGGAGTCTGTTTCCACCACATGCAAATATGCAAGTATGGCTTGGCCTACTCTGAAAACTTCCAAAATCTTCACTGTAAAAACCCTTTAAAACTGCAGAACAATAGCAGCAAAGCAAATTAATCTTTTTCTAAGTGAACACAAGTGGCAAAAGTGGAATATAGAAAAATTCTGAAGATGATGATCGCAGCCCTGAATCTCAAAATAAAACCAATCCTCTCCATTTATTGTTGCCTTTGTTTCCAAACATGCACACTATCAATTAATACAATAACCAGGCTGTCAGGTTTAATCAGGAACCCACACCAGTTGAACTCACCTGTTTAAGATTAGTAACTTTACCTTAGCTCTTAATCAACTCACTAGCAATGGTTGGTGTTTAGATGTCACTCCACTCTCTGCACTCATTTACATCTAATTGTGATGTCATAATTGTCAGAAAGCTGTGAGGGATTATAGACTATCAATGAAAGATGGATACGCCTGCTGTGATGATGCCCACTTAACTGATTAGCTAAAGAACTCAACAAAACCAACAACAAGCTGCAAGCAGGTGTGTCCTCCTAGGTGTCACAATGAAATTAGACATAACTCCTCCCACGATATGGCACTTTTGCTTCTGCCATTATTCATTTAATTTTCAGTAAACTAACTTACAACTTGCCTTGAAATTCTAGCTAAATATGTTGAGTAAATGTTTTCTTTTCTAAGTACCAGGATCATAATCATTCTGTTGGTTCCCATTGTATCTATAAAAAATAAATTTGATTTCATTGAGTGATTGTTTTCTGAAATTGATTTAACATGCAAATGCTGATGTTTTAGAGACTGTTATGTTAAGTTGCCAACAAACAGCACATGTAAACACATGAAAATGAGACAGATTTTAAACAACAGCGTTTATTTTTCTGAGTGTTCAAGTCCTTGTACTGCTCTACATTATCACCTTTTTCAATATCCAACAGGAGCAATGCACCAATATCTAAAGATTTTTATTATTATTTTTAAAATTTTCATTGAATATTTATTGTTGAAATAACTGTTTCCTCATTGCTGTGTTCACCTGTAACAACAGCACATGAGGGAAATAAAGAACAGAGAAAATATATGTGTAGCAAAATGGAGTGATACTGATAATGCATTTACACAAGCAGTAATAAATGACATTTAAAATGAAATAAAGTACAGAGAAAAAAAGAATGAATTGAATTGGTTATGAAAAAAATCACATACATATATCAATGCACTTGTGAACAATTTTTGTTTGTTTCACCCATGACAATCAATAAAATAAGACAGACAAAAAGAAACAGGATGTAATGTCTTGAGTATTCCACCAGAGGTCACTATATTTACATACCAGTAAACCTTGGGTGTAAAAGCAGGCGAGGATTCGAGATGTACATTGTTAAAATGTAAATACACTTCAGAAGTCACAATAAATGCAAATTAACTCCCATTTCACAACAACGTGTGTGGGATACCACAAAAAAACAGTACAGTACAACTGTAAGGACTAACAACCTTGAAAAAGGATGAATTCTGAACAAAAAAATACTCACTGTATAAATCAAGGGGAAAAACATCGGGGTACAAGACATGAGAGAATTATTTTTGATGACACAGCAAACCAAGGACTCCCTGTGGTCAAAAGATAATTTTCAACTTCCCACACCGGTTACACAGAAGTGTTTCAGTAATGCAGCCACAATTTTAAATGTTCTTATCACGCTACATATAAAAAATTGTTACTTTGAATTCACGTCCAATTTGACCAACCGGGAAAAACAAGAGGACTCTTAAGTGAGACTATCAGTACATCAAGGATGTGAATGTTGCTCTAATATACAAAGGCTCACACTTGCAGGGCTCGTGCCAGAGGAACAATCAGTGTGTTGGACATGTCTACACAACATCCATGAGGCTACTGTGTATAAAAATGCAGAAAAGATGAAGGTTTCAAACTATTATCTCATGATGAAAATGATGCATTCTTACACTATGAATATTTTTTTTTGCAGTTCACGCAGCATTAAAAATAGCCACTTCAACAATAACACTTTAAACAATAATTCTTTAAAGGGTAAAAGTACATCAGTTGAGAACTGGCAAATAAAATCATCTGAATAAGGTAAAATCATTTCTATACAAATTATGCTGCAGTATTGGCCATTTTGAAGAACCAGGGTTGTATTTAAGGTAAATGGAGCCATTCACATAAAATGGCTTGTAATTATATAAAGATGGAGATGTCAAAATGGCAAGGGTGCCAGTGGCGCTAATTTCCATCACCATATAATCTGTACGTATTATATTATTAAAGAGCCCTCCTTTTAACCTCTCTTCAGCACCAAAAAGACCCTTCATATTGTCCCATAGCATACCATGTCATGCAACCGTTTTCAAAAGGAAATGTTGCTTTTCACTTTGTGCACATAATCTGCTCCCTTCTCATTGGTTGAAAGTCCATCTGTCACGTCTGAACCAATCACGAACGTAAGCATACGTCGAGAAAAGCAACATTCCCAAACAGTTTTGTCTATACTGTATATGATGCACAGATTCGCTGATCTTTATATCAGCAGGGTATCCCACCCCATTTACTGAGTCCACCACGTGGGACTATCCACATACTATAGTTCTCATGCAACGTTTCGAAACAAACATGACATCACCGGTGTGTGCATGTACAGTCAGTGCAGGGAGCTGTGTGATTACAGTGAGGTCAATGTAAAGTCAGCTTGATCACCTCAGCAAGCACTGACACAGTGGCTACCAGCTGCTCGAATAAACCTTGTCACAGGTGGAAAATTCTTTAACCCCTTCAGTTACATTCTGTGACCCTGAAATTGTCAGTAAGCCCTCTGCTGTAAGGAGAAGCAGTACGAAAAATGCATATATGTACTACTACCTTTGAGATCAACAGGTGACCAAACGATCCACATATCGTAAAAATCAGTGAATCTGTGCAGAATCTGAACAGGCCTGATCAGGACATTTGTTTAATGTGGATCCTATCCATCTATTACCAAACCAGGCCTCGCAGGTGTAATGTAATGAGGTTTTTCATATAACACAGAGGAGGGGCTGATGGAACACAATTTTGAGCATGACCTTGTTAGTGTTTTCCTAATGGAGAAAACAAATGCAGATGGGGGTTATGTTTATTACATGATGGATTTGCTTCCCCCCCCCTCAGCTTGCTAATCAAGAGCAAGATGCATTTATTCAGGTGTTACCCAGGATTAGCAAGGATTACCTGCCCTCCGAGTAGTCCTGGAGTATTAACATCCTGTGAGGAAAGATGCTTTTCTTGCTGTCACTCATGATAGTATTCTTTCTTGGATGGTACAGTGAAATAAGAGGTGAGAAACCATTAATGTATTACCCAAAAAGTATCCTGCAATAAAAAGATAATATTTTACCCAAGATCAGCTATGAAACTATTTTGCAGACTTTTGTTGAAAAGATGAATATTTTTCCCAAATTTTGGTGATGTGAATACTTACTTTCAAACAGTCACTGCTCATTCAGAACACGTGGTCTGTGCTGGTTGTTCTCTTTCTGATAGCATGGCATCTGCTCTGCAAATACGATTTTAGCTGATGAAGAGGCCTGCTTATATTGGTCTTTGTTGCCACAATCATTTAAAGCCAAACTGCTGGCCGAGATGCCAGTTCTTTGGGCTGTTCTGCGGATTGCTGAGCTGGCAGCATAAGTCAAAGACGTGCCCAAGGATGGCTTTTGTCTACACCCATCAAGTGCATGGTTCTTCAATGACCTGCAATCATTTTCAAAGCCCAGAACTTCTGCTGGGTCAGGAAGAGATGCTCGCTGTGGCAGAGACATTATTTATCAGAGGCAGGACCATGACCAGTGTCATGTTCCTGTACCAGTATCTCCAGTTCCATGTCCACTTTAACTCACAGCACTAGAAAACTGAGAGGGATTTCAAACTTCCTGACTAATGTGTCTTTATCACACACCAACACACTGGCAAGTGGTTATCAGTGCTCTGTTCAGTGTAAATTTGGGAGTCCAGGCTGGAGTCTGAAAGCATACACAGATTGTTTATAACGGACCAGATCCTCTGACCCCAGAGCTGCGTTCGGGACCTGTGAATCACCGCGGGACTCCTCTCTTTGAATTTAGGAAGAAACGCAAACGCCCACAACGTTTCCCTCAAAGTCAGTGCCTACAGTTCAGTTTTTCACAGCACTCTCCTCACTGTTCACTTATGATTGCGGTTTAAGATCTTCACAGATTACAAAAAAAAAGACATCATTGGTTGCTCCCTCTCCGGACGTTATAAAAACACCAAGGAAAAGAAAACATTCCCTCGGTTATGGCGCGAAAATTCACAAAAAAGAAACAATCACAAACGCTACCGCAAAAGGTGTTTGCCACAGCATTCCGTGGCGTAATAAATACTGAACATAAATAATTCACTAGTACCTGAGTGGGGACTCATAGCACCTCTGTGAGCCTGGCCGCCGGGCTGACAGACCGCCGGGCCGCCAGCTCGGTCCCTTTTTCCCTCTGAAACTCAGAAACAACACACGTCCAAAGGGTACAAGTTTCATAGTGCAAATTAGCCTCTTCGTGTGTGTACAGGCGAGTGGTCCGTTCCCCCCTCTACTTTGCCCCGGCGATGGCATGAGGCTTTGGAAGGACTGGGGGTTGCCTGGGTGCAGGTCTAAGAGAAAGGGAGAGAAGAGTTGAATTATTAGTACATTCTCGCATGTGCAAAATGACAGGCAGAAAGAGTCCTCAATGAACGAAGCTGCAAAAACATCTGACAGATGTGTCCACTCTTTTGCCCTCATTTTGATCATGCCCCCAGATATGAAGCAGAGGTCGTAAGAAGGCAAGTTGCTTTCGCTCCATCAAAAGGAGATGAGTGCAAGATGCTCAGAGGCACAGTGAACAACCTCAATGAATTACCAGTACACTGGTGAAGTGAATCTTGAGAAACTGTGTTTTCAGACTCAGACATTTGCCCATCTGATGTCACTCTAATGTCCTCCATTGCTGGTGTCTAAGCAATAAAGCACTTCCAAGTTACTTTGCATCAGCTTTCTGAGTAAATGAAGCCGGCTGTATGAATAAACTGCAACAGATGTAAAACTGTGTGTGTTAGGAGCCACCCAGGATCAGAGCGTTTGCTAACAAACTGTCACAATGCTTTTGTTTAATGGGTATTTTCCCACCAGATTCACTCACAGCTGAGTTCCATTTGGTGCATTTTCTACATGTGCAATGGGTACAGTTCACAACATATTGCATCATTTTTCTTTCAATGTAGTTTTCCATTTTTTTTTCAGACCAGGGAAATGTAAGTGCAGATTAATTCATTAGGAAATGAAGGTTCGTGTGTTTAGTACACTTGTTGATGTGCCTAGATGATGGAGAATACAGACATTCTTCTCTGTGATCTTGCTTTTCCTGTGTGTTGCATCAACAATTAGCTGTAGCAGAAATGGAAGAAATAAAAGGTGTTGCAGGTAGGTGCACCTCACACTAAAATGTTACTTGATGACACCATGGTTTGATGGTTCAATGCTTCATTTGCATTTGAGCCTGTATGTGTTTTCTGAACCAAAATCACAAACTCTAAGAGTCCAGTTTTGGTCTGAAACCACCCCTCTTCTGGTGTGATTATGTCAGTGTCATGGCTTTGTATATAGACCAGCTCCAAACAAACTGAACTGCACTACTTGAATCAGGCAGTCACACAAACTGTGTGAATGTGCCCTTGTACACTGCACTGCAAAGTACTTCAAGCAAGCTGTACTTATGCTCACATTCAACCAAAGCTTATCAGGGAACTTTAACTTTCTAGTTTAACTTACACTTCTTGGCTGGTTAGCTTACAGTGTGAGGGGTCCTGTCCTGGCCTTATGCTTACCTGGACGGCTGTGTGACGGGGGGTACAGGCCTGGGGACGGTGGGAACGCTGGGAATGGGTATGGGCACGGGGATTCGGGCGCCCACGGCAGAGTGACTGCGGCCCAGGCGGGACCCTCGCCCCAGGGGGTCTGCGGGCAGGGGTTTCTGGGGCGGGCTGGGCTTTTCGGGTTCCTGAAGGAAAGACCCAGTCATTACATTACATTACATTATTACATTACATTATTGTCACTTTAGCAGACACTTTTATCCAGAGCAACTTACATAGAGTTACACCTTTTACATGTCATACATTTATACAGATGGATGTTTACTGAGGTAATTGTGGGTGAAGTGCCTTGCCCAATGGTACAACAATGTGCCTCAGTGAAGAGTCAAACCAGCGACCTTTTAGTTATACCCCTTACCACTATGCTACGCTGCCGCCCACTGTGAGCATATACTCACAGAAGCACAAACGGGCCGATACAGAGCCGTTCCCTGGGCTGGAGGTCTGCAGGTGTACCACCAGAGGGCGCTGACAGTCTGTCGCATTGCCTTTTACGAGCCAGGGATTGGTTTGTTCGCTGTGCTCACCGTGCCACTGCTGGCAGACGTTGGCTCACTTTGGAGACGCATGTGACCAAAAGTTGTCATCTGTAACTAATGCTATCCGTGTGTGTGTGTGTGTGTGTGTGTGTGTGTGTGTGTGTGTGGGGGAGGTGATGAGGTAATGACCAGGGCCTGCTGTGTTTATCCCAGCTGTTTTGCATCGAATCACTGAGAATTGAGAAAATCCTTCGGCTTTAGCCACGGAGAAGTGCCAATCTTCAGAAAGCCCCCCTGCACCGCGTTTATAATGAAACAGCCAAGCATTAAATTTGATCCGTTTTCGCGTCTGTGATTCAGCTGAAGAGGCTGTCTGCCATTTTTTTCTTGCGAAATGCATAATTACTCCAGCCAGACTGCTGTACCCAAACCCTCTCGACGCTCGGCGTTTATCACGCCCGGAGAACGAAGGAGAGGAAGGAATGATCTACACTCCGCTGCTCCGGCAGAACGACCCTCTCTTCTGTACGAGCGATGTCATTGCACTGTTGCGGAAGAAGCGTGTCACGAGTGCTGGTGCATTATGGGTGCTCTGGGCTGCACTACAGGACACGAACCTGTTCCACGGCAGACAGGGTAGAAGATAAAGGGGTGTTTCTGTGATGCTATTGGCCGGTTCTGACAGCAGACATTCTGAGGCAGCGTGTGGCACTCTCCTCCACCTCACCAGCCCAGGATTCCCGCGTTCCGTGGCGGGCATTGTGACATCACCTCTGAGGCCACGCTGGATTCCGTCCTGCTCTCCCGCCAGACGAGCAGCTGCAGCATAATGTCTGGAATCCCTTTGACTCAATCCGCTCCCATTTAGTTGAAGCGGCAGGGGAGCTGTTTATTCTGGCTTGTTAAATGACACAGTTGTGTGACACATCCGCGGCATTAACCGGTTTGCACTTAATGACTCCTGCTTGCCTTAAAGTAACGTCTTCGGAGACTTTGCTGTGCAAATGCTCCCCGCTCCAAATCCAGGTAAATGAGAGAGGGCTCAACGTTGTTTATATGAAGTCGTAATTAGCTGCGTATGAGATGCACGGTGGCTTTTCCAGCCTCGGTTCCGGCGTTTCGCCCGGATCCCCGTTACCGGCAGGGTCGTTTGTAAAGCTGACTTCACAGGCAGGCCTGCGGTCCCGATCCAATTAGCACTGCAAAAATTTTCAGGAGCACGGGTTCGGGACTGTGGGGACTGTGAGGTGCCCCGCGTCTACCTGCCGAACGGCCCCCCCTCTCGCCTCGGCTGCAGGCTTGATTAGGCCGTAATCAGAGCCATGCTGTGTGCGTTAGAGAGAGGCCAGGGACAGCTAATGGCCTTGCTTTTTTTTTTTTTTTTCCCAAACGCGACACTTCCATCTTCAGTTCAGGGTTTGTTTACCTCTGAGCCTGAGAGATTAGAACTCCACTTGGCGGGCCCAGTACCCTGCTGTAACAGCGTTCATTTTAGCATAACAGATGTTCACAAAAGGAAGCCTCTCTCATATCTGTCTGGTTCATTATTTTCCTTGTGTCCACATTTTGGAAATCTATGCATCTATGCATTCACACAGCAGAAAGAAAAGTACCCCCTTTGATTTAGTCTTTTTCAAATGTACTTGAACACACACCCATAAAACATGTCCCATGAAATGTGGCCATTTTATGATTTTTTTTACAATCATTTACACGTATAATATACAACCATGTGAATGTGAACATAAAGATGTTACTGCATGCTTCATGAACCAGCTGAGAGAGACAATGCAATGAAATACAATGTCATAAAAACATAGTTTCAACGTCATGAAAGCCTCAATAGTTTTTCATCAGTGGTCATTTAAACAGCACACAGAGAAAAGTGTATGTGTGTGTGTGTATGTATGTGTGTGTATGTGCGTGCGTGTGTGTGTGTGTCTGTGTGTGTGTATGTGTGTGTGTGTGTGTGCAAGCGTGTGTATGTGTGTGCGCGCGTGTGTGCGTGCGTGTGTGTGTGTTTTCTGCACGTGCAGTACCTCTTCCCTCCTGTAGGTGTGCTGGCGAGGCAGGGTGCAGAAGGGCGCTTCTCTCGACGGGGAGTGGCTGCACGTGGGCGGAGCCCTGTGTGGGGGCGGGGCAGGGGGCGGGGTCAGGGGATGGGGTGGCTGATGTGGACAGGCTGGTACTGGGGGAGTCGGCGCAGGCTGTGGGAGGGGAAGCCCGGAGAGGGGAGCAGAGGCTCCACACTCAGGTGAGCTGGCTGTAGAGAGACACAACACAGAGCCGTCAGCTTCCTGTCAGAGGCAGAGATATCCCTCCCCTCCTCCCCTCCCCTCACACCCCGCCCCGCCCCTCCCTGTTTCCTGCACCTGTCTCCTGAGATAAATCAGTTCGCCCTAGCGTGTGCGTTTCCTCAAAATCCCCCCTGATACGCGCGGAGGAGCCGGCTAACCGGGCAAAGCAGATGCTGCCTCTTATGAGTGCGCCTCACTTCACCTGAGCCGGCTGGCCTGGATGGGCTCTGACACGGGCTCAAACCGGCTCAATCCGGCCGCGCAGGAGCGTGAGAGCGAGAGCCGCGGGGACGGGCGCAAAGCCGCTGCCCCGCTCCGCAGCACGGAGAGGAAGAGAGGGGGGCGCTGACGCATCTGTGCCGGAGAACGTGACGGATCACCTGCCCTGGCGCATCTCCCCGCCCCCCGCCCCCATACCCCCGGCTCTGCTCTGAGCGGAGCGGCGTATTCGTCCTGCTGCCCCGCCTCGGCCTCTCGGCCTCGTCGCACATGCCTGTCAGTTCACACAACTCTTTCCCACTTCACCACCCTCCCCTTGAATAATTCAATTTCGCGCTTCTTCAACCGATACGTTTCTTCCCCCTGCACGCAAACCCATTATTTCCCGTGTATAATTATATTGCGCCATGGTTTCAATTTCATTTCAATGGCAGCTCTCAATTAAGGTTCCAGTATGCTTTATTAAGAATGAGTCTTTAATATTACTTTGGGGCGGGGGCGACTGCACACGTAGATTATTTCTCCAGGGCAGAGTCATCTTGTTTAGGCGATATTTCCTGGATAATCAGGTTCTGGGATGGAAGAAGGCCCGCCCTCCCACTGCCTCTTCCAGCCACAGTGACATAACACAGGATGGCTCCTGTCAGTTGTAGCTCTGGCAGTTTTGGGGTGGGGGGGGAATACTGCAGGCTGGTCATGGGTGAGGTCGCTGGCCGTAATGTGTCCCAACTGCATCTCTCTGATGGCAGGTACCATTACATTATTATTGGCATTTTAGCAGACGCTCTTATCCAGAGCAACTTACATCAGTTACAGTTTTTTTTTCACAATGTTATCCATTTATACAGCTGGCAATTGTGGGTTAAGTACATTGCCCAAGGCTACAGCAGCAGTACCCCCATGGGGAATCGAAACGGCAACCTTTTGGGTCACAAGTCCTGTTCCTTAACCACTTTGCTACACTGCCGCCCCAGTACCATGCAGGTAGCACGCAGAGCTGTCGGTGGTGCAGTAAGAGAGCTAGTGAGCAGACAGTTCATGGCAGGCTGGGCGGAGCTACTCACCTTGTATATGCTGGAGTTCAGGGGCTTGGGTGGACACTGCCTTAAGGGCGATGCTCTGTAGGCTGAGTGTGTTTGGTTTGGGCTGGATGGCCTATTTGGACCCACAGACCTGGAGGAAAACAGCCAGGCGTCATTAATAACTCATGCTCCAAGTGCTGCATTTATCTTGTTCCTCTACCAGCAAACACATCCCTACACAGGCCCCCTGCCATTCTGAGGGACACATTCTAGAGATCCCTGTGAATCTGCAAATTCTGCATTGTACCAACAATAAAGATTTTATGTGCAAAGGGGATTTCTTCCAGACACTAAGCAACCACAGCTTTGGTATTAAAACATTTAATAATGCAAAATATGAGTGATTAGTTTGTTTATTCCAGCAGTGAAGCCATAAATGTGTGCAGTGTAAAATAAATGTAAGAATAAGGTTTGGCACAGGGAACAGAGAGACCAGGAATGGCGAATGGTGCCTGGTACAAAACCGAGGCTGAGAATCACAAAATTGTGAACAGCGAGGGCCTCCTGTATGAGGATTTGATGCATATTAGTCACAAGAGCACCATTCTTTACACCACACCTACTTGACAATGAAAAACGGCTGTGTGGTTGTGCTTCTTTGATTGTTTCAAGCAGCTAAAACCGAACAGTAAGTCTGGATGGAGGAAGGAATATCCTCAGGCGAAGGCAAACTGTACCTTAACTTCTCGATGGTGCTCTTCTTGTTGGTGAAGAGCAGGCGGACCAGAGTCTTCCTCTTGAAGCATACGATGAGCCCGGCAGCCAAAAGCACCGTTATCGTCACCAGGATTGCCACTGTCACACTCCTGCTGTCTGCTGATGTCACACACACACACACACACACACACACACACACACACACACAGACACACAAAATGAGCATCTAATGAACCATTCCAGTATTTTGACGGCAGCTTAGCTGCCCGCTCATCCGTGGCTGTCTCTCTTCTCTCCGGAACCTTCTACAGCGGCGTAAGCAGCAGGTGCCTACCTGCCAGCCTCATCGGCCCGCTGTCTACACTGCCCCCGAAGCCGGAGGCGTCGCAGAAGGGCGGGGCCCAGTGCGCGTCGCAGTGGCAGTTCTTCTTGTTGTTACAGACCTGAGGAGAGACACCAGGACGCGGCTCAGCAGGGAACCGTTAACGTCTGTCACACATGTGCCGAGTGAACAGGCTGTGCTGCGCCGTTACACGCGTGTTTGGGTCTGCTCCCGCTTCCCGCACAGAGCTGAATATGAACCACCTCTTTGTCAAAGACCACGGGTTTCCATATGGCAAGGCTATGCAGTGTAAAACTGAGCACACACACACAGAAACATACACACACAGACACACACACAGACACACACACACACACACACACACACACACACACACAGAAACATACACACACAGACACACACACACACACACACAGAAACATACACACACAGACACACACAGACACAGACACAGACACGCACACACACACGCACACACACAGACACACACACACACACACACACACACAGCCATGTTTGGAACAGACAATCACAGCATGTCGTGTTGCGGATCAGAGGTGGGATCCAGCAGGATTCTCTGAGAGCTAATGAAGTCCATGTGCAGGCCACTCTGGCAGCTCTCTCAGACGAGCGCTTTCCACTGCATCTCCGAGAGGAAAACCACATTCTCATCTGGAACACCGCACCCCGTGTGAAAGCAGGATCAGAGCTGTGTCACAGAGGGCTACGAGTTCGAACCCCCTGGGACCCGCCCACACAATGCTGCATAGAGTTAGGGGCGGGTCATATATCTGACTTCATCTGGGCCTGGAAGTTGTCGACTGTCACTGTAACCGTCACAAAACGAATAAAATGCAGTATTCTTCCAAAATGGGACATGGGACGCCCATTTTCTGACTGCAGGAAAGTGGGTGTGACTTTGGGTGTGACTATGTGTGGTTTGAAGAGAATAACACTGGAACATTGCAGTGGCCAGCACAGAGACCCCACCTCATCCCAACAGAACATCTTTGGGATGAACTGGAATGCAGAATTAGGGCTAGGCCAAGACGGCCCTCTTCAGTAGTGCAGTTTACTAATATTAGAAAGGACTGCAGCACAATACTGCTGCCTTTTGATCAGAAACGATTCCAGGCTGCATTAAAGCAGTCATTAAGGCCAAAGGTGGGCCAACACGCTACTAATTTCTTGGAAGAGAATAATGAATAATATTTTATTCAGAACTACCCCTGTCCCAAGACTTTTGGTAGGGTAGTGTAATACACAATGATGAGTTGACAAGTATTATTTACAATCTTATTTACATACCCGGCATGAAATGCAAATTCATAAGGAGGGCAATCATTTTCAATGGTTTTTGCCGCTGTAATTTTTTATTCATGGCTCAAAACAACTGAAATAAATAAAACATTAAAAGCGCCCTGCTATGAAATTTCAAAGTAAGAAAGCACAAGGCTTGATGTGGATCTTGGCAAAGTCAGCTCTGCTTTTGGATCGCGGCGCGGTACTAACAGGGTCGGCCCGGCCCTTGCCAGGAGATTATGACTGGCAATTTAAGTGTAAGCACATTACGCTTGATTGATTTGACCTTTCA
The DNA here is from genome assembly GCA_019176425.1 of Megalops atlanticus. Lineage (NCBI taxonomy): Eukaryota > Metazoa > Chordata > Actinopteri > Elopiformes > Megalopidae > Megalops > Megalops atlanticus. Next base: position 28,383,824 of record CM032890.1, read on the forward strand.
TTTGGATTGAAGATTTTCTGCAAAGGCCTTGCAGCGGTTCCCATAATGCAAGGGCGGTATCTTCTCGTGAGTTTCAGGAGTTGTTGAGCGATGAGTGTGCAGCGACTGTACTGGGATCAGTTTCAGATGAACCCTGTACCCCTGACGGGACTGAGGTTCGGGGTGCAGTGTGTGAGAAACAGGGGGGACTTACCCCTCGTCCGCTGCACTTCCCAGAACACTCGTGCACCCCAAACACGCTGATATTCTGGCACTGCCGGTTCAAGCACATCTGGAACAAAAGCATGGACATGTACCAATGTAAATGTAAACATTCTATTATTAATCAATCAATCAATCAATCAATCAATCTTTTCTTGTTGTGCCACACTTAATGACAGACTTGCCACACAACACTTGGAGTTCATAACAGAGGAGTACAAAATTGCAATGGGTACACACTATGAAATTGAATTAAAAAAAAAAAAAAAAAAAAAAAAGAAAACAAAGCAAAACAGGAAAATGATTAATGGGGAACAAAACCTGGAAAGATGACAGCAAAAACAGCAGGAGAGAAGCAGGATGAATGTTTAAGCACAGGGCTGCCATATCAACTTGAGCAATAAAACAGTTCTGAAGATGTTTTGACAAGGCATTAAACTTATGGAGAATTAATTACAGAGGACAGTCTTTAACAAAGATGAGCTGTGACAGTACAGTGCTCTGGTGGCAGCATTCATGACATTACATTATTGGCATTTAGCAGACGCGCTTATCCAGAGCAACTTACATTGGTTACAGTATTTATTTATTTATTTATTTATTTTTTTACAACGTTATCCATTTATACAGCTGGATATTTTACTAAGGACGCGGGTTAAGCACCTTGTTCAAGGGTTGCTTGCAGCATTGCCCCAGTGGGGAATCGAACCAGCAACCTTTCGGTTACAAGGCTCGCTTCTTAACCACTATGCTGTTTTGAGGGTTGTGCACACAATCTATAATAACTATGTGGCAAAACTCAATCAAGACCCAGTTTATGCAGCACATGGTTGCTGTCTTTATTTTTTCCCTTCTTTCTACATGATTTGCACAATGTTTTCATTTTAGGTTTTCAAAGTAGAGCTTTTTAGTGGATTAAAGGGGACAGTCAATGTTTGCAAGAACAGTTGAGAGGGGTCCGGTTTCCAAATATGTCAGCTTTACATGAGAAACACATACTGACAGCAGCCTGGGGACTGTAAGCAACCCCGCAGGTCACGTGTCCTGGGCTGTGAATGCAGCCAATTACCCAGAGATCTCTGCCCTTAAACCATCCATACCATGAGGTATCCAGCTTTCAAACAAACGCTTATTTAACAGAAATGGATACTTCATGGTATGGATGCTTTCGGAGCTCAAGCAGAGATCTCTGGTTAATTTGGTGCATTCACAGTGCAGATCTTACTTTGAGCTCTTAAACCATCCATACCATGAAAGACCTAGTTTTTAAACAAACTTTGATCCAAGAGAACTAGATTCTTGTGTGTTGTGCTTAAATTTTTTCTATAAGTTTCTATATGATGCAGAATGATTACATTGTGTGGTGCATTTACAGACAAAACTGGCAATTACAGTCAGGGGCACAGGGGTGCCATTCCAATAGATTCTGGGCTCAGTTAATATGAGGTTGTGGAAGCAGTCTGTGTGATTATGAGGGAGATTCTCACCATGTTCTGTCCACACTTGGTCCCGGTCAGAACCAGGCCCGGGTCAGGCATGTCGTCCCCCAGGTAGACGTGGGTCCCCCGGCAAAGAATCCGACCGCCCTCCTGCAGTGGGATGTTCGTTTCTATGGAGACAGCATTCGTTCCGATGACCGGCCGGTTGGCCCCTCCTTGACACTGAATTTTACCGCACTTTGCGTCTCTGCCAAAGGAAAACAGCAACAGCCCTCACCGGTCAGCTGACGATGCCTTCACTGAAGAGAAGCCACTTAATAAATCCATCACATTTCCCTGTTGTTCAGTCGTTGCCACACCCTGCAATTTCCAAATTCCACAGTTTCAAGGTCAGTTTTAAACTGAATTTGTTAATTCAGAATGTGCAATTCATTAACAAAGAAAGATAACAAGATCGTCCTGTCACAGACTAATTATAGCGTTCAGGAGGGAGTTTCTCGCGATGTTGCTTGTATGGATTCTTTCCAAGGATGGGTAATTATTGTGAAGGCTGAAATCAGGAGGTTTTAGCTGTTTCAAATTTAAATTTATGAGCACTAATTAAAATGCCACAGTGTCTTGTGTCATTAAAGCAATTAAATCACTTAGGAGACGTTTAGGAGATTTAAGGCATGAGAGATGTGTCTCTCTCATTGAATGTGGTCACCCTTTCTTCCATTATTGTCCGCTATTGTTTTGATTGTTCATTTTGGACCGTCCGACCATCTGTGTTGGACAACAACCTCACTGTCCTTCACAGTGTGATCATCCTCAAAACCCTTCACACTGTGACCAACCTCACTGTGACCTCAGCATCTTTCACACTGTGATTGACCTCAGCATCTTTCACACTGTGATTGACATCACCTTGCATCACACTTGGCGAAGGATCCTCTGGTGTCCTTCCCACAGTTCCCGTATGGATCCCCTGCAGAGTTTACCCTCTCGAAGCAGATCCCAGGGGCTGGTTTTGCTCCTGCAGGAGAAAGCAGAACCCAGGTGAGACCTGTCCCATCCAGGTTGGACCTACCCATCCCTTAAGAGTACAAACACCACCCAGCAAGGGTTACCTGGCAGAACATCATCTTCTCCTAATCATGGTCAATGCAATCATTCCCTATTACCTGACCACCTATCAAGGTGGTCAGAAACATGTACACTCAACAAGAACTTGCTTTTTACACTAAGGGCCTAGGTGTATTTAAAATGTATCATCATAAATACTACTGCACACTAACATAGTAAACACTAAGTATGGATTTCATTGTATTGTATATTTTCGTTGTCATATAACTGTAATTACACATGCCACAAACAGGTTTGGCAACTGTATGTGATATAGTATGTAACTATGTGTGTATATACAGTGGTTCTACTATACCAAAGTGGACGCAGTGAAAATGAACAGGGATAATGTCCATTCAATGTTAAGTGGGACCATTTATTTTTTTTATTTACTTGGCAGTGATTTCAGGTTTCAGATTTTTAATTTATATGAACATTGTTGTAAGAGGCTATTAACTTACACCTCCCCTCCAAAGGAGGGCGCTGTACTCACCCTGGCCCCACAGTGTAATACACTGTTGCTCGTGGGTCTGGCAGATGCCGTTGTAGCAGTAGCCATCCACGTTGTGGCAGGCGTGTCCGTCGTGCAGGTAGACGTTGGCAGGGCAGTGGGGGTTGGAGCCGGTGCAGAATTCGGGCAGGTCACAGGAGTTACTGGACTCTCTGCAGGGGGTGCCCGCGGGCTTTAGCTGGAGGCGCAAAGACAATACGATTCACAAAGGTGCTCATGGGAGATGAAGTCCATACCTAATGGAAAACTAAACCAAAAAAAAAAAAACGATGATTGATATCACTTCCCTTCAGAACCACTGCAAAATGTTATTTAATATGTTTGCCTGTTGAACTGACCCCTGGGCTGACATGAGGCCTTTATTTATTATTTATTTTTTACGCCTTTTCCCCTCCATGCAGCCCTACTTTAGAACTACGAATTGGATATGTTATGCTTGTCTCACCATGACAACCACTGTACTCCGCAAGAGTGCAGGTCTCCGGTCTCACTGTAATCCTCCATTACAGTCCACCCCAACCGTGACCACTTTTCACATCACAGTGAGCTCAGTGCCAATTGGAGGATGGGCACAGTTTCAGTGACATCATCTTGTAGGCGCCTGATGAATCACAGGTTGTCTGAAAGCTGTGAGACGAACCACTGCTGTTGACATACTCATGCTTATTTCTAGCGGAACAAAGAGGTTCCCCTGCCCCGGGGTGCTGGTCAACGTCAGCCCTTTATTTACCATTAGCATTTCCCAACTTCCCACACTTCCAGGGTGAGTAAATACCAGACCATTCACATTGAAGAAGAGCAGCACTCTCCTTAGCAGATTCAAATAAAGCTTGATTTACTGTTCAGTAAGTCAGAGGAAACTTTCTTTCTGCTACAGCTGTGAATGTGAGAATGTATCAGGAAGCGCTCTTCTATGAGGGAGGGGAGGTCCCATCTCTCTGCGTTTCTCTGGAGGGACGCGGGCCGTTTGCCGGGCAGCGTCTGCGGAAGGTTACCTTGCAGTCCTCGCAGCACTGTCCGTGTGCGCAGACGGCGTCGCCCTTCAGAGTGCAGGTGGTGGCGTTGCAGCAGGGGTTCATGCACTCCTGAGAGAGACAGAACACATGGAGATCATTACAGCCGAGACCACAGGCCTTCAGCAGTAACGGTGTCAGCTGGGCCGCACTGGATCTCCGATCCAGCAATACTGGGTCATGGGCAATAGGCAATGTTTCCTGTAGGGAATTCTCCTTGTCGACTACACCATACCCCCTTCACCTCTCTGCTCAACCCTGGGAACAACAGCCAGCGTTTGACAAGCACCCTCTCTCTGCCCTGTCATGCATCCTCAGGAACACTGCGGGCTCATGTGCTTTGTGTTAGAGAATACTAGCCCTCTGTGCAGTTCCCATCAACGATCTGCTTCCTGAGTGACTCTGTTGTTGTTTGAGGGTTGGGCAGGGTCAGGCCCGGCTCTTCTGAGGTGGGATGTGTCTGTGATGTCATAAAGGCGCTGGCAGGAAACAGCGGGTTCCTACAGCTGCATCACAATGGGAGGAAAAAAGAACAGTGTTGGAAAGAGGGCAGCAGCACTGAGGGCTTTCGGAAGTCATTACACCTTTCCCAAAGCCATGAGGGGCAAGCAGGGTGGGAGCCACACCACAGAGAGGACTGTAACTGAGAGAGAGGACCCTCTTTTTTTAAAGAGGCCCCTCTGCCCCGGCCCTCAGGGACGGGGAGGTGTTGATCGGGCGGAGGGGGCCCTGTTGGCCGCCTCTGTTGTTTCGTGGACAGTTTATGGGGTTGGCTCTGGTCTCCTGGGCTGACGTAAGCTTATTGTTTGCGAGGAGAGGGCTGCTTTCATCCCCTCTCAAGCCGGGCGCCTGTCCTTCTCCTCACCCTGAGTGAAATCACTGGGGCGCAGCGGGACAAAGAGCCATACCAACCACACTACAGATGTGCCTTGCATTAACACCTATTTCATCACTCTCTGGACACTTCCCAGCATGCCTCTGTCACAGCCTACTTTAAGGGTACATGGGTTTGCTTTGAGAGAGAGAGAGAAAAAATTTTTATGGGCTTAAGCACATGGTTAGATGCGCCAAACATTTATACTTTAATCTTGTAACAGCCATCTTCTTTATGCGTGTCTGATATACCCAACGAATTTCCCCTGGTTTAATTAAAATATTTAACTTTTTTCAGCTCCGATTATATACATATGCTTAAAGGCACTACTAAAGAAAACAAGAAGCCTCTCCATCTGTGAAAAACACTCATTTGTGTTCCCAGGAAAATGCCCTCCAGTCATTGGAGTAATGCCTTTCCCCCCAACATCTGTTTGTCTGCTTGAGAATCGATGGTCCGATACTATCTGATCAAATTATTTTTGAATCATTTGCTTCAAGACATCTGCACGCTCATGCCACATAAGCATTTTTCATAATGGAAACGAACAACACTATGGCTTCTTTGATTTTTTTCTTGGTCACCTCCAAGGCTCCAAGGTTCTTCAGACTGCACATAAACAGTTGCTGAAATAAATGCAAGCAGACTTTTCAGGCACCGACCCTGGAACAAGGTCGATGTGTGAATATCTTAATCCAATTCATGCAATGCAATGTACCTCTTTGCATTTATTTATGTAACTGCTGGAGAGAAAACATAAGACAAGGGCCATTCAAGGTGCCAAAGTAGCCACCTTAGCAGCTGTGTATACAGTGTCCTCTTACATAAGCTGTCTCTATTGTCTCATTTCAGTGCATCTTGCCCCCAACCTGTTTTTCTGTAACGGAGAAAACCCCTTTTGTAATACACCAGATGTTTTGTGAAGTGTCTCATTGTATTGGCCACTCAGCTGTGGAGCCTGGAGTTGCCTGCTCCCCAGATGTGAGCATGTTTTTGCTCCGTAAGAGGCCTGTCAATTTGTGTTTTGTTTTTGAGGCGAGAGCCAAGGAAATGCTCAGCACCAGCATCGCCCTCATAAAGTACTTGTATCGTTTGTCACAGATAGTGGATGCTGAAGTCAGCCGTGCTTGACGCAATTCCAGACCCTCAGTGCAGTACTGAGCATGTGGGGAGGTCGAGGTGAAGTGGATTGTGGGTAAGGGGATTTTGCATGTGTTTTTTTTTTTTTTTTTTTTTACCTCCAGCTCGCCACAGTCACATTCCTCGCCCTCCTCCACGTAGCCGTTGCCGCACTTCTGCCCCCCGTAGAGCACCTTGATTTCGGGAACGTTGAAGAGGCACATGCCTACACCCTTCTCCAGACTGGCGGCCAGGTCCTTCTTGCTGCAGCTGCTGAACACCGTGGGGAAGGGGTACCTGTGGAGGGGTGGGGCGAGATGAGCCTCCTGACCAACAGGGGGCAGCAGCGAGGGCTATTTTCCTGCCTTAGCTAATCAGTCCCTCATTATCATCAGCTTCGTACCACCACAAATGTGCAGACAAGCAAACCGACTGAACCCGGCTAGTTAGTTCCTTTGGTATGTGCACTCAATCACACCACCATGACACTGCAGCTGAAGCAGGGCAGGCTGATGGAGGATATTTACAGTGTGAGAGCTCACTGCCATCCTCCCCCCTCTGTGGTTGCAAAAGCAATAAATTACATTACATGGAAATTGTGGAAAATATGTTTTGAATATTCATTTTGGAAAGGCTGGAGCGGGTCTGTGCCTCTGCGGGGAGAAACGAATAAGACCTGAGCACAATCTGCCAGCTCTGTGTCACGGACTTTTCTCAAGAGTGTGTGTGTGTTTGTGTGTGGGTGTGTTTGTATCAGCACACAATTGCCTCAGTAAATATCCAGCTGTATAAATTGATAACATTGCAAAAAACTGTAACCTATGCAAGTCGCTCAGGATAATTGCTTTGTTAAATGCCAGTAATGCAATGTAGTGTATGCGTGTGTGCATATATGTATGTGTGTGTGTGTTTGTGTGTGTGTGTGTGTGTGTGTGTGAGTGTGTTTGCATGTGTGTGTACAGCATTATGACATTCCTTTCACCAGAACAGAGAACAGCTGACACTGCCCTGTAAGAAGGGGTCCCAGCCAGCCGTGTCCGCCTGCATTGCAAAAGCTCTTTGGTCACAGTTCTCTGTGGGGAATGCCCTGGCGGCCTGCTTTGCTGAGACAGGACAGGGCCGCCTTCCATGAGTCCCTGTGTGCGTCTTAATAATGCCAATACACTGAATGACAGCAGCACGGTCCAGCGGAGGACCGGAGGACCACCACATCCATCGGAATTCTGCCCGCTTCAGTGGCGCAATGGTGAATTCAGGCGTGCAACGGGCCGACAACAGACCGGCTTAGAATCAGGGAGGAATCCTGTGGAAAAAGCTGGCCTGAGAATGTGATGAGTTTTTACGGTCTGCTGACACCCAACGCGCTTCAGCACAGTTTCCAATGCACTGAAACAAACAAACAAGCAAGCCTGAGCGCAGTTGTTTAGTCTGTGCACATAAAGCCTAAGAGTGTTTTTCTCAGCTCCGCGGAAAGCAAACTCTCCGTTCCTCGGAGGAAATCAGCAAATCTGCGCTGTTGGCTTTCGGGGCTGGTGATGAGAGATGGCTTGGATTGCTGCATGTGTGTGTGGGGGTGCTCTCTACAGGAACTTCCCTTCGTCTACTGGGACAAAACTGATAGATTGCCTCCCTTATTCCGATGATGGGGGAACCACACAGTGCTCCAAAAAATCTTCATCTGTGGTTCCATGTGGTGCGTCAATTTCTCCTGTACAGCTGTCGCCTTGACTGTCAACTTCTCTGTCTCACAGGTCGTTAAGGAATGCATGTTTAGGAGTGAGAGAGACAACAACCAACAGAGCAGAGGATTACACCACTCATCTGTGTGTGTGGAGCTCATTATTCTTGCCCTCGTCTTTCACCCCGTTGTGTAAGTCTGGCTCTCGGACAGACAGTTGTTTTTTTTTCATTCCTCACAAGTGTCACGCCCGCTATGACCCATCCCCCCGGGTGAAACGCCTGTTTCGCCCAGCGTTTTTTACGACGTGATACAGTGATAAACATGCTAAATCAGCTTTATCGGGTTATGAAATGATCTCACTCTCGGCCAGCCTTTGATTTCCCTCACCCCCCGACGCTCTTTAAGACGAAACCCATGCGGTTCACGCAGCTGAAGCGTGACTCTGTGGAGTAAAACCTAAATATTATTCAGTGAGGAGTTTGGTTTGGTATGAAAGGGGCTTGCTGGTCAGCTGCTCCATATGTTCTGCGTTGCTGTGAGAGTCTGAGCTGCTCTTCATATGCAGAGACAGGGCCGCTGCAGCCCCCACTCGACGCTCTCTCTCTCTCTCTCTCACAGAGTGCCCAGGCACCTTGAGAGGCCATGTCAGATCAGGACAAAAAAGCTGCAGGGGCTGCTGGGAAAATGACGGGACTGCCTCCCCCAGCAAACTGTGTCACTCGCTCCCATTGGCTCCCTTCCCCCTTTGGATGTAGCAGATTAGAAAGGCATGCTTCACAGTCATTCCACAGAGGACTGCAATGACACAGATGATTCTTTAGCGGTGACATGGTGAGAGAAATGCTTACGTAATGTTGATAAAGGGAAGAAAGGAAAAACATGATGACCTGTGATATTTGTGCACCCTGGAAGATTCTCACTGTTCCAGGGTCAGTACCCATCATGTGGAGAAGGGTGTTTAGACAACAGATAGGCTTCATGGCCTGATCTCAGTCCTCTGCTTGACCCTGTCTCCTGCCCTCTTCTCACCTCATCACAGTCTGCGATATTACAGAGAGTGACACTGAAGCTCAGGGCAGGCTGGAAGGCTGGCAGCAGCCAGGACAGCCTGAGAGGAGTGGATAAGGAGGCAGGCCTCTGCTTTCAGAGCCTGCAGGAGGCCTGAGGATAAGAGCTGCCTCAGCCCTGTTCAGACGGTTCTCCGTAACACACACCCAAGGGGTCTCTGCTCCCGGCCCTCACAGTAACACGCACCGCGGCGGAGCCCTGTGCCGGATCACCCTCTCGCAGAGGAAGAGGCAGACACTTTCGGGGGAATCTCTCTTTCCAGGCACAACAGTGAGTGTGGAGAAGCCGACCGATACTTCTCACATAAATGAGCTGAAGAGTTAAGAAGAGAGATGGTTAAAAAAAAAAAAATCAATGACACGGGAAGCGGAGGTGACAGGAGCAGCCCTCTCTGACACAGCTTTAATCCCCACCACCAAAACGAGTATATCCAGGTGAGCACAAAATCAGCTTTCTCCTGTTTTCCGTCACTGTCAAACATGGCATCTTTCTCCTGTTGCCAAACATGGCCAGTTGTGTCAAAGATACTGTATCAACAGAACCCAAGATGGTGGACACAAAAAACCTTTTACGCTGATATCCTTTACACTGAATACACTACACACTGAATATGTTACACTGAGTATTATTTACACCAAATATCCTTTACACCAAAAATATTTCACACTGAATATCCTTTACATTGAATACCCTTTACAATGACTATCCTTCACACTGAATCACCTGTCCCTGCACTGTTTGACCAAAAAGTCCATCCGTGGACTTTGGTACAATATTTACAATTGATATTTATAATTGATTCGGACAATATTTAACTAGTGGCTGCAAGTCCTCAGGTGAAGGAAGAAGAGCACAGTCCTTCGTTTCCCTGGTGACTGAGCTTCCATTAAGCACTTGAGTGGGTTTGTGATGCAATTCCTTTCTTCTGGAGAGAAATGTGAATACTCTACCCCTTGTGCCTATTATTACAAATGTCCTATGTGCCACTTCAGTTCCAGGAAATTTCACAGAGGAACACACGTTTCTGTGATAATGCTGGTTTAAAAAGCACCGCACACTCAGTGCACAGTCCAGTCATGCTTATTTAATTAGTGTTGAGAAAAATGTACTTATTATTGCTAATTCATTTATTCAATTCATTTTATTCCTTATGCATAAGTGGGAGAGGAGCACAGAGCAGAACAAAAAGGGTAAATAAGCAAGCACAAGGCAGCCGATTGCATGCAACTACCTGAAAGGAAGAGGAGAGGCAACTTTAAACATTAATCCCTAAGTGTAACAACTCCAGTATAAAACATGTAATTGTAATTTTGAGTTACTGGCTACAGGTTCCAGGAAAAAAAAACAGCTGTCTGTCTTCAGGATTACAGAAGCTTTAGGCCAGATCTGGTGCAATCTGCACGGGTGGGCCGGTGCTGGGAGAATCAGCTGTCCTGACTGGTAGCCCCTGAGCTTTTCAAAATAATGGCCACTTTTTATAATTTAGAATTCAGAACTTTTATTCAAACAGATATCTCCAATGACACCAGTACGAGTATCTGAAGAAACACACCATTAAAAGCTATAGTGAGCTTCTGGGGCCTGTTTGTAGCTTGCGGCTTCCTGGATAGCACTTAAATCTTAGGTTTTTATATAATACTCTAGGGTGCTATCATTAGTGCACTTTGACACTAGTTGCCATAGAAATTATGATTATTGTAGCACTTAGTATGTATCCAGTAGAGCACTGGTTCTTACAGCATGGTGTGGCATACAGATACCTGTACTGACTCTGATATGGGCGGAGGGATTATATGGATACTTCTGTATGTGCCATTATTCATGTGGCTTTATTGCAATAGGCACTTATGCACCTTTGCCTTGCAAGTCCCTCTGGATAAGAGCATTTGTTAAATGAACTGTAAATGTTTGTATTATGAGTCAGCTGTCACATCTGAGCCAAACAACTTAATTTAGGTTGTCAAATTTGTCACTTATAATAAATCATTTGAAGTATAATTATAGATATGCAGTAAAGGAGTGAAGCTTTATCTCAGATAAAAGAAATTGCTCTTGCCAAGAAAATTATGTTCATATTCTATGTAATGGTAACGTTAGGTCTATCACCAGCTTTTGTATTCATAACCTGTGCTTGCAGGGTAAGGGAGTCATTCTGGTTTATCAGTCATTAGAGAACAGGGAGACAGCGTTACCATGATCTTTTTCACTCAGCTCCATGTTTGACTGATTCCCTCTGTATAATCTCCAAGAAACAGTTTAAAGAGTATCGAATAGGTCAACACTGATAGCAAGCAGAGCTCAGTGCAGCAGAGGCAAAGTGCTCAGCGATTCCATTAAGTGATATGACCTGATATGCGTTTCCAGCACACAGGAGCCTGGCGCAAACACAGAGGGATTCTTTGCTATTGATTTCACTGCGGAGGCGACTGAATGAAGCGGGTTGGGATGCAGTCAGTGCTCATTCACGATTCCAAGAACGCAGGTCATGCTTTAATGCATGTCGTGTTCTGTCCGTGCCTGGTTGGTGTCTGGTGACTGGTGACAATGTGGGGGCCCCTGGCCCAATGTGACCCATATATGGACCGGAAGACAGTAAACACTCGCTCTGCTGCGGCCTCCACTGTCTGTCATCCTGGTGAGGCCTCGGACCTTTGTCTACATGCAAATCTAAAGCAGGATTCTTACAAGATGCAGGCCTTTGCTCAAAGTCATTTTGAATAACTTCAACGCAGTGTGACTGGGCTTGGCTGCTGTGAAAACGCCAGCTCTAATACGGGGCAGCAGTGAAGTCTGCCATCTGGGCTGAAATGGGTTTATTCTGCATGAACGACTGACATTGGCCCACTCTCGTCTCATTGGTGGGAGGGCTCCAGCCACCTGCGGTGCACGCTCAGAGACAAACGCAAACTTACAGAGAGCGCCAGTACAGAGTACCGACACATGGGCTGCAGTGTAGAATAATGGTAAGGAGCAGGGCTCGTAACCGAAAGGCTGCTGGTTCAATTCCCCACTAGGGAACTGTTGCCGTACCCTTGGGCAAGGTACTTAACCCAGAATTGCCTCAGTAAATATCCAGATGTAACTGTAATCTATGTAAGTCACTCTGGTTGAGAGCGTCTCCTAAATGACGATAATGTAATGTAATGCACTGCTTGCTCTTAAGCAGTGAACTAGTCAGGCCTGTTTGTCCCAGCCCAATCTCCACCCCAAGCCCCCAACCCCCAAACCGCCCCCCCATCCGACACTCCCACCCTGCAGGTTTCTGACACAGCCGTGCCACCTCTCAGAGGATGTGTGAGACTCCCGGTGCTGCTGGCATTCTCAGCGCTGCACCTTGTTGCAAATTATCGCTGGCACCGCGCCTCTCCCTGCTGCCCCGATCTGTAGACTGTATCTCGTTACAAATTACTGCTGGCACCGTCAGCGATAATCACATCATTCCGATGTGAGCCGGACCCGGAGTGTCCCATCCGCGCTGCATACCAACAACCGGCTGCGAACATGTGCCAGACAGGAGCTGCACAGAACGCTCACATCGCCATAGGCAGACAGGTTTTTTTTTTTAGAAGGCTTTAGTTAGAGACATTGAGACACTATAAATATTTGCCTTTGTAAAAATAAAGAAAAACCCTTCTATGAGTAGGTGTATCAAAACTTTTGACTGGTACTGTACATTTTCAATTTTCCACATTTCAGAACAATAATAAAGACATCAAAACAATGAAATAACACAAACGGAATTACGCAATGATCAAAAAGTGTTAAACAAATCAAAAGTAAAAAAGTAATTTCAGATTGTTCAAAGTAGCCAAAAATTAAAATTTTTTGGAAAGGAATTCATACATAGGCATCAAGTTCACCATTTATATTTGTCTAAGAAATAAATTTCAAGCATTTAAGCATAAGTCTTTACGTCAAAATGTGTTTGAATGCACATTTCCCATTATCTTAATCAGGTGTCTTTTGAGTGGTACTGTATCTTGCCGTGTCCACCATTTATCAAAGAAGCATAGGATCCCACAGGGGGAAAAGGATTTGAGGGAAGAGATAAACACAAGCACAGGCATGGTGTTTACAGTGGGCTGGTAAAACGTCAACAGCCACAGTGCGCCCCTGAGCGTAGCCACAGTGCTTTAATGCACTCCTGAGTGGTGCTCCATTGCTTGGCTGTTGTATTAAACTGAGGAAGTCAGAGCTGCTCCCAGAGGGGACCGCATGCTGTGTAAAAACAACCCACGGTCCGGCCTGACATGGAATCAGCACAAAAAAATCACAATGACCTGCAGGCTGCTTCCAACAGCTAATCTAATAACAATGCCGTGCAGCACGTTGTGCTTTTGTTTAAAAACATAACAATGGCACTGGCAATGGTACCAACGGTTTGTGTTTGTTGACTGAAGGGCTGGAAAAGTCTCCAGGGACTTGCAACAATCTTTATTTTGTATTTTGAAATTAAGTTGCTTTAATAACTCCACTTTATGTCCCACGCAAAGCTTTATGCCGTGCAATTATTATTTTTTATCATAGACACCATATTTCACAATCCCATAGTCTTCATTTAAAACGGTATTTACTAAAATTACTATAGTACTGTTTGATGCTTAGTATACATTCATATATTTGCAAGTTCCTCCCAAAGTAATGACTTGTTCTGGTTGAATTTACAGTTATGTGAACTGGCTTTGTCCAGCATGTGTTGAAAGGCCGTTAAGTATTAATTTAAGACTGCTGAGAGAACACAAGTAATACATATTGGATGAAGTTAACAAAATGACATCATTCTAACCACAAAGTCCCCATTGGCTCTACTTTCAGCTAATGCTGTACTTGCAGTACAATGATGTCTGATTTTCTTCCTGTCCATTAAATGATTCCCCTAATACCTTTCTGGAAACTTGAGAGTGTGCTCAGCAAAATACCTGTGCAAAGCCCCCTGCACTTTGCTCTTTGCTTGTTGCTGTGCCTATTTTTTATCAGTGGATAACTGAGAACTGCATGTTTCATATGCCTGCTACACACCCTCATTTAAAAAAAAAAAACCAAGGCCTGCTCCCACAGCAGTGAATGTGCCAGAGTGGACAATGGAGTCAGCAGTATGAGACACTAACATCCCTTTTCTATCAGAGTATACAGGGCGGTGGGAGAAGAACAACAAACAAGAAGTACAGGCAAAGTGAAAAAAAACAGGCTACTGAAGAAAATAAAGAAAAGAAAGAACAGAACAGAACCTTTCAACTGGAAAAGAGGGCATCTCCTGACTTTAAATTTGGTGCAACGCTATTGATTGTTTATGTAGTGCTCCATAGTTGCACAGTCCGCATACAGAACATGGAGGCCCGGCTTGTGCCTGCACTCTGCATCTCAAACTCAGTCTTCCTCACTGCAGTGAGGGATTCTGGGAGAGCATCCGACTCGAAGTCAGATCAGGTGAAGTGTCAATGAATGGAGTGAAAGATCAGTAAAATAACAGGTGTCACTCTTTGCAGTCCAGTGGTGTCTCCTTTCTTTATACGCACACTGAAGCCTGGGGCTATTAGGGTTGCAGCTGCATTTGCTGGACGCAACGTATGTTTTCCTCTGGTGAACCCATCCAGGATGCATTTATAAGAGCAACATGCATCATCAGCTAAAAACACTAAAACATGAGCCACCCAGAGAATGGGTGGAACTGAACATTATTGTGTGGTGCACACTTTAGGCTGAGTCACATGATTCCTCTGGTGATCATGTGGTCACGGGACCCCTGACAGCGGGCACCTCTGGGAGCTGTTGTATTCACAGTAAAATTTCCGTCCAGGGGTCTGACACGGTCTTTTGCAAATGCATGAGGAACAACACATTAATAACGAATTGGGTGTATACAAATATTCACATATGAAAGCAATCAGCCCTTTGTGAATAATGTGCAATTAATCTTTACCAAGGGTCAGTTAGCAAAAGGTTAATGACACTTTGGTATTTCACAAATGTATTGTGGGTAATTGTGAATTAAGACATCATTTGCCAGCCATTATGTAATGGGGCTCATTTGGGAGTAATGAACCAGCCACAAATGACGTGTCTCCTGGACTGAGCGTAAAACCTCAGCCGGCTCAACATCACGACTCTAACATGAGAGAAGTGCCTCTCTCTCACAGCAGGACAATGCTTCAGATCTCTGGGCTCAGTCAGAATGCTTCCACTTCTCCTCAGAGTAACTCCTCTGTCTTGATCGGGGGTCCCAATGAGAACTGAGAGCGGATCGAACCATTTGAAGCACTCACCCGGTGGAAGGGGTCATGATGCAGCCTCCCCGGTCTACTGTCATCCGGCAGCCGCACCCCCTCTCCGGCGTGTCGTGGTTCATTCCAAAGTTGTGCCCCAGCTCGTGAGCCAGGGTTACTGCTGCCCCCAGTGGGTTATCAGAATGGTCCTACAGAGGGAGGGGAGACATCTTTTCACAAACCCCCGTAAAAGATTACAGTACCGGGAGGAAACAAAAGCCACGACAACCTTCAAACCTTCAAATCCGTGGGGACAGTTTAGCTTGTTGTGTTCCTTGTATTGTTTTGATCCTATATATAGTGCTGTAAGTTTAATTACTGCTATTTGAATGTGGACTAGTGTGACCAATCTGTGGTAATGTAAGGTCTTTACAGCTATCTATTATTTTCCTTTCATAAAATGACCGCAGATTTCAGACAGGAAAGGAAGTGAAACAGAAAATGTATCTATCATTGTTGAAGTAGCTGAATAACAAAGGCAGCAAAACACACAATGTGCGCACACAATCACTCATCTCAGAAACAATCTCAGCTAAATCATTGCATCTGATTACATTTCAATAGCTTTTACAAGGCTAAAGATTTAATACGCATTCTCAATAGGGTCCTGCTGATTCATGGTTCTTTTGTTGCAAAATCACGTGGAAAATCGCAGCAGGTATCAGAAGCTCTCTGGCCCGTATGACCCTCCATCTCTCCCCGGACGCAGACAGACGCCATGTAACCGTAACCGATTTGGGAGCAGACGAGCAGCCCGCTGACCTTCAAAGCAGGCGGTAGAGCAGGTAGAGCAGCTGTTTTGTCCATAACTCTCGGAGACCGCGCGTACAGAGCGCGCATAAATTCTGCACAAGCTTCTGCCTCCAGGGCAGTTCATTGCGCTACAGAGCCGCCCTGGTGCGCCAGGTGAGCGGAGCCAACGGGAGTCATGAATTATTCAGCCGGTCCCATTTTCGCGAGACGTGCCGACTCCTGGACAAGCTCCGGGGGTCTTTAAGCCGCCATCAGCAGCTCTGAGCATGCCTAGGGATGCCAGGACAGCTGCGGAGTCTGCACTCCTGTAAAAATCACTCCCATGTTCCCTCCGCACGCAGACTCCCCCAGCTCATCCATTACCGTACGATGGATATAAAGGACAAGCTATTTTCTTTCCCAGTGCATCATGGGACCAATTTTCCGGGTTTTTAAGTCATAATGGAACGCAAAGTAGCGTACTTCTCCTACACTAAAAAATCTGCGAAGGATACGAAATGCATCGCTGAATATGTATTGGACATAATCAAGTACTTCTTTCCTAGATGGTAACTGCAGAAGGACAGTCAATGGTAAAAAAAAAAATATGGGAAGCTAATGCATGCAGTTCTTTGTAACTTTGGCCCCGTTTAAAATTTAATAACATGACGGGGCTTTTTTTTTGGCTTGTGCAAATGTTCTTTTTCTACACACAGCGGATTAGTGTAATACTATTTATTTATTTTTTATGACTCAGCTCCGTCAGTTGATGCACAAAAGTCTCCCTGAACATTCCCAAATCCTGCAACCTTGACCCCCTCGCAAAATTAGTTTCCAAATCCAGGTATGTGTACTCTGGTGAAATTCAAACTGCATGGTAGAGAAACACAGTGTTCTAAAGGAACACACAGTATCGGAACAGGTTAACCTGATCTCTCTGCTCTGTAACTGCATTACATGCAGTGCTTCTAATATTGTTGACTCCATATGGTGGTGTACTCTACCTCACTTGTAAGTCGCTTTGGATATAAGCGTCTGCCAAATGAATGAGTGTAAATGTACATTACATTACTTTATTGTCATTTAGCAAAAAAAAAAAAATCCAGAGTGACTTACATAGGTTACAATTTTTACATGGTATGCATTTATCCAGCTGGATATTCACTCGGGCAGTTGCTGGTTAAGGGGTGCCCAGCAGCGAATCAAACCAGCAACCTTTTGGTTACAAGCCCTGCTCCTTACCACTATGCTATACTGCTGATATGTACATATCATACGTGATACATAGCCCTTCAGTCACAGCCCCATGGCCAAAGACCGGTAGCATCTGGGGACAAGCAGCAGCCCAGCTACTCGGGCAATGGAGGATGGATTTATTCATACAGAGTAAATGTCTTTGTTTGAGCCATAATCCACTGTACGATTCTGCAAAGCCGTTAGACAGTTTAACATGGGCATAAACTCACAGGGTCATGATGTGAACCTGGCCCAAAGCCCAAGGGTTAATGCCTTAATGTAGTGGCTTTCAGAAAAAAGTGTTTTGTTTCCATATGTAACAGGTAACATGTCTTCTTGTACTTTTTTCTCTCATAAAATGTACATGTGAAAAATATAAATGTTCTGTCCCATGTAATTATGTGTGCTGTGCAGTCGTTTATTGCTAAGGAGACGTGACTTGTTGGATGACAGGTTGCCAGGAGATGACATTTCTGTACTTGAATGGGCTCCCTGTTTGTGTATCCTAATGGTAATAAATGTTATTTCCTTAACAAAATGTACATTCACCCTTCAGCTAAAAACAATAGAAGCCTTGTTTCGTATAACGCTGGAATGAACGTTGAATCTGTTTTAGTAGAAACTGATGAACACATGTGACATGCAATGCTGAGATGTTGATAGGAGTGAGTGTGTTACGATCTCAACTCCATTATCTGAGAGTTTCCCACATTCTGGTTTCTTTATTAATTCATTTGTCCATTCTGTCTGATTGCATTTTACTTGTTTTCCCTATCGTTAACACTGGAGTAACATGACCCTTAATGACAGAGGCTGTGAGGACAGACACGCGAGCTTTCTCTGCAGTGACCAGGATGAGGGAGTGTTCTCTGTGAGCTGGAGCTGCAGTGACCAGGATGAGGGAGTGTTCTCTGTGAGCTTTAGCTACAGTGACCAGGATGAGGGAGTGTTCTCTGTGAGGTCGCTCACCATGACGATGCCCCCGGACTGCTCCGCTGTGCACATGCTCATAATGGGGGCCATGCCGATGGTGGTGCCCTGGAAGTAGACTCCGCTGCGAAGACATGAGGTCAAGAGGTCAAGCAGATGCCAACACATAACACAGCTATGCTGTTTGTACCCAATACATGCAGACCCCCATTTCACAAAGGAAACCTTGAATGTGTGTGTGTGTGTGTGTGTGTGTGTGTGTGTGTGTGTGTGTGGTGTAATGGGACAGAGAGTGTCCCCACCTGACCAGCTGGGCGTTGTCATGGGGCCTCTGGGGCAGCAGCTTGAGTTTCCTCCAATCGAGGAACTCGTGCAGGGTGGTGAAGGGGTCCTGAGTGATGGAGCACTTGTCCACATCGCTCCACACCTCCAGGCCCACCAGGGCCACGCGGATGTTCAGGGCTCTGTAGAACTGAGGGAGAGTCCAATTAACACAGGGCCGTCTGTGGCGTTTCAGCAGGGAGTCATCCTAGGGCCTCTTAAATTACACCTTATTAAATTACATTATTTTCATTTAGCAGACGCTCTTATCCAGAGCGACTTACAACTTCACATATTACCCATTTGTACAGCTGGACATTTACTGAGCCAATTCTGGGTTAATTGCCTTGCCCAAGGGGACAGCAACAGTCCTCAGCAGGGAATCAAACCTGAAACCTTCTGGTTACAAGCTCTGCTCCTTACCACACTGCCACACACATTACTTCCCTCTTTATTCATCCAACCGGATTCTATGGCTGCATGTCCTGCTCTGTTTTGTAAAAGAGCAGGCGAAGCAGATGGCATTGGCACTGTAAAGGTCTGAGAGGGCCAGTAATTATGCATGTTCAGATCCCTCACTGGATGATGCCTTTGCAGCCAGAAAGGTAAACACCCAGAACTACAAATGGCAACATCAGGTTTAAACTGCCCTGGAAACAGCATCTGTACCTGTCATAAATATTCTAACCGACAAAAGGTGATGAAATCTTTAGGAGAAGTACGAGGGGCCCGTTTCCCTCCAGACAGAAGCTGCTCTTACAGTACCTTGTCCACGTAGTTGGCTATTTCTGCCAGCCGCTGCTTCACCCTCTCCACGTCTTTCCCTTGCTTCTGAAACTGAGAGTTGACACGAGAATGAGAGAAGCTCTTCAGAATAATATAAGATCATAGTTTCAAAGACAGCACATCCCTCATTTGTAAAGAAAACATTCCCATTGTAACAAGCAGAAACAGCCTGGTGCAGATATTACACAGATATTACAGACATCAGCTCCTAAAGCGTAGACTGCAGTTGGTTGAGCAGGTTGTCATACTGTTTTTGAGAGTTCAGAGAGGATAAACATATTTTCAGAATGACTGACAGGAGACCGATGTCTTATTTGAATTGAAGCCTTGCTTTCAGGGAGTAAGGAGGCTGAAGTTCAAGGTTTAAGTTGATTTAAACTAAATTCATGTTCCTGGAAAGACAAGATCTCACATCACCTTTTGTAATGGCATTCCGTTTGGCAATACAGTGTGAACAAATCTATTATTGAACACTTAAAACCGCACTTGAAACAAACCACAACAGAAAAGAAACAAGGGAATGGGATTGCTGCAAGTACTTGGCAAGCCAGCACCAAATAGCCTGTACAATGGTGCATCCAGCCAAAGCCAGCTGCTTTCCCTAGTTTTAATTTTCAAAATGCTTTTTCTCTGTTTAGAGAACTAAAGCGAACATGTAAGCTCTAATTGGGGATATGTTAAAAGATCACAGTTACAACAAGTTACTATTGACAAGGAAACAACCCTTTGAGTGTTACACATCTGGGGTGGTGTGAAGAAGTGCAGAGTAGTCCGTCCATTATCAGCAGTCTGTATTTGGACTGGTTTCCACATCCCTGGTAGTGATGACATAATCAGAGCAGGTGTTTTTTTGTGGGACAGTGTCCTCCTTAGCCTTCACCCCCTCTCGGCTAATGGTGTGAAACATGCATTCTTTTATTTTGCTTTGATGCTTGTTTTTTGGTTTTGGTTTGTACATATTTATATATTCTGAATATACTGTTGTTCAACTGACCTTTTTCTAAGCATGTATATTTCAGTGCTTTTAAGTCTCTCTGGATAAAAATGTTTGTAAAATTGAAATAAGAAACAACTCGACTCCTGCTCCACTTTTCATTTCCTGTCCTCTGTGAGGCCCTGATTGGTCAAGTGTGATGTGATGATGTGGGGGGGCAGGGTTTGGGTGGGCACGTACCTCTCTGTTGTCTGCTACGATGATCAGTTCCACGTACTTCGTGCTCTTCTGGGTGTGTCTTTTGTGCTGTGGAGTTCAGGCAGAGAGGGAAAAAGAAAAGGGGGGGGTGACTTTTATCCTTCTTTATCTAGGCAATAAAACAAGGAGCTCACTCAACAGACATTTCAATTCATCAATTTAAAAAGGGGAAAGTGAGAGAGAGAGAAAGAGAAAGAAAGAGAGGGAAATTGAGCAGGGGACAGGAAGAAGAGATGTCTCTTTTCAACCGTTTCCATCTGAAAAGGCCAACCTAAATAAAACAGCAGAACAGCCATGTCCTCTTGAGGGCTCCCCTGACATCTCGTCTGTGTGTTTCTGAAAGTGCACCACAGCCCCGAAATCAATCACCATCACCTCTGACTTTCACCGATGCACGCATCTCTCACAACTCGGCTTTCTCGAGCTACACATTCAAAACAGCCAGCGTCTCCCCCGAAGGCAGTTAAACTGAGCGTAAACACGGAAAGCAGTGTGTGCGGGAGAGCGTTCGTCTGGGAGGCTTCCAGCATCAGACGGACAGGAACACCTGCTACATGATGGATGGTGTTCTGTCCGCTGCTCCTGCCCGGACCCCCGTGCTTTGCCTGCACGGTGCGGTGGATCCAACACCATGCTGCGCTGTCCGATCCTGGCTGGCTCGCCACGCGTGCTGAACCGCCAGGCTCCTCCTAGACACGCTCTGCTGGCTTAATGGACGCTCTGATTGCTCCGACAGCCCGTTTCACGGTGTCCAGAGATCATGTGATTACAGGCTTGGAGGGGCCTGCGCGGCATTCCGGAGCACTTAGGCACAGATTCCTTCCAATGAAGAACCTCTGATTATTCCGGAGTACTTAACACTGTAACCCATTTTTCAGCTTATGAATGCACGTGCACCGATTACCTGACATACCATGAATTATGCAACTCTTGGGAGTGCTCACACAGATACAGCTGCTCACGGTAACTCCATTGTCAAATGCTTTTATTCTGAACACCTGCTTTCATAATAATATCAGAATAATCGTCTACATATTCTAAACCCATCATTTGGAAAAACAGTGAAACAAGCACATAAGTGAAATGCTTTACTCCTATACTACTGCATGAGTCATGCATAAAACATGACATTTCTCAATGAATTCCCTTCCGTGCGCTCTGCGCTTCTTTATCTTTGTGAGCACATGATCCATTTTATGTAAGGGTTAAAAGAGCGGGGATTGTCAGGGCGGAGAAAGGCAACCAGATTCATGTGACAGTGACTGTCACTTTTCCTTTAAAAACACATTCACCTCCCAGCATCATCTTATATTAAGGCTACACTTTTTCCCTGTTTCTTAGGATTTTATCCTTAAAAAACAAAGCACTGAGCCCTTTATGTGCTTAAGGCTTTAAATTTATGAATGAATAGAACTTTCACTTAAGATGACACAGCGGCTTTGATTGACTCCAGAGGTTGGTGTTGGTAAACTTTGCACGGCTGAGTAAAAGGTCAAGCTGTCATCACACATGACAGCCTGGTGCATTATGTTCAATGCCCTTTTTCACAATCACATTCACTTTTATGTTGATAGAGCCTCCAGGTTATTTGTGTGGTAGAAAATCTCATGTTTTTTTCCAGAATCTGGATATTTTGTCTTATCTAGGTCCAGTCCAAAATCACTGACTGCTCGGGCTTATTTTCAAGAACCAGGCCAACAGAGCTGTATCAAACATAAGGTCCGGGAATTCCCGCCAGTCTCTGTATGAACATGACGTCTTTCTCATAAAGGTGAAAATATTCACCTTCTTAACTAAATGAGTCACAAAGTCTCCTGATAAAAATGAGAGGAAGAGAAAGATAAATCCCATAAAGATAAATTCCCAAGATCAGTCATGTGAATCGCTGGCCTGCCAATGTGCCAATGGCACGGAGCAATCTTCAGGGTGTGTTAGTGAAAGCTGCATCATAATCTCCACAGCAATCCACTTTGCACATCCCGCAAAAGAAAAGATATACAATAACATAAATTATACCATATCAGCTTAACTGCCTAATACAAACATTTTCGTACTGAGAATCAATATCTAAAAACTACACTTAAATGAAAAACTACAGCCATTAAACGTTGCTGTCTTGAAAGCTTTTAGCTAAAGCAAAATGCATTTTCATCATTGTCACTGAACTGCTACATTAATTCTAGAATTGCTCAACCATTCATTCTGACTGGTTTAAGATCCACACCATCCATTAAAGGGGAGGCTGTTAAAAATTTGTCTTTAAAAGAATGTCCCGAACTTTTTTGATTGCTTTCCCTGATTAGCAAGTCTGACATTGTAAATAAGTATTGCACATCTGCGGTCGACTTGCTTTCCATTACACCGCATCTAATGTGATTGCACTACCTTTGTGCACTTCATATTAAATGCTCTTAATTATAATAAAGAGCCTGTTGCATTCAATCATTTTGATTAAAATATAAATTGCAGATTGGTCTTAACTTCTCACTGTATCAGCCTTATTGTTATCATTAAAATGCCGATATGCAGGGCACACTGGTTTTATACGCCAATGCTCATTAGACACAGTTAAGTGAAAATGAATCAGCTGTTGATGGGTGACCCTTATTTCAAATGCCGTATTTCTTATTAATGCAAAACAATTAGAGACACATTCAGGACAATTAGCAAGTTTAAAGGAAAGTGTTTAGTCTCCCCTGCTTTAAGATATTTTTGCTTTTTCCCCAGAACGAGCTATGCCTCCTGCTATCTTTTGCTCTTTTTAGTCATGACTGTATTTTTCTAAAATGTCCAACCTTTTATCTTTTGCAAAATAAACATGCATTTCATTCTGCACATCTGCCTCCCTTCTCCATCCTCCCCCTGCCTCCTATTTTGACCCCAAATCCTCCCTCTCTCTCTACCCTGGTTCTGCAGGACAGGAATCTCACTGACTCAGGCCCAGTGCTTTTTAACACATGTGTATTATCTCATGCTTGTCTTTTTATATTCACTTTTTTCTGTAAAAACATACATAAATGAAATAATATTAATGTAACGAGCGAAAGCCCTCAAGCCTCAAGCCTCAATTGGTTTTGAAGACACCATACAGGGCTATGTGCACAGTCGTTCTCGAATACATCTCTCAGTCGCACATTCATCAGCTGAATTCTCATGTGAAACCATCACTGAGACCTGGAGCAGGAAATTTCCTTCATTCAGGCTATGTTTAGAACAGACAGCCAGCTCAAGATGCCCTTTGTAAATGGCAGAGAGTGCTGTTCTCTTGCCTGTTTCCCCACGCTCACCATCTCTTCTTTAATATTGATGTAGTGGGATTTGTGTAACGCGCCTACTTGCAGAGGTTTGCTGCTGTTGGCCTTCACTAAATAGATCCATTGATGGTTTTCGAGAGCTCTGCCAGTATCTTACCCTGGTGCTGAAGGACGGGAATGCATTTCCTGTGCTGTCTGGGAAGGCCGCTGATATGTTGTGTCCATGGCCACAAGTGCCTGAGGAGAGGTGGAGGCCTTCCCCTCTGTAAATCAAGTGAGTCCCGTTGTCTGGATTGAACGCTGGCTCCAGGACAAAGGTTTTGCTTTCAAGTGCGATGAATCCCCTGTGAATCGAAGGGTTTGCTGAGTTGATTTGGAATCTGGGAAATCAGCACAGAGGTACTGAGTAGTGAAACCATGTGATTGTGATGTCATGGTGCTCTAGAACTCGTTGTTGGCAATGATTTTTTATCAATATGAGATGCCGTCTTAGGGCATACTGAAGCTGCCTTTTCTTGTGTTGACATTACCATGTTTTTAACTGTAGATCAGCCAAGTCAAAATGAAATCAATTACATGATTAGTTTGCTTTCTTCTTTCAAAAGGTGGGTGTGTTTTGTTAACCTAACTGACTCCAGATTTCCGGTTTTTGCGGAGTGCTGAACTTTATAATTATTGAATTAAATGACTTGAATCTCTTCAAAGACTTGTTCCCTATGTGAATTCCCCTACTCCAAAGTGTTGTTTTGTGATGTCTGCCCTGCACAATGAATCTCAGTGTTCTCACTGTATAAACTCAGTTGAATGAAAAATGGAATCCAACATACCAACATCTCCATCTATGCTCTGAAACACCACACTACAGACCACATAAATCCGACAAAAGGCAATACAATTTGTCTTGGGTTGCAAGCTAGGCAGTGCATTTCATGTCAAATAATTTCTCTGCGTCTGCCTTTGAAGGCTATGAATATGGGTTTCAGAAGGCGAAGACAACAGAAAGTCTCGATGAAAAGCTTGATAATTGCCAGTGGAACTCCTTGGAGGTTCAGACGTTTGTTGGCTGATGTGTTAAGGAGTTCCTGATGCTGACAGGCAATATTTACTGAGAAATTATTACTGCCCAACTTTTCTCCAAATGGTCTTCATCATTGCATTTAATTATATAGTTACAGCATGTGTGGCATATTTAAGGTTTCTCATCGCATAGTGTGTTTGCAGTTGAGGGTAATTAAGCCGGTGATGTGTGTACATCAATGAGCTCTGCTGATGGTTAAACACAGCATGGCAGAGATTTACTGCCCCCGAATGCCCATTGAGAACAGTGGGGTGCTGCCGTGAGAGAATGAGGACCAATCGCACAACGGCGTTCTGGTGAAAATATGTTCTTTCCCCTCTGCGTGCGGGATCTGTGTGTGTTTCACTGGACCGTGCGGACCTCACGTCTGAACCTTTGAGAAGGTCATGACCTCCCACATCCTCAGAGAGTGAGGTCAGGACTCGCGGGTTTATAAAGGCTGTGATCAAACTTACCTGAGACCAGCACAGGTGCTGAGGCTGACGTCAGAATGCCGGTGCCCTTGCACCTCGCCGTGGTAGTAGCAGTTTACCTATAGAAAAAAAAAGCCATTGTTCATTTAGATTCCATTTACAACAATCACCTCTATTTGTTCTTGGGCTGGAGAGCATTACACCTTGGTTTTTTGTCTGAGAATACTTGTTCAGTCTTAGTTTCAGGATCAGAACACATGCGTGGCTGTGGTTGTGGTTTCATTCATATGCTTTGTTTATATATACTTTACATATGCAATATACAGTCTTGGATTTGGCCCTTTTTGGTATTGGTTATGGTCTGCATGAGTAACTCGGTGTTGACTCAACTGTCGGTGCATAATTCACTTATATTTGCAGCCGAACGCCACTTATGTCAGTTATATCTGTTGAATGGATTTCATCCGTTCAGAGTGGTATCCACATCAAAAATGTGATGAGTATACACAAATCCATCATTCACTGCAAAGTTTGATTCTTCATATCAAAGCCAAAAGCCACATTGCTGGAGCATTAAGTGGAAATGGCCTCTGACTTGGTCTATTAGGTCTTCTACTTCAGGCTCCATTTGAGTTAGTAAGACTGCTCCATCTCCCCGTTCCTGCTTATCTGTGCCCAGAGAGCCGGAGAAATGTTCTGAAAAAAAGCCTACCTTTTGGAGAGGAAGGTGTCTGGGGTGAACTGAAAACACAACTCCCATGTTATGGCTGGCAATAAAAAAAACACCGTCTTTCAAGTACAATCCAACTGCCTGTGCAAACCCACGCTCCAGTGTGAAAATTCCTGAAAAGTCAAGATTAAACTTTTTGGAGGAAATACTCGGTCTGGTATTTCCAGAAACGGGTCACTGTTTCACTGGCATTCAGACGACTTGGCGCGTCCAAAACATTCGAGCCGGGATGGGGTAAGAGCGAGGACAGACGGAGAGACCGCCAGCGTGTGGAAACAAGGCCTCTGCTCTACCGAAAATACCGATTGAGTCATTTGCTAATGGCCTCAAAAGAATGACAACAGTCTGTCGCTGCGTTAAATATGAAAAAAGGCTGCTGCACAGTTTGTGCTAAGTTTAGCATTTACATTAACAGCGGAACCTCATCCTTCTTTAATAACGCACTGATTTTTTTGTTGTGGGCAGTGAGCACAGGCTGGGAGTAGACATCATTCTATGCATCGACAGAATTCTATTTCTGTTATACCGTCAAAACTGGGACACGGAGATCGCAAGAGGATCTTTGATACTGCATTCATCTACCTATCCTTAGATTGAAATAACAATTACCCAGTCATCATTGATCCTCCTCTCTCCCTGGGTGGTTAAGATGCTGTACATCAGGACTGCCTAGTGATTGGTGGGTGGCACATAAGAAGCAATCCTATTGGCTGTGCTTGTTTTAATTAAAAGTAATATTTAATTAGTCCAATAATTCACACATCAATTTATGATGCGGAACACTGAACATACAAATTAAATGGGAGGAGCTGTAAGTCAGTGACACCTGTTTCAATAAAATGTTAGTACTGGCGCTAACATGAGACTGAGCTTGCTCTCCAGCCTGAGGGGGCTAACCTCCAAAAAAAGCCTTCTAGATGCACTTATGTTGGTGTAACTCTGTAGTGTGTAAACTGTGCTTAGCTCTGTTCTACAGCTCTCTCTCACTGTCTAGGTTGTGTGGAGTGGCAAACAAATGTGTGTATGGTGACCTGGGGCAGTATGTCTTCTGTACCAAGAGGTGACTTGCACTGTGTGTGTGTGTGTGTGTGTTTTAATTAAGCTGCATTCCGTTTAAGTCAATGATGTCTTCCACAAGCTTCCACTCCTGCCTCCTGCTGCCATATAGCCACTGTGTCACTTATCTTCTCCTATAGGATATCCCAGCTCCATTCGATTTAACGTGTTCCTGTGTGATTTCAACATCTTTAGGATAGAAGTACATTTAGTACCTATCAACCAACCTGTGAAACCCACCCCAATTCTGGCATGGCACAACACAATGTGACAATCACAGCTGGAGCAGCTGAACTGTGGCATAGTTTGGGGAGCTTTGTGAGTCTACGGCACTGCTTTCATCTTCTTTCTGTTGTTCAAAGTACTGCTAAATATGAACACATTTTGAGTAAAAAGGCAGAAAAATGTAAAAGTCAATTTCCCACTGATCAAAAGAAGACATTTATAAAATTATTTTGTAGTTTTTTTTGGTGGTTGGTGTTTATTTGCTCTGCTTATAAATACTCAGGCCTTGAAACAATTCTACAGCTGAACATGCACGTGATTTTATATCCTTCTGTGGGCTGAACTGTAGCCAAGGTTATTACAAATTTGTAACCAAGGTTACAAATTAATAATTGCCTTTTTTGCTTGTCAACAATTTAACACACTGCCTCCAGCTCTGTTTAATTAAGCAACCCTATCAATCATTTCTTCCTCTAAAAGGAAAAAAAACAAAATGTAGGTTCCATCTGCATTGTGAAAGGCAGCTGAAATCAGGCAGTGTGCACAATATGTCAGTCCAGCAGCCAGACCCTGGGCACAGCAGAGCTGGAGTCAGCAGAGAGGAGTGACAGCCTACATGTTGCGCTGTCCCTGCTGGCCAAAATGTGCAACTACAGTGAAACCTTGCACTGACCCCAATCATGTTGCATTGGCCAGTTTTCATTTCGGGTACACATCAAGTGCAATTTCACACAACCGAGCAGCCTTGTCAAGCATCTGAAGCGTTGTTCGGATGACGTCCTGACGTTTCAAGGAAAAAGGTTGATGTTTTCTGCAGCGTACAATGGAGAGTCATGCTGTAAGACTCTCCTCCCCTCCATGACTCCAGCTCTCTGCTTTGATGTCAGATCTGAGCTTGGAGACGGGCTGATGACAGAATCGGTCAATAAAGACCGGCTTTTCATCAGGTCCACACATCTAAACAACAAGCTCCTCTTGTTTGCCCGAGCAGCTGGAGTCATAATCCAAAAGCATTGCTTGTGTAGATGATCATGGGGAGCCATTTTAGACATGTATGTGCTGTGGTTATTCTCACCAGGTAGTGTGGTGCAGTGGTCAGTGGTGCTGGCTTATAGTGCCTGGGTTTGCCTATACTCTGTGTTAGCCTGGCCCCTCCCTGGGGTCCCTCCCACAGACCAAACAGCTCTCAGCTCTACTCGGCTTCCCTGTTACTTAGCCTCCTTAAATGTGTGGCTGTGAGTGCATGTGTGTGTATGTGTGCGTGTGTGTGTTGCGATGTCTTGTGCACTGTGTCTGCTAGGTTTGTCTCCCTCCCTCCCTTTGTCTCTCCTCCCTCCTCCCTCCTCAATGTCCCTGTACAAAACAATACAGCCACTAAAAATGGACTAATGGATGAATAGAGCAATTTAATTGAACTTGTAAAATTTTAGTTAATTACTGGATACAGTTTTGACTGTTGATTACGTTACATGATGTACTGTCTCATACATGATGTATTTTACGTGATTACAGGACACAAGACAGAGGCTGATTCCTAGGGTTTCATCAACCTTCATGTGTCCTGGTTGTATCTGGGCTTCATTAAACAAAACTCCCTGGAAAAAATTTACTTGATGAACAGGAATGATTTCTGTAACACTGAAGTCAGTCAGGTAGTATAACACAATACACCACCAAGGCACCTTGTCTGTATACTTAATGACTGTGACAGGACTTGGTTCACTCAACCAATACCAGTAGGACCGTCTGCGCTCAACCCTACCGTAAAATTCTGAGGGGTGGTGACTGCGCTTCCATCCTCCAGGTAGTGCGTTTCGGTGTAATGACTTGCAAACAGCCCCCTAAAGACAAAAACCAGGAAAAAGAGAAAAAAAGAGCGTAAGAACACACGGTCAAAGTGAAGAAACATCTGAAAGGGGAAAACCTCAGTGCCACTTTCAGAGTACCTCACTGTCGCCTACACCGCCCCATCGGCGCCCTGAGAGCAGAGACAAGGATTTTTCCCACCAGAAAGGGGTCAGGCGCCGAGGCTGAACTAATCCGAGCGCTTTGGCTGATGACAAGCAGCGTGTGTGCGTGCAGATAGACTGCAGCCCCCAAACCCCCTCTTTGCGAGGAGTCAAAGAGGAAGCGGCGTTTCCTGAATGGGAATTAAGTGGTGTGAGAGAAGCGGGGCAGTAAAAGCCTTACAGCGGAGGGGAAATGAGCTGAGGCCGGCTCAGGCTCGGTAAGCTCTCGAATCCCCGGCGTGGCGCGTGTGGGAGACATCAGCCTGGGGCGCGTCGCTGCTGTTATCAGAGAGAAGCGTTAGCAACGCCACCTCACACGCCCAGTCGCACCGCCACTGTGAATGCCGTGATTACATTACATTATTGGCATTTAGGAGACACTCTTATCCAGAGCGACTTACATCGGTTACAGTTTTTTACAATGTTATCCATTTATACAGCTGGATATTTACCGAGGCAATTGTGGTTTAAGTACCTTGCCCAAGGGTACAAGCAGAAGTGCCCCTGCGGGGAATCGAACCGGCAACCTTTCAGTGATGAGTGCTCCTTAACCACTATGCTACACTGCCGCTCCAAGCCAAGTCCAGGCCACAGTCGAAATACGACACAACTTCACTATGAGCTCTCTAATGTTATCTAACAAAAATGCTTTCAACTGACAAAACGGCCAGATTACTCACATGTAGAAAAGGTAAGTCAATACATATTCATTTTCAGTGGTTTTCACACCACTACCAAAATGCTTTCAGTGTTAAAAACATTTTTTTTACCTTGTAGTGCAACAAAGTGTTACTCACATACAAATCATATACTCTCCTTATGTCAGTATATCCACATTTGCAATGCGTTGGATGTCATATCTGTTATCCTAATACTCTGTCACAGTGAGTTCTATATAATGTCGTATCCTCAAACTATAAGCTCTAATTTAATACAAGTTAATACTGAGGCTTACAGGGCAAAATCAAAACCTAGGAGATGTGATAAGGAGCAGGGTGAATGAAAGTGCAGACATGACTCAGAACACAAAAGGCTTGGGTTAAAGAAAACAAAATTTCCTTTACTGAAGACTCAGAAAAAACAAAAACAGGCTTGGTACAAGAGTTCACGCACACTAAGCACGGCAACTCAAGCTTGAGCAAATCTGGACAAGGGGCAGGGTTTAAATAACAGAAAACACAGGTGAAACCAACAACCAATTAATGCAGATGAAAGACATTAACTAAATGAGACATGGATCACAGGAAGGTATGAAGCCATCAGGTGGCCATCCTGGGAAGCAGCGATCATATCCCTGACAGGAGGAAGAAGGAAAACCCGGTGTCTGCCCGCACTACACTCTGACATCACGGCATGGCCTCCAGGATTCCTACAGCAGACAGCAAGGGCTTCCTTCCAGTCAATCCTCACCGCGGCTGTCAAAGACAACCACACACTCCTGCATCCTCAGACCCGGGAGTGAGGAGGTGGACAGCATCAGGGGTGAATCCCCCCCCGAATCACACACACACACACACACACACACACACACACACACACACCGGCCCACGGCGGGACCCTTAATGAGTTCATCATTGCGGTGTGTGTGTCTGCGGGACGGCAGCAGCTGGCTGCCTGGAAACGATCCAGCGTGAGGCAGAGCCAAATATCTGCGGGAGCCCCCCCATCTGCGGCCGGATCATCTTACCGATGTCTCTGCTAAAGGGCTCTGGGGCAGGGGGGACTGGGGCCAGGCCCTCACTGTTTGTTAGCTTGCTGTTTCGCTTGTTCTCTGTCTCACCGTTGCGGGGTATCGCGTTCCTGCCCTCCCTGGCCCTCTTAACTCCGCTTTATTTTATATGGTATTGTATTACTTGCCTAGCAGACGTCCTTATCCAGAGCTACTTACACAGCTAAGCTATTATCCACGTTTACAGCTGGGTATTTGCTGAAGCTGTTCGGGATAAGCACCTAGCCCGAGGGTAAAGCAGCAGCGCTCCACTAGGGAATCCAACCGGCAGCCTTTAGGTCACAAGGCTTGCTCCTTAAAATCCATGAAAATAAAAACCAGGGTTGATGGGTCAGCTATCTTCGCTGCACAGGTTGTAGAACCCTGACCAAGGCCGGGTCTCATTAGGCCGGGTCTCCTGCCTGGACAGGCTACCTCTCACCATACTTATTCCCTCACAACACCTATCTACCCCTCAGAACCACTAGCAACCCCTCACAACCCCCACCTACCCCTCACAACCCCTACCTACCCCTCACAACACCCATCTACCCCCCCCATCATCTACCTGCCCCCATAACATCCACCTACGCTTCACAGTGACCACTTAATGGCCCCGCATGTACCTGCACTCCATGCAGGGCTTTGGAGAGAATCAGACTCATGATGTGCATCTGGAGGAGAGCCCGCGTTACTTGGCTGGAGGTAAGGGATCGTGCAAGTGTCTTTTCTGTCCTGCCCTACAGGCATTGTGTAACGGGCAGTATTGTGTAATCAGGAATGTGTCATCCAGTCCAGCACAAAGTTGTACATGAAGGAAGGATGCAGATCAGATGTGGCTGGTAACTGTCAGTGGGGCAAACTGGGACCTCAGTGATTTACAGAGAATTCACTGTTTGAGCCAGCGTCAGACGACCGGCCACCCACTGAAAACGCCCGCGCTTCTAATCTCGACATTGACGAGGAGCTCGGCAGAGTGTGTATCAATCAGTAGGGAATTTAACAAGGCACGGGGGGCAGTGGCATCTCATTTAAAAAGGGTTGCTCTGGGGAACCGACATCCCGGCACAGCGTGGCGTGACAGACAGCGACTGCAATTCCCGCGGGAGAGCCCGGCTTTGAGTCAACACTGCGCCCCTGTCATCAGAGATGGGAACGAGTTCTGTTTTAACATGCTGGAAACACGCAAAGGCAGCGTTGTCTTCACAAAGAACCGTGCTGACAAAAAAGACACGAGACAAATAAGAAACCAAACGCTGCACCGTCTTCTACGTGATGAAATCCACGTGTAACCCTCCTTGTCAAGCTCTCACAGATGGCATGTATTAGTTGTGAGCACTGGGTGTACCCCCGAGCTTTGGTGAAACTCCTGCAGTTCTGCCAAACGGCTTTGTTGAGTAAGACTACAGGACATTCCTGACAGTCTGGGGGAGACACTGGAACAAAGTACATAGAGGAAAATGTATCGTTTTATTGGCTGTTATGAAAAAAATTAGGCTTTCAAGAGACTGCGGAAGGAACATAACCTCTTCCTCGGTAGCTGTTACAAATTAGCCGTGTGCTTTCATGTTATTGGAACCATATTTTGAAGCAATCCTGGTTCAGGAGAAGGTTTGGTGTGACCCTGGAACTCTGTGTGCTCTCAGCAAAGTGTCTGAGGAGGCCTCGAACAACATCAGCCAACTGCCAAAGTGTTGAGCATTTGGGGGTGTTAACCACTCCGTTTCACTCAAAACTCATTTTGTAATTAGCAAAATACACCACAAGGAATAACTCAGAAGTTACTTATTGGGTCTCATTTCCTTTGTTCCTCCGTTTCCTTCGTTTCCTCGTTACAAAGGAACACAAACATGGAACAGGCTTGTGTGCTTGGGTGTGTGTGTGTGTGCGTGCGTATGTGCATGCGTGCGTGCGTGCGTGCGTGCGTGCGTGTGTGCGTGTGTGTGTGTTCCGAGAAACCGCAACTGATTTTCCCATACAAGCACATTTGACTGCAGCATGACGTACACGCATTTGGAAAGGGAACACAGCTTCAGAGAGATTCAAGGTCAGTGCATTCTATACCAGCATCAGAAATACATTCATTGAGTTTTGTTCTGAAGTGTCTCTGAACCAGTCATTTGCACAACTGTAGTGTTGCTCTTGATTTACGAAACTTGAATACATCAATAGATGGGTGAAATGTCTCAGATCAGAGGGGTTAACACTGACAGGATGTGCCTCTTTAACAGACTCAAACAGTAATGCCCTGTTTGTCCTCTGTGGTGTTAGTGATGGAGGCTCATTGCACTTCCCGGCCCCAGGAGTCTTCAGCTAAAAAATAATCAAGGGTGTGCTGTGAAAAAAAATAAAATAAAAAAATAAATAAAAAATTGACAAGATCAATAAATGCAGATTCTCCCTTCATTTCCATTTTGAAGTCTGCCCTGTGAACTGACAAAAATCATAGTGGTTTTGAACATCGGCCAATTAAAGTGGCTCTAACTACAGAATGCATGTATAAAAGATTATTTTAATTAATCTTTTTTTTTATATAGATGTTGTATAATACTCACATTACAATTTTACAATTGCTCAAACACAGAGTTCTACAGAATGAGCAGTGGTTAGGCCCTCTAAAATAGAACTGTTTTCAAGTTAGACTCTCTAGTGAACAAACAGCTCTTATGTGGTCAACGAGCGAGCCGAATCATTGGATTACGCCCTTTTTGTTAATTATGACACAGCGCCGAAATTCTTTTTGTCGAGTAGGATGCACAGTAATGAAATATCATTTAGATGCTGAGTGACTTCAAAGCCTCGTCTGAGCCTTTGATCTGGTCTTGTAGGAATTGGTGTGGCAGTCGGAGGAATCAAAAGCCTTTTCCCAGCGTGAATACGACATGTACAACTGTAGTTTTATCAGCAGTAATGGGAGAGTCCTTAAGAAATCAAGTAATGCAGCGATGAAATAATAATGGAAATTGGATAGAGACAAGGAGATGGGAGCTTTGATATCGCTCACTGAAAGAAACACTAAGGAGTCATAAAACCCTTGTGGTGCATTGGACATGCTGCGAGATGAGAACTGAACTTGTGTGCAGTGTGTGTGTGTGTGTTTGTGTGTAGGGGGGTGGGTGTTGGGTGGGGTGGTAATCACAGTGTTTACCATTTGCCTCCTGAAGTAGGTCAAGTATGAAATATGAATTTATGAATTTTGGTCACAACCCTGGACGGGACTGTCAAACTTTGCCAATTTGCCCTTATATCAGAAAAAACAGAACACACGTGACGCTGAACCATTTTCAGATGCTTTGCTACCACTGCAGCTGAAGACTTATTTAACATAAGGTAGAGGTTGGTGAATGAATGAATGAATGGGGGCAGAAATGACTGTAAGCCAGTTTCATCCCCTCCTTCGCAGTCTCTGAGGTGAGGGCTGGTACCAGTATAAATCAGCTTCAGCCTCCTGGTAGAATGAAGCCCATGAAAAACACTACTAATTTTTTTCATCACTGAAGCACAAGCCCAAGTGTCTTTAAAGTGATAACTTTCCTAATGGCCTGAATCAATAATCATTGATTCCACAGCCCACAGAGCCTGTTGTGTTTCATTAAATCCAGACAACAATCTAATTAGTGCATTCTCAATAGATCTACAGGTTAATTGTGATAAATGAGTGCCTTCTAGTAACATCCAGGAAGGCCAAAGCAATTCTCCACTGTTTTCCATACTTTTGCAAGTTAACTTTTGCACTGCACTTTCTTGAGCTTTAATTTATTACTTCATCATAGCCTGATCATAGATTTGATTCTCAAAATCCAATGCTTAATAAAATAGAGAATGTTTCTAGTGATTCCCTAATGCAGTGCAGTTCCTAGAATCTAGCACTGTCTGCATGGCTTCATGGGGTTGGATTATGGGCTTCAGTGATAACCAACTAATCAATCTTCCTTCACTAAGTAACTGAAGAGCTATTTTCCATATGATGAGGTAAGCTCTGTTGTGTGGTACTTTCATGTTACTCTGATCTCCAGGGTCCCGGGTTCATCCCATTGTAGCTCTTGTGGCCCACTTCAGTGGTATCTGTTCATTATCCCCACTCACTCTCAGCTGCACACAGGGAATTTTGTGGTAAACACACACGGCCCCCTTCACCAGAGGGGTGCAGCGGGGTTCTGAAAGTGCTATCACAGAAAACAAAGCAGAACACAGAAAAATAGGTCACGACCAACCTCATAATTTGAGAGCAAGGGAAGATTGCAGAACCAGCAAATGCATCTATCACCCTCCATTGTAGGCTTTTAAATACCATTTTAAGGCACTGATTTAAACTAAGCACAACCACTGCCTCTGTAGTTTCTGATGTCTCCAAGGCATGCCTTCTGTACAAATACAAAGCAAATGTCTACAATATGGAGATAGAAATGAAAACTGGAGCTGCTCTGAAGTGTTTCTGCTTTATATATAATGCAGCTAAAGGAATACCGTTTTCCCTGTTACTCGAATTGTAAAAGCCCCCAACAGCATGTTAGTTGTTGCTTGCTTAGTGGGTGCCCCTCTCCAAAGCAACTTGTCTATTATCTGTAATAGCTGGACATTTACCAAAACAACTTCAGTTAAGTACCTTGCTCATGGGGTGCAACAGCACTGAAGCAACTGGGAACAGAACCAGCAACAAGCCCCGCTGCTGCCATCTCTACTCCAGAGCTGAAGAGACAAATTTTCTTCAATCCACTCAAATTCATAAAACTCGCTGGCACAGGCACTGTCACAGAGGGCAGGGCAGCGGTTTTTCTGCTGTTTCAAAAGTGCTGCTCTGAAAGCCTTCTGAGACGCTAATCTTAGCAAATTCGCCGAGATCAACCTTGGCCCAGCAGCTCTGCCACATTCCCTCACCTGAACTCTCCGAGCGGGCTCTCTCCTCACAGAGAGAGTGTCATAAACACAGACGCTGTTTCACGTACAGCCAGCCGAAGAGGGGAGAGGCAAGAACAAAACAGCTCCGGCTGAGGAGCCTAATTTTATTTGCGCAGACGGCAGCGTCCCAAATTGATTTCCATACAGCTCTGTGTCCCGCTACCTTGGGACCGCATTTCATTCGAGACTTGCGGCGCACAAAGCCAAGGGAAGGAAGGCAGAAGACAGAGAAGGGGAGAAAAAAATCCTCAAAGCTGAAAAAAAATCCACTTTCTGGCATGGTGACAGGGTAGTGAGCAGCACTGAAAAGCTACCAATCTCGTTAAAGACAATACAAAGGGTCGTCAGATTAGGAAAGAAAAGTATTTGTGTTGTGTCTGATTCATAAGCTGTTTGTACATCAAGAGCATGTCATTTGCTCTTGTTGTCTCTGCTGCCAGGCAGAGAGTCGAGCAGCAATAAAATTAGCATTAGCCATTGTGGAAGCCAGCAGTGTCTATTGCATGCATTGGAGAGGCAGAAGGTTGAACCACTTTCTGTGTGACATAAACCCATAGAAGGCCAAAACCTTTCCAATCCATGTATTTTCATAAATCAATATCCTGTTTATGGTAATATTTCAGAAACATATCCGTGTCTAGTAATAATTAAGAGCTCACTGGAGTGTCAGTGTAATGCTACAGCTAAAGAACTTAAACAGAAACTTTGAAGGTTTTGAATCCAGGGTGCAACACTGCTCTTGCACCATTGAGCTAGATATTTAACCTGAATTGCTTCATGCAATACAGCACCGAGCTGTACAAAGGGATGATATGTAAAAGGTAAGGTACTCAATTCACCCTCCTGAGCTAATGGAAAAATCATAGCATGAATTAGGAAATTACCATACTTGCCAAAACTCAAATGAGGGGTGGTAATGTTGTGGAGGAATGTGACTCAGTCCAAGAGGAGTCGCTTGTGTCCCGCACGCACGGAAGAGGACGAATCGGTCCCCAGCTGCCTTTCAGTCCCTGTCACATGTTCTCCTTCCGATCGCTAAAAATACCCCGCGGCACATGCATGCCAAACCACAACAGAGAGCCGAGCTGTAGCCAGCACCCGGGCAGGGTATCGGCCTCTCTCTGAAGACACAGTCTCCGTGTCCAGCTCATCTGGGACTCCCACATCTACTGCACCGCGGGTCAACGCGAACTCCTCACGGGACATCCATCAAACGCGGAAGTGGTGACGTGCGATTGCCGTGGTAATGCGATAACTGCTGCTAGAGGAGGGTGGGCTCGCTGTCAATCAGAGACCAAAATGGGCCGCCCGCTCAGCAGGGCTTTGGAAGGGGAGATATCTGTGATGAGCTCACTGCTTAATGGGCAATCACTCGTCCAAATTTAAATTTAGGGAAGCTCTTTCCCAGTCATGTGAATCACCTCATTTCCACTTCTCCAAGTCTGCAAATGGGGTGTTTGGTGAGCATTCTGGTGCAAAATGGCTGCTGTTGATTGCACAGGTGGGTATCACACATTGGCTGAGGTGAGTCACCCCCCCCCCCACCTTACTGTGAAGAGCTTTGAGAGCATTGAAAGGGAAAAAAAGAGAATTTACACCAATGTGATTCAATGTTTTATATGTAGTAACCACATGCCCTGCTGTAATGTATGTTAGCCCTGTATTACAGACCTATTGACTGTTTATCAGGTATGAAAACACATGTACAAAGGACTTAATTACCAATCATTAATTGGTTAAAAAATTGGTTTAGTGGGGGTGAATTTCCCACTGAGCTTCCATATACAGTGAATATAAGTGTAAATAGTGAATCCCCATTATCGTTTAGAGATTGCGCACAACACTTTTTCAAGCAGTTTCACTAAAATGTATGTGACTGGCAAAAGAAACACTGCCAGAGACAATGACCTAAAAATGAAATGCAGAAACTCAATGATGCCAAATTATTGTATTAACGGGGAGTGATTTCTGTCCTTGCTTTAACAGCCAGACAACAACTCAAGTGCTTATATTAGCAGCAGCGTGTATTGTAATGAAAGCCACAGCTCTATGTGGCGTGGTTCAGATCATTATTGTGACAGAGTACTGGATCACCCACTGAGTTCTAAAGACAACATGCTGCAAAAGAGAGCCAAAAAAACCTAACTAACATGCATTTGTTGTGCTTTCTTTTTCTGTCTTCAAATCTAACCCTGATGTTTTATGAGCACCTCAAAAACAACATGTGCTTTATTGCTAAGGTAAACAATCAGCACAGAACAGCACCCTGAAGCTCAGGGAAAAAAAAGAGAACAGTTAATAAAATAAAATGGATGAGTGGATGCAGTGAGGGTGAGAGTGAGAGAAGAGGTGAGAGTTTAAAGCAGGGAGAGTGAAGTAAAGTGAGGATGCTGAGGTCAGAGGAAAACAGCCTGACCAGGTGTCATGGGGCTGGCAGCCCTGAAAAGTCACAGGGCCAGGAAAGGCAATTTCACATCCAGGCCCCCCCCCCCCCACCCCCCGCTGGTGTGGACGAACACCCTTCCCATTCTTGCTCCATAAAGTCAGTGGTTCAGAGGTTCCAGACAGCCAACTCTGAAGAAACTGCCATCTGGGTTACTCGGCCGGTGGAAAGTGTTCAAGACCAATGGAAAAGAAAGTCCAGACATG
Organism: Megalops atlanticus; assembly: GCA_019176425.1. Classification (NCBI taxonomy): domain Eukaryota; kingdom Metazoa; phylum Chordata; class Actinopteri; order Elopiformes; family Megalopidae; genus Megalops; species Megalops atlanticus. The sequence goes on from CM032890.1 coordinate 28,422,315, forward strand.
ATTCGCCCTCCACTGGGTTTGTTTAGCTTCCGCTTTGGAGTATTTGGGTTGGAAAGCCGTCCCACTGAGGGCAGGAAACATGCTCTTAAGCCTGCTGGGCAGCTGGCCTATGCATGTCCGCGATGCTTTCTCTCTCTTTCTCTCTCTCTCTCTAATACTCTCTCTGTCCATCTCTCTCTATTCTTCCTCTATTGCCTGCCTCTGGAAAGCATTTTCTGCCTTCCCTGAATCTCAGAAACACATCCAGCACATGTGCGTTCCAGTACATGTATGTTACAAGCTCATGAAATGCTTTCACCTTACAATTTCAATGAAGCGAAGCAGAGATGCAGAGGTTACCATCAGCAACATCTGCCAGCAGGTATAAATGCCATATCAGGGGAACACGCCTATATACTGATGTTCAAGCACCTGGAACCAATCGCAACTGCAGAATGAGCTGAGGAGACCAATGACAAGAGGCCAAGATCATAGCTTGTGAAAGACACTTCCAAAGCGCTGCTGTCATGCCCTTGGCTGAAACACAAAGGCCTCAGCATGGGGTGATTTAAGGACAGGCCGTTGGAGCCAAAATGTCGCCTGTCAGACTGTGGTTTCCATGTTGCATCTATCACTTAATGGTCCCAGCCTTGTTTCGCTGACAGTGTCTGATACAGACTAGTCATAGATATTGTGCTTAGTTATAATTTGAATAGTGGCCTGATAAAGACGTACAGACAGCCCTGGCCCTGCTCTGACTCACACACTCCGTTGCACTCTGAGACGTGATAAATAAAACATGCTAATGCTTTTCCAGCTTTAAAAAGCTGTCCGTGACACAGACGTTCTGGTGTGTGTTGTGTGGGCCACTTTCGGACAAAGTTAACTTTAGCTACACTTAACTTCACTGTCAGATTTAAACTTTACTAAATTTAAAAACATCAGGAAAAAGAAATCTGTTTCTGGAGGGATACTTTGACTAGGTTTGGTTGGGGTGGATAATCATGCACCAGGTCTGGTTCCTCAGTTTCCATGGAGATGGAGTGGTTTTTTTTTTGGTGCAGGCGCGTCATCATCGTTATGGCAGATCCCTGAAATGTCCAACCAATTGGATGACTTCCCCTGTGAGCCATCAGACAGTCTCTGACTCTACCGCGACTTTTACTGGATCACAAAACTTTAACAAGGCGAAGAGTTACATTTTACTGGTCTGCTGTAACAGCCTTTTTACAAACTTTCCTTTCATCATCAGTTTTTGTGTGTGTGCGTGTGTGTTGGGGCGGGGCGTGGCAAAGTTCTGAGGTTATACGCTGAGTCATAGTTCTGGACAATTAAAGCCATATTACGGTCCTGCCTCTACTTAAGAGAGCAGCCAGGTGTAAAGGATGCCTTTACATGACAGAGGCATCATTTCCACATGGAGCTGGCAAGAAATCACCTCACTTTAAGGGTTGTCAGAGGCATCCGCCGTCTGACTTTCCTAATCATTTCAAGCTGCAGGTAAATGCTGTTGGATATATGACCAAGACTTCCGTGAGAGCGATTTGTCAATGATGACTTAATAAAGGCTGGTGGCTAACAGAGACGGCTGAGCTAAGAGGGGTCCTTGTCTCATTGCTGTTGGCCTACGGGCCTTAAGAAAATGCGATGCCATAAAACAAGTCCCAGACCAGAAGTGTTTTACCGCTGCCAGGCTGAGATCATGATGTCATGCTCTTAAGACTCTATAAAGGTCACTTTTTTAGCAATTTTATAAAGAATTGCTTTACCTGTTTTTTGATCTTTTTAAATATATGTCTACCCAAAGCTATATTCCATATGGCTTTGCTATAAGAAATATAATTGCTGTCTACCTGTTGTATGTGGTATGGAACACAGCAGTCTCCAAATGATTCATCTGGGATGAGCAAATGTGACCTTTCCCCTTTGGAGGCTGATGACATTGCTTGCTTCAAGGCAACAGAAACCATCAGCAATCACAAGATGCACATCAAAGGCCTTTCCCATCACGCTTGAAAATTACTCTTGAGAATCTACTTAATCAACACAGTTTGCCTGCTTGAGAGTACAGATGTTAACACTTATTAAGCCAAGTTAATAAAGTTGTCTTGTGTTTTATAGCTTTAATAGAAGCAGATGGAATTAACTGAATAAAAGAAGTAAAATCTTTACTGCTTTTCCAAGTTCTTTTTGTAGTAAAAGCCAGCAAGGGTGTACCAAATGGTCATCATGGGCCCCGTATTATATTACAAACCAAGGACATGCACTGTGTCATACAAATTACCTATCATTTTATTGCATTATATTGTCTGCTTTATACTGGTGGTAGACATCAGCCTTAGTCAATACATACATACATACACACACACACACACACACACACACACACACACACACACACACACACACACACACACACACACACAGGCCATCAGTGCTAGATCTAATTAGCAACACTCCCAGACAAGCGAATGCATGTACACCGCCATTCAAGCATCAACACAAGTTAGCTTATGCTAATCTGCAACTAAGACAACCTTAAACCTTAGGGAAGAAGTCAAATACATACAACAGCATAAATCACACACCATGCCAATAAATCACATGGGAAACCATGACTCATGACAATGATACAAGTAGATAAATAAGCTGCAAGTAACAGAAGTAGTACAAGTGCCAGGTGAGGGGGAGGGGAGAGGAACAGAGATGCGGTCTGATGAGGTGGGTCTTCAGTTTACATCAGAAGATGGCCAGCGATGCCGCTGTCCTGACCGCTATGAGAAGATACCCCACAGTACCTTGATGTACCTTGAGCGTACATTGTTAGAAAGGAAGCAACTGGACTGTTTCACCTGACATTCAAATCTGCAGCCTCCTGGTTTCAACGGCATCTTCTTATACACTATAAAACACTGCCATGAGTTCAGTTCCACTGTGCTCCACCTTCCTACTCTGCAAATGGAGCTCTAAGGCCTGTTTTTGCCGTGAGACATCCCATGTCTGAACACTGATGGCATGGGCACTGATGACATCACAAAGACATCACCTCCTGCTCCATCAATCAGTAACATTCAGGTCTGAGAGGAACCGGTTTTCTTTACGAATAGAATAGATTATCATGTGACACATCTTGAAAGGCTTCGGTATGTGTTAATACTGCAATCCTTATGACTTGCTGTGGCCAGAAAAGATGTAAAAAATATGCAGGGCTTATTTCAGATGTAAATCATATTTTAATCTAAAGTAATTTCACCACATGAACACAATAATGTAAGAGGTTTAATATCTAGAACAGTTTATTTGGCCCAGCCACAAGGTTAATCTCGTGTTAGTTTTTACTGAATGACCTACTTGTCTGTGTTCATTAAATGCCTTGCTTTCAAATCAGCATTTAAAATGTACTTGGGAAAAGGACATGCTTGTCATTTTGAGAAGGGTCAGATCAACAACAAGACTCTTCATAACAATCTTTGCGGTTCCCTATTAATGCAGAATTAAGATTTATTTTCATATTTATACAAACTGGCCCAGAGGCAACTGCCAGACTCATCCACATTTATATTCATAACAGCTTGATAGTGTAACTAATGAGTGACTTGGGAACTTCAAACAATAAAGCCCATTATTATTCTTTTAACACAATCAACACATGCATAAAGATGATGTCAGCACGTTAGCATCCTTCCAATTAACTGAACCTCAGTCGGCCATGCTGCATGCTTCTCATTGTTCTGCTAGGCTTCTACTGCTCTCTGTGTCTTCGGGGAAAGCAAACACTTGAAAGATGAATACATTTTTTTCCCCCTAAAGAGTTTTCTCTGTGAGATTGTTTCCATGTTAGTGACTTTAACTCTCTTTTTGATTTCCTGCCCTGAGTTCCCCCTTCCCCATCAGCTTTTGCCCAGGAAGCGAAACCCACATCAATGGCTCTCGGTGGTGCACCTTCCTGTGCCAGGGGTGTCGTGCAGAGTCCTGGAAGGTGACAAATGACTGCAGTGAATGCAGAGTGGGCACCAAAGCGAGGGTACCAGATTCAGACGGTACGTAACAGAGGAGGGGGATATCAAACCGAGGCTGTTTCCTAATGTGTGTAGCCTCCCTTTCCTGAACAGTCACGAATCATTAAGCCAGATGTGCCGCCGATTCCCGAGTAAGATAGCAAGGGCCGATCTATCATTTCTCCCCTCATTAGACGGAAGACGTCGGGAAGGCTGCACTACGATCGGGCCGTGAAGCGTGGCTGAGAGTGAATCTGAGAAAGGGAGACGGACATCACCGCCTCTGTCAGTGATTTATGACAATGGCGCAAACGTGATACGAGTCAAAGACAGGTGGCTTCGAGCGCAAGGCTTTTTCACTCCAGGCAGTGGCAGACGCCTTAGGTGGAAAGTGCTGGGATACAAGTTAATTCAGGAAATTCTTGCGAGTTCATTTGTACCTGTCCTTTTAGCACCACCCCATAGCTGCACTCTGAAATGATCCGATGACAGAGAACACAGATAATTATACACGGTAAAAACCTGTTCAGTACATTTTATTTTTAAGCCTTTGGAACATTACATTTCAGAATAGAGAACAGCATCAGAGACTTATAATAATGCACCATGCAGCACATTGTGCCAAGTATGCATTGCACTATAGCCAAGGTGTGTGACAGAGCCAGTCCATCCAGATCTACTGTCCATTAGAAAGGTTTGTGTGTTATTACAAAATAATTTCACTAAGCTCCTTGTATTTCTCTCTTTATCTTATTTTTTCATTTAATAGCAGATGACCCATGGTGCGTTGCACCACAAATCGCTATTAGTGGTGGTACCACTCCCTGATCAACAGAAAACATGCCACTCATATATCCTGCTACAAAGCAGCATATATTTAAATTCGTGCATTGTTGAATGTCTGGTGTATGATTTTAACTGCTTGAAAATAAAACAAATACAATATTGATCAGCAAATGAATCATTTTTCTTAGCTATTTACAACCTTAAGATACACAAAATAAAAATTCTGTATTGCATTGTGTCTTTTAATAAAGTGACCTCTCATGGTTAAAGCTCTGTAACAGGAACCATAACCATTAACAGTCCCTCATACTTTAGCATCAGTAAAAGACCTCAAATCAATTTCAATCTAATTTCGATGGATTTTGAAGTAGTTAATAGGGATCCTCTAGCTTGGGCAGATACTTTTCCCATTAGGCACGGTTTATTGGTACTGAATGAGCTGTCCCCTGCTCCAGTCACTGAGAGATAGAGAGAGAGGGGGCTATAACACGGACCTACAATGAGATTAAAAACAGCAGGAGTCCTGACTCTAAACAGGAAGTGTGAATGGGTCTGCTGGATCACAGGGTCACAGTTCATCAGTTGTGTGTGTTCCTCTATGCCTCTGTAAGTATAACAGAGGAAGAGAGACATCCCCCCCCACCCTGACTCCAACGCTGACACCAATGTAACCTCTCTCCTTCTAAGCCCGCTAGCGATTGCTCTTCTCCTCTCTCGGCATGTACCTGACAGCTCTAATAATCCATCTGTCCTATCGCCATGGCAGCTGGTCCACCCCCGTGTTGACTCTTCCCAACCTTCTCCGCAGAGAACTGCTCAAGTCCGAAGTCTTGGAGGATTATGATGAGGCAAAAAAACCATCTGTTTTCAGCACAAATCTACACTACAGACTGCATTTCATACCCCTCTGTATCATTTAGATGTATGTATCCTGATGCAAACAATCTTTCTGGGTTCTCTGAGGAATGCTGTCAATCATTCTAAATTCAAAGAACTTTCTACCATTTAAACCTGCTGATTGTGACATCTAGATAAGGATGATATATGCAATACCCATTATCTGCATTTCATAGTTCAACATTTGCATTATTTAATTTGCCTTAACAATATGTATCTATATACATATTACTAATGCAATATGTATATAGATACATACACATATGTATTGGAATCTGTTCTGCCTGACACCTTATGCTATATTCTTCAGACTGTGTTGAGCCAAACTTTTCATTCACAACCCAAAACAACAGCTCAACATAAAAAAATGACGAAGTCCCTGGAGCGGGCCATGATTTCCTTTTTTTTTTCCTTTCCGGCAGCTGCATGTGTTTGCAGTGTTTGTCAGCTTGCTATTTGTTGTTTCCCTCTCTCTCTTGCGATCATTTTTTTTTTTTGCAGGCCTGTGCATAAAAAAGTGCAGTGTGTGAAAACGCCACAGGCCTGCACAGAAAGGTGCACTTCCTCTCCTGCCTCTTTTTCTTCCCTGCATCTGGCTGATAAAGGAGACTCACATCCTTGTTTGGCTGCTGACCTTCCACGGGGGCGGGGGGGCGGGGGGCAGGGGATCGCAGGGGTCAGGTGCAGTGGAGTTGTGGGAAAAGGAAGTAGGACAAGAAGACTGAGAATTCCGGCCCTGATAGGAGGAAGCTGACTCACACACGACCCAATTGGACCCGTCTGTCGCACCCTCGAGGATGTGACGGCATCTCTGAGCCCTGAAGCTCCTCCCGATCTGAGCTCTGCGGCTCTGATCTGACATGTACAGTCCTCTTTGCGCTACCAGGGGTGCTACCCCTGCAGCTGCCGCTGGTGTTAGCCTTTTGAAATCTGACATCTACTTCAGCTGCGGAGGGGGTGAAGGAGATGGGCTGAAGATGTCCTGGGGCAATGTCCAAAAAGCAGTGTAAGAACCTGTCCCCTTGGGGGGCAAACTCTCCTTCAAAAATGCACTTCTGCTCTGGGTTATTAAGTGCAAAGCCTTCCTCCATACCAAAACCTAAACTCCAGACCTTCCTAAATGCCAAGCCTTCCAAAACTCATGCATGCCCATTCACATACTTAATAATATAATGTTCTATATTCATGCAAACAGAAAAAAACAATGCATATGTATGCTATATGTTATGGTTTACATTATTTCTAGTTAGGATTAATGTTATTGCAAAGAAATGAATTCTATATATTATGAACATTTGCAATTCTACACAAAAACATACACACACATCATGAAACAGGATTACTGAGTTAGCCGGCTTACTTCACTGAGATGTTCCCAAAAATCAGGATTAACCCATTTCACGCAGCAAGCTCAGCTGAGTTACCATAGCAACATATCACTTAGCCCAACCCTGCTACTGAGCAAGCTTAGTTGACCTTAGGCTGACTTTCTCTGCGAAAACTGGCACATCTAACCAATCAACTCCCATGATGCACCTTCCATTTATGACATCACCATTTCTGAGGGAACCGATTGATATAGGTGTGCGAATTGTAACAGGAGCTTTGCGAAAAGGGAGATTTTTTTATAGATTGACAGGATCCATTACGCTTCTCAGATGCTTACCTTCATGACTGATATTGCTTCACCCGTGAGGGTATAATATATCTTTGCAATTTGCTAAATCTATGCATTGCCAAGGTCACCTGTCACAACTAGGCACTGACAGTGACAAACTATATCTGCACTTTTTTCCACAAGTGGCAGCTTCTTGTGTTCACTTGGGGATGCCAAGCACCTCAGTAAATCTGCTGGGCCATACAGACCCCATACCTGGCATTGAAGGTTTTGCTGCATTTAATTATAAACTTCCCTGGCCATGCAAATGTACATTTCATCAAAGAAGGTTTTTATGATAACTCAGGCAATCCATACATTCTAATCTGTGTTACTCATTCATACTTTCTGGCGCATACTATTACACAAGAATTAGCTTATAGTAAAAGAGGCGTGCAACTCCAAGCACTTAAGTGTACCTCAAGTCTGAATTGGCCTCTTAGCCTGTAAGTGATTTTTTCTTGAGTCAGCTAAATAGCATTATCCTAAATTTGCTTTCATGGAATGGAAAATAACCTGAATTCAGTTAGTGGGCTAACTTTAGCTGGCTTACTCGAGAAAGGGTTTTACTTAGTTCAGCTTATTTCATGAAACAGGCCCCTGAGCCACTGTCTTTATCTTACTTTGTCAATTTATAAATACTGCTTCTAAAGAGACCTGGGCATATTTTCCAAGCTTCTCAGAGTAGGAAATGAGTGCTCAGAAATTCTGAGAGTAAGAAAATCTAGTCATACTTTTATACTTGAGAATAAAGTGATTTATCAAGATTGTTTAGACTTAAAAGAAGTAGTCCTATCTCAACAGGTATTTCAGAGTCCTCGTGAGCTGTCCTAACCTGTTAGGAGGTGCTGACAAATGGCTGCATTAAGGAGGTGGGATATACACATTTCTGGGGAGAGTAAAGATGTTTTCTGAAACACAGAGCTGTTAAAAAAGATATCTGTTGGATAAAGAGGGCATTTTATCTGTCACCAACCTTGTCAGAGATGTTGTCACTCAGTTTACAGGAAAGAAGGTCAGCACTTCACTTCACTCTCATTGAAATGAAAGCAATTTTAACTTTGCATTTCTTGATGGTGAGGAAAAAAATACAACAACGCAATAGTGACATTTTGGTCCATCATAGCCAACCATCAGCAAAGCAGTAACTGTAACAAGTATGGCCTGCATGGCCCTCAAATCATCCAAAGACTTACTGATTTCCCCACCACCCTGCATCAAGTTAATGAAAAACAAGCTGCGTTCATGCATATTGCCGGCTCCCCATTGCTGTCATAGTCATTGATGGCACCTATGTTTTAACATTCAGTCATTTAGCAGATGCTCTTATCCAGAACAACTTACAAAAGTGCACACAAGAGGGTTACACTGACAGCGGAGACAATACTACATAAGTGTCACAAATGATAACAGGAGTCATTACATAATGTGATGTTTTCTTCAGTGCCATAGTAGGTGCAAGAGGAAACTTAAGGATACAGCAAATGTGTTTGAGGATATAGCATGAATATTTATACTTCAGCGTTAGTTGAACCAAGATGCAGTTTGAGCAGATGAGTTTTCAGTCTGCAGAGATCAGTGATTCAGCAATTGTGGGGAGTTTTTTCCACCACTGGCGGCCTTAGTAGAAGATCAATCATTTTGTAGTGGGATAACAAGGTGACCAGAGGTTGTAGAGTGGAGCACCTACATTCGCATTACCCCAGAAGAAGATGAGATCATGTATGTCAAGAGGAGATGGTATCACAGCTTCCCAAGTGGTATTTTATCCTGAATACATGATCCTTGACATTGTGCCGGAATGGCATTGGTCAACACATGACTCATGGATCTTTGACAAGAGTGGCCTCAAGCTTTAATTTGAACAGGGTGTGACCTGCTCAGTGATAAGATATACCCCTAAAAACCACAGGTGGAACTTGCAGCTCAATTATGACACATACAGTAGATACACACCCAACATTCATATTGCATGTCAGTATTTATATCACCCCTTGCAGTGTATAAAACCCATAAATGACCTACTGTACACAATATTTCATTCATCAATCATGTCATCTATAAGGCACATAGAAACAGGTGTAGTGTTGTGGGGACACAAACATAATAATTAGAAGAGGAAATTTCATGTTCTCAGTGAAGAAATCAGCAACAGCCCTGAAAAAGCCAGCTGCATTCTGCACAATATCTGCAAGCCTATAGACTCGTGATGGCATATGTGAAACTTTCTGGCCTATTATACTTCGGGGAAGTTGGGAATACCAATATTAATGGTACAGAAGGAAAAAAAAAACATAGACAAAGGCATTTATAGACATTTACGAAATTATTGATCATGTTCACAGATTGTAGTGGTATGACAACACTACATCTTAGCTTAATTGCCTTTATTGACCATTTTCTCAATATTAGGGACAAACATGAAAATGTTGCCACAACTGTTTTTCACAGCAATTTGCGTGTTGCAAAAATAAACTACTGAAATCTATAAATCTACTGAAATCTCATCTTGCTCCCTGCTGAAAGTAGGAGTAAGGTTTCCACTACCTACTTTGAGGCAGGACTTTTTTTTAGTCCTAAAAGGACTTTTAGCAGCATTCTTGGGAGTAATTCTGAGTTGCTTGACAAAAAGACAAAAAGAGTGAGTTGGCTACTCAGTCTCATTTCAAGCCATCCATTTCTCAAGACATTTTGGAGAACCACCAGGAACCAAGGACACACAAAAAGGTTTGTCATCCTGACACAAAACAGCCCTGATGGCCCTCACATGTAAGGTGCAAAAATCTCTCTCAACCACTTTTTTACCTGACAGAAGGCTTCATCCTGGTTGTAATGCCCCTGCCAGGTGGTCCCAGTGTGTGGGCTCCTGGGGATGAGGGAGAGGGAGTCCCTCTCTGACCAAGGGGTAGGAGGATGAGGTGTTTGGCCAACAGAGCTCCAGTCATGCATAGTCTGAATGCTGGATGAGTCTCATGGTGCTCCCTTGCTGCTACCAACGTCTTGGCGTATGACACTTTCTCTCCAATGTCATTCTGTATTAACCCAGTCCCTCTGATGAAGAAAGAATTCTGAGAACCGAGGCTGTGTCTGTTTAACCGATGCTCTAAGCTGGGAAATAATTAGAGTCTCTGTGCAAACCTAATTCCAAAAAAATTAAAAGCTCATTCATTCCATAATGGGAAAAACAGGCACTTTTGAAGAGCGTTGAAGAGGTTTGTTATTAGGCTGTTCTTCATGGAAGAACACCAGGAGCTCAGTGGTCCGTTTCACATTCTGAACACTGATGCTTGTGCTAAAATGTCCACTGCAATAGGAACGTAAACCTGATTGAAAGAAATCCTGAAACAATCCTCACTGAACTTGCAGACACCATTCACACTTGCAGAAATCAGCCTTCCATCGTCTAATAAAGCTCATTAGCCCCTCTTAGCCAATGCTGAGCCAATCAGAGCCAGCAGCAGGGGATAGACATAGCTGGTCTTTTAATGATGTCTATAGTAAGCAATGGCCATAACGTTTCCTGGGGAAAAGTTAGTTTAAGATTCTTCCTAGCTAAGTGTTCAGGTCCAATTGTACTGGCTCCAGATCCACCTGATCCCCCATCCCCCAGTCCCATCTAGAATGTCAGCCCATGGCAACACTTTCTGATTGAATATGTCTTGTAATGGCACTGAGGTGCTCCAAATATGAGAGCTGCCTCCTTTAATTAGGGCAGCTGGAGCCAGTCCTGTAAGAGGTTACAGGTTACAGGTCCTGGGTTCGAATCTACTTCCCAGGTCCTTTCTGTGTGGAGCTCTCCCGTGTTTGCGTGGGTTTCCTCCGGCGCTCCGAGTATCTCAACACAGATCAGAAATAAATGCTTCAAGCCGTTAACAACAAATGCAGAGGAGCTGACATTATATGATTATTATTATGATTATTATTATTATGTTATACTTTAGCTCATAGAGTATCTCAACAAGAATACCCACAATATTTACATTTCTCCTCTTTGTGCTGGTACTGTAATTGTCCTGTCTGGCTGGGCGGTCCAGGGGGTGAGTTGAGAAGTGAAAGGAAATTCAGTGGAAGCTGAAGAAACCAGAACGCTATGCTAACCTTCTTTTTCAGGGGTCATGGTACTATTAGCGCCTGGTTTGGGCAGACAATGGAAAATAAATTTGATACCGTTACTCTTCATTGCCTTTGATAGGGCTGGTTATACTCTTTAAGATATTTCTGCTGGAAGCCCACACAGGCTTAAACAATTCCTGACTCCTTATAGCTGCGAAGACCTCCGACAGGAAAATATTCACTGCTGACCTCCACACCTTAAAGTTTCCCTCCATTACATACCGATGACCAGCTGCAACAGGGAGGGGCCAAGGCAAGGAATGCCCTCTGTCCTACATACACAAAAACCGCGACTCCTTCCTGGCCCTGGGATGCCCCTGGAGCAGAAGGGGAGAACTGAAACTACGGGCATATGCTGCGGTACATATGCAGACACGCCCTCTTCACCTCCCCTGGACAGAGGGGGTAGTGCTGTTTGTTTAGTCTGCATAGAGACCCATGCTTACATTGTGTTTACGTGGGGCTGTTTGACAGCTTCATATCTGCCTGTTCCTATTTATCTCTGGTAAAGCTGACTGGACAAGAGTAATAATTTACTATGACAAGCGAAATGCCACAGAGCGAAGAGCCCCTGGCTGTCTGAGTCTCATATCTCTGACTTGACAGATAATAATGGAAGTCTGGGGAATAAAGGCAGCCGCTCTCTGTCCACCTTCTCTCTGAATACAAGCAGCAATCAGTCGTCTTCGTTTCAGCACTGATAAGACATTGGGAGTAGATGTGGAGGTCGTGACCTCGGTCGGCCATCTTCGAGATTCCCTTCGATACTCGGTTGAACTCCCCTCGTCTCACTAATTCTAGCGCGGCGTTGCCATGACGATGTTTGGCTCTGTTATAGTAATGTGTCCTTGGTTTTTAAAGGGCTTCATGCTTCTCCCCTGTTCCCTCCTGATAAAGTTAATGAATGGGAAGTGGACAACGGCAGATGTCTGTGTTTTTCTGGGTTTAACAGAGTATGAGGGTTTTCTGGGGGTGTGTTGAAGGGGAGCAGACCGAAAATCAGTGGACCCTCCAGGAAAGACATGTTCGTCTCTCTCGCGCCCTGTGTTTGCTCACTGCACCCTTTCAAGCTATGTTCTGCGCCACTGAGATCTCTGTAGGCAGATGCTACAGACTTTCTTCGAGGACCTATATTCACTTGGCCCTATATTGGCCCTTTGTAACGCTGAGGGACCAACTAAAACGTAATGATTTTAAAAAAGTACTTAACCACTTTAAAAAGTGGAAGCACAGGAATTTAGCTTTCCTAAAAGACACCATATGTCACAGGTAGTTATTGTTCAATCTTGAACAGAAGTTGTAATAGCCTGAAAAAGTCCTCCTTTTCCAGGAATCTCAGAGGAGATGCTGTGAGGAAGATTTCTCTCCAAACGCAGTGCTGAAATAGAGAGCAATTTGTCTTTGCTTTTAATCCATGTTCTTCTCACAGGTCATTGCTCTCCCTCAAAATGAATCTTTGGTCTATGTTAAAAAAAGTTGGTCATTTCTTTAGCATCAGCGATGCATAATCACAAATACTTACAGGTGATTAGGCCATTTATTGCAACGGTGTGTTGCCCAAGGCCTAAAGATGGCATGCACTTAACGGAGGATCACACTGCAGAAGCGTTAGACACAGAAACACAGTAGAAGTTTTTCTAACAAAGGGAAGAACGGAACTGCACTGATTCTGTTGGCCTGTGAGTTTTAGCACCACTCCCAATGCTCCTGAGAACAGAACTGGGAGGGGTAGACAGCAGGGTGTACTCCTTCCTTCTGACAGCACTGCATTGGCCCAGGCCATGGGAGGGGGGGGAGGTTTGGCCTTTGTTTTGACACCCGCACCCCTGGTACCGATGATGTCTTTGATCAGCATGTGGACCCCCGGCCCCCCATCCCCCACGAGCTTGTCCTCAATCGTTAGGTACCACAGAGCGAGCCGTAGATCACTGCCTCACATCAAAGGGTATGCGTCGCCTGGGGTCCGTACCTGTGTTACCGGCACCATACCTCACATACTAAGTAATACATGCAAAATGTCACTCTGCAAACTCATTATAATAAAACATGTCCGACTAAAACAGCGCTAAAACGGCCTCTGAAAGCCATACATTTTCCTTTTGACAGAGGACCCGATACGGCCTTACACCTGACTGGCAGGTGGAACATGAACTCCATGGCAACACAGCAGTCTGGCAGAGGTGTATTTTTAGGTCTAATACTGCAGAGTTGCAGAACATTAAATTCATGTGTGCCCCGCTGAGGTACAGCCTGAGCTACGTTTTGGTCTGGGGCTGAGAAGTGGTCTAACTTGATACAGTTGCTCAGTTTTCAGTGGAAGAACTGGGGCTGCAGTTAAACTGCCAGGCTTCCCCTAAAACTTTGTGTCCTGTCAGAACAGACATTACATTACACTACATGCCTTTAGCAGATACTCTTATTCAGTGCGACGTCCAGCACAATAGAACAGAAGTGTATCCATTCGATTTAAACAAGCATCATAAAGTAAATCATAAATCATAAAGTAAATCATAAATCATAAAGTAAATCATAAAGTGAGCAATGGGATGAAGGCTGATACTCCATCTTTATGTCAGTCCTTTATGTATTTCACATCTTTTTGTTCAACTGACCAGCTGACAAACGTGTTTCAGCACTTAACCCACCATCACCCTTTGAGTCAAGCACCAACAGGGTGCGAAACTCCATTTCCCCAAAACATTACGAAACGTGCACGCACGAAACGGGCGACAGGAACACCCACCCGTTTGAATTTGACAACCGGAGGGGAATCTGCTGCTCTTTCAGGCTGCTCCTCTGGGTATATATTACCCACAACCCACCTGGAGAGCAGGGGCCAAACGGAGCTTTTAAGGACCCAGCATGCTTTGGGAATCTGGGTCCCCAAAGCATCTGGGCCTGGAGGCGAGCAGGCCGTTCAGGCATGAAGCCAGCCGGTGCCCCTGGAGTGCACTGAAGCGCATTTGCATGCAAAATGTTTGAGGATCACGCAGTGTGCATGCAATCACACTGAACTTCTCAGTACAGGCGACCCTCCACGTCTTGTGGATTTGTGATTCACAGCGTCAAATATCTGCCCCAGACGGCACTGCTTGTTCCCAATTTCCGTCTCTGCTCCACAGAGCTCTGAGGCCGCAGAGTGGCAGGTCAAACCGTGCTTTGTTTATCGCTTTACTAAATTGCTTTTATGCTGAAAGCGTGGTTGTTTTGAGCTGGTAACAGAAGTACACCTTATAATTTCATTTCAATAACACAAACTGGCTGCTCATATAGAAAACTATCAACATCATCAAGAAAAATCATCAAATGCTCAACCTCCATTGAAGATTCTCACAGAAACATTTAGTCTACTGTGGAAGCATAAAAATATTAAGGAACAGTGTAATGGCATACATTTGTCTTTACTTCTTCATCACTGTCTCTTTTCTATAAACTCAAAAGAACATTTATGTTCTTGCCAATCGCAGGATGTCCAAAGACCTGTCTGTAGATGTTTAACTTTGAAGAGCGCTCAGCTTATACGTCTGCCATGTTTCTTAAACAATTACAAACGAAGTGAAACCATCTCATGTCTGTAGGCGGAAATGTTTCCTTGCCGAGCCTTAAAAACCTCTGAGCCTACAGTTTCAGTTCTAATAATTTCATTTGATGATGATTTTCTTCTGCTGCGTTTTGTCTTGTTTTCACAACTGGTGTTCATCAGGGGTGGAGACCCCTGTGCCAAGCCCCGCCCCCACACTCCCAGCAGTTAATCCCATTGGGTGGGAGACAAGCACCTCTGAGGTGACCTGCATGAGCTCTTTAGCCTTTTTCTTACTACATGTTTTTACTACTTTTTGTCATGGTCTAGAGCCTAAACAGCCTTTATTTTCTTTAAGCCACGGACTCAGTAAATCGCCTTTTTGCAGTATATGGAGAAAGCAGCGGGGAAGCTGTTTTCAAAAGTCAGATATTTACACCGTGTTCGGTCAGATGTGCTATAACTCCAGGGTAATCATGACTCAACGGTCTCCAGACAGCGTTTCTGAGGTCACTCTCAGACTGCAGCTGCCTTTGAATGGTAAATAATTGCTCAAATAAAAAGAGTAATACAATTCAGGAGTCTTAATGGTTCCGTTTGTATATAATATACCTGGTTCAGAGGGCACACTTATGAACTCGGTCCCTTACAGTTCTGTACGTTGCTAGGGAACATTATCCACAGGAGATGCACATATCCATGAGAACCTACGCCTCCAGTCTGACCATTTGGAAATAGTTTAAGATCACCTCGCAGGATACGAACATCAGTAATGCATGGCAGACAGAAGATCACATAAATATCAGGATATGCAATAAAAATGTACAGAATATGGGCCAAAAGTTATGGGACATGAACACTTTCTGATATGACTTTCAGAGTGTCTTAACAGATGTGTACATTTTCACAGCCAGCAGAGCTTTAAAATGACAATGAAACAGCTCCCACATTGTGTCCAAAGAACCATGGAGTATATGTATATTACACACACACACACACACACACACACACACATATATAGAAAGAGAAATAGAAGGAGACAGAGAGAAGGGTCACATCAGAGTCACAGTTACTTAGCACAGAATGATCCAGAGTGTTACCGGGGGTGTTTCACAGATGCTGATTAGTGCTTTTCAAATCTCTTTTGTGCTGTCGGCACACCGACAAGTGCCGTAATCCTGTTATCCTATCCCCGGACAAATTTCTGCCTGAATTAATAACAGGATCGGCTTTGAATCAATCGTGTAGTTTCAGGTTGATGAGTGTGGCTCAGTGCAGGTCTGCAGTTCTGTGCTGAGTGGATCTGTGCGCACAACCAACTTCATGCTGTTGAAGCTCTCAGACCTGGGAGCTGCATACATAACGACTGTGCCTATGTCTGAAGCCCTTTTCCCTTAAAACTGTCACCCTCATAGCGGGGATACTTCATCCATTAAAATTTTTGCTGGTAAAACGTACAAATCTGGCCTTTTCCTGTCCAAGACATTAGTCTCTACTGCCTCTGCAGTCCCGTTCCCAGTTTCTAATAACGGTGAGAAACACTGACTTCAGCTTTGTCTTCTGACTGACATCCCAGCCCTCTGCCAAAACTCAGATTGGTGGAAAGACCTTGAAATTGGCAATAGCACTGTAAAACTCTCCCTCTCTGACAGAAGCACTCCTGCAGGACAAATAAAATCAGACTCCTCCCGGCGGTGCTCCGAACTGGAAATCAAGTGAGAAGCGGAGTCCAAGAAAGGAGGCAAAAGCCTCACCTCATTTCTCCGTCTGCTTTTCAGGTACCAAATAACATGACAGGTGAAAAAAAAAATTAAGCAGCTTCAAAAGCCCTGTGGGCTTCTTTGGGGATCAAATGAGGGCAGGGAAAAACTCCAAATCACTGCCGTTATTTTTAAAGGCTTGTCCAAAGGATTGTGAGAGGAATGATTTTCAGACCGTGAGTTTGAAGCTGAGACAGATCGACCTCTGGCATGGGTACACAGAGCTTTTTCGCTCCAGTCAGGCCTACCCAAGCAGTCCTGTATGTACTCTCAGACCCTGAAACACATCCAGGGCTGTTCCACTGTATACAAGTGTACGGCTTTATTAACAGAATCTGGTAGCTTGTTTCTTTTGGGCAGTTTTTAAGACAATTTTAGAAGGCAGGATCAGCCAAATAAAGAAACTGAGTAAATGCATTACAGTTCTGCAAGGGGAGAGACTCAAAACCCACACATCACTCATCTGAGTAGACAATCGCACTGTGATATTTCAACAAACATACAGTATATTGCACAATTTCAACACTCATTTCTGATCTGCTTATAACACATGGTGCTTGACTTGACGGTGATTGGTTCACTGATCTCTGACAGTAAATATATGGAAGTTCAACTCCCATGGGCCAAGCTCAGAACAATCATTTTGCCCTGTGAATGGATAACTGTGGTCTTAGACAAAATCTTACAGTGAAAGGGTGACTGTGGCCTTCCTATAGCAGTGACAGGGTAACTGTGGTCTTAGGGTAGACCCCACGGTGAGAGGGTGACTATGACCTTGCAGTAGATCCCACAGTGAAAAGGTGACTGTGGTCTTAGGGTAGATCCCACAGTGAAAAGGTGACTGTGGTCTTACAGTAGATCCCGCAGTGCTGTCCTTGGTGGCCAGCCCCTGCGACTAGCTCTAGTTGGGGGGGGGGTTACAGAGCTGCTTGGTCCATCATAGACTGTCTCCCCTTTAGGAAAGAATGTGGAGTCTCGCAGTATTCACTTAAAGAGGGTCAGGAACCCTTCCCCATGCAAACATGTGAGTCAGCCATTATAAAGCACCCATGAGCAGTGTAGATTACAGGGTATTTTATATAAATGTAGGAAACCTCCGATAGGCTGCCCCGGGGAGTTCCAGGCTACCATTGATCACTCCGTTTTCCACAGCACTGTGAGAAACGATAGTCAGCGAGGAGGAAAAAGGAGACCGAGATGGAAGAAATCCCCCACCACGCTTGCCAGCAACTCCTGACTCGCTTGGCTCTCATCTTCCATGTCATTGTTTTCCCCGAGACAAAGCAAACACGGCTGCCAAACGCCGTCCCTGTTTGCAGAGCGAGGGAAAGTCGCCGGGCATTCTGGGAACCCCCGGCGCGACGCATTCGGGCACGACCCCCACTCGCAGCCCTCGGGTAGCCCGCAGGGTATGTCGCGGGTTTGGGGTCCAGAAACGGCCGTTTCGAAGGCAGGGGTTGATTGTGTGGTGTGTGACAGGAACGGGAGGCACTTACTCGTTTTTCTCCACGGTCAGGATCAGCTGCTCCCCCTCCGCTTCGATCAGTAACTGCAGCGTCGCGGGATGGCCCTGAAATCAAAGCAGGGAGAGACGGTGATGTCACACCCCTCTGACGTCACTGTGCTCTGGGACAGGAAGTGCTGGAGGATGCTGGGGTTGTGGGGGGGGAAGAGGGTCTGAAAACAAATCCATGAGTTTCACACATCATATACACTAAATTAAATTATTGTCATTTGGCAGATGCTTTTAACCACAGCGACTTACGTAGGTTACAATTTTTTTTTACAATTTTTACACGTTATTCATTTATGCAGCCAGATATTTACTGAGGCAATTCGGGATTAAGTACCTTGCCCAAAGGTACAGCAGCAGTGTGTTTACAAGCCCTGCTCCTTACCATTATGCTACACCGCCACCCAAATGGAACACTGAATCAACACCCACACAACCCCACCGTCCCTGCCTCCCGATAAAAGAGACAACTGATGCACAGTGTTGTTCTTGATCATTTCTGTTACTATGTACAATATTTAAGTGTAACCAAAGACTCCTCCACTGCACTGACTTGGGAAAAACACCGTGAGCCACTACAGAGCTCTCGAGAAGGTGCTCGCATTTCTGCCGAAACTCCTTCAGCACGGATGGTAATATAATTTATACTGAATCATGACGCCGGCTGCTCTGGTGTTTTTAGAGAGAGAGAGATGCGTTTCGGAGGATTATCTTTATATTTCAGCCCTAAGTGACATTAATCTAGAGCTCCAGCCTTTCAGCACTCTGGAGTTATGTATCTGTGTGAGACTGCAGGGGTGGCGGGGGGGCGTGACAGAGGGGCGACTGGCTGAGGATCCCAGTTCATCACAGTTTATGACATGCCCAGGGACACGCACACACACACACACACACACACACACACACACACACACACAGTCCAGGGAGTGCTGGCATCTCAGCCCCATGAACGCCAGGACCCCCCTGGCGTGTCCCGGAGAGAACCGTGGCTGAGACGGGGGGATGGGGGCACGGGCCAAGCCAAGCGCATGTCGAGCGACGCCTAAGCGAATTTATCTCCACGTCCGTGTTTTCATTACGACCGCACTGCACAAACAGAGACGGGCGCGCCGTCCGCTCCCCTGCAATAACGCAGCGGGGGAGAGGGACGTGGGTGTGTGGGCCTTCAGGGCGTTTCGGCGTTGTGTCACCTCCAGATTCACACCCCCTGTCTGGGGCATGTCAGGCCACACCGAGTCACATGCGAACTCCCTGCCCATGCTGTGCTGGCTACAATGTGTCAGAAAGGTCATCAGACAGGCAAGGGGGAAACACTCGAATTAAAAAGGGGCGGCAGTGTAGCATATCAGAGCAAAGCTTGTAACCAAAAGGTTGCTGGTTCGATTCCCCTGCTGAGTCACTGCTGCTGTACCCTTGGGCAAGGTACGTAACCCAGAAGGTACTTGCCTCAGTAAATATCCAGAGTGTGTCTGCCAAATGACAATAAGGTAATGTAAAAACGAACACTATACTTCATACACCTTTAAAAAATCCTGATTAGGTGTACAGAAAACTACGACAAAAAACAAATAACTAAACAGAAAAAAACCATATAATTATTAGCTCAGTTAAAATGTGTAGTAAAAATACACAGGCTTTCTTTAGCACACCCTGAATGCTGAAACGGCTGTGTGTCTGCCATTAAAGCTGTTTTCAGCAGCTGCTTGATGTATGGCTATCCCCACAACGTGCCATGAGACACAGACCACCATCAAAACAAATGAACTATTTAACTATTTTTTTCCAACTGAATCACTGAAATCTCCCATATTTTTCCAGGGGGATATTTACAGCTGGTAAACATTCTGTTGGGTGCATTAGAAATTCATTTTGCAGAGTGTATTTTTTTTTTCTGAGTGCAGTCGGTGGCTAACCGATAGTGGTTCCTCTCATCCAAAGCAAAAGCCCTGTATCCACAGGAAAGCCTGCAATTGTGCAGCTTGCAAAGTGAATCCCACCCTCCCTTCGCAGAGCCAGGAAAAACTCATTCACCTATGAAAAGACTGAGTAATAAATCTTGGAAAACTTCAGTCTGGGTTTTCGGGTCTTGCTGCGAGTGCTGCGAGGACGCTTCCCCCCCCCCGCTTTCTCTCTGCGTCTGGCCCCGTTCCTCCCTGCGCCGAGGAGGATCCCGATTACACAAATTTAATTTTCGTTTCTAGCTGAGCCGCATTGTGTTTCCCCGGGCCCGGCCCAGAGCAACCCCCTCGCCACGGATCTGGTTGCAGAACATGTACTCACTTTGTCAAGAAGTTCCCGTTCAAAAAAAAAACCTGACATGAGCAATCTGCTGATTCTGATGCTTTGATTAACTCGCTGCGGCAACAGATCTCAGACTGCTGTGTTAACCCCCAGAACCCAGTGGAAGAGCTCTGCGGCACGTAATACAGATCCAAACACGCACAGAGTTCCTGATCTGCAGACTGAGATGAGTGATGAAGGGAATAAGTAATGATAAATGATAGGAGTTCAGAGAGTACGTGGGAGGCCGAACGCTCGGCCAGTGTTTACCTCTTTCAGCCCTCCGAGTCGGGCGGGTCTGTCTTTTATTTCATTTCCCAATATTCATTTCTTAAGATGTGTGAGCGCTGTAATGTCATGAGCAATACGAGATCTCAGAGAGCAGGCGCTGCTTTCAGCATGTGGAGCACGTATCCCGCACTCAGCAACAGAGCGGTTTAAAAGAGGAGACCGCAGTGTGCCGAGACCACACTGACTGCTGTACAGAAGAGAGAACGCAAGCAAATATAACACTTTACATCCATTTATATTATATTACTGTCATTTAGCAGATGCTTTTATCCAAAATGAGTTAAAATGTTATCCATTTACACAGCTGGATATTTACTGTGGCAATTGTGGGTTAAGCAGTGGCAGTGTCCTAATTGAACCAGTGACCTTTTGGTTACAAGCTCTGCTCCTTACCACTATGCCACACTACTGCTCGTTTATTTTATATATCTAATTTCAGTCAGTTGTGCTTACAATTTCTCTGGTTTGTGAAGTTTTTATTTGTTTTAAAGACCAGAACTATGCAATTTGGTATTATGCTTGCCACACACATTCATGATGGGGACAATAAAGATTGATTGATTGTTTAGAGAATGGGCTCGATGGGCTACACTAGGGTTTCCACCTTATTCGCTGGTACTTTATGTTTGTGCTTGTGTGTATGCTGTATGCCTGTAGGTTTATGCTGGACGTTTTTGTGAAGTGGCCCCTTCGCTAGCATTGAATGCAGAGGTCATGGGTATTTACCATGGACTGGAGGTGGCTGACAGGCCTCCGTTCTCCCTTGTGCAGCAGGTAAGGTACGGTGGTCTCATAGCGTTCCGGTTTAGCACCGCCCCTTTCTGACCTGCTGGGCTGCACATGCTTCCCTGTGGAACAGAAGTGTAAGAGTCATTAGGACTGGCAGGGCACATTAACTCATTACATTACATTATTTGCATTTAGCAGACGCTCTTATCCAGAGTAACTTACATCAACTCAGAGTACAACCAACACGTTACTGGTCAACTGGTGAGTTATGTCCTGTACTTCACTAACTAGCAGTCATAAACTGAATCTGCAGCAACTGAATTCACAGCAGTTGAAAAGCTTCTACCGATCAATGGGTCAGAATCTCCCACATAATGAATTTCCTTCAATGGTGAGTCCTACCCAGCTGCTACAGTATTATCCAAACGGGACCTTATGATCAGTAACATCCTTGTCGATAAGAACCTATTATGAGATGCCTTTAGCTGAATTTTTATTCCTGCACATTTCTGGTTTGTACCAGCACTGAGGAGCGTTTAGGAATGGCCTTCAGACACATGGAACATGTGGCGTTTCTCTAGACGTGCTGAGACTGTTCTTTTTGCTTTGCCAATGCGCCTGCTGTCTGTTGTCTGCTGTAAAACGGCGAATACGACACCAGCAGCTAATGGCTTCAGCAAGAGCGCTGTGTGATCTCAGTGGAGGCCGAGTGGCACTGTGACGTGGTCCTGTTTGTTGTGGTGTGGTGCTCCTGCCCGCACTGATCCCATAGTGAAGCGCATGGTTTCTCAGCTGCTTATGCGGAAGCCATGTTTAAAATGCCCTCCCGGCCCAAAGGGGACAAAGCCGACTACAAGCTAACGCTGAAATAGCCCTGAGGCACTGCCACCAGCAGCGTCCCTTACGCCACAGACTGGGATATTGTGTGTGTGTGTGTGTGTGTGTGTGTGTGTGTGTGTGTGTGTGTGTGTGCGCGTGTGTGTGTGTGCGTGTATGTTTGTGTGTGTGCGTGTGTGTGTGTTTCTGTATATTTGTGTGTGTGTGAGTGTGTGTTTGTGGAGCTCTCTGAGAGTTTCCTCTGACCCAGTTCTTTCCTTCCTTCCTGTGACAGCAGAAACAGGCTCCCTCACACGGCTGCTCAGACTCCAGCTCAAAGTGGACACATTGCCGATACTGTCAGCACAGCTCTATTTTCTGCACTCACTTTCCCAGGTGAGGGCCAAGAGGGGAGCTGGACTTCATGATGGAAAAGGAAGTGGACTACAGGTCCTTTCAGAATGCCTCTTCCCTGATTAAATGACAAAAGTTTACAGGCTCTTTGCTGGACTCTGCTGGCTATCTTTATGTGGTGTTTATTTTCCTCACAGTGATCGAGGGATAAATATTTATCTCTGTTTGTTGTTTCTGACCTGGAAGATGACTCTTAATATCCAAGCTGTGTATGAGGATGCTTGTGTTTGTGCCTGCGTGAGTGCTGTTTGTCTGTGTGCTTGTGTGTGTGGGTTGCGTGTGTGTGTGTGTGTGTGTGTGTGTGTGTTGCAGCCCAGCACAGTCTAGCCCACCCTAGCATAGTTCAGAACATTCTAACCCAGTCCAGCACAGCTCAGTACAGCCTAACCTAGTCCAGCACAGCTCAGCACAGCTCAGCACAGTCTAACCCAGTCCAGACCAGCTCAGCACAGTGGCCCAGACCAGCTCAGCACAGTCTAACCCAGCTCAGCACAGCTCAGCACAGCTCCAACCCCCTGTGTTTGGTGCTGGAGCCTGCTCCGATGGCCGTAAACAGCACACTGAGTGCTGGGGACTGGGATGTGAGGGGACTCATGTGAAGAGCAGCACTCGGGACAGCTGGGACTCTGATAAGCACTGCTGTCACACCAAAAACAGCTCCCCATTTTCTCCTCCTTTGCCCCCAAACAGTAGATTACACTCTGGAGACCAGCACAGAAGAATAACACTGATACTGTGACCGAACAGGGCCTCCTACGCACTTTCACTTCAAATGGAACAGCCTGTTAACCCCTGTGCGCTCTGTAATGCATCCTTGTCCACTCTCAGCACTATAACAGACCCGGGTCATTTTCCCCCTGCCTTGGTGCAGTGTTTTAATGCATGTGACCTGGGAGCCACACACTGAACGACACAGAAGGGTATTACATGCTCTAAATCAAGCTAAACGGGGAAGTGTGTGTGTGTACGTGTGTGCATGTGTTTGTGTGTGTGGTGTGTGTGTGTGTGTGTGTGTGTGTGTGGTGTGTGTATGTGTCTGGGGTATAACACTGATTCTCTTTCAAGAGGAGACTGATGCTGCTGACAGGATTCATTACTCTGGAATCAAAGAGCTGTTTTAAAGTGAGTGGGTGTTAACATCACACACAAAAGTGGAATCACTCTCTATTGTGAACCTTGTAAAAAGGGAAATTGTTTTTCAGGGAGCTGATGCTAGTTAGTTTGTTGATTTCAGCCACGAGTTAAAAGTGTGGTGGAGAAAATCGTATAACCTCGATGAAGCGGCTAGCCATTTGTTCCACAGGCTGACATGGGTGTCATAAAACTGTACCATTAAGTGTGTGGATGATGGCCGTTTTTTTTTCCATTTGAGCATTCAGTGCAAGTAATCAGCTCATCTCATTTTCCCCTTCTTACAACAACTTGTGTTGATTACATTACAAACCGACTGATGCAGAAAAATCAAGCAACACCTAATTAATAAGTGAGACAGGGCTATAAAAACTGCACAAACATATAGAATGGCCTCAATCTCTCTTCGCTCCTCATAAAGATACAGTTCCAGTCTCCGTTGTCGCTAATTAGAAGATTGTTTTCACGAGCCCAGGCATGTTTCCCATCAAATTTTCACCTGCAACGATTCATTTGTGAGCTGGTTGTTGCACTACACTTCCACACCCGTCGTGCAGGTTTGGGACGCCTCTTGGCAGAACAGAAACAACAAGGTGACAGGACTGAAATCGAGGCTGGGAGATTGTGTAAAACATGGTGTGGCAACACCAGACTCCGTGTGGAAAACACCACTGACTATAATGGAATGTGACTGTATCTTTTTTTCAAACCACTGAAAAATCGTCCATCGGTGTAGAAGGTGTGCAGCGCCTTGGAGAAAGCAGGGCAAACGGCCAACGCATACTCGCGCTCCAGAGTCCCTGAGAATAAGGTGATGAGTGAGGGATTGTATTTCCACAATGCACGGAGTGAAACCTGCGCACTTACTGTTGCGCCACACTGATCTGATTTATTCAACGTCAGGTGCGGCTGTTATCACCTCGACCCTGCGTGGGTCTTCATCAGATCGTAGAAAAAGAAAACAAATGGCCAGTCTTTCGCTATTGGCCGTCGGCTGGCCCTGGCAGCCGTGAACTCTCTCCTGCAGCCCACGACTCGAGGAGGAAACTCAATATGTTCCATTTTACACACAAGAAAACCCCAAAACAAAAACCAGATTCTGTTACGCAGCCAGCCACATTTCTCTCTCTTTGACAGGAATCAGACAACAGCAAAGGGATATGTGAATTGGCTAAACACATTTTCGGAGTAGTCTTGGCTTTGTGCAGGACAGGAAACACACAGACTTTCATCCACACTGTGGGGACCGCAGACTGTGCTCCGCATAGAGGGACTCTCTATAGCGTGACACCGGCCGCAGTCCATAAGAGAGCCACCCATATACTGCCACCCACACATCTCCTGATGCTCTGATGCCACTGTTTCACCATGCATGAATGTGTACAGGTTAGTGGGAGGTTTTCTGAGAGGTTTGGCTTTCGACCACGACAGCATAACTGACTGAACCGCCCCTATTCCTCATGTACACGCAAATACAGCAATCCATTTAAGACATCGGTATTGTTGTTCAACCTGATGGCTGGCCATATCTGGTCTTAGCCAGCTGGAGAGTATTGTGCTATGAGAGCACAGCGGACTACTTAAGAACTGCTTATGACCCGTGCTTCTTACAAATATGCCACACTGCTGCCCTGCTCCTTACCACTACACCACACTGCTGCCCTGCTCCTTACCAATATGCCACATTAGCCAAGACCTGCATTACTGATTGAAATTTTGGGGAAAAAGTTCAAGAAATTCATAAAATAAAAAGATAATGGAACTCTGGACAAAAATCCAATCATGGTAATACGGCATAAGTTGTGCTTCCAAACGGAAGACTTCAATAAGGGAGAACACATACTTCTCTTGGACGGAACCCCGCAGATGCAGACTGAGAGAGAGCGCTTCACCCCTGATGGGTGACGCTCGTCATTATCCCTATAGTCTCAATTAGCCGCCGGAGGAGACGCAGTCCTTTAATGGACTCTGACATTTGACACTTCTCCGCCGTACCCACCCTCCGCGCTCGGGCAGAACAAATCCACTCCCTGATATCTGA
Source organism: Megalops atlanticus (assembly GCA_019176425.1). NCBI lineage: Eukaryota > Metazoa > Chordata > Actinopteri > Elopiformes > Megalopidae > Megalops > Megalops atlanticus. The sequence goes on from CM032890.1 coordinate 28,448,240, forward strand.
CAATTTTATGGCAAGCGCTGCTTACGATATCACAGCAATGAAATGACATGCATTTAAAATTCATTATCAATCAGTGGAAATTAAGGCAAGCACTATTTAAAGAGTCCCCTCCACTTTGGGGCTCGGCCCAGATGATTTAAGGGTCCACACTTCCAACTATGATCAAAAGAGGCATTTTACAGCTCCCTCTGCAAAGGCCAACATCCAATTTACACATTTCCAGACAAAAGGCCCAGACAGGGACATAATTTCAATTAACAATGACATTTTTAACTGCCAATTAAAAAGCTCTTGCAGACAGGCAATTTCGTGCTAAAAAAGAAGTGCTTGGATTATGTTTGCCTCACCGTCTTAAGAGCTTAGGGTCACTGCGGTTTACAGTTTCTGCAGCTGCCGAAGAGAATAAATGCATTTTTTAAAGCGTGTCTGAGGGAATCTCAGACTCTGCGTGCTTCACAGCACAAGCTAACGTCTGAATAAATCATTGGCGAATCCTTGAGAAGGGCCTGACCAGCTGGTGCCACCGTGAATAAACAGGGAGAGAGATGCTTTGCATTTGAAACTTTCAAGACTTCACACCCTGTCTGGCCCAACCTGTCAGAGTCCTCTCTCTGCCTTAGGATTGGGGCTGAGAGTTAGGGCGAGGCACTACCAGAGCAAGGTGGCATCCCACTAGCACACTGTGTGCCTTCTTTCAAATGAGGTGAAAAACCAAGTTCCTGGCTCAGTGTAGCCACCGCACTTCCCGTGGTATTTACCGCAGAGTAGGGGCTACCCTTGTGTCATGGCTAAATTCCCAATCAAGGTATTTCAACCTGTTCGCTTGAGCCAGTTTACTCGGCTAAATAATTCCCTCCCTCTCCAGGTCACCTGATGTGTGGTAGGTGCTTTGGCCCGTCTGCCATATATTCCCCAGGTGAGTCACATGACTTCCTGAAATAGGAGGGGTCAAAGTTCCTGCCTCCAGAATGTTTTCCTCTGCTTTCCTGTCCTTTACTAATGAAGAAATGAAGGGGATTTCCTATTTCCCCAGGCAACACTATTATTACTGTGCATATGCAGTATTTTTTTTTGCAAAGGTGTGAACCCAGGACACCACTTCCATGCCCTCCACCTTCAGTCTATATCCACGGTATGCTGCTGGTTTTCTTCAGGCATATTCTGTGGCATTTCAGTAAATTGTATCTCCTCCCAGTTCCCCCATCCTCAATCCTACGGTAGACGCATAATGTGTTTTTTGGGGGTTCCCGCTCTTGGTGACCTTGTCTGGGTACCTCACGTACACGCTAGCAGGGAAGGGGTTTGAGACAGAGGCCCTGCTGCTGCTGCTTATGAGTTTCCAGTCTCCCTGCCTGGCCTCCCCTGACCTCTCTTTTTTTTGTAAGGAGGGGGTTTGTTTTTGGTGGGGTAAGTGGGAACAGTTGTCTGCAGGAGCATTAGTCATGTAGTCCAAGGCCTGTGTGAGGTAACGGTCATTACTGTCCAGACCTCACCGGGCTGCAGCCCCCATTGTAGTGATAACGCTCAGCAGGCAGGCAGTAACTCCAGCTAACTCGAAAAGCGGGTGTTAATCTTGGACCCCCTCCATTCCAAACATCCCTGCCAGTAAAGGGGGGGTGAGTAAACAGAGGCTGGACAGGACAGCTCCCTGGACAGCAGATCTGGTGAGATAATGGTAACGTGAGACAGCGTTTGGGACGATTCCCCGGGGGGGTGGGTGGGGGTCACAGCGCCCCACTCCCCCGTCCCGTGGGAGCAGATACGGATACAGGGGCTTAGGAGGTGCTCTCCGCCTGGCCCGGGACGGGACTGCACCCCAGTCTGTTCTGTCACTCCGCCGTCACACACACCACCACACATCCTCACCTGCGGCCGGGGCCAGCTGGCTTCTGTTCCCCTGTTTCCAGAGTGGAGGGCTTAGCAAAGACATTCACTCCTTACAAATGCACTGTGACACGTTCCCTGGCAAAGCCAGTCTGCACATACATCACGCCCTGTGGCTTGAGAGTCGCCGGCACCTCTTCCATGGATTTTTTTTTTTTTTGGAACTGGCAGTACTGATGGTATATGACTTCAGAAGAGCTAACAGTAGCTGGTTTACAACAGAGAATATTAAACATAATATATCAAAACGCTTAGACAAAGAAAAATAGTAGAAGGCATCTGAGATGCACACAGATATCCTTGGCTGTCGCAGAGCAGCTCCCTCTAGTGGATGATGAGGGGGGTTACACTGTCTCCTTACAGAAAATTCTGATGGTGGTGAGGCTTTGACACATCCAAACTCCTGTCACCCCCACCAAGGGACCCTCAGTGCCCTTGTGTGCTCGCGGAAAGAGTACCGTCTACAAAATGGGCTTGTAACCAAAAGCTTATGAAATCTAAGTTGCTATTGTACCCTAAAGCAAACGTCTTGACCTGAGTGTCCAGCTGCCCATATGGAATAAAAAGTGTGTAAGCTGTAGTGGATGAGGGCGTCGGCTAAGCAACTAAAAAAATGAAATGTAAAATAAAAAGTTACAAGGCGGGGCAGTGACATTTGTGTCATTACTCATACGACCTGCATGGGTAATATGACTTCATCTATGAATACCTATAGCAAAACATTGCTCATTTGCAGTTCGTAAGATCTACCATTGCAGTAGCTTTTGGATATAATAGATGATTCATTTAAAATGGACACATGACTGGATAGATAATTCATTTAACAGTGGACACATGATTCTTTTTCCCCCCACACAGCCCGTTCATTACCCTTACGCAACAGGCAGGAGTTAACTGAGACTAAATAAAAGGTATGGGAAAGGCTACCAACACATGGTTCTATCAACAGAGCTGAGTGATCCAAACAGGGATGGTGCGGAGGGAAGGTGAAGATTGGGTAAATCACAGCGAGTTTTCAGCCAAAAGAACGACAGAGAGAGAGGCAGGGAGGGAGGGAGACAGAGACAGAGGGAGAGTGAGACAAAGAGAGTGAAAGAGAGAGGAAGAGAGAAACAGAGTGACAGTGAGAGGAGAGAAAGAAGCAGAGTGAGAGAGAGGGAGAGAGGGAGAAAGAGTGTGTGAGAGAGAGTGAGAGTGGAGAGAAAGAGGCAGAATGAGAGAGAGGGAGAGAGAGGGAGAAAGTGAGTGAGAGAGAGAGGGTGGGAGAAAGAGAGGGAGACAGAAACAGAGACAGTGAGAGAGGGAGAGGTCAGCAGAGAGACCATGTTCCCCTTTCACCTACATCTGGTGCCCACCGTGCCCTCATTTACCTCTCAAAAAGCTGGCCCTGCTTGTGAACACCAGCGAGGAGACATTGACTCCCCGAGATATTAACTCCAGAGTGATGCAGTGTCTCCTGACACAGACACAGCCGCATTCCTTAGCGCGTACTGCGGTTTGTGCGCTATTCTTCAGGAAACAGTGATGAGACCTCCTCTCCCACAGGGAGGGACCGACAGGGCTGTGCAAGGAATTATCAGGGTGTGTGTGTGTGTGTGTGTGTGTGTGTGTGTGTGTGTGTGTGTGTGTGTGTGTGTGTGTTTACTGCCTGCCTGACTGTTTATAAACTTCCAAATGAATCCAGCCAACCAAAGTTGCAGTCTAAATTAAAGTACCATGCACCTTGAGCAGCTTTAAAAAAAAACAGCTTTTTTCCCTCTCAAAGTAGTTAATGAACCATGCTTCCTAACACCTTCTGAAATCTCAATTAACACATCCTTACGGACAGCTGGCAGAGAAGGCGAGAAAGCACTGAAAAGCAGACACTCCTTGCAGACAGTCCTAGTACGTGGTCCCTTCCAGACAGCCTCCACACAGACCAAAGACAAACACAGAGGTATAATCAGAGATACTGGCAACATATTTCTCGACATCTTCCAAGCACCCTCTAGGGCACCGCAGTGGTTACATGCAAGAGATGATGGACACAACACTGCCATTTCAGGATGTAATTAGTGCTTAGCGCACTCTAAATGGATCCTGCTCTTCTGATTGGTTGAACAGATGGAATGTGCAGGGTCCTGACCGATCCAGTGTTGACAGGAGCTAAGGACTACACACACCCCGGTAGCATCTGGAGAGGGGTCAGATGAGGTCACGGGCTATCTGCGGCTTCAAAGCCCAGACGCAGCACATGTGGGTGGACTGTGTTAAACATGTGTGCCGATGTCTACGCTGTTAGCGACGGCCACATAGTCGCCGCTACGGCATTCAGTCCCCTACTCGTACTTAAATGTAAATATACACAGCAATAGTGTATGAAAAAACGACATTGTAAAAATGGTGCTGTCATCCAGTTTGAAGCTTTTCGTTGTGGGAGCCTCTGTAGTGCGGCTATGATGTTGAAATTGCTGTCCTTTGTCATGCTCCTTTGAGGTAGCATTACCCAATGAAACAGCTCGGTGTACATTACATTACATTAAATTCATTTAGTGGACACCCTTATCCAGAGCGACGTCCAGCACAATAGAACATAAGTGTATCCATTCAAGTTGAATGAGCGATAGTGTTGGACCAGGCTAACAAGACTCCCAGACCAGTGAGTGTGAGCACAGAACTATTCTGTGGACATTTTCACGCATTTTCACTAATCCGTCTCTGGGTTTGTCCTGCTTAACATTCAAAAACTCACGTTCTCTCCTGTTTTTTACAAACTCATCAAAACACTAAGTGGGCCAAACGCTGCTCTCAGGGCTGGAGCACACGGTGAGAGCCCTGCCGGCCTGCCCGTCACTGCACACAAGTGGGCATCTGTGGAATCGTTCGAGTCGGGGCCCGGCGCACCACACAGGTTTTTTACTGCAAGTCTGGGAGTAGTTATGTCACGGCTTTCAGCCGCGCGCTATAAAGTACCTAGCTCTACCCTGAGCGGTCATCTGAGGTCATTTGGTGCTGGGACTAACTCCCAAAAAAGAAGAGATGTTCGAACCTGACTTAGCGATTCAGGAGAAACTGACAATATGCTAAGCAGGCGTCAGCGATGCATGCATAACCCAGACAAGCCTTGCATCTTGCAGACGCATGTCGGAGGCTTTCTGTTGTTAACGGAAACACGTTGTCTCGATGCAATTTCAATTGAAAGCATGCCCTGCAAACTACCAATTTCCTCCCTTTATTGATGGAAGTCCTTGGGTTATATTAAGCATGGCTCAGCAGACATCATGCTGACATCAAAGCTCTGTTTTACCCTACTTCAACGCATGCCCCGCTAACTATTTTAACACAGCGCATTCACGGGATAATCTAATGGGCATTTTTTTTCCCTCCGTCAATTTTAATGACTTGGCACAGTTTGAGTTCATCCAGGTGCTAAGCTCTTTCTCACAGCGTAACTGACAACAGCACGCTGGACCCGGCCCTCATAAATAAAACAAATCAGCATCTCTCTCTCTCTCTTTCGTGGGATGTCCAGACGCCAAGGAGCACCGCATGCATCTCCATCTCCAACACCTCCTTTAATGCTCTTCATGCATCCTGCAGGCTTTGAGGCTTTCCCTGCGGTGTCGATGAGGGGCACTGGCGAGAAGCAGAAACACTTGCCAGCGTGTGCCCACAGACTAAGCCCTACTGGCAAACTGACTGTTCAACAGGAGACGGGAGTCCTCTCGCTGGCTCCAGATTATTAACCCAGGGATCTTGGGAGTGCCAGCAGAGAGGACCTCACTGTCACTCTCACAGTCCCCACAGAGGGAGCGCGTTGCGGTCAGATACCAGGTCCAAAGTCCACAAATGGGGGTGAAACATGGCTGTTTCATTCTGTTTTAAAAGGGTTATTTCGCCTCTGGCGCAGACTGGCTGACCGGGAATCTCACCGAGTGCTGTGTGGTCCAATGCAAAGGGCAGGCCCTCTTCTCTGTACCACTTTTGATAGACCTGATACAACAATTCCAGGGCTCCTCTACAAAGCGCCCGGGGCGTGCGAGTGATTCAGAGACCAGGATGTGAACTCAGAGGCAACCCAGTGTTTAAACTGGACCTGAGGGGTCATGGAATCCAATTCTAGGTAGAACACTCTCTGTACTATTGAGCAATGTGTTTTAGCTGAGCTGTTCCACATGCAATACCAGCAGAGGACTTCAGCAACATAGCAGGCCTCCCCAAGTTAGTGTGCCAGCTAGGAATCAAACTGCATGATTTTCAGTTATAATGAATTCTTCTGTATTGAGGGAAAAAAAAATAAAAGAAAAGAAATCCCATAAATATTCTGTTTGGCTTGACTTCAGTTATTTATTTTTTTACAGTGGGCTGTTGCAAGGCATTTTTTTTGCACAATGAATTTGTCCTGCATGCAATTTTAATTTCAATTTCAAACAAAGTTCTGGAAACCGTTAATAAGGGGAAAATCATTATTGATAATATAATGAATTCCGAAATGGATTTAATGACCGATGACATTTAAATGACTGTGAAAACCTTGCAGAAGAAGAGCTGCAGGGAACACTCCGTCATGGCCAAATCTCCGTCCGTTAAGGCTGTAATTGCAAATTAACACTCCAAAAAAAAAAAAAAAAAAAAGTAAATGTTTCTCTTTTTAACTGCCTGGTCAGGGCTTTCAGCTCTTAGTCATGAGAATGCCTCGATTTTAATTAAATCAGCCCTACAGTGTTCATTTCTCCTTCCTGCGGGTTATTATTGTGGCTTGATTACATTTAGATGCTGACACATCCCCTTACCACTGTAATCCCAGAACCCAGAATGGTATCTCTTAATGGGTCCATGCTGAGCGGTTGTCAAGATAAGCGGCAAATGTCATTACTCTGCGCCATTCCTGTTTCCACCCGGTCACTGTGCCCTAAACAAACGAACGTTGAACTAGAGTGTGTAGCTGTGGGAACTCTGTGGTGTGTGGATCCACTGAGAGCTTCAATAGCTAAGCATTGTGCAGTCCACACACTGATCTGAGAGCAGCCAAGAACCATGTGTCACCTGGAGATTACCACAGGTACTCTACATACTGGCCCAATAGTCAGCTTGGTGTTCCTTGCAATGAAAATTCTGTTTGCGGAAGCTGTAAGTGTTTTGATTTGTTGGTCCATTATGAATGTTCTTGAAGGGGTGTGGTCTTTAACAAAACACCCATGGCTATCACAGGAAAGCATGCAGCACCGTACCCTCCCAGACAGAGGACTGAAAAAAGACAGGAGCTGAATATCTGGTTATAGCATAGAGTATCTGTGAGTTTATTGAGGTTATGTCTACATTGTTTGTGCTTGCCACAAACACTTGCATGATGCCAGGTTATTAATCAAAAAGCTAAAATGAGATCCATGGGACAATATTATGGAAGATCATCAAAGGTACTCTTACTTGGTGTTATATGTCTGACTCACTCCTGGACACTTAGGTTCAAGTGCCTTTGATGTCACTGAATATCAGCTCTTACCATCCTGTGCTGCAATCTGTAATGATTTGGTCTGCAACAAAGACCAAAGGAAACAGCACCCAGAACAACACAACTCTCTCTATTGCTTTGCCCCCCCCCTACCCACTTCTGTTGTCAGTTGGAACAAACACAATGATCACAATAAATATGTTAAAACATCTCTATGAAATCTCTCTCTCTCTCTCTCTCTCTCTCTCTCTCTCTCTCTCTCTCTCTCTCTCTCTCTCTCTCTCTCTCTCTCTCTCACACACACACACACACGCACACACACTTCCCTAGCCTTGTTCGTACATCTGATAAACAAAGACAACTCTCTCTCTTTCTTTCCCTCTCTCTCTCATTCTGTGCATGAAGACAACCTGACCAGGCATAGCTAAAACAATGGCATTCATTTGCAAAGCAGCATTTCAGTGATCTGTCTGCTCATTGCATTGTTAAAATAATACTAATATTAGGAATAATAATAATAATCATCATCATCATCATGCAAACTAGGAAAATAGTATGAAGAAATGATGACATATTAACCACAACGTGGCCATTAGTTCCAAACTTTAAACACACCCTAAACGAGCCATGTTGCATTCTTGCAAGTTTATTGAACATTGAGTGGGATGCACATTCTGTAGCATTAAGCCCCTTCACTGAATCACTGATTTTCACCTCAGTCTTGTCACACTGTATTAGGCTGCCTGGATTGAATGGCAATTAACTGGAGCTGTTAAACATTTTAAAAACAGACATGCAATTCCTAGCTAAACCTGCACTCATGCACATACACCTGATTCTATTAGATCTCATACTTTTGATTGCATTAACTAAGTGTGTGTCAACACTGAAGTACTCTGCATGGGACACTGGGATTATTTCATAGGCTAAATAAAATCTGATACACACCCCTGGTAAAAACATGACAGCATTAGTAACTGTGAAACGGAAACTATTCGAAATTCTGGTTCCAGTAGTAACGTAATGTAGCATAATCTTACCTTCTGGTGGACCGGGTAATACATTGTCACTCAAGCACCTCACCGCTACTAGTGAAAAGACATGAATCAGAGTCAAAAAAGCAAACTTGCCACTCCGACACCGGTCTGACATGATTCCCGGCTAGGGAGGAACGGGCGACCAGGTTGTGTCACGGCAGCACGACCATAATACACAGTCAAGCAGCTGATGTGCAGGATGTGAGAGACTTCCTGCAGTATTATCAAGTCCCAAAAAGAACGACAGGAAAAAAAATCCAGTTTAGTCTTCTGGCTACTAAAATTAAACCGGGATTGTCATTTACGTTTTCGCCCAGCGATGCTCCTGTTTACTTGCTGACCGACAAAAAGTTGAGATTTCTGAAGATTTTAAGGACTAGTGTGGGAATAACGGGGGACACGCAAAAGGAGAAAGAGAATAAACACAGAGGATGCAGGAGTTTGGTTCGCATAACTGACATCGGTAAGCCACTCTTTACAATGGAACAGCCTTGCCTTCCCGTACTACCACCATGTGCTTGGTTCACGGGATTCCGCTGGGTCTTAAAGCCGGAACTCATTTAGAAGGCGCATTCGTTACAATTGCGAGAAACGCGCGTCTCCCCACGAAAAGGAGTGACTAAATTGATGAGTCCAGAGTTTAAGTGACGAAATGGTTGTGTGTGTGTGTGTGTGTGTGTGTGTGTGTGTGTGTGTGTGAGAGAGAGAGAGAGAGAGAGAGACAGATACAGAGACAGAGAGTCAGTTGTATTTTTTAATTTGTTTACCTGGGTTGGAAATACAACCTTGCCGTGCCCATCTGCCTTGTTGCAGTAGCCGTGTAATTCAAAAGCTAATAATGTTTTCTGAACTGGTCAATGCCACGGCGAAAATGAATCCATATTACTGCGTATTCAGTGAGTTAGGGGTTCTGTTAGCTGGGCTGTTTATATTTTTAATATCATGTTACTATCATCACTTGTAAATTCATTCAATGCATGAATATTGTAAATTCATTCAATGCATGAATATTTTCTTTTCATTTTGAAAACTCTTTTCACATCCATATCGGCAGAAAAAAATTTAGATCTGAAGGATATGTCAATGGGTCAGCGAGACTGTGTATGAAACAGTGTGAAAGTATACTAGTATGAGACTTTATAAGATAGTGTAGTTGTACAGTTCAATAACTAGAATGTGGGCCTATAAATGTATATTTGACTGATTCATTTATTGTGATGTGTACAGTATAGATCTGAATCTGTTGGCCTTGTATATTTGTATGTATATGTTTAGCTTTTGTGTGGAATATATCATGTATGACTGTTGAGTGGTATCACCTGTGTGTATTCCTGTGTTCTCTCTCTCTCTCTCTCTCTCTTCCTGGTTTTTGTCTTTAGGGGACTGTTTGCAAGTCATTACACCAAAACGCACTACCTGGAGGATGGAAGCACAGTCACCACCCCTCAGAATTTTACGGTAGGGTTGAGCGCAGATGGTCCTGCCGGTATTGGTTGAGTGAACTGAGTCCTGTTGCAGTCATGAAGTATATAGACAAGGTGCCTTGTCTCTATGGTTGTGGAAAACAGATAGAAAAAACACTGAGGATTGCAATACTATGGTGTATTGTATTATACCACCAGGCTGACCTTAGCCTTACAGAAAGCATTTCTGTTCACCAAGTCAGTTTTATTTTTCCAGGAAGCTGGGTGTAAAGAAGCCCAGATACATGGGACACATGAAGGTTAATTATCATGTCTGGTAATGACAAATACACCGTATACAATACAGTATCCAGTATCCAGTTCTTATCAACAAAGATTAAAACTAAAATTGGCAGGTGTTATAGTGTTATATATATATATATATATATTTTTTTTTTTACATGTTCGATTGAAATGTTCTACTCATCCATCCATCCATTTTTAGTGGCCAAATTGTTGCGTAGAGGAACACAGGAGGGACACAAGCCTAACAGACGCAGTGCACAAGGCATCACAACACACACACACACACACACACACACACACAGCTACTTCATTGGTTTGGAATAGTAAATAATAAATGACTGGAGTCCAACTTGAAAAGCAGGCTGGCACCATCTTCACTTTGGCTGACATTAGTGATTGACAGGCAGGAAGTTGAAAATAACATTCATTTGTTCCCCTTCCACTAGCACTGAAATAGGAATGGGGAGATGAGGACAGTGCTGGGCCTTGCCTGACACCACCCACAATCAAAGGGCTCAGGAACGTACATCTATAAATGATATCTTCCTTGAGGTCCCGACTTCACATACACATTTATGATATAGTCAATATTCCTTCCTTTGTGCCCAATTTATTGGGAGCTTTTCTTTGTACCCACAGTCAATTCAGATGAAACAGCTTTCCCTGTTCAAGGCCGTAGAGAAGTGATTCAAGCTGACCTTTGGTTCAGCCTTTCAAAAAAACCTCCAACAAAATACCTTTACCATTTGAAATAATTACTACATAAAATGACCAGGTGCTGGCAACTCATTGGACTAATAAAACTGCCTCTGATCATCTCTTTGTGACACATCAAGCTAAATTAAATGCTAATGTAGCTGCTTTATAATGAATAACTTCTTTCTGGGGATAAACTTTATAAAATTATTTTTATTATGTTTTACATGAAGTTGGCAATGGAGGTTTATGACCTTGCTAGACCGGCATAATCTGTGAACAAAGTGATGTCCATCCAAAAGACAGTTTTAAACTTGATAGCAGTACACTAAAAATATCTATAAATATAAGGGATCTGGAAAAAAAAAATCTCTGGTGGAACAGTCAGGAGCACCTGAGAAGCCATGTCCCACAGCCTTATACACTACAGCATTCATCTTCTCAAAGTCATCCAAGCCAAAACTGGATGAACAACTGAATAATGGGATGTCAAAGATATCCATTTTTAAATAATGTGGTAGTATTCATGAAGAAAACACCACAATGCTCAGTACTTTGTTAAAAATAAACCCATTTTTTATGTATTTGGGCAATACACACAAAATATTTCCACATTTGATTTTTAAAATCATGCATGATTGTTGCTTTTGTTCAATTTAACATGGATAGAAATAAATGTAAAGAACACTTTGTCGATATATGATATATCAACCACATTTTTGACATAGTGCTCACAATAAAATAGTTGTCAGATCACAATCCATATAACCAGTTCATGACCTTACATATGATAAAAATTATTAACGTTATTATATCAACAACCTGCTCCTGATGGGACAAAAGCCCTCAAAAACTGCTGAGAAAAAGCGTGAAAAAGGAAGAGTGTGTGTGTGTGTGTGTGTGTGTGTGTGTGTGTGAATATACCCCTGACAGATTATGTCACTTTAAAGGGCCCGAAAAATACCCAAAGGGATGAGCTGACCAGTGAGAGCTCACAGTCTGGGCAAGTGCTGCAGCACACAGCTGGAGAGAGAACCATCAGCAGTGCCACTGGTCACCAGTCACCAGCCTCCCTGTGCAGATCGGGGCGTTTCTACTCCCTCCTCAGCAGGGACAGAAAAGCGTGACCGCGGTGGCACGGGGGTTCCAGTCACACTGCACTCTGCCCGCCGTTAGATCAGGAATGTCAGATCTGACATGGTAGGGGGGGATGGGGTGGCCGTGTGGCAGAAAAAACAGCCTGTAAGCCCACCTCACACTGGCCGGCCGTAATCCGCCCCCTGACACAGGCTTCTGGAGAAACATCGCTTCCCGGGATGTCAATCCCGCTGAAGTGGCGGCATGCATGGTGTCACAACATGGGGCATGTAGTCCGACAGTACAAGGGGTCTCAGACGTGACATGGTGTTCTGTCTGATCCTCTTCCTGTTAGATAACATACTTAAGCCCCTAACAAGTCATGTCTTATGCTGTAGACAGGGAGCCTAACAGCATGAAAAAACATGTATTTGTTCTACACATGCATGCATGCACACACACACACACACACACACACACACACACACACACACACACACACACACACACACACACACACACAAACAGTGCCCTTCATGTTTACTTATTCCCTTCTATATTGTTCCATTAAAATTCCATTAAACTTCCGAAAACCAGAATGTCTGTGCAGTTTTTGCAGTTTTTGTTGGATATTTAAAACATATATCAAAGAGAAGAATAAACATAACTGTGTTTTCTGGAATATAATTCATTATTTGTAAAAACATACTATGCTCGGAAGTGCATTGCGATTATGATTACATAGGAACCAAAACATGTTATAACAAAAGATACATGTTTGTGATACATTTCCTGTTTAAAATGGTTTAATCAGGTGTATGAATAAAAGACACTATTTTTATGAGAAATGACTCTTGAAAGTTTTGTACTATACATAGAGTAGATTCCTCCTGTTCTCAACAACCTTGAAAACTCTTGCAGAATTGCTACGCTCCAGTCAGCTTGTTATCTTCTCCCTGCCCCTCCACAACAGCACTTCTGCTCAAACCCTCTGCTGTTGCTTGCTGCTTGAGTAATTGTTCTGACTCTGTTTGTGACTGGCCTATAGTGTTTTCTCTTCCTGAGGTACCTCACATCCGCTGAGGCCATTGTTTATTTGTGGACAATCACTTCCATCTATTCCTCATTCCCTTTGTAAACATTTACTCTTCCCTCGCCTGCCATTGGTAGATTGACCACCCTGGGGACATTTGAACACTTACTGTCTCCTATTAGATTTGCCACTGGATTCAGCCTACATTGTCCTCAACTTTAACTTACAAGAGAAAGAAAATATATTTTTCAATAGACATTTTTCGTAAGTTATAGTGATCAGTGAACTTGTCAACCTGTCTCTGTGTAGAGAAGCTGGCCGACACATCCCTCATAAACGAGCAGAAAAGAACCAAAGGTTAAAAGAAACAATAGTTTATATTTAAAACCAAACAACAAAGATGAAGAAACCAGCCTACACCAACCAAAAGCAGGGACAAAATGAGCCTTCCCCCTAGGCTCCAGCCACACCTGTATTTAATCCACCTTCAATTAGTCAGGTGTGGCTTGTTAGCCAATAGGCTGGTTTCCTTACAAATTATCAGGTGCACACAATTAACAAATGATTGACAACAATTAACAGTTAGGTTCAAGGGAGAGGCGAAGGCTCCCCTTCACACTCTGTGCTGAGAAAAAAAAAAGTTGTTTAATTTTGTTTAATTTGGAGACAGTTAAAGGCAAACGGTTGAATCCAGCCTTTGACATCTTTGTCATCTTATATACAAAGCATCCCTTCACCACAAATGATTCTCCCAGCAGATGCATCTCTAATAATGCCTCATTCCATGCCTAATTTTGCCTCATATAAAGCCTTCTATTTACTGTATGTAGATCCTTATGTTTCTAATCATCCATATAATTTTAACTCTGCCCTAGAGTTTATTATTTCTCCCTAGCTTGTTGTTAATCAGAACTACTTTAAATTGCATACATAGTAACTGTGATTCCATTTAAACACATTTTACATGGGACTTTCTCCCAAATGTGTTTTTTAAAGATTGTATTTGTATCTCTAATGTCTCTTATATAATAAGATTATTAGAACTGCATCAGTTAAATTTATTGACTTATTAAAAATAATTAACATTATAAATATGTACATATGCAAATCCGTTTATGAAAATGGAACCCCACGGTATAAAACAAAGACAATTACATTGGTTAAATAACTGTCCTTTCATTAACAAGCTTTCATGTTCCATAGCACAAGATGTAGAAACCTGCACGCACTCAGAAGTCTGCATAGCACCCTGGCATCCTATGAAACAGGCGCTTTTCTATTGCAGTTCTGTGCTCTCATTGGGTCACAGTGCCAAACATGTTTATGGGCTGTATTCGTCCTAAGTAATAAGCACATCTAAACTGTGACCTCTCAGGCTAGCCTGTAGCTGGACATGCTGACAAAGGGTCCTTTCATCGTGTCCCGTTGTCTCTGAGTTCCATTAGCTTGGAATGCTTCCTCTGAAACCTCAGGGCAAACGCACAGACGGTGGTGCATGGTGATTGTTTGCTCATCATTTTTTACACTGAATCACTTAGTAATGTAAAATATTTCCAAGTGAATATTTCTAAGTGAAAAAAGAAATCCTGTCAGTCTGACACTTCAGAGGGAAGTCAATTTCCACAGGAGGCCAAGTGTGAGTGAAAGCAATAGACGCTGAAATCCAAAAAGCTCTTTGCCACACAAACATGGATTTGGAACATATTTATTTTGTAGGTGGTGCCATAAATAACAGCTGAGAAAATGTAATTGTGAGATAATCTTATAACACAGCAGTAAATGATAATGTTGGAAAAGGGGAAAAAAAAAACAAGGCACGATTGCTTAGCACGACCGAGGATTTTGCATAGTTGTTGGTAGAAACATTCGTTTCTAACCCAGTAAAATGCTTCATCTTCACAAGGCACACCTTTGCTCATTGCTGATTAGGCCATTCAGCCATTACGCTTGCACATCGATTTGTACCTTACACACTCTACACAATGGAACCCTTGTTATCTGGTGTTTAACACCAGTGGCTAAAGAAACATCCTTTTTCAGATGCAAGTGACTAGTTTTCAAAACAAGGCTTGGAGATCCAGGAGGCCAATTTCTCATAGAACGTGGTGTCAGTCCAAAGTGTCCGTTCACAGAAAACAGCCAGCACCTGGGTGAGCCCAAAAGCTTTGGAAAGAAACCAACTAAGTACCATCATTGTCAGAGAGGAGAGCTGGTTAATAAAATAATAAAACACATCTGATCTGGTTGCATTCTAAACCCTCCTTGATCCACTGGCTGTCCCATTCAATGCCCTGTAGCAAAAACCAGTGCAAGGTCAAGGTTAACACACGCTGACATGATTACATGCAGGGACCTAATAGGTTCCATTGAAGTAGCGTCTATTATGCATGAGGTCTCTTCAAAGATCCCCACTCATTTGGTAATACATTACCATCTATAAATATCAAATAATATGTCAGGAACATGGATACACACTTCATTCATGGAAGCCTAATAATAACGATAATACAACTCTACAGAAAGCGTGTTCTGTGCTGCCTATAATACTGTCTGATTAAATAATGGATATTCCAGCTGAACTCTCCAAAGAACCCTTCAATGGCTTTGCTTCTACAGCACGTTCTGTTTGCACAAAGACGGCGAGGGCCAGAAATACTGAAACAGCAAAGCTGCGCGCATGTTATTTTTTCCTCCACGTGGCATGACGTAACTCTGCCTCCCTCAGTCGCTGTTTCTGTGAAGAATCTGATCCAGAAGTTTCTGCAAGACATAAAGAAGACATATGGGTGATCGGAGCCTGAGCCTACAGGCACATCAATCTAGTGTTGCACAGTAGAAAAAAATGCTTCATTCTAACATATTTAAGCATAAAATGTAAACCTAACACAGGATTCCCCTTGTAATCGCCCAATCAGCATTCACTGTCCATCAATGCCTTTCCCTCTCTCTCTTTCCCTGTGGGTGAGAGAAAACCTTTCATACAGTCCACCAGGCAGTCTCCCCACCTGTCTCCCTGTTAGATTCTCAGTGACGAATCAGGATAACTTTACTGTGTTCAGCTCTTTAGTCACTGGCTGTTTCAGGTGAAGCATTGCCTGGACCTAGGTCTTCAACTGCCTGGTAGTGACAACAGTCCAGCCTGGATTGAACTTCAGTAGGCCCAATGTTCCCGTCTCCTATCTCAGTAGGGAGCCATTGTGTCCCGATTGTCGAGCGCCTACTGTTACCCTTTGAATAATTGCCTGTGGCATTTGTCACAGATGAAAAAGATTCAAAGATTCATCCCCTTTTGCCAAGACAGCGTGGAAGCAAACAGTCTACTTCACAGTGACAGGTGGCAAACATGAAATAATCACGTAAAACAAACTGAGTTAAAGAAACATCAAATGAAAAGAGACACACCTACGCAGGCACACACACACTGCCACGCACGCACACACTCACATTTACACACTTGCACACACACACACACACACACACACATGCACACATGCTCACACATACGCATGTATGCACACACACACAGACACACACACTGGCATGTACATGCGCATGCACATACACGCACGCACAAACCAACACGCATGCATCAAAACTGAACTTAATCTAACAGTAAAGACACACTTCGAATGGCCTCTGTGCTCTGGGCCACATTCATCACTGGTGTTGAGTGCGGAGGTCCTGGGAGCTGTGATTCTGCTGTCAGCCTCTAGCATGGACGATTATGTGCATCATTTAGAACATCTGAGCTCTCTTTCAAACGCCGCTCTCAGACCAGCAGCCCATAAAGCTCCCAGCAGGGAGCGGTGGGCTGTGGGGAGCTGCTGGAAGTCTGAGCCCCAGGTTGACTGCAAGGCACCCCGGCTACATCTGGGCCGAGTCAAAGAACCCAGTGACCTCGAAACCACCTTCAGAATTCGGCGGGCACATGCACCCAAGCCTCTCGTTGAGATTTGATCATGTGACTGAGAGATCTTCTGCCCATCACCATAGTCAGCAGAGAAGGGTGTAGGGTACAGGGGGAGTTTCCCTTTTCAGCCTCTGCTGTAACAACTTCCCTCAGGGCATGGCTGTCTGCTGATGAGGAGACAGCATGGTGCAAAAAACCTCCATGGGCATCCAGATCTCTCTTGGGCATTTGTTCAGCCATGAGATCACTGTACTCTCTCTTCATGCTAGGCTTAAACAGACAATGCAGGCTTAAAACAAACTAAAAACATCCTCAGAATTCAGGGGGCACAAGCAGCCAAGCCCCTGATGGAGATCCGATTGCCCTGTGCCGACTCCAATGTTCATTCCTCTGGTCGTCCATGCCTATTAGATCTCCTGCTCATCACCACAGTCAACAGAGTAGGATGTAGGGTAGAGGGGAGTTTCCCTGTTCAACCCTCTGTTTTAACAGCCTCTCTCAAGGGATGGCTGCTTGTTGATGAGGAGACAGCACAGGGCCCAAAGCAGTGCTAGTCGAGGACCCCATGTCTCCATGGGCGTCTGGACCACTGCCTGTCAGGAAACTCCTCACACAGATGCATGATAATGCACTGCCCGGGCTGTTTTTTCAGGTCGCCGTCCTCTCCCTTCATGCTAGGCTTAAACAGGTAGTGCCAGGCGAAAACAAAAATTGTACTTAACAAGAAAGTGGATGCATAAAAGTTTCATAAAAAATGTCCAACATTTGCAATCAGCAAGAAAAATGCCCCTATACCTGATCATTAAGGTGGTGCATAAAAAGATATCAGCATGCTACCACTGTTAAATTTAACACCTGGCCATAATGTCTTTAACATTAAGGGAGTGGGACTCAGATAGGAAAGTTTGTTTGTTCAAAAACTTTGGCTCTGAAATTTTGAAGCACAAGGGTGAAACCAAAAGAAGTCAAACTTTGCCCCCTGCTGGTAACAAAGTGAACACACACACACATTTAGACAGAATTTGTAGTCTGTTTAGTTTTTTTTTTATTTTACAAATGAAAACCTTGGAGTTCTCAGTTGAAACAGTGTTGACCATTTTTAACACCTAGTTCACAGTCAGCTGCGTGTCTATATTGGGCATGAGGCAAGTACATTTCATACCCAGTAATTTCACACATCAGCTAAGAATGGTAAAAACCAAGTCTGGAGTGATTTAGGTGAAATCTTGCATAGAACCTGACACCTCCATTACATAACTCCTTAGCACATTTGAGCAGCTGTTGGAACGAACATACCTGTGGATAGCTGTGAATAAGTATGAGTGCTGTCAGACACCAGAGAACATCACTTCGGCTAACCTGTCTGAACTGCTAACAACCCGGTTCAGTTTACACTCCGGGAATCCACCCTTAATTTCAGGTTTTTTTTTTTTTTAAGCCATTTGGTTGTGAACTCATTCAGTGTTTGAAATCACCCAAGAGTTCTTGTTTTTCCAAATTGAAAAGATTTCAATTAAACCATGAATGCCCTACGGCAACGTATACCACATTAGCTCAGCTGCAGAGAGGTTCGAAATATCGCTTTTGCCATTGTGTACAGCAGCTGTGCCCTTTCCAGAGTTAATTGAGCTTATAGGACCTGTGTAACTATTACACACACAGTGTTCTCTGGTCACATGAAGGGCACCATGGCCAAATGCAGTTTAAAATAACATATTTGGATAACATATGCGTTTTTCCCCGATGGGACCTAAATACACAAAGGTGTGTTCTCTTCATTTCTAAGCCTTTACAGTCTGGTCCACCTCTGCTCCGAGGTACAGAAACAGGGAGAAAGTTTATCCAATCCCCATGTGGCTTGTTGCTGAAGTGGCCAATCATGTAGCATTTTTGACCAACGCATGCATCTCTTTTAGTTAAACATCCCTAGCCCAAGCCACCTTTAACCTGGCTGGCAACATATTTCACTTCCTCTTTTCTGCAAAAATGCTCAGGGTGGATCAGCAGAAATGAACTGCTGAAGTGGTGAGTGGCCCTCTTCACTTACGGCTTTCCTGATACAAACACCACCAATACGGCATCCAGAGGCTGCTTTCACAAATTCTCAATAAGCCTGGATACTTATCTGAGTACCTGGACATCAGTGGGCTCACTGACTGCTGCACTGAGTGGGCTCTGTTCATGATGCCATTCCACACCAGAGATCCAGTTCTGGAATCCGCCCCAAAACACCAGGTTATAGGTTGCTTTACTGTGATGGACTCTGTTTGAGGGGGGCCTTACTTTTTTAAAGAGCTCTGCCCGCAGTCTGTTGGTCTGCGATATAACTTTCTTCTTCTCTTCCTCCTTTTTCCTTGTGACTTCAGGCAGCTTGTTGTAAATCCTGTCAGTACATGCAATGGAGAGAGAAGGAGAGAGAGAGGGGGAACTCAGACGCTGGGGGGATCTGGGCCAAGTGTCAGGGGAGACGAGAAAGAATCTTTTATCAGAGTGAAACACATCAGCCGCCCTGGATTCACTGATAAAACCGCCCACCGAGTCCATTCACTCTCTCAGATAGAGTTCTTTCACTCCTGGAGCAACGCATTAAGATGTATTATCACGGCATTTAGAGACCAACAATGGAAACGCAAAAAATGTCACCTAAATCAGGTCTGTCCTTTCCAGAGAAACAAGCGTGTTTTGCATTAAGACATTATGTTCTTCTGCGCGTTACAGCAGCTACAATTTTCAATTTTTCGGATAAGGAGCACTAACGATGCCGTAAAAAGTGGAAAAACATGACAGCCACACCACTGAAACATCAAACCGCAGTCAGGCTTACCGTTTTGATCTGAGCTGCATCTCCTTTCCAGAAATGGCTCTTTCCTTAGGTCTGAAAAGGTTATCTGCAAACACACACACATACACGCACACACGTACACAGAGTGGAGCAGAGGAGATTCACAGTTATAACACCTAATTACTCCTGTTTCTCTCCGGGCTAAAAGGCCTGACTGATCCCTATCAACACATCACATTGAGCATGCTCAGTACATTACAGATCCCGCTGCATAATTAAATGGCTGCCCTGAGTTTCTCTATATTTAGATGTAATTCAGCACCTTCACAAATAAGAACGGCAGATGTTTAGTCCGTTCCTGCAGCATCCTGGGCAATCATTCTCCTGGCTAATGTGTTAGTCTGCAAGGCCTCAATTGTCAAAACTGATACAAAGATCTGCCATAAAATTTGGTTCTGTTTGATTTTCCATTATATTACCAAATTATGTCCCCAAAGAGCAGGCTTCATTATTTCAAACTCCATTATAAAAATAGCAATTGAAATATGTTGGTAGAATTTCATTTGGTCAATCTAGCATAAGCACTGTGGGTACTTTTTTGCTGTGTGCAATTCTGAATATATTATGCATTGCAGTTAGCAATGATGCATTGAGATTAAGTCATGAACATCTTGGGTATCTTGTCAATACCAGTTAAACCAGTATTAACATGGTCGAATTTGACTATTTTAGAGTAAACCATGCTTTCATGGTTCATGGTTTCAATTTCAACAACTGAAGCGCACAAATGAGCGAATTAAATAGCTCAGGGTTTTACTTTCTACTAGTAAAGCATTTGAAATTCCTACAGTAGAAGTCTGTTTGATGGAAGTGCCAAGCATTCCGAATCATTCTGGTGTTTGTTTTCACTTTTTATCTTTAAAAAATTGTAATTACATAATTCCAGTCACATGCCAGCCTTTGTCTATTTAACAGAGCCATATGTCAAGGAGTATGCAATTGACATCCTTCACCTTGAAATAATTCCATCCAACTGAAATAACAGGACTGCAGTACTACAGTTTGACCAGCAGAGAGCACAAAGGAACATCTAACTAAACGCCATAGCAAAATAATGCGATAGCGCATTTCAAACAACTAACTGTTCCACACGTATGACAGATACATTAATAAAGAAAAACAAAATCACATATGCTCTCAAAAAATGCATATCTGTATGTATATATATCAATCCTGTGGCTGCTGCTACATTTGCCCTTTGAATGCAAACGATCCATTTAGTTTGAAAATGGAATGTTCTGACATCAATCGGGTGTGAGGAATGTTTCCGGCTGATTCTTCATTTACATGCAATTGCCACGCTGCACCCTTCCCACTGGCTGCGCATGGTGTGATCTCGGAGAGGGGCCGTGCTGGGCAGATAGTTACCGCTCAGCGGGTGAGGCCTGGTGCAGTTCCGCCTCCTGCGTGCCTGGCCGGACTGCGGGGTCAGGCCCGCGTTCTCCACGGTCCTCCTCTTCTGGGCGCGCTGCTCCAGCTTCTTCACCCGTCCCTGCGAGCGGCTGATGAAGTCCGGGCGGAAAAGCTCCAGAGCCTCCTGCGGAACCACACGTGTCACCCGCCACCAAACGCACAACTCGCTAACTCTGGCTAATCCTACTCACTGAAGATTTCTACTATTTGAGGAACTGTTTCTGACCAGTACAGTAAAATATCCAGCTGTATAAATGGACAACATTGTAAAAGAACTGTAACCTATGTAAGTCGCTTTGGATAAAAGCGTCTGCCAAATGAATAAATGTAAATGTAAATGTAGATAGAATCCTACTCACTGAGCAACCATTTCTGATCAGCACTGAGAAAATCCTACATACTGAGGAAGTGCTTCCAGTCAGCGCCAAGAGATTCCTACTCTTTGAGGAACTGGGTCTGATCTATGCAGACAGAGAACAGTTCCTCAATGAGTAGGATTCTCTTCTCAGCACAGGGAGAAACCTACTCACTAGGAACTGTTCCCGATCAGCAGAGAGAGAAACCTACTCACTAGGAACTGTTCCCGATCAGCAGAGAGAGAAACCTACTCACTAGGAACTGTTCCCGATCAGCAGAGAGAGAAACCTACTCACTAGGAACTGTTCCCGATCAGCAGAGAGAGAAACCTACTCACAAAGGAACGGTTTCTGATCATGGCAGAGAGAAACTTTCACACTGAGGAACTGTTCTTTATCAGGGTACAGAGAAATGTACTCAATGAGGAACTGTTTTTTTTATCAGTGCAGAGAGAATCCTACTGTTTTTGTTCATGCCAGAGAGGAACCTACCCAATGAGGAACTGTTTCTGATCGGGGTCATGAGGAGCCTATGCACTTCCTCATGAAGGCACAGAGAGCACTACTTGCTTAACAACTGAACAGGGCTGACAAGATCCCTGTTCACCAGAACACTGTTTTTCATACGCAAAAATTATGTTCTCTTGTTTGACACCTAATATGAACGAATGTTTTTAAGAGTTTTCTTTGTGCATGAATTGGTGAATGAACCAGGGCCTGCCCCACACATACTCTGAGAGTGAGGGGCGTGGCTGAGCCATCAGGGGCGTCCGTGCACAGCTCCTGCCAGCTGGACCTTAAATGAGGAGGGCTGGTGGATCCATGTTCCTCCCTCCCAGGGCTGTAAGGACCACGCTGGACTGCTCTCTCATCATGCCCGGTCTGGCAGGAGCTCCCAGAATTCTGCGCTACAGGAAGAAAGGGCACAGGAAGTTCAGATGAACCTATTTAATGCACTGATGTACAGACAGCCTATGTAGACAGATGTAATCAGTCTGTCTGGTGACCTGCCCTCTGCGATTTTTCAGAAACGAACAAACTGTTTCTCACAGGGTCTTGCACTGCATTTCTCTACCTGTCAACTCATTGATACAAGTATATTGTTTTATCCTATGTTGACTATTTCAGCAAATTGTTTAGAGATCAGCCAAATAAGGTCATCTTGCGAATCACATGGGATGACTAAGGCAACAAAACTAACCGGATATGAATGCATCATCGAGGTTGAAAAACATGCCTGGTGGGGCCTCATACGCTTCCATTCAAAAAGGCTAATGGTGGAAATAAAGAGATGTTCATACCAAATGTCTTCCCTGAGGTGTGAGGCCTCTTTGAATCCTTTGCAGAAAGGCTGTTTGGTGTGGTGTGTTGCTGTCTTTGGAGTTTCAGATTGGCTATAACAGAAGCGGCACTGTGGGAGAGGACCGCATCGGGGCCGCCATGGGCTGCATGTCCTGGAATGGAAAAAATTGATGATCATCTCTCATTAGATCCCCAGGAAAAAAGACAACGAACCAATGAACAAACTGAATCAAACTCTCAAAAAGCCAATGCCGCCAAGAAGTTACGGTCGAGTTAGGGATTTCTCCTCTGCTCCACAAATCACTTGAAGCCGGACACACAGCTATCACTCAGTGCTGAGTGAGTGAGATGTTACAACATCCTTCAGTTGCTACATGCAAAAGATCAATATACAGTGGGAGGTGGATAATCTCAGCATCAATGGAACCATTTGTTTTTTGAGAAATGCACATGCTGACAAGGCCCCATAAACGTTTGTTGAGCGAGACGGCCTCAGCGAAGCGGCGCTGTGACTGAGAATATGCCCGATCACTTCTAGGCTGCGCTCACATGGGCGCTGCACAATCACATCCACCATCAGGTTTGAAGGTGATCAGTGTGATGGCATGAGGCAGTTCCTTAAATCATGTGTCGCCACTCTCACCTGGAGGAAAAGGAGAGGACTACCAGCCCAACACACACAGGCCTGTATCCTAAATGTAGACATCCTTTTAAAGGGAAGCAGCTTCCTCCATTCATCCTCTACCTTAATTTGATGTTTACAAAGAAGGAAGAGTAGTCACACCTGATGAATTTCTGGTTCACGCCCTTAATGAATGCTAGTCTAGCCCTGTCCACACACCCACATCCTGTCCTGCCCCACCCACATGATGTCCCAAAACTCCCCAGTCCCTGTTGACAGGAGGATCATACAGAGCTACACCAGGCAGGTTTTTTCCCGTCAACAAGGCCTGCTGCACATCTTTTACTGTTTGTCTGTATGCTGTGGCTCCCAGTCATTCCCTCAATGCCTGCTCTGACTCCACCTCCGCCCTGCAAACCACAGTCCTCTCAGATACTGGAACGGTTTTATTTCTGTCAAGTTTTGCAGCTATCTTTCCCCTAAAACCAAAGACTGTCCGCTATCATGGGTGTCAGGTGACCATGCAACCAAAAGATGAGTGGGAAATGAGCTGGGTTAAAAATGAGAGCCTCTGGGAGTTTTCACAGTGGTACGATTCCACTATCCAGTCCTGTACACACTTTTATAGATACGCTTTCCAATACGTACTAGGGAAGAGGGCATGCATAGGTTAACAGTATATAGAGAATATGTCAAAGGTGCAACACAGCATTAAAAATGAGGGTTTATATGAAAGAGGAGGATGACTGGGGGACATGGCGATAACAGCATCTGTGCGGGCACTTCAGAAAGCCCAGCGTGAGCTCAATTGCACCTTGGGGGTTACCGCAGGCGGGACGCTCCTTGCTGAGATCAGTCAGGCTAGGGCAGGCCCTGTCGTTTGCGTTTCCACGGCGCCCCACAGCCTCTGTTGATGGGCGCCACGTCCCTGCAGGCGGTAATCCAGGAGAGCAGGCGCGCGGGTTCAAACTGGAGGTGCTGTTGCTCGTGTGGGCCTGGTTTGACTTCACTGGAAGACTCAGGCACCATTGCTTTAATGCGGGCCCTGCCGTCCCAGCTCGACCTGGGTCTGGATCACCGAACACGCCGGCGCAGCTCCGAGGCCTACTGGGTCTGTCTGACTCGTCCCTCTTCCGGGACTCCGCCGGACCCTCTGTAGGAGAGGGGCCCCCCAGGTAAAGGGACAGGGTAGACCTGTGGACCTCCCTGCTGCTCTCTGGCTCCAGCAGCGAGACGGACAGCGACTTGTCCAGGTACAGGACGGAGTTCATGGACCCGGATGGTACCTCCGGGTGGGCGTAGGAGTGGACCGAGCGACGGGGCGACGACCCCACCTGGTCCAGCCCATCCTGTATCCAGAACTGAGAGAGGGCGTCAGCCTTGCCTTCCCCCTCGCTGTAGCTGTGTCTGAACTCCGGCGGCCTCGTCATGGCAACCTTGTCACCAGAGCAGCGGGTCTGCCGGTACTCTGTCACTTTAATTATTGTGGCCTTCCTTCGGCGCATCACTGGGGCGTGGTCCTGGGGGGAGGAAGTGGGCGTGGCGCTCTGGGCTGGGGAAGGGTGTGTCCCTGCAGGCTGGGTCACGTGACCATCGACCTGAACTGCAGGGTCAGGGCCTGGGCCCTCCCTGGGCGCCTGGGAGACCCTCCGTGCCGTGATTGTGATGGAGGAGAAACCTGCTTTCATTGTGGGCGGGGTTTTGATGTCAGCAGTGGGCGTGTCCTCGGCCCCAGCATTGATTGGTTCGGGGAAGCTCACTGTTCTGACCAGCAGGCGACTCCCGTTCTGCCCTGAAGCCCCCACCTTTCGGGAACCATCTGTCTGAATCTCGCTGGAGAGCCGCCCACTTCCCTCCCATTCTTTCCACTCTCTGTCGCCACCTGGTGGCAGATGACCGCCTGGACACGCAGAGTTTGACCTGCCGGATGCCTGAGAGAGGGGAAAACAGACAACATGTTCATGACGTCACGCTAACAAAGGCCGGTTCTGTGACACAGGCCTGAACATTCCAGCCAGCTTCCATTTCACCAGCATAACATTTGCTGTTGTTTCCATGGTGATGTGTAACCTGTTAGAGTTCATCGTAGCTGAGTGTTGCCTAACACAAAGGTCTGTGTGGACAAATTCTGAGAGCCTGAGCCAAGTTTCAAAGGTTGACCAAACTAACCGCAACTAGCTAAAATGAGTTACTGCACAAGTGAGCCCTGTCTGTTTGTAACCAACAGAGCTGCAGCTCAGGAAATAATAATACCCGGGTAAATCCCTATATATTATGCACTCAAGTCAATAAATTCACAAATTTCACCCTGTTCACTCACTTACACAGTAATCACAGACAATCACGCAGCGTGTGAGCACTCTTTATAAAGCAGCTCAATCAGCAGGTACCAGCCACCTCCCTCCTCAGCCCCATTCTGTCACAGTATGCAGTTTATGAGTAAATAACACACTTTAAATATTATGCTGAAAGAAATACCTGCTATTTTTGGTTTTAAGCATCTGCAAAGAAAAAGAGTTTTGAACAGGCCTAATTAACTACACTCAGTTTCTTTCCCCCGCAGGCTCTGCCAACATCTTAAGGCTGGGAAAGACACTTAAGAAATAAAATTATTATTACTATTATTATCGCTATTAACAGTCACTGTAGATGCAGACTGACTTCAGATGGCCCAATGGAAATCAAAAGAAGATAAAACTACGATTTTAGGAATATTCAGAAACAATTGCTTTTGTGCAGTTAGTGCTTGTTGTATCTCTGTGTTGTAATTCGAGTCTGCAGCAGTCTGCAGTAGAGTTACTGCTATTATCCCGTATCACCCTTCTGTTTCCAGAGAAAACACCCAGCCTGCTTGCAGTCTTGTTTAGGGATAACAAAGAGCCACAGTCAGCTGTGAGTGTTACCAGTGGACTCAGTCTCCAAAGGTTGTGAGCAATGTCAATGGTGTTTTTGACCGAGTTTATTGGGTAGTTTTTGTGGAGAGATGACAGCATTCGTCTCGAGGCCACTGAAACAGAACTCCAGAATGTCAGCAATGGACAGCAGTCTTCTGTCCTCAGGCCATACATTTCTTAAGTGTGCTTGTGGAAAAATACACAGCAAGAGCCATCTTTCAATATGTAAAGAAAACATATATTTATAAATTCTTTTTGTTGCGGCAATATAATAATACTAGAGATCATAAATTTGAGAGACCTAAATGTCTATGGAGATATTTTGAAGCCTATTCTCCTCTCCCAAACCAAATCATTTGTAGACCACTGTGTATGTGTGTTATATATATATATATATATATATATATATATATATATATATATATATATATATATATATATATATATATATATATATATATATATATATATATAGAGCCTAGGGAGCTCAGGAACCATAGATTAATATAACACACAGCAGTGTGTGTGTGTGTGTGTGTGTGTGTGTGTGTGTCAAATATGTTTTCAAGGATGTAGAACAGCCCTCCTAAAGTAGACAAGATCGACAGAATGGAAATATTTACCTGATTGATACTTGGTTGGCTCTGACTCCTCCACGCTCTGAAGCCCATGGGGTTTGAACACGTTTCTACCGGCGTTTCATCTGTGTATACAGCACGAAAAAACTTTTGTTATATTTGCACTCTCTCGCATTTCTCTACGTGAAACATTACATAATGTTCTCAGTATCTGAAAAATAATACACAGCCAGTAACAATTGTTTGGAGGAAGCCATACACGTGTCCTTTCTGCAACTAGTTGTGTACAACTACACTGACTTTTTCAGCCTTTTTTAACCTAGCCGTTATACGTCACCTTACTGTCAATAAAACGGCGACTTACCGCAGGAAGCTGTCACGAATTGTACTACAAGTTAAAACAGTCATACAATGACAATCCTTAAGTGAATCCTGTACTCTGACGGCTGTCGAAGACGAGACAAGTATTTCCCCTCTAACTCGCGAGTGCCGGTGAATTCTGTCATTTCACGGGGCGTTTCGGGCGCAAACCATCCCATCTGTTAAAAGAGGTGGGCCACTGTAAACCGAGCTGCCCCGTGTTTACCTTCTCAGGCATCTGTTCCGCCTCGTAAAATATTTATCCCTTTTCGTCACCTTGTCTAGAAACAACTGTTCAGCTTTGACAAAAATTAGAAGCGAACGATTAACAATAAACATCGATTTATTTTAGATCACCATAACCGTGCATTTCCTTGCCAAACCAGACAGTCTATCGTCTCCAACATTGTTATTGATAGTCTGTATACTGTGGATACATCAAGTAGCAAAAAGTAAGCATGAGTTTTGTGAAGAGGAACAACTGGAACTACAACGTTATATTTCTGTATCCTTGCTCGGAATCTGGCACGTGAGTGTGGTTTGCCTTCTGCGCCATTTCATACACGCCCCGTTCAACGATAAGTTAATATTTTACGAAGGACGGGTAGGTGGAGTGCAGGTTATGCAAATCATCCCATTTTGCTTCCAACTCAACCTCAAAACGGGATAATCGAGGAATATATACAATTGCGTCTTAGAACTGAATGTTTAGTTGTAATATTAATTATTTCCAACGTCGATTAAAAGGGAGGCTGTCATACACCTGTAAAAAGTTGCTTAAGTAAGCATGCAGTCCATCATGTGTAACACAAAACATTTGTTTGAAAACTACAATCAATCGATCAATAAAATGCAATCATGCAGTGTTAGTTATATTACGTAATCCATGCACCCAGAATGCACCAATATTTCTTTGCATGCAGTCGATTTATTGTATATAAAAAAATGTCATTTCACAACTTCAACTTTGTTGATTTTGGGCCTGATAAAATCTACCAACAAAGTGGTTTCCTTAGATTTGAATGACATATTCCTTCTCTTCTGTCCACATGCACCATAGATGTTCATACAGTACATAATGTAAGTAATAAACTACTGAGCAAGTTAAATGACTGTAAAGACAGCTCATATAGATTGCCAATTATCACAGAAGCAGGTAAATTGAAGGTAATAATAGAGGTGTGAATGGTAAAATCTGAGACTGTAAGGGAACAGAGTTGTCTGAGCTGCTTGTATGAGCATTAGCACACCTCCATAGGTAATAAGATACTGTACATTTCTAGTGTTGTATAGGATAGGGCAGTGAATCAAAACCGCAAATATGTTCACTCCCTCTGAACAAACAGGTGTCCAGTGACAAAGTTTTTGTGTCATTGCTTCCTGCTTAGCAGGCTCCCACTAATTATTTGCGCTGTGCATGTTTTGGGGTAAAGTGTCTCTCTGGCCGCAAACAGCATCTGGATCAGCATCCTCTCAGCTGGCTGTGCCAAAAGCATTATGGTGCAAAGCCTTATGGTACAGATGAGAGCAGCATAGTAGTTAAGGAGCAGGACTTGTAACCGAAAGATTGCCAGTTTGATTCCCCACTGGGGCACTGCTGCCCCTTGAGCAAGGTACTTAACCCACAATTGCCTCAGTAAATATCCAGCTGTATCAATGGATAACATTGTAAAAACCTGTAACCTATGTAAATCACTTTGGATTAGAGCATCTGCTCAATAATGTAATGGAATGTGCAAGAGAGGAAGGAGATGGGGAAGCACAGGCATTAATAACACACTTCCTCATAAAATGCTGGATGTAAATATCTTTCTATGGTCTCCCTGCCTTCCTTCCATTTCACTCTGTCTGTCATTGTGTGGATGAATTAAGTAGTATACCCCAAGAAATGTTTGGGAGACCTCTGTAATGAGAATTTTGCAAACCAAAGTTAAAAATGCTAACATGTTTTAAAAAGTATAATTTTTGTGAGGAATGGATTTTCACTCTCACATCGCAAAGGCATTCCACAGTGCAAATGAAGTGCTTTTGCTTTAACAAAGCATGAAGAACCTGTCTAATTCACATTATAATACTTTCCTACTCTGGGACATCAGTATGAAGTATTATATGCTATCCTACTTATCAGATAGCACCACAGTGATTATAGAACAGGAAACACTTTGATTTCACAACAAATATTGACGCACCCATGCTTGTTGCCTGTGCATTATACTGAATGGTGAAACTACTGATTAAATTCAGTGTGCGGGGAACCTCTTGGCTTGGTATCTGTCTGTTTCATAGTTTACTTTTCTCTTGTGCGGGTCATCAGTACCATTCTGGACTGAAAGTGGAGCTTTTGGAGCATCGGGAAGCTCTGATGAATAGAACAACGCAGTAGCAATACATGTTCAATTCGCAGCTGTGATAGTGGTTGTGAAGACATCATTTTCAAGTCATTAAAGATATTAGAAATATGACATGGTTAAGTGGCTCATTGACTGTCATCATCAGCAGGACAGACAGTCCTAAAACCATTCACCCAAGGGAAATGCCAAAAAAAAGATCTTTTTCAGTTAGATGAAATAAAGATGTATGTTCATCTGCTATCAAGCACAGCAACTCACCTTTCTAAAATTCCTGTCATTATTCAGATTTTGAAATACATGGACTAGTCAGCTAGTCAGTTTATCCCTGTTTGAGAGTTCTTTTTACCCCATCTGCAAGACATTTCACAGGCATAAACATTTTTCAGAATCAGTGCATATGTCATTACCCTAACTGTTGAAGCTTTGACTAAAGCTGTCATTCCAATAAATGCATGCATGTCTTTTTGGAAATATTACATGAAATAGATGCGCTTCCTGCATTCCAGGATGTCATTTCAGTGCTCCAAAAACATTACATCCTTAATTTGATGTCTCTGGCAGAGAAGTAGTTTTAGATTATGCTATGAGATAACTGCGTCTGAAAAGGAATTAGGGTAATAACATGGCAGCAACGCATCCAAACAATTTCTTACAGGAGCTGTGTGACAGCAGTAATGTATTTTTGTTTGCCAGAAGCTTTCCAATTTAATCCAAACGCCTCCTGTTGAAAATGATTTGAAACCAGAGATGATTTATCTACAGTGGAAAATTAAACATTTATCGTTTCTTGTGCTTCCGATTTATCTCCGGGACGAAAGCGATGGGGATTTTTACAAACAGCTCTGGGGTCCAGTGAGAACGGCACCAAATTTGTTTTTAGAACCCCTCCCTCCAGTGGAGCTCCCGATTGCTATCCTTTGTTTGGATTATTAATATTAAAAGTAAAGTAGCTGGCAAGCTCTTCAGTCAGGCATTGCAGAGAAAGAGAGAAATTGAGAGGGGGAGAGAAAGAGAGAGAGAGAGAGAGAGAGAGAGAGAAAGAGAGAGAGAGAGAGAGAGAGAGAGAGAGGAAAGAGAGAGAGAGAGAGAGAGAGAGAGAGAGAGAGAGAGAAAGAGAGAGAGAGAGAGAGGAGAGAGAGAGAGAGAGAGAGAGAGAGAGAGAGAGAGAGAGAGAGAGAGAGAGAGAGAGAGAGAGAGAGAGAGAGAGAGAGAGAGAGAGAGAGAGAGAGAGAGAGAGAGAGAGGAGGCCTAGCACATGGCTAACGCTGTGCTCCGTTCACCCAGCCCTGGGCATTGTCCTCTCCCTGCCCGAACACAGACACAGCGTGGCCTATCTGGAAAACACTTTGCGTTTCTGTTCATTGTGATCTGTGAATGCGGCGATTCAGCTGTCCGATCGGCGCCTGACTCGGGAACGGGCGCACGGTGCAGAGCCAGGGGGCTTTCGGGGCTGACGAGCGAACAGAGGAGCTGCAGAGCGGGAACAAACGCATCATCGGCGAGCAGCCGCAGCGGAACGCAGCATGACCGCACGACAACGGGAACGGCCTTCGAAACGCCTCCACCAGCACAATCTCCCAGCCAGGATGGAGTTTCTCATCATATGATACTCCCTTAAAGGTCACTAAAGCATGTTTTCTAAAAAAAAGAAAACAGTTTATTTGTAAAAACAAACCTTATATAAAAAGACATCAGCCTGAGTGTGAACGTCCAACCGAACACTTTCACATGGGTTGCATGGACTCCGTTTTTATGCTGAAACACTTGATTAGCTCATTTCAAGCTCCAATTTGGTCAGAGTGTCAAACAAAATCCCTTGGCCTTTGAGAAAGCTGGTTTTTGTTCTAACCAATTATCCTTGCTTAACCTAGCATTTCCTGAAACAAACTAGAGTAAAAATTCTTGAGAAAGTTTCGGAAGCCTTTTAAAGTAACAATTCTTCAACAGCTACCAACAATGAATACGTTTTTCCTGTGTCCTTGCCTTCCCCTCCCCTTTGTCAGAGGTGAGTGAGACTGACAGGGTGATGGCCAATCAGATCCCTGGTGCCGAACAGAAACAGAACGCAAGGTAATAAATGATTCAGTGTGACTCTCTCCAGCCAGAGGAGGTCTCCACACATGGCATCAGCAGGGCAAGGAATTCAATACACACCTGTATGATTAATCCCCCTCTCTCTCCAGTCATCTTTCGGGGGAGTAGTGGTGACGTGAACGTTTGATTTTTCCTGAAAGACAACAACAAAAAAACAACATGAATCATTTTGACAACATTACTGGATAATAATAATACTGTACTGAATGAACATGCTGCCTCATAAATTACATTATTACCCATCCCCCATTATGGTTCAAATTTGATTTTTGCTTGTGAAGAGGATCCATCAAAACAAGATCTGCAATTTAATGGCAACACATTATTAGTTACTGAAGGTCAAAATAAAATGAGCTTTCTTCTTTGTACTAGTGTTCTTCAGCCCTGGAGGCTGCCATCTGAAAGGGAAAGAGTATGGCTGTATATACAAAGCTATTTTCATTCAGCCGTGAGGGAACTATTTACCTGCTGTGTTTACCTCAGCATGTCAAAGCAAACACTTTCACGGGGAGGAGGTCACTTTCAAATGCCTATTGACCTTGCGGAGGCAACGCATGAATGTAGAGATCGCATTAGCAGCAATGTAAACACAAGCACTCCCAGTGAAAAGAAACCTGCGAGTTTTGCAGGTAGCGAACTGCCAAAGACAGACACCACGTTCAACAACCAGTAAAGAAAGACACCAGGGTGTCCTTTGTTCAGAATATCAGACAGACATACATGGACTCTTCACTCAAAGCAGATATAACATGCAGCTATTATGGGGGAGCTTTAACATACAAAGACTCTTGACTTCATAGAGTATTTCTGATCCGGGTGATCTCCGGACAAGTTTTGTGGTTATGGATTTAATCTTCATGATGCCAAAGTGATGTAAAATGGGCTCAACCAAGAATATAAATTGCACAGAAACAGTTCCCACACCCTGCCTATTCTCTCATAAGCTCAAATACTCAAAGCCAAAGGCCAATTCATGTTTCTTCATAGTGTAAACTGAGATAATCGGGACTAAACCCGTGTACACCATTTCTTGAGTTTATATAGTGGGGACTTGCTTTTGCTCAGAATATATATCCAAACATATCCAAACAAATGCATGTAGTTAACAGCATACTTGGCAACAGGGGATTCATTCAATTCATTCAATCATTATCTTCATTAGGTTGCACTTAAGATGAGGCAAATTGAAAACACGGTGTTACTGTACTGCATAACAACATACATACAGTAGAAGAATAATATATTTGCATCATTTGTATTGCTTGAGTAAGAATGAAATAATCACTGGAGAAATAACAAAACCATTATTATTATAATAACTGAACAATATGGTCACGGGTAATAATCAGATAATTAACAGCTGTATCGTATCCATCATTTTAAAAAGAAACTCTGCATGCTACACTGAGAGGCCTTTCAATTATAAAAGCACACTCAAGCATGCACTAATTGTGTTGACCAGATGACAAAAATGCGGTCACATGCACTGTAATCCCTGAGGAATTCTGACATTTAAACCCTGCATTCACAAGCAAGGGCTGCTTGGGGAAAACTCCAGCGCACCTTTCACCAACCAAGGAGCAGTTAATCTGCACAACTACTACTGGGAAACAGAATTTCATAGCTCCTAAGCAAAATGATGCAGAGCATGAACTTCTCTTACCTGAGAGTTTTGAATGCTCAAAAATGAGACACATTGCACTCTGAAAATGCTATTTTAAAGTTGGAAATGGAATTAAAATGTAAAAAATCTGTTAGAAAATAGATCCCAGGAACTTAGTTGAACATAACAATGACACACCAAGTGAATGTAGAGTCAAAATGCAAGGCATGGCAAATAAGACACTTGCACTGGATTTCATTTCCTCATACGGCTCTCCCGCATGTTGTTTAAGAGTTGCTCTTAAATGTTAGCGTTGTAATGCACACGGCCCCAGGTATCTTACCTGGCAATGTGGGTCCTCTGTATTGCGGGGGTGCTGGGGGATGCCACACACTAGCGCCCTCTTCTGGATGGGAAGCCACCCGTTTTTGACAGAACCCACTTCACAGAGCCTGACCTGCTCCCTCCCGGGCGTGCACCTGAGCCGGGCGGTCTCCCAGTGACCCGATGGGGCCTCGCCCTCCAGCGGAGCAAAGCCCGGGGCGAGGGAGGGGGGCGAGAGGCTGCAGGTGGACATCTCCATACGAGCTGCGTTAACGGCCTCGCCCTGTGCGTGCAGCATCCTGTCGGAGAAAGGCACGGGGCCGCATGGGGGGAGACGCCGCAGCCATCCCTCCTGCCCCCGGCCCTCCTCGCAGCCCGGGGGTCTGTGCTTCTGGGGTGCAGCCTCCAGCCGAGCCATCAGGAGACCCCAGCGGTGCTCGTCACCTGACCTCCCGAAGACCCGCTCTCCACCGAGTCCCCCGCAGGGATCGGGTGACGCTCGCCAGGGCTCTGGTTTCAGCGCCTCCATAACGGGGCCCAGCGCAGGTTATTAATGAGGTCGTCTGGATCAGTGCCTGCGGTTGCCAGGAGAAACGACAGGATGAAAAAAGACTCCGCTCTGGCTGCAGCCTCTAGTCTTTGGCCAACACACGCTGACTTTTCAAGGCAAGCTCTTACATCAGAAATAAAAGAAACACAGAGTGATAAGCCTCTTGGCCTCTCTGTGACACAGATGCAGAATGAAATGCCTCTCTTTTCATATGCACAAACAAAATATATATTTTCTACCAAAAAATCTAATATTCAGTATCCCAAATATTTATTTAAACTGACATACTTCAAGTATTGTACACTAAGCTAAAACATTTACTGTATATAATATATATATATATATAAACAGCACTTTTCCACTTAAGAGTGGAAAATGTTAAAGAAAATCCTTTAGATTATTCTAGAAGAAATCCATGCTGAAATATTGGCTTTCCCACAAATTGTACATATAAAACTGTTTTCTTGTTTCAGTAAAAGGAAAAAAAAAATCAATGAATCCCAGCTCACTTGTTGAAGGTAAAATGGAAGAGAAGGCTGGTTGTGTGAACTTCTCCAGTCAAGCGTGAGAATAACTAAGTTACAGCCCCTTAGGAGCAAAAAAAAAAAAAAAAAAAAAAAGTACAGTGCAGGCAAAACATAACAAAAACCACTCTGCAAAAACAGCTCAAAGTCTGGATACATTTTTTTTTAGGTTCAGAAAACTCATGACATTCAGAAATAGATGTTGTCAATCTCTGTTGTTTGGTAACAGCAGTATGTTCTTGTCTGTTTGTCTACTGCTATGTATGTATTAAAATAACTTGATTTAATCAAAATATAATATATATATATTTTGATATAATCAAAATATTACACAACAGTAAACAGGCTTTAATTTTTAATACACATTCTAATTATTCTGCTTCAATATTCTGTAATATTACATATTCTGTGATGTGTACATAGCAACACTTGAACAGACGTGTGGTGTCCTATTGTCATTCAAAGTTCTGTCTAAATTATAGGCTACTGGTATAATCTCCTTGGCAAAATAGATCAGAAAAAAACACTAGGAAAATAGCTCTTAATTATAGATCTCAGTACAAAAATATTATTGCAATCACATGTAGTAGTTACGTCGCCCGAAAACCACATCCACAGCCCGTACCTTGGCCCCATGAACCTATACTCTTCTGTTTCCTCACTCAGTTTTTTTCGCTGTTCGTGCTGTAGTAACTATCACAGATACCGTCATTTGCCGCTTGTTTTATAATGTCCCTATTACTGTAGCTCTTGCGTATCACAATATGTTAATCGAGCCACAGCACTACCCTACGGAACACTGTTTCAGTTGTGTCATTGACAATTGTTTGCATCCATACGACTTTTCATCTAGACTTATTACATACATTCATTTGTAGGTCCTTCGATAGGAACATCTGCCACATGAATTTAATGGAAGGTGTAAAAAGACGATAGATGAACTTACTTTAGTTTCTCGCTGCAGTATATGATGGCGTAATCCACGTATGGAAAACCGATATTTCAAGCGCCTGAGCGTCCTCCATTTGAATTTTCCTAATGTTATTGTAGCCGCTATACGGGAGATTGATCAACTTCTGCTGTATTTAAGGATGGACTCTAGGCATGTGACTCCCGCACGAACCCGGGTAACCACTTGCCCTGCGGATGTTTGATCCTGTGACAACTTTATTTTCGGTAGTAAAGTCGACACGACTTGCATGATATCCCGACACTACATGGCAAGGCAAAGCTTTGATTTGACGCAGGTCACTGTAGAGACATAAACCATCAATTCTCCCGCTGCGCGCACAAAAGGAACAGTATCCTTACGTCAGGGAAGACAAAATCCATCAACCCTCTTGAAGTTAAATGGGGGTAGAATTTCAAGCTGCGATGAGCCCTGCAAAGCCAACTCCCCCACCAAAGAAACATATGCTAAACTAAGGAAATCTTCTCATGAGAATCCGTCAAATCCATTCATGTAATAATAATGTTTAAGGGTTGGATAATTATTACCTCACTTTAAAGAAACATGCCCCTTTGGGCTTCTCAGCTCTCTGAATCCCACTGTAAAACTAGAAAGCGCTTATCAATTAGCGTTACATTGGGCATTGAGGCCGCAATGCTAATTTCTAGATTATGCATAACGACGTATTTAACCAAAAGTACGTGGAATTTTAATTCAAATGCTTAGAAGGCCACAGCGGTTAAATCCCTGTAACACACCTCAATGTCTGCGCGCGCCACCTGATTAGTATAAATAAAAAATAAAAAAACAAGTAAACGGAGGGATTACTACGCAAATTTACCCTTTGTGAACAGTGGTAACAACATCGCCTTCCCTGCTATCTATCGTTTTTGCAGCACTTCCTTGCTCTATAAGAGTGACTTTTATGTGATTTCTGTCTCACATGTGTCTGCCACACAACACTCCTTGCGAAGGTTAATGCAACTGTAACGGCCACTTTTAAGCGGCTTTTCTGATTAAGCAGAACGTAACCGAAAGCCTTTAAATGGCGTGATGACGTAGAACGTTTGCATCGTGGCCTTGGGAATAGTTTTAAGACATTCAGCAAAGTTATAGGATAACAACCAACCATTACCAAATCAAACACAACCTGGTTTGCTTCATACAAAATAAATGTATTTGTGTTTTATGTATTGAACCATTTATGTATTGAAAAATTCCCTAAAACAAGCTGAGACAAATTGAGTGAAAATATAAAGATTTGAACCAAGGGAAAAGTGCATCTATACATTTTTCGTTAACAACTGCTTTTGATTTGTTATTTCATCACGCGTGAGGTTCTTCACTATGGCTGGCCACCATGAAAACCTACTGAGAAGTCATCTGTGCAACAGATAAAGTTCCTCAGAGGACAAAGGTAAATTATAAGTACTTTAAGTCTAGGTCCAAATTTAGGCCAAAAATATAGTATCCACCCTAAATGAACTGTTCCATTACTTACATGTACATATGCTTGCTAAAACTTTTGCAACAGTTTGAAACTCTCATGTTCATACTTCCGATATACAGTGAGGGAGTATTTGGTAAATCTTTTTAAAATTTGAGAACCTGGCAAGCATAGAGGATACACTGGAATCTCAGTGGCACTTTTCACAATAGGTTATACCTTCATTTAAAATTCCCTTTTTTGGATTTTTATGCATTTCTCATTCTGCTTGTTCACGGTTTTCATTTGTGAAAATGAAGCATCCTTTGGTGTGCTTGGTAAATGCTTTCCAAAGGAAATACAGCAGCGTGTTGTTTATGACATCTAAAAGCTCTGTCTGGCATGCTGACTGACATAAAAGTGACTGCAGCTGAGCAATCATAATGCGTTCCCAGGAGAAAGGGTGTTTTTTTTTTATCAAGATCTTAACAGTAATGAAATATTGTAGAATATATCCTCTCTGTATTTGCACATGGGCAAAACTTATCTCACAAAAAAGTTGCTGAAGTTGCAATATCAACTTTTTTATTTTAAAATGTTTGCAAAGGTGATATCAAGTTTGCAGTCTTAAGTTCCTGTTGCCAACTGTACAAATTTCCTGTTAAAGAAAATGTCAAGATTCTAGTTCTGTGCAGAGAGGAGCATGTATCATTGCTTGGTGAGGTTCTGGGTCATATCTCATTTGAAATTAGAGATGAAACATTTGACCTCACAGATATTGTACCCAGTACTGACCCTAGAACTGAGTATGGTGGACTTTTAACTGCAACTCCTTCAAGGGTCTTTAGAGGTCATTCATATTTTTAGCAAAATGATTTGACCATACTAAAGAAAATGGACTGACTTGTTGACCTGTTGCAGTAGCCTTGAGAATAGATGAGACATCCAACAATATCTTATTTTATTAGAAAACATGCAGCACAAGGTCAAGAAAGCCTTTCTCAATATTTTGGTAGAGACAGCATTTATGTGTAGTGATGCAGCAAATTAGAAAATGCTAACCAAGATTACTTAACAAGGCAGCTGTCTGTTTGTTTGGCATGCATTCTGATTCTCTGTCTGTGTGTGTATGCCTCTGGGTGTGTGCGC
The DNA here is from genome assembly GCA_019176425.1 of Megalops atlanticus. Taxonomy (NCBI): domain Eukaryota; kingdom Metazoa; phylum Chordata; class Actinopteri; order Elopiformes; family Megalopidae; genus Megalops; species Megalops atlanticus. The sequence continues at coordinate 28,486,354 of CM032890.1, forward strand.
ATGTGTGCACGCCTGTATGTGAATGCCTCCGGGTGTATGTGTGTGTGTGCGTGTCTGTGTGTGTGTCTGTGTGTGTGTGTGTTCATGTGAATGTGAATTTGTGTGTTGTGGACCTATTTGTCCTTTGGAGCCTCCAGGAGATTTTCTGCTTGTTTAAACTTACCTCGTTTGCACAGTTTGAATGTCATTTAGTCAGAGCAGGCAGCTTCTCTTTACACACTCCACCGGCGAGTCTGTACCCTCCTATCTGCCCGCTGTCGGGTGTGACACACAACTGATGAGATTTTATGCAGCCATTTTAATACTTTGTCACAGTTTTAGTGCCGTTCCCTCCGTCTTGGGACTGAAGAGGTCCAAATGCACGTGGAGGTGCGTTTTACTTGAACACACTTGTTGGAGATGGTGGACCAACTGTTGCTCCGCTCATTAACTTCAGTGAGCTGAATGACTAACTTGCCATTGGCTGGAAGTGCTCTGTGTGGTTTGTCTATTATCTAGCTTCCTGAGAAGTGAAGAAACATGAAAAATCATTATCCTGTGACATATTATAGCTCTGTTGAGCTGCGTTTTTCTGGTGAATTCAGTTGAAGTACCATGCTCAATAGTACAGCAGCAATGTCGTAATTATGATTTGAACCTGCAACCCTAGGTAAACAAACTATCCACTCTGCCTTGTTGTCCATTGTACAGTATGTGAGTATTCCACTGTTATTTTAATGCAGCACACAACAGTCTTTGTCTGGGAGTATGCCGATTGTGTGTGCCCAATGCTTTAATCAGGATTCACTGCCAAACCTTTGTAATGAAGCCATTAAGTGTGGACAAATAAAAAAAAGATCTACAGTATGAAGAAATTCAGACTCCATTTTCACTGCTGCAGTCTAGTTCACCTTTATGGGGACTTGAAGGAAATTTACATTCACATTTTGTTACTAAGCAGATGCACTTATCAGGAGCATCGTACAAGATGATTGCATTTAATGTTACACACATTTTTGACAACCAGCAGATGCTGTTGTCCAGAGCAATGTACCAGATGTGAGTGAATTTAATGTTACATTTACATGTTTTCCATTCAGCAAATGCTCTTGTACAGAGCGACTCCCAAAGTCAGGTACAAAATACATCCAACAAAACATAAAATGTTATGCAAACAAGGACACCACTATCCACACATGACCCTTATGTATTACATAGAAACCTTCTGTGAACTTTTTTCAGCAAAGCAGGTCTTCCTTAAAGTGTAGTTATACTAATGAGAGAGTATCAGAGCCAGAAATGTGGTGAGCTGAAGACAAAGGAATATTAATTTTCTATCATAAATGGGATGATTTCCTCTTTTTAAATCAGGATGAAGTCACCATTAAAGCAAAAATCTGTTTATTAGGTGCTGTTGGTTGCATACCCCAACTGGTGAATTGTACCACCACAAATGACTTTAATTTTAAGACGGACAACAGAAACAAGAAACAACGCCCACTGTGATCACTTAATGGCTCTTAGTAATTAAGAAATGGAAAATCTGCTCAGTCTTCAAACATCTAGAATGTTGTTTTGAATAGGCTCATTCGTTGTTGCTCTGTTAGAGGCCTTTTATTAACCAGTTTGCCAGATGCATGATATCAAAAGTAAATTTTGCTTCTCATTAGTCTCCCACAGTGACAGGCAGAGCCCATTCTGCCATTGAACTTGCTGTGAATATTGGTCTCCCTTTGTAGTTTATGTTGCCTTTGGAGAGGACTTGAAAAACAGGAGCACAACTGAGTTGAGGAGGCAAAAAACAGACTAACTGACAGAATAAACTGCACAGGGAAATGGCTACATCTAGTGGTCACATGAAGACACTACAGTGTCAAAGACAACGGCAATGGCATGTTTTTTTCTCATCAAGGGTGCACTCTGTCCACTGCAAGGCAAGCCCATAGCATACAGTACCAAGTAATTGTTAGGCAAATAACTAAGTGACTCTGCACTATACTAAAGCAGACCAGAGCAGGAGATGCAGGGATGAAGTAAGGATAGTAACAGAGGACAAAAAGGAGGAAGGAGAGAGGTGGGTGATCATTACAAGGCTGAGGTAGTTTAGAATCCAATATGAATTTTAGTTGAGATGTTGTTGTCATCATCTGTTTTTGTTAGTTAGGAGACTGCTGTCTGCCGTCTGAAAGGAATAAGTCCATGTTTGTTCCCACAATCCCGAGCGTTTGTCTGCATCTGTGGTACAAATTCTGCTCTTGATCTAAGCGACAGTGCCCACCATCTGCTGGGAAATCCCAGCTGGCGTCAATTCCTGCCTGTAAATATTTGAATTTTCTGAATTTTTCCATCATCATGTTTCTCTACCTCACACAATGGCTATCTTCATGATCTCTTCATAATAAACTTGAAGTCTGAACTGGTTCTTGTCACAATTTGGTGGTTTAATTGAAATGGATATGCATAATTAAATATAGATTATTCATGCAGTAGGAAGCTAGCAAGCTCTCTGAAAATTCTGTGATATGGCTCATACAATACTTCATTTATTTTCAAAAAGCATACTGTAGCTGCTATAACTGATCTAGGCAAATCTGCTACTCACCAAATTCAGCTTTCCAATTTCTTAGATCTTTATTTTGCCTGAGTATAGAAAATTGCAGCGCTTGGAAAAAACTTTCATCAGAGAAGTCTCCACTGTGTTGCCATCCCTATTATAGGTCTAATGTGGAATGTTGCTAATAATTTAACTGTACAACCTTGTTGAATATATCGCTTTGCCTTCTCAAAAGCTCATTAAGAACCATCATGCACATTTGGCTGCACACAGTTACACCTTTAATGAAGCATCGGTTATGTCAGAATGTTCGTTAGGAGAACCTTGTGCTGTAAGACTAACTTTATTGCTCTGTGTGTGTATCTGTTTTGAGAATACAGTGGCGTGCCACATGTCTGTCCCCTTCATTTGTGTTGGTGTGGCAGTGTAGCATAGTGGAAAGGAGCGGGGCTTGGGAAAGTACCCTGACTCAGTAAATATCCAGCTGTATAAATGGACAACATGTAAAAATTGTAGACTATATAAGGCACCCTGGCTAAGAACACCAGTTAAATGACTAATGTAATGTAATGTGTTTGATCATGGCAGGAGTGTCCCTCCTAGGGACGTGCTCACACCTCTGCCCAGTGACCCAGTGTGCTGTCCAGCTGCCCGTCAACATGCTCTCACCAGACAGACAGATGGTTAATGCCGTGTCCAGGTCGTTATAAATTAAAGGCCCATTTCATTATGAGAAATGAAACATTTTATGGCTCACAAGTTAATTTGAATGGATTTCGCCAGACCCCCTTTTTTTCCTTTGAGCTAGTGGTTTTTGGTTGGTTTTCGGTTGAGGCTAGATGCCTGTTACCTCTGTGAGGGATGTTCTAAAGAGCCACAGCTGTTAGCCTCAGTTGTTTTGCATGGCCCATTAGGTGGAACCTGTGGATATCAATTCACTTTTACTCCTCAGGTTATTCTTTAGACATTTGTGTGTTTCAAGAGCGTATTTGGTGGGGTCAATTTGGTTGTGAAAGTAAGTATCTCATAATTGCAGCATATTTCTGTGTGCCTTTCCTGTTGTGGAAACCCCTGAAGTTCATCTGTTTCCCTTGCAGGACCATGAGGACAGACTGATTTGAATCTTTACTACTTTACATTTTTGTCATTCAGCTTACCACTATGCAACACTGACACCCTACATACAGAATGAAGGGTGCCAGATCTATTTACTGTGGCTGTTCGAGGGGTAATAAGTCATTAACCAGGGCTTGTCTTGCCAGAAAATTCCTTTTGATTAATAACGTGTAAAAACTCACATTTTCTAACAGTTAAAGTGGTGATGGTTTTATTTAACCACAGAATGGAATGGAGCCTCCATAATAATACATTGCCTCTGAAGGATTGTAGGCTTCTACATAGAAGACTGTAAAGGGAAGTGGGAGTGTCAGAATTTGGGATGAACGCCCCTCTGTGGGTTTTCTGCAGAGGACAAACTGAAAGAGGATTTCCACTTTTTATTTTTTACTTGCAGGGGGCTGTGGTACAGTGAGCTATGAAGCATTAACCATCAGCAGTGTGCTGTATTAATATGGGAAGGGGAATGATTTAACATGGAGGGAATTTTGATTGCACTCTCTGGGTTTTGGGAGATTGTGACCCCACAATCCCCCTTAACCACTGTGCTACACTGACATCACAGAATGTTTTGTGGCTTGCATTGAGAATATGACAGCAGTGCTGAATCTCATATTTACACAGTCCTCCAGTGATCTTACTGTTCAACACAGTACATTAGTCAGCATTCAGTCCCTGAGGAATGCAGTCCCTGATAATGGAATGAGATGTGTGAAGGAGGAGAGTTCCACATGTTTTACCATTAGGCTGGCAATCCAAAGTGCTTCACTGCAGGGCATTGTTAGTTACCCTAAAAAGCCACACAAAGGTGTTCCTGCCTCCTGCATTATGAGACGTGGCTCTGAGTGTCTGCACAGAGAGGAAGAAGCTTTCTGTCATGTTGGCTTTTCATGAAGCAGCCGTTTGATCTCGAGCCTGCATCTCTAAATGAAGGCAGAACGCATGCGGTCTTACTGTGCATGTAATTGTGTCTTTTCAATATTGCACTGGGAGCGCTGCTGCCTTTGGTGTTTGAAACAAATGCCAGGATTTGGAACAAAAAGCGGAAATCATTTCCCTGGCACGCATTTTGGATTCTGTCCGCGACTGCCTGTGTGATTGTGGCCCGTACTTGTGCTGGATTCTCGGCTAGTGACTATCTGACTGTCTGATTGTATCTGTGTGGTTCTGAGTTCTCTGTAGGTGACTGACTGTGTGATTGTAGCCCTGCTGTTCTGGATTCTTTGTAAGTGACTGAGTGTATCTGTGTTGTTCTGAATTCTCTGTAGGTGAATGTATCCTTGCTGTTCTGGCGGGCAGTATAGGATGGGCACAGAAACGTATATGTGAAGGAGGTTGCTGGCTTGAATCCTAGATGTGACACTGCTGTTATATCACTGAGAAAGTTGGGGCATATCCAGGTGTGTATATATATATAAAAAAAAAAAGACTTATGGATGTCTCTGTCTGATAAAGAGCTTATTCTGAGCACAGGTGTCCTGTATAAAACCAAAAGGATTAATTCCCAGAAACAAAAATCACTGTATCAGATTCTTTCTCTGATTTTCCAGCCTGCTACCAAGGAAAACAATGTTCTGTACAGCAAAAGTGTTCTCTTTAGTCTTTTATGAAATAGCATGTTTAGTTCATTCAAGGGTAACAAAATTAGCAAGTGTAACTAATCTACATGCTCAGGTGAAACACCTTATAAAAAGTATATTACCTGCTGTTCCTGATAATTTGAAATATATGTCTGCTGCTTAGCTGTAGTTTGTGAAAAAAGGGCTGGCTGCTGTAGTGTTTACTCTGTGTGTGTTTGTGTGTGTGTGTGTGTATGTATATGTGTCTGTTTGTCAAGGGGTAATGCATCAGAACTGTTTTTTTGCAGCTTTTTCAACTCTGTAAAAGGCCAGAAATATATGTGCTTTTTCATTTCAAAGAGGCGTCTGCCGCTGCCTTTGGTCTGAGGTTCTCATTCACAGGCGCACAGCTCAGAATGCATTGAGATGCAGCCTCGCGCATATCTCTCTCTCTCTCTCTCTCTCTCTCTGTCTGTCGTGCTCTCCCTCCTCCATGGCCCATGGCTCCGTACTCCTCCAAAACCCCCAGAGAGGGAGCTCCTCTCCCCTCTCACCGCTGCTGCGGCTTTCCCTTTAAACTGAGGGCTGGCTGCTATCAGCTCTCTGAGTCTGCAGAAATATCCTCCGTCTGCAGCGGCCGGCGCTGTGTTTTTCTGCTGTGTTATTCCAACGGTCTGCGCAGGGAACTGAGCTGGTTGGAAGAAAAAGGATCTGCAAACTCATGCTGCTCGAGTCTTAGAACCTCTCAAGGTTTTGTTGTTTTTATTAACAAGTTCCTGTTCCAAGGGGGCGCATGTTCTTCCGCTAGTTTAATTAGCCACGCGCTGCGTGACTTCTTTGAACCAGTCATAATAAACCGTCTCGAGTCTTTGTGGACAAGAGGGAGACAGAGAACAGCTTTTTCCTCCTCAGCCACCCAGATTGCAAATTGTTTGTTGAAAGTGAGCCACGTTCATGTAGTGCTAATTGTCTCCTTTTTTTGGTCTGTTCTGATGTGGAATAATTATTAAATAAATAAATATCATAAACATGAAACTCTTTTCTTCTCTCCCGATTGACATCAGCTTCAAAATGGATTCTGAACACACCCCCAGGAGCAGTGTAACACCCTTTTAAAACCCTTAAAGAAGAAGAAATGTTGTCACAAGAAGTGCGTCTTTCAAATAAATCTCCATGCCCACAGAAAGCATCTTTTGGTATGTGGTATTAATCCGCTGCATGTCTGTTTTTAGAAGTCCAACAAAACATGCAAATACCCACAAGGACCACAAGGATTTTCTACACCCCCCCGACCCCACGCCAGTGTGATCGCCCTAAACCACCAGCACACACGAGAAGCTCTCCTGAGCTCCTCGAAATGAGAACTGAGCCCAGCGCGGCCTCTCTGTTCGAAAGCTCCGCCGAGGTGTATTCAGAGTCCGAGGTCCCGCACCTGCTCCCTGCTACAACCGTGCCCCACTTACGCTCTCCTCTTTCCCCCTCCTCTCTAAGCCTCCTTTCAGCTCTGAACCCCCCTTTCCTCCTCAGTGCCGGAGAGCAAAACCCTCCCAACAGCACACCACTCATGTGACACCCCCAAAATCACACATGAAGCGGTATCCGAGCGCCAGCTTCTGACAGCAGTGAAATATCTGGATATTTCCTTTGATTACCTCCAACACTGTCCTCTCATTATAATCCGATGAGTTTGCTGGCGGGAGCCGGCGAGGTTCTCGGTGCTGCCATAATCCTCTCGTCTGCTCGTTATTATTTCTCAACAAAGCTGTCTTCCGTTTAATTTCAGGTTAATTGGTGGTGAACCGGCTCTTTTATTTTAGCATAAATAATTAAGCGAGCAGAATTGCTGTTCTCTATTGATCGAGGAGGAACTGGTGTGATTCTATTAGTCTTTCAGGATGTGGGGTTCTTTGTTTCAGCTGCGCTGTAAATTAAAGCAATCAAACCTCTGTCTGAAATCCAAAGCCTCTGATTAAACCAATTAGAGAGGGACTTGAAATTAATTATCCTTCCCTCTCCTCGGAACCAGCAGGAGTCTCTTCCATGCGCCTGCGTCACTCCTCCCCACGCAGCTGTGGGCTGCTCCGGTAGGTAAAAGGGGCAGGTGTTGACTGCGTGCGGAATTGCAATCAGGGCGACGGTGCCCTCGTTTCAGAATTTGCTGTCATTTACCCCCTAAAACGGCTGTGATACATCATCTGAAGGGACATTTTTAGAATAAATTCTCATAGCGCCGTTGTCTGCGTACCTGTTGAGATTTTTGCTCTCTTCTTCGTAGGGTTGTTAGGGTGCATTTTTACTGAATTTAGGATAGATGCCTTGCTCAAGAGTGCAGAAGCAGGAATAAAACCTGCATCCCGCTGGTTACAAATCAAGGTCCTTAACCCCTTCACCTCACTGCTTTCTGTCTTTTTCCCCCATAATGCTCAAGTCTGGGATAGAACAGTCTAATCTGCTTGCTTACAGTGCTGTCTAATGCACTGTCCATGAAAGGGAGAAAGAAGAAGTAGAAGTGCAAGAATTAGAAAAAGTACAAAAACAGTTTTTTTTTTTAAACATCCAGCCAACCCCCAACCAGCCTTTTCAGAGCCACTACAAACATCTTAGATCAGATTCAGATGCTCTCTTTTTTTTTTTTTTTCTTCCCACTACAGTGCCCACACACCAGTTTTAAAGCCTGTTAATTAGCCAGGTGAAACTTGTTAACCAATAGCTGATCTTCTCTCTCTCACACACGCACAAAATGACACAGACAATGGCAATTACCATTAACCAGTTTGAAGGTGAAGTTCATGGAATGAGCTCAATTAGTGACAAAGTTGCACATGGAAAAAAGCAAACATTCACCTCACATACACATAAAAATATAGACCATTTTTTAATGTCAGAACATTTTTGTGGAAAAAATGCTGGCTTCTTGCCATAGTTTTCTTATGCCCAGTCAGCTAAAAAACTGGGTATCTCTCTTTACACTAAGAGTAAAGGGAATAAGGGAGACAGAAAATGATTGTGGTGAGGTGCCCATAAGGTACAAGGTATGACCAAGCAGGTTTACATTTTATTACATCATTGTCATTTAGCAGACATTCTTATCCAGAGTGACTTACATAATTATAATTTTAGATTTACATAGCTAGATATATTTACTGAGGCAATTCTTAGTTAAGTACCTTGCCCAAGGGTACAACAGCAATGCCCCAGCAGGGAATTGAACCAGCAACCTTTCAGGTTACTTGTCCTGCTCCTTACCAATATGCCACTCTGCTGGCATAGCAGTAAGGTAAGGAAGAAGAACTGTCTGCCATAGCATTGGAGGCCACACAACATCAACAATCACAGAGACACTTATAATTAGCATGAATTATTGCAGTGTTTTACATGTGAACGGCTTTTTACTGCAAACCATTTTTCTAAAACAAAATTTTGAAAGAATGTTTGAAAAGATTTAATCAAGGACATTGACTGCACCACAAGCTCATAACCTGCTCGAAGCCAGCAATTCGTGTAGTGACACTAAAATGTTTAAAGTGAATCATATTATTTTTACTTAATTTAATGAAAAATCGTAGTACAATACTGTACATTCTGATACAGTTAATTCCATGTTTGAAAGAATTTTGCCACAGGCATTTCTAATTTAAAAGAGAGAAATTGTTTAAAGAATAAACAACCATTTATCCACTCATACATATACAGGCCCTGTGTAATATGTACTTCTGCTTTGCTCTGGTAATGTGATTCTTACAAACAGAGTGCACTGTAGTTTATTTTCCCTTTAGTGCAGCGGTGTCTGTGTTTTGCTTGTCCATTAGTCTTTATTGTCTAATATGCTGTTCCTGGGAGCTACCTAATACCCTTATTTGGCCTTAGACTCAATTGAGGAGTTCTGCTGGAGGGAGTAAATCAGGCTTTTATTTAATTATACCGTGAGTGCTGAGAGGCTTCCTCTCACAGAGGGATGGTGCTCTGCTCTGCTGTAGATCACTGTGTTTTTCTGCGCTGTGTTCTGCTATTCGGTGCTCATCTGTTATAACCTGTGTCCTTCTGAGACACACCGCTGTGCTGTGCTTAACTGTAATGTACTGTTCTAATCTCTGCTGCACTTGGCTGTGCTGTCACTGTGCCGCACTGTACTCCATTGTGCTGTGTTCTGTTCTCCTATGTCATGCTGTGCTACTCTGTGTTGCACTGTGCTCTGAGTGACCACACAGTTGTGTCTCAGGGAGGAAGAAGATTCCTGCATTCAAAGCAGGTCTGGCACTATAGGGGTGCTTAGGGGTGCATTGCACCCCCAGATCGACCTCGGTGCCCCCCCAGTTTTCTCCGTATATGTCTACATCGTATCTATGTCTACATAGTATTTATGACTTTTATGCCCTCCTCCCCATGGATTGCAATTGCACCCATTTGTATTTTCTCCTGGTGCCAGGCCTGATTCAGAGCTTTATGTTCCCAGCGCAGGGTGCCCACTTGAGGTGTGTGTGAGAGAGAGAGAGGGAGAGAGAGAGAGAGGGAGAGAGAGAGAGAGAGAGAGAGAGAGAGAGAGATAGAGAGACAGGGAGAGAGAGAGAGAGAGAGAGAGAGAGAGAGAGAGAGAGAGAGAGAGAGAGATTCACACATGCTGTGCCTCACAGTCCTACCCCACCGGGGGGGTTTAATTACTCTGTAACCAGCATGGATTAAGGAGGGTTATTAGCGAACTACAATATAGAATTACTTTCGCGCCACTGTTCATTTCGAGTGGAGGCAGAGAGAGGAGGGAACACATGCCCTAAATGGCTTAGCACTGTGCTTTATCTGTTTCACGCTCCCTGGCTCACTTCAGAACTCCTTTTCATTTCTCTGGGATTTGCTTAAATTACCCGACCGGAGCTCAACACCCATTCAGCCGTCTACTGGGCAAATTATAAAAAGAGACTGATTTTTGACAAAGAAAATATAATGTTACTGTTACATTCTGTCGTTGTTGTATTTTGTGAAGTACACAGCATTCAGCTGCTAACTTTCAGCCATTCTTATCACGAGCCTGAAAAGGAATAGGGCTGTTCTGAACCTCTCTGGGTGGCTATGATGTAAATGTCAGCCAACGTTATGCTGCATGCGTTTGGTTTCAGGGTAAAGACGGTACCTGCTCCTAATGAAACTTCATTACCGCTCTCCCTCCATCCCCATACTTGCCCTGCTGCATGGGCGCAGCTGTGCACCTCTGATGAAATAGGACATTTTTAGTTTCTGCATATGAACTCTTCCATGTACATGATGACTAGGAGGAAGATGGAATCCGAAGCTTTTCAAACAGCACTTTTTTTTTTTCTTGTTCTAAATATTCCTTGTGAAATCCAAAATGCAGACAGGCAGAGTGTGAAGTGTGGAGTAAAATAGAAGCTGTTTTTAATTTGATTTTTAGTGAATAATTTTGTATTTTAGTTATTATAAAACCCAGAAGAGGATCTTTCACCACTGAGTTGCATTGTTTCCTGCTGTTAAAGGTATATTTCATGTGACTCAAACATTATTTGGGTTGAAATGCTCCTCTACATCTACACAGGGGGTTGTAGCGAAATGAAAGGATACAGCAGAAATCACGATTCCTGTGAAGCCAATGCAGTTATATACTCAACCAGTTCCATGTTAACAATTCCTTTAATCACAATTCAGCTTTGTTCTCTTCATGAAGCCAAAGAATAATTTAAAAAGATGCACTGTAACAAGACACTTTAACAGCATGACCTAGTTGCAGAGAGAAAAAAAAACCTCTCACCCTCATGGCATTTTTGTTTAGAATTTTTAATCGTATTTCCATTGTAACCCCCCAGCATTGTCTGTTACACACCATCTGACCAGTGTTCAAAGAGTAATCCCCTTCCTGTCGGTTGGTGTAATTCTTCAGGCTGTCTTGTATCTCAGTGTGTTACTGTTGAATGCATCTCCTTTAGCCATTATTGTACATTCCTTCTCACTGTCAGTCCTTCCGTGTGAGGTCCTGCTTGTGTTGTTCTTGTCTTCCTGTCTGTCAGTGTGGGTGTGTCATTTGTTTGAGTTGTTTTTGCACACATGTGTGTTTGTTTTTGTTTTCAGCCCATTGCCCCACCTCCTGTCCCATCCCATCATTAGTCTGTGTATTTTTACCCCTCTATCTGCTGTTTCTCTGCCAGTTCATCACAGTGTTTCAGTCTGTTTCGTTCCCGCCTGTTTTTCTTTTGCTCGCTCTGGTTTTTTGACTTCTGCCTGTTTTGTTGGATTTTGACCCTTGCCTAGTGTTTTGGATTTTCTGCTCATGGATTCTCTGGTTTTGACTTTGACTGTTTTGATACTACGATTTTTGGATTTTCCTCAATAAAACGCCTGGTTTGTCATCCCGGTCTGCGCCTGGGTCCTTCTACCTGAAAGCCTGACACTCACAGCATAAGTGTTCTTGTATGAAGAGGACGTTTTTTTTAATTGTTCCTGAAGCCTAAAATGAAAACTACATGCAATGGAGGGTTTTTCTACTACATTTTCCAGGCACCCTCTGGTAACGGTCTTCATCTGATCCACAGATGTGTGTTCTGGTGTAGAGATGACTGTGTTGATCCAAATTTATATTAGTCTTGTCCTTACCGTAAACATATTTGGAAAAAGGATTTGATGCGAGTGTCTGAGCTAGATTTTACTTATGCTGATTTCTGTAAGTAATGGCAGATTCGTATTGAAGTAAAATGTGAGACAGCACTGCACCCCCTGGTGGGGGAAGCTGGTTACTGCGCCTGCATCTGGTCCTGTAGCACGGTGTCTTAAAGAACGGAATACATTAATGAGTGGAATTGCAGTTGTCACATCTGCCAGGCAGTGCAACGTGAAAATGACGGTGACGTGGCAACCTTTTAATTACACCGTCATCTAGTGGTGTATTTATACCCGAACGAAAAAGCTCCCCCTCGCCCCGCTGCGGGACTGTCTGCCAGCCTGCCACGGCTCTGTCACACCTGTCTAACGAGTCCCCATAGGAGGCCCCCTCCAGCCCCCTTCCTCCGCACCTTCGTCTCCGGGACACCTCCCGCTCTGTCATCGCCGCGGCGGGGTGGCCTCGGGTCGAGGTGAGATGCGCGAACATTGCGCACTTTCAGTCCGGAGTATCACACGGAACCAAACCTGCTGCCAGCTGATGCTCAGACAAGGAAGGGAAGATTTTTTTTATTGCAGTGACATTAACAGTTTATATATACAGTATAAATGCCTGTGTCTATTTGTTTTTCTGTGTGTCTGTGTCTATGTTTGTAATTTTATATGGATTGAATGGAGTGATGGTAATAAATATTCACTTACTTAGTAATTGTATTTGATACAAGCTATGCCAGACTTCCATCACAATAAAGTTGTAAATTATGAGGAAATCCAACCTGACTGGACCTCTTATATCTTGTCTTCCTTGAAATCACTTTTGGTTACTATTTTAAAAAATGAATTTTGGGTAAAAAATTTTTGCTTGGATGCATTGTGAATTTATAACCCTCCCCTGTAGGCACTACTGACTTGGTGAGCGCTTGGTGCAGTGCCTTCAATTATAAAATGGACAGTTCCTTCCATGCGTTCTGATTGGTCAACTACAGACAAAGCAGGAGGTGTCTGAAGTTCACCCCGCAACAGGATCTAGATAGTTACGTGTGTCCACAGGTTAGATGCAGGACTAGCTAGATATTTGGTTGCCAAATGTGGACATTTCCAGTCTTTCATTAAAACAGTAGAATAGATGTAAGTAGAAACCGCCTTCAAGCTCAGTACTGTAATTTTTTTTGTCTCGTTTAAATTAGCCTGGTAGCAATGTGATGCACCTGACAATGTAGTGGGCTAATTTCTCCAAGGTAATGAAGTAATTTTATTTCATCAATAAAGCTGATAGCAAGGTTTGGCTATCTTCTTATGTAACATTTAAGATCAGCATGTACCCATTTTATGAAAGCAGTGATACACTCGAGGGTAAACATTATTGTGATTAATTGGCAATAACAGCTTTGCCTCATACCTAACAACCACATCATTGTCATTCCAATAATTGCAAATTTGCTTTTATAAAACTACTTTCCCTTAGGTACATTTTCAAATAGGTATTAAATTATCTTTACAGACAACTTGAAAATAGTAATTGAGGGTGATGACAATGGTTAAGCTTTATACATTATTGGCTCTTATCCAGAGCTACCTACATAGGTTACAGTTTTTACAAGTTACCCATTTATACAGCTGGATATTTACTGAGGCAATTGCTGGCCCAAGGCTACAGCAGCAGTGTCCCAGTGGGGAATCGAACCAGCAACCTTTCAGTTACGAGCCCTGCTCCTCACCACAATGCTACACCACACTTGTACTTTTATTTTATTTGGTGACTGTATGCATTTTCATGGATATCTGAAACATTTATCCAGAGTTCATACGAACTGAGAACCGACTGTGTTGATGAGATGAAAGTATTGTCTTCAAAAAGGCTTTTAAGTAGAAGGCTATGCTAACCCTATGCTTTGGGTAAGAGAGCGTATGATAAATTCATGTAGTGTGATGTAAACCACGACTGACCTTAGTCAGTATCACTCACCCTCTTATTCGAAAGCACTGGCTAGCTGAAAAAGAGTTGGAGCCATATGCCCATAACAGGCAAAGAATCAGAACTGTGGCGTGACCTTGATTAAGGACAGCCAGCTATTGATGTTCTGTGTTCATTCGCTTATGAAAAGCGTGATGATTGAATTCCATGCTGGCTGTGAAGCCGGGGTATGATCTGCGAGGAGTGTGTCATCTGAAACACCCCGCTGTCGTGCACCGCATTACGTCCATTTTTCTGATGTGTAATATATCTTTCATTGCATCTCTTCCCTCGGCAAACTATTATTATAACGCGAGGGGAGGTGTGGAGCTGTCCATACAAATTGGGGCCACAGTAGTGTGATATGTAATTTGAACTTGTGGTGCCCTTTATCAAATTCGCCATTCATAACTTTATATGAGAATATTGCAGATGATAATTCGCCCTCATAAGTGTGAATGGCAGCATATTGAACTTTGAGATTGTTTGCCATTCCATAGGGAAATGGGGGTGGCAGGGACGGCAGCCAGGCAGGGCCCTGATTGGACAAGACCACCTTACCAGAAGAAACGCAATTGGACAATGGCCGTTTCATTTTCCCTTTTTGGGTTGAGATGAAACACATCAGGCATACAGAAATCATAAATTTACTAGGCAGCTGTGCAGCAAAAGAGCTCTGCAGGGCTGTATCTAGGGAGGTCACCCTCAAAGGCACATTAAGCTGGGCCTTCATAGCTGGCCTGACCAATGCAACCAGCAGCGGCTGGGCTAATTAGCACTTAGCCTCTGCTGTACGAGCGGCTGTCTGTAAGAGCACCAGTGTCATGGGGTCTGAAGTCCCCAATGTTGTGTGAGACGGCAGGAATAGCCGACATAATACAAGGCAGGAGAGAGGAGAGAGAGAGAGAGAGAGAGAGAGAGAGAGAGAGAGAGAGAGAGAGAGAGAGAGAGAGAGAGAGTGTGTGTGTGTGCGTGTGCGCGCGTGCGTGCATGCGTGTGTGTGTGTGTGTGTGTGTGTGTGTGTGTGTGTGTGTGTGTGTGTGCGTGTGTGTTTTGAGTATGAGTGATGTGGAGTCTTAACTATATCCAAACATAGCCTCCTAATTCCCTCACATCTCTAACTAATTATAAATTGAAAGGGTTTAGTGTTTTTGAAATGCAAAGATATATTACAGTAATTTATCCTGTTCAGTAGCCCATGTGTCTTTTTGAAGCACGGATTCCCCAGTGTGTTTGATCTAATGTTGCATTGCTCTATATGTGTCCCATTATAGAGCACAACTTCCTGCCTCTAAATAAGGCAATGGGTTAGGTTAAAAAGTAATAAACTATAACAAAACATGGTTTGAATTCACATTGGAGTGTACTGTTCCTGGCTTAACATTGTAGTGCACTCTGACAGTGTAAGGGTAGTGGTAGTAGTGTCATAGCTAATTGTACATTTATACCTATACACTATATATATATATATATATATATATATATATATATATATATATATATATATATATATATATATATATATATATATATATGCAAGTACTGCTAGATTCATTGTCCTACCACAATGGATCTTGTTTTGTTTAACTGACATAAACATGTGCCCCTGCATTTTTGGAATTTCTTAATGCACAGTGTCATGTCCTTGAGTTTTTGAGACTGCTCATTTGTACTACCAGTGTGTCTCCATTGAACAGATAACATCAATAATTCCTTATGATATTTTACCATGAGGGAGAGGACATCTTGGTAATGATAATCACTCTCAACACTACTGAAAAATGTTTTATATAGGGGAAGGGAATGTGGGAATTCATTGATTAGAACAAAAAAGTATGCTAGTTAGTGTCCAGGAATGTATGCATATTTAAACATGATAGATACCAGGAATCTGTGAATGTATTATGTCCCACTTACAGATGAATAACTTATGAACATATGGCCACATAGAATAGTGAATAGCAGTGGTGCTGTACAGTATATGATGTTAAAACTTTTCCTAACACCAGAATTCATAAGTTTAGGGATAATGATGATTTATGCTAACTTTAGATGAGCCATTTCTGTCACACATTTTATTCTGGCATATTTTCTTTGTTGTATTTTGAAATAAAGTGATTAATTTTCTACAACATGTCTTTATATGAAAGGGTTGGAGGGTTATTGATGCAAAACAAAAACACTGAAAAAAGACAATAATGAAGTTACTAAACAGATGGTGTTATCAGTTAATGTTGTTAACAGTAAGAGAAAGTAATCTAATGGATTGAAATTGATCAGGAGTTACATTAACCAGCAAATCTCTGATAGTGAAAGATATGTTAAATACATCGTTATTTGTTTAAGTGTGATGTGTATTTCCTCTCCACTGCCTGAAGGAGGCAGTAATTCTCACAAAGCGCCCCTGTTTCAAGAGTTGACCATAACACTATACGGGTGGGCCTCTGTTTGGAGGAATCTTGATGTGGTGCGTATCTCCATAAACAAGGGCACTATGTAAATGCACGGACCTGCATACAAGTTAACCGTTAAGACACACAACATGTTCTGTATGATTCCACTGCTGGTACCATCATGCCCTCAATTAATTTTCCAAGTGACTTCATTGTTTAATTGTGTGCTTGCAATATAACACAATTAATTTGTTTCCATTTCAAAATATAAATTAAAAAATCAAACAGTTTCAAACAACTTTCTCATCGCACCTTAAGTCATTAAGTGTAAAGTTCTTATTAAGGCAAGCCTCATGTCGGGTTTGGACAAGCAGTAGATGGTGTTTGTGTTGTGTTTCCTCGGGGAGACAGGAGAAAGAAGTGTTCAGCTTCTGCTCCGGCATGATACATCATCCCGCAGACTGGTGATCACAAACACTGCCTGGCACCATCCCCCAGGACCAACTCGCAGAACTTCAAACCCTCTAAAATAGTTTTTAGTAACGAGTGAGTAGCTCCACCTGCCTTTTGTAACATTTTTAATCTTAAAAAAAAACAATCCCTTAAAGGCTCAGAGCAGTGCAAATCCATGTGTGCTTTTGAGCTCAAAATGACAATTGTTCAATAAGGCTTAATTGGACAGATGGTTTATCAGAAACTCTGCTGATTGTTTTATTGTTTGGTTGCTGAGTGAACACATCAGGACCTATGGGAGAGATGCAGGGCTTTGAGATGTGCGCCTCATCGGTCTCTCATAAGGAAAGGACCGGATTTATTTATCTGTACTGCAAGGATGCGGAGTGTTGGGTAGATGTAATCAATGGGTGATGAATGGGGACACGGGCTCACACCCGTAAGACACACAATCATAACAAAAGCAGAGTTGTAATGGAGGCAGAAATAAGCTATTGAGTCGGAGTGCAGGGCTCCATTTTTCTCCCTAAATGAAACTTTAACAAAGGCTGTTTGGGGAGTGCTTGTGGAAGCGGCCCTGCAGGTAGAGGTAGATTGATGAAAAAGGGCAAAGAGCCAGTGACTGCCCATCTGCCCTCTGGGTAATTTCTTTAGTGGTGGGCGAGCGGGCGAGTGGGTGGGGGGGGGGTTGTGGGAAAGTTGAAAGTGAGGGACTTTCAACTCCCCCCACCCCCACTCCTGCCCTCCCACCTGTAAGCACAGATTTTTACCATCCAGGGGCCAATGTTTGTCTGTCCGTCTGGCTGTGTGCGAGGCTGGCTTCCCAGAATGCATTGCGTCGACCACTGGAAACATGCAGAGCTGGACTTCAGGCGACACGTGTTCACTGCTGGGCATGGGCATGGGCCACTGAGATTGAATCGAAACATTTTCTCAAACACCCCAGCTTAGAGGTGTTCTGTATTACAGTCTAATTGTGTTTTCCTTTTCATCAGCCTTTGGTTAATTAATTTCTATATACTGGATATTTTCATTTTCCTGTTTTTTTTTGCAAGGTTGTTTTACATAGAGACATGATTTTTTTACAGAGTTCCTACTCTTTTCTCTGAGTAGGTAACAAAGTAGTGTAAGTATAATGAGATTGGAAGAATGGGACGCAACATTTAATACACAGATAGATGGTGAAACATCAAGACTCTGGTGTTCCTTCAGATTCAGTGAAAAAAATCTAAAAATATCAGTGCTTAATGACAGGAGACAGTACAGGCATACAACTAATGAGAAGTATTGCACTTTCTATATGTTTTCTGTGGTAACAGTTATAGTTGTAGGTGATTCACTTTAATGTTTTAATACGATAAAGGGTAATACCTTGGTGAAAACAACAACAGAATTATTCTTCTGTATACATAAAATTCATCTGAATCTTTGTAAATGCAGGGATATTAAAGAACACAAATATTAAATGATCCAATAATTTCAGAATAATTGCATGCTGAAAACTTTAACATAAATCGTGGTCTTTGTTGAGAATGTTTTGGCATAATATTGAATCATCTAATTGCCATCTGCTGTATTTTTGGACAGTAATTAAAAAATAATGTCAGGGGGATAAAATGAATTTCAATCCAGGAAATGCAGTCATAAAGCAAATACAGTGTAAAATAAGTGTATACTGCTGGTCCAAAAATTGTGCTACTCTGTTTTACGCATGATAAATGTAGGCCGTATTCTTTTATTCATTGAGCAGATGTTGGCTAATTACATTTACATTCACATTCACATTTTGTCATTTGGCAGATGCTCATATCCAGAGTAGCTTCAGAAAGAGAGCAAAGTGCATCTAATAAAGTTGTAATTAGCTAGTTAGCCCAACGAAAACAAACACAGGAATGTGTTTGGATTCAAAATTATTGTTTTAAAATTGTTATTACATACGTAGTTTATTTGTTTTATTAACTTTGCTCTGTAGTTGTTTTTCAGTATGCATGAATAATGTTTGCAAACTAATAGATTGAGATAGATCTTTATGGATGTTCATGCTGTTCCACTGTTCCATTCCTCCCATATGAAAAATTAATCTGAATCTGAAGTTAACTGGGAGGAGGCTTCTTCTTCCTCTTTTTCACAATGAGATAACACATCCTCTCTGAGCATCGTTCCCGCTCTGCGCCAGTCAGTAACAGAATAGTACGTAAAATGACATATCAGCATTGGCCTGGAAAAGAGCGTCAGTAAAGCACATAAATAATGTACTGTGGCTGAGCGGGTTGCGTGTATGATTGCGTCAGTAGAAGAAGCCCAGTGAAGCCGGGGGGATAGACTGAGTGTACAGAATTAAGACATGGAGGGAGAGGAAGTGAAACAGAGATCAGGATATTCAATAAACCCTTCTCTCCCAGGTCGTTCTCCATGACTGCAATGCTTGCATTTTCTCCATGGCAACACGGTACTGATTCTGGAATAGATGCCCCATGAGTGTAGAATGGGCAAATGTGGCTGGCGAAAAAGCAGGTGGGTAAAGGGCACCCGACAGACCTGCTCTGCTTCAGTTTGTAACGGTCTGTCTTTTATTTTGCCTTGGGCTTTAAGAGTTCTCAAAAACGTTGCTGAATGTTTGTTAAAAGAGTGATGCAAAACTGTGTGGAATGTCGGGAACGTGTACTTCTTTTTGTTTGGGATGTTGCTTGATGCCTTCATCTGTAATTCCACCAGTTTTTTTTTAAACACTGCACCGCCACTGTATGGAGGTCTCATGCTTTTTTTATTGTCTTAACGCCCACTTACAGGCTAGTGGAGTTGTGTGTTTTCCAAATCCTCCTCACCTCACTGCCAGATGAGGGCTTCCTGGCTAACAAAGACTGTCACAAGTTCTTCATCCCCAGTCAGGAGGGATAATTAGTAGGGAAGGCAACCCATTGATGCTACAACTCCACAAAATGGCCACACCGCATCACTTCCTCTGCATCACTTCCTTGGAATGTCATTGTCTGAGACCTCATATTAAGATCTGTAATGTTTGTCCTCTACCCTTGAGCTAGTCTCATATTGTCAGACTTCTTCACCCACCTGCTTGCATATGCATTTTCGAATATTACTTTCTCCCTGGGCAGAAACGACGCTAACACAAATCGACAGGTTTATTATTGTCTTCCCACAGTTTGAGATGAATACATGCAGAGTTTTCTGTAATAACTCCAGGATAATGTATTTATGAATCATCTTCATCCAATGTTTATGCGTCACACATGCTGAACAAAACTATTTATGTTACTCTCCTTAGGTCAATGCCCAAATAAAAATTCAGATAGGACATCGATCATATTTCAGTATTTATTGATTACTACATTACATTATATTACATTACTTTACATTCATCCTTTACACTCTTATTACGATGATGTCATCAAATTTTTTTGTTTTTAAACACACTTCATAAACACACATTACCACAAAAGTATAGCTGTCAATTGCATGTATATTAAAGTTCTGTAGAAAAAATTGAGAAGAAAAGTATTTGAAAAGTTAAAACCACAGAAAGTGAACAGTGAGCATTCAATGTGGGAAACTAATAAATGGCTACGTCAGCTGAAGTCCCAGGATTTAGCCAGTCGCCCTTTAAAAATAACATATTGATTTGGGTACAGAGTTAACATTTAAGTTGGAATAGAAAACTCCACATAGTGGCTCACTAATATTGTGCCAGGACTGGGAAGCACCAGTGTCTTTCGGACAAGCTGTCAATGTGAAAAGTTGAGAAGAGACACCTTTTCAGTTTCTCTGGAGAGTTCCAGAGGTGCACATTGGTTCAATTTTTGTGCCCTTGTTAGTCCAGTGTTTTCTCCCGATGACTGTGTTGTGTAAGAACAGTGAGGTTGCCAAGGGGCCAATGTCCTTGTATGACCTAGCGGAGTTGTTTGTTAGGAAGTTTGTTAGGAATGCGACCACAGTACACCACACCAGTGCTGAGCTCATTTCTACTGTATCCAGTGTCCAGCATTAAAAGGCCCCCCCCGCTGTTTTTTGGCCTCAATTCACCTGCACAGAGTTTTTCATCACTGCTTCTGGGGCCGTTTAAAACCACAGATGTGCTGTAGATCTGTTTTCAGCTGCCAAGATGAACGCCCATAACTTCCAGAATTTATCATTTGGTTTGATCATATCCCCCTAGAAAACAACTGTGATTCTTTCCTGCCTTGATCTAGCACTTTATCAGTTTAACACATTTGCTATTTTTTTTCTTTAGTAATACCTATAGCTTTACCAACTGAGATGTAAATTGGTCATATTTTTTTTTTTGTATCTAACAGCAAGGACCTGGTCCAACAGTTGATGACCTAAGCGCTGATGAAACCAATAAATCAGGAGCACAATCCCAGATCTGTTTTGACAATGGGTGTTTTTTTTCCATACCACAGCTGTTGTGGAAATGGAGTTTTGGATAAGGCTGTGATCTTTGATTGCCCTTTTTTCCCCCCATGCTATCAGAAAGGTGAAAGTAGGGGTGATGAGACTTTGATAAAGACCTGGGCCCTGTTTACTAAAGGTCATTCCTCACTAATGGCTGCCAATGGGTTCCCCGAGAGACGAGTAATATGACTTTTAGCGAGAGAACATAACCTCCCTGGTGGATTCTCACAGGGAACAGAACTGACTGTCAGAATAACTGTTTGGGTATGCACACTTTTGTAGTAAAGTCACAGTCTTAAAAATTGTTTAGAGCTCCTGAAAATGTTCACTTGGTTTAATAATTGTTGCATCTCCCGATGCTGTATAATCCATTAAGCAACTGAGGCTTGAAGAGACTTTAAATCACATTCTTATGTTCAAGTTATTTTTGCCTGTTGAATAGGAAATTATGCTAGCCTCTATCCATCCAATACTTGTGTACCACTTTCTCAGAGTTGTCTTCAATATTTTGGGGGAACTGGCTGTAGTTAACACATGGGTGCATGTTGCCATCTTGCCCTAGACACTGTGAAACAATTATATTATGCATACAAAAAATGGACTTCAGGTCTCCAAAGGCCCTTTGGAGTAGCAGGTAATTAATGTGTCATTCATTTTGTCCTTTTTAAGTTCTCAGAAGATCCAGAAAATGAACACATAGCCCTTAAATGCTAAGGATACTGCTTAATTTCAGTGTAAAGTGTCAAGGACCTACCAACACATCTCATAAATGCATGCGTACCAGTACTCATTATTTACTCAACCTCACTTCAACTGCATAATCCTGACTCACTATATAGAATGGGTAAATGCTTTCAATACCAGCTCTGCCTTAGTGAAGTATTTAAATTACTTAAAGAGAATTATTGTTAAAGCTAAAAATAGCTTAAAATTGAAAGGTAAAGATAAACTCACCTAGAAGGCTTGATTCAGGACACTTACAAGACATTTATGAATTGCATTAAATACAATGAAAACAAGACATTCAAAGGAATGGAATCCACATGAGATCATGCTGTATGTGTGTACATACACCTTTGCTGTATGTGTGTATGTACACCTTCAAAACATTCTGGGAATATACCCACATGGCTGCTATGCAAATTTCTTTAATGACAGGTTGAAATCACTACATTCAAAATTGCACAGATTGTGTGAAATTGAGTGCTTGTGCGAAGTGACATCTGTACTTTCAAGGGGTGATTACCAACTTGAAAGCCACATAAAAAGATGATGGGCAGTAAATAGTTCATCTTAGTAAATAGTTCGTGGACAGTAAATAGTTCAGTCAAAGGTAAATAGTTCATCTTGGTGACATGACTATGAACTATGTACATCTTGTGAGGTCAGGTTGTGATAAGGCTACACTGTAGGCCAAATCACCACCTCGTTAACACAATACGTTATGACAATGACATTGCTTGCCACAGTTTACACCTGCCAACTATTTCTGTTAATTTAACATTGTTAGAAACTTCCTCCTCCTGTTATGACGCCTACAGTTGACAAGACATCTCAGGGCCTGTTGCCTGGTAAAATAAATGCATTTGGATCAGAGTCAAAAGTGTTCCGGTTCAAGCTGAATGAAGAATTAATGGCTGATTCATCACCCCAGACAGGCTCCCCTGCACTATGGTAAACGAATTAGATTGGCTGTTTGCCTTCAATTTATCAATAAGGGAAAGAGTATCCCAAAAGCCCTCCACTCAACACTTACCACAGGGAAACAAATATGCACGTTCTTGCTTTGCAATACTTCGTCGTGACGATCATTGGAAATACATTTAGCACAGAAGGGAAACTCTGGCATAACGAATCATTGCTGTTGCTGATCGTAAGGGCCTCTGAACCACCAGCTGAAAGATGGGAGGTAGTGTGCCTCCCTTTTAGTGCTGTGGTGGCTGCTGACTTTCTGTGGAGGCAGAATTCAAGCAACACCGCACAGCGAGTCATTTGGGGGGTGCCTTTGCATTCAGGAGAGGAAACAGTTCTAATGAAATTCATTCACGGGGGTCAGGCAGGAGAAATCCAAGCCAGCAAAGTGGTGTCTGCAATACAGCAAACAGACTCCACCTCCAACACAGCTTATTAGCATTACTTTACATTACTTTATATTACTGGCATTTAGCAGACACTCTTATCATGAGCGACTTACATTGATTACAGTTTTTACATGTTATACATTTATACAGCTGGATATTTACTGAGGAAGTTGTTGGTTAAATACCTTACTCAAGGGTACAGCAGCAGTGACCCAGTGGGGAATCAAACTAGCAACCTTTTGCTTATGAGCCCTTGGTCCTTACCACTGTGTCATACTGCAGCATTCTGTTAATGGGAGACTCTGCTTTTTAGACTGCGCTCCGGATCATTATGCATGTTTGATCTGGATTAGTGTGTGTGACTCATTGTTCATGAATAGACATGGGGTGCTTTTAATGTCATGCAACAAGGCTCAAATTAGCAGCGGAGTTCTAGCCCAGGTCATCCTGTTCTCTAGTCATCTTCACTGGCATTGTGACCTGAAAGGTAGCTGATAAGCGCAAACAATCATTCATTCCTTTTCGGTTGCATTAATTTAAAAAAAACACAAAGGTCCAGATACAATCTAACCACAATGTGCTTTGCCTTTAAATCTGCGCAAAGATTTTTCTTAACTGTGGACTCTCTTCATTTATAACATAAGATTACAGTTCAGAAGCTGCTGGCGCAATCGTGACCCGTCCTCTAGCACATTCTGTGGCCTTTAAATCATTGCAGGAGTGTGTTCACCACACAGCACTACCTGTTCAGAAGCGTAAAAAGCCTGACACCTGATTAGCCTGAGATTTAAACAGTGGCACCTCTCTGCTCCCTGTCGGCTTAATTAAAGTGCGCTTATTAAGGGCCGATGCAGCTCATAACGAGGATAGCAGGAGGAGAGAGCTACTTTGTGAGGGCTTGAGCCTCTGCTGTAGTTAAGCCACAAGTCTGATGTGTTTTTAAGTTCATATATTCAGGTTATATTTCAGGATTGTGAAATGGACATATGAAATTTCTGAAACTTGGTGAGATGACCAGGGGGTGAATTTATCTATGCCACCACTAGGTGGAGTGGAGTTTGTGAGATCGCACTTTTGTACGTTTGTCTGTCGGTGTGTTTGTCTGGCTGTAATCCAGATTGCCAGGCAGATTTGGATGAAGCCTGAAAAAATGATTCCCTATGTGTAAAGAAAGGAATGGTTGAAATTTATATTGGATATGACACCCGTGAAGAGTGGTGGAGGAGCTGTTTGCTTCACTGAGTGGCACTCTGGTTTTGAGTGCTGTAGTATTGATATGATTAGTGGTAAATGACACTTTCCTCTAAGGAGCAAAGAACAGGAAGATGTGCATCCACACCTTGCAGACTTACATACAGGGACCATAATGAAATAATTTATTTTATGATTAATACACCTTATACAGTATGGCTGTGGAGTAACTGTTTGGTACTGATTTGCTAACTGTTGCTTTACTTTTGAAGCTTGTCCTACATATAGCATCACTGAATAGGTTCGGATGTAAGAAAATCACAGATGGAAAATTATAGAAATTACATTATTTGGTAAAAAAACTGAGCTCTCGGCTTACAAGCGATGTTGATGTAAAACTGTCTTTAGGATATGAAGAAAGGCAGTCCTTAAATTCGTAGTGATCTGACTTCTCTGTAATAATGTCTCCGTGTTCATGCAGTGGAATCTCTTTAAAATGGCCATAATAGTGTCCTCTTGGCTCATCTACTTACCATTCTAAGGCAGAACCACACTGTAATTTCATTTAGTGAGGCTATATTGTTATTATCCAATGACTCAGTCCAATGGATATTTATTTCAGCTATGCACTAGAGTGAAATCCCTAAAGATGATGAACAGTTCAGTAAATGTAATGAATTAGTTTTGGCTTAGGCCAAAAAAAAAAAAAAATAGAAATCATCTTTTGAATTACATTTTTTTTTGTTGTTTTTTCATTTCATAATATTGGTATTTACTTGAGGATAGCCCATGTTGATTAGAGTTCTGTTTGTGCGCAGTTTAGGCTAGCGTTATGTAACTTTGTTTTGGGGCAGATCGCCCATGATGCTGGTTTTTAATGTTTTTTTCTGCAGCGTGACCTCTCTGTGACCCCCTCGGTCTGAGCGCTAATGCTTTGTTTATGCTGAGATAACTGCTGTATTTAGACTGAGGCAGGGCCCCGTTTCAGACGTCCGTCAAATCCCACGCGCTGACAACGCTTCCACTGCTGCTCATTTTTGGATAGAGACGCCGAATGATTCCTGCGCGTTCGCCTTCGGTCGGGGAATCTGGTGTAATTCTCAGCGGATGAAAGGCCCTCAGCGTTCCAGCTCAGGAAGCGGTGCGAGCGTCTCTCCGTGGCCTGATATCTCTTTTCATTTGGTGGGACTGTCTGTTAAAACCTGCGAGCATTGTGCCGCCAGCAGCGAACAAAGCGCGGTGGTCTCCCGGCCAAAACACAGAGGGGTGCAAATGCAATCCACTGGGGGTGGGGGGCACAAAAAGTTATTAAAACTATGTAGACGTTGGGATACAAGGAGACAACGGGGAGTGCACTGACGTCCATCTGGGGGTGCAGTGCACCCTTAAGCACCCCCATAGCGCCGGCCCTGCTCCCAGCTGTACTTACTTTAGTATGCTATTTGGTTTTATATCCCGCTTGGCCTCTGTGGAAGTCACATGATGTCTGCTTGCTCTCTAAAAGTGTCTATCTCTCTCTCTCCTTTGATGTGGTGTTTTCGCCGCTGCCGCTGCTGATGTGTCCTGTGGCCCGGCCCCTCCCTTTCTTCCATGTCAGCCGAGCCGCGACCTCTGGCAGCGCGGACTGAGCACAGTTTACAGAGACAATGCATCTGAATCACCGATTCACACTGATTGTGATGGATTTAATTCCAGATCATCAGGCCCTGAGCGCCACTATTTCCTCCATTATAGCGGATGCGGGGTTATAATTATCTTTGATTTATATGTGATTGTAATTGCTACCTGCCCCCCTGTTGTCTAGTGTTTTGTTCGACCCATCAGCTTCCTCATTTCCTTTTTTAAGTGTCATGTGTGAAAAGGGCTTTTGAGTAGCTTTTCTCATCACTTCTCTCAGTGAAGCCAAAACTTTACCGAGGTGAGAGACCCTTTGGTCTACGGCCCTGACCTGTCATTACCTCTACTTGATAACATTAATTTAAAATTGTAGGGTAAAATTATAGCCCTGTCTGAGCCCGGCACCCTCAGGCCACAGGGTAGAGAATGCCTTAGGCTCTGTGGCCGCGCTTCTAGGTTGAGTCATGCGATGAAAGAGAAGTGTTCACCCCCTGGGCACCCTGTGACAGCCAGAGTTGAGGGGAATGCCTCCAGGTTTTAAGAGTGGGGTGAACTTGGTCAGCATTGGGAAAATGCAGATGAGGCCTTTCCATGGCAACGAAGTTCATCCTTCGAAAATGTCAAGAGGTCAGGCCTGTTTGCGCTGCGGGATGAGATCCCCAGCATTGCGTAAGTGTGTTAGACTTTCTGTCCTGGAGAGAAATTCCAGTGAGCAGCTCTCTTTCAGTTTTCAATTTCCATTTGTTAACAAAGTTAGACTGTCAGAAAGAACCCCATTCCACTCTTCCTCCCCATTCTGATGTTCCATCAGGCTTTTCACTTTAACACATGCTTTAAACCTGTTATGCACGAGTCATGCTTATTAAAGCACTGGCTTTTAAATTAGGTCCCCATACAAAATTGCTTGTGAGCAAAAATCTTCTCGTTAGATTCAATATTTCCCCACAACTCTGCAAAATACTCTCAGCGCAGGTTTGAATTGAATAATTCCAATTTCCTCGTTCCTCTGATTATATGACTGCAGGCTTGTTGCATTTTCAGAGTGCTTGAGGCTTAATCTTCCGCATTGTTGGGTGGCTGGTAATTAAGCAAAGGAAGGCTGTGAGTCAGGGAAAACTGTGCCGTTTCCTGTGAGTTTGTTTGAGGGCAGATGTGGGAATGATTGATACCATTAGAGAGGCTTCTCCCTCTTCCTCTCCGCGGTGCACCTGCTTCTCTCTGATGTATGACAAAGAGCAAGAGGAGGAAGAGGCGCTCCTATCAGCTTGACAAGCTGAAACGCTTCTCGGGAACAACATTCTGTTACCTACGGCCACAGCCGGGATAGTCTCTCCCCCCCGTCCACCCCCCCGTCCACCCTCCAGAGCTGGATTGCATCATGAAACTCTCCTTTTAAGAAGCCTAGCCCAGGCAGGGGAGAAGGCACCAGCCACCCAGTCCAGCTTGGCTTTGGAAAAATCTGGCCATTATTTTTCATAATCGTGAGATGTCAGGAACTGAGAGGGTGGCAGAGTGCCAGTGTTGTTAAGGGAACGGGTTCGAGCAGAGAGCGAGTAGAGCGCAGACAGGGGGTGGGGGGCGCTCTGATTGAGAGTAATGCTTGCATGTCAGCCCCTCTGGAGACCACACCGTTGTACAAAGAGGCCCTGACCCACCACATGGACTCATAAGAGGGGAAGCCACTTGCTTGTTAGGGCACCGACCTGGCTGGGCTTTGACACTTATCCTACATCACAATTGCCACCAAGCTGTTATGCGTATAATGGCTGGTGAGGTTGCATACGATACCAGTCCAGCCTGGATCTGTTTTCTGACCCTCTGGGTTGTTTTTCATCCTCTGTTTCTCCAGAAGGCGATGCCATCCTCCTGTAGAGGATGAAGCCATCCTGGAGTATGAGTGTGTGTCATACCATCCGCTGAAGCATCCTCCCGGGTTGGAATCAGTCCGAGCTTATTTCCTCTGTAAATCTACAAACCTACACCCACATCTGCTGTACCAGTTTCCTTAAATTGCATTCAAGGCTCGGAAATGGATGCTATGGTCCGTTGCCATGGACATTAAGTTCCTACAAAAAGCCTATTCACCAGTTCTGAAATCTGCTTAGATCTGTGGAGAGCTTAGTTTTTTTTTTTTTACCTTTTTTATGTCACAGAGAAACCTGACCTTCAGCATATTTATACATTCACTTTCAGATTGCTGAGTAAATCACAGAATGTATGAACAGAGCTGATGGACCTTGGTTGCTGGTATTTCAGCCCATGGCTGTGTGTGTTGTACTGAGCATGAAAGAATGGGCCGTGGAAACGGAGGCACCAGAGAGAGGGAGCAGACACGGGATACAGCACTGGAGTTGTTGGAGGACAGAATTGTATTTCAGATGTTTACTTTGTTTTCCTGCAGGGGTGAGTTTGTTATGAAGGTCAAACTGAAAAGAGAGGCAGGGAGATTATCCTTCAGCCTTTAATTTTGTTTGAAATATTCAGAGGGCTTCTGGGTCTTGCACTGCATTTAGCCCGTTGTGTGGAATTCATGCAAACATATTTGCTGATGGCATTCTGTTGTTTGACATTTGTGTGTGCGCGCGTGTGTGTGTGCGTGCGTGTGTGTGTGTGTGTATGCATGTGTGTATTTGTGGATTTGTACAGTGTCTGAGGCATTACAGTGTTTTCTCACATATTCCAGGCTGCCTTCATCACCGAAGAAGTGAATTTCAGCTAAATGCAGATAACGTTAATTAATTCATTAATTAATAAGATTCAGCTGATGGTGTTTGCAGTGACGCTAAAGAATAGCAAATATTGACAAGATAACACAATATCTCACCAAAGATAGTTAACCTTGTTTTAAAATAACTGCTGCTTTTTTCTTACTTATTTATCAGAAAACTACTCCCCTTTAGACATCTTTGAATCTGCGGAAGCTCTGAGAGCACCCATAAGCCTGGAGAACTGAGAGACAGCCCCAGCTGACTGACTCACAGAGAGGGAAGGGGGAGCCGCTTGGCAGTTGGCTGGAGAGTGAGCTTTTGTGCTGTGCCAGCGTGTGGGGTGCCCTGTCCTGGCAGCCTGGCAGCGGGAGCTCTCCGTCCACATGCCACGTGGGCACAGAACGGCCGAGGAGTGCAAGCAGCCGGTGCTCGATAGCCACTTAGCAGGGAGCCGAGAGTCCGGCTCCCACAGGCGCGCTGTAGAATGTAGGCCCCCCTCACTGGCTGCCGGACACAAGCTCATCTGCTGGTCGTGATTTCACTTAGTCCTTTTCCTGGACTGGGGTGCCGTTGGTCCTCACAGTCGCGATGATACATGGATTTACATCACTTTCTGCTACCTCTCTTAGCATCCTTCTCCTTTGCAGCATGTATCAGTGATGGCTCAAACTCAAAGGGTTGAGTGTGTATATATTATATACCTCAAAAAGTTATGCCTGTATGTATTAATTACTCAAAGCTGTCAATGAGACAAAGTGAAATAGGATTGAATCCAGGCTTGAGACTGAATTTATTAACAGAGCTCAAAGATTTGGGGTTATTATTGTTTCTGAAGTATCCAGTTTCACAGTTCACTGCTGTGATGGTCCTCTTGCTCAGCATTACCATGGAAACATGAAAGCAGTAGTCTCATGAGGTGCTGAGCAGATTTGGCAGGCAAATAACCACTGGTACGATGGAATGGGTTAAGGAAAAGAATGATTGCCCCAGTAAATTAAAAATTTAGAAACTCTTGTAAAGTTTATCTACACAAGTCTCAAAATGAAACGCTGATTTATGACCCATTTGAAAATCTCAGCCTTGTTTATTAAATACAATGCTTTACATTTGCTGTTGGCACCAAAATGGCAGAGCTCTTTCTTAGCTTTTCTTCAAATGCTCGGATAAAAAAAAAAGTTTGAGCTAATGCTGCAGTTTCAACTCAGTACTTTACCAGGTGAAAACAGAAACAACAGGGCTGTCATTTTTAAGCCTGGAGGTAATGTTTTTTTGTGACAGATTAATTATGGGAATTAACATAAATTATGGGAAACAGTGATGGGAAAAAAGGATAGCGCTTCCTAAGACATCCCTAAGAATGTATGTCCATTTTTTAAATGTTCTCACAATCTCTTAAATATGGTTTTATAATTTTTTACAATCTCTTCATAAAAACAAAACAAAAAAATCATGTATAACCAGAGATGAAAAGGATCTGCACACTAATCTTAGGGATAAGCCATTCAATAACTGAATGTTATCAGCAGAGGTTTGTAAATTGAGTTGGTTCATAAACTAGCTGACTAACAGAAAGCAAATTAATACCATTTTATGTTTTACTTCAATACATTTTCAACCTCATTTGGATTCCTTACCTTCTCTCAACCAAGCTTCTATGACAAGTGTTTAGCTATCATATAGTTACAAACATTTCAAAGAAGGAATAGAACACGCTTATTTTCAAGACTCAAACTGCTTTGTAATTTTGTGTTCATGAAAAAGAGAAAACGAAAGCTAGGGGATATTTACAAAAAATGTTTTTGAGGGTAGCGTTTTTTTCACTTTCTTCAGAAGAAACATCTCAGTAAGAAACTCATGAATCTGCCCCCTTGATCAGAACACATGATTGAAATTTATGAGATTCCCGCAACAAAAGACAAATACAACTCACAAATGCATTCTTTTAATGCTCGCTGTTTTCATGTGTACTTTCTTTTCATGTGAAGAAGAATTTTGAAGAATGCACACTCCTTCTATGCACTTGAGACTCTTGCCTGAAAACTGAGGACACCAGTTTTGAGAATCACGGCTCTACGGGAAAGAGAAACACACCCATTAGCGATACTGTGAATCCTGGCATACGACTTTTCACAGGAATGATGAAGAGATTGCTCGTTCTTTTGGATTAAATTTGCATCTCTTCCTCTAAATCAATACGTGGAAGTTTCTGAATAAAAGATTATCTACTGTAGGTCCTATATTCCCAGTTGAGGCTGTTCTATACAAAGTTCATTAGGAACCTTTGGTTCCCACTGAAATGTATTCAAATGGAAAAATATATATATGTATATATTATATACATTGAACAGATACAGTCCTTTCCCCTGTGACTTGTGCGCAACATCTCAGTATTACAGTGCCAGAATTTGGAGAAGCAATTTATCTCCATTTAAATTAGCCTCTTTAGTCATATTACATTGGACTGGACTGTCTTTTTCAAGGCAATATCAGGACTGATAACAGCAGCGGAGTTCAGTTTGGATGACACAAATTTGCCGTTCCCGTTCTTTCTGCGAGGGGAACCGCGCAAGTGCTGAAAACAAAGCCCAAATGTAAAATGACACCAGCGTCCCCGCAGTGCCCGCAATATTCCGGGAGATTAGCCTGGCCGTCCAGCGTGTGGCCTGACAGAGAATGCCTTTAATAAGCATGTCGAGGTACCGCGGGAGCAGCGCTCTCTCTCGTCCCTCTCCGCGTCTCTGTTGGAACGCGCTGAGTACCTCTCCCCCCTCCCCATCGGTAGTCTTTCATGTCAGCGCGGCTGACAGATAATTCGGCACCAGCGCCGGGCTGGAGACCAATGAAGGAATTTATGTACGCCGAACGCGCTAGATACGGTGGGGATGAATTGCACGGCCGGGCGCATAAATTCCGGCGGGCTGATCTGCAATTGTGATGTATGCGCCGGCGTGTGACTGTGCGGTTAACGGGCCCCGCTGTAACTCACGGCCTCGTTTATTCAGCTCGCCGCGTTGCGTGTTTGATGCCGCAGCGTGCTCCCGCGCGTCCACGTGCGCGCCCGGGTTTTAATGCGGACGCATTAGAATGCATTTGCATGGGTTTTTTTCCCCCCTGCCTGTCTCCGTTCTCCAGGCAGAGGGGGGAGGAGGAGAGGAACACAGGGGGCAGAGCGAGGCATTTATGGATGCTGTGCTGGGATGAGATATTAGAGCGTTATTTCCAGTCAAGACACACAACCTGAGTGAACATTTCATCCTGTAGGAGGCATTGTATGTGACAAAAGGCTCATTTCTCCGGTTCCTCTCAGGAGCCTAACTTTGTTTTGGCTTGGATGTACAGACGACAAGCACGTCTGACTACCCTTGGTTGTATTTTTTTGTTGTTGTTGTTTACTGTGCTCTGCAGTGTGTTGGTCGTCCGCCATCACTGGGGCACAGGAGTTTTGGGTATGGTGCTGCAGCCCCACAATGGTTATGCAAGTCTCCTGTTTCCAGTAAACGTAAACACTAGCTTGTAATGTAGGCAGGGCCGGTGCTATGGGGGTGCTTGCACTGCACCCCCAGAAGGACCTCAGTGCACCCCCAGATGGACCTCAGTCCACCCCCAGAAGGACCTCAGTGCACCCCCAGTTGTCTCCTTACATCCCGATGTCTACATAGTATTTATTATGTTTTTTTTTTTATGATATGACGGCAGGTGCCCCCCATGCCCCCCCCGGGATTGCCGAGTCTGAATGTAGGCCCTGGTATTGTCCTCTTCAGACGCCCGGTCTGTGGAGAGCGGAGACGCTAATGCCCGGTGATGGACTGTGCTGCGTTTCTGATGGCCTCCTCTCCTCACGCGGGTGTCTCTCCGTTCCCTCAGTGGCAGAAGACAAATCGGAGAAGATATTGCTGCTGTCGCCGGTGAGGCTGATGAGGCATGATGGGACGATGATGAGACAGAGAGAACAGAGAGCCCACTGCATGCAGGGTGGTATCAGCAGTTCTGTACCGGCGCCCCCGTTTTTAGCCTGGGACATAAAAGAATTTCAGATCAGCCTTGCTGAAGCTTTTTGCTGTTCTGAAGCTGTGTGAAGCTGATGAGGTGTGATGGGGCAATGATGAGACAGAGAGAACAGAGAACCCATGACACACAGGGTGGTATCAGCAGTTAACAGCACCCCTGTTTTTAGCTTGGAACATGAAAGAATTTCAGATCAGTCCTGCTGAAGCTGTTTACTGTTCTGAAGCTGTGTGAAGCTGATGAGGTGTGATGGGGCAATCATGAGACAGAGAGAACAGAGAACCCATGACATACAAAAGTTGGTATCAGCATTTCTGCAACTGCACCCCTGTTTTTGGCCCGGGACACGAGAGAAACGCAGATCTGCCCTGCTGAAGCTGGAGCACCGACGCTGTTTGGCCCGTATTTTTGTATTTCGTAGTTCCTCCATGATACATTACACAGTGATAAAACCAATGATAAAATTCACATGAGCAGAACAGGGCAGAGTAACAGCTCAATCAACCCGCAATAACTGAGCCCAGGCGGCATCTAATCCAGCATCAGCCTTGGTCAAAAGTACTGGAATTGATTCAAAGCAAGAGAACATACATTCTCTGCTGGTGACAAATGAATTGAAACAAATGACCCATCAGGAAAGCATTACTGTTGACGCAACACATGCCTGTACTAGTCTGCTTAAGTGTTATTTTCCTATATGAATTTCAAGTGGGACTTTATTTAGGGACTGGAACTGCAGTGAATAAAACAATTACTTGGCCACTGTGGAATAAACAGCACAATAGAGACAGTCATGACATCTATATTTTCTCCATGAAAAAAAAAAATCAGGGAAGAGCTCAGAGTCTGGAAGCATCTTAATCATATTAAATCCTTCCTGCTACTGATCTAGAGCTAAAGGAGAAGGGTTACTTTGCTGTTGGCAAGAAACAGCGCTACCTGTATGCTTGTGATGGAGGACTGTACCCCAGCGTGTTCCGTCAAACCCACCGCCCTGGGGAGCTTTTTCGCCACCGCCGTAATCAGCTGATCACAGGCAATCCTGTCAACAGGGTGGGGGGTGGTTTTTACTGATGTCGGTTCTCAGCTCCGCTACATGTCCCAGAGTGCCCTGGGCTTTGTGGATGAATTCTGGGAAAATCCCATTCGAGGGGCCCGTGCGACTGTGCGGTTATGGGGCTCACATAAAGAATCACAGTTGCCACAGAGGTGCTTGAATCTGAGGGATTCTGCTACGGTTCAAGGGCCGGGTGGCATAAAGCTCACGGCATTCAGGTGTATGCCGGTCTGAGATAATAAAAAGCCGGCTAGTCTGAAAACAGGGTTGCATGAGTCTGTCACCTACTGACAGCGCATTATATAGAGGCGTTATATTGGTATCAGGATAATCCGATCTAGTTTCTTTCCACTTTATT
The DNA here is from genome assembly GCA_019176425.1 of Megalops atlanticus. Taxonomy (NCBI): domain Eukaryota; kingdom Metazoa; phylum Chordata; class Actinopteri; order Elopiformes; family Megalopidae; genus Megalops; species Megalops atlanticus. The sequence goes on from CM032890.1 coordinate 28,520,389, forward strand.
ACCTTGACAACTCCTGAATAGCCTGACCTGAGAAATATGGTCATGAATTGCTGACATTTGATAGGAATTATCTATGTAATTACACAGTGGTTAAATGAGTAAATAGCACATAATTGCAAGCAAGGACTGCACACAGCTTCGGCAGTGCAATTACACATTGTTACTCTATTTGAGTAATTGCATGAAAGGTTAGGGGTTGTTAGGTTTGTAGACAGAGTTACGAGTATATTTAAGGAAATAAGATTAGGGGCTGGATTTGTGTTGGGTTGATAGGTAGAGGTCCATGTATGTTTGGGAATATGATAAGCGGTTGGATGTGGCTGAAGTTCAGAGATAGAGTTAGGTGTTAGTCTGGGGTCAAGATGAGGGTATATATGCCCACCGTGGTCATGTACTTCATAAAACATTTTCAGTGTACGTACAAGAAAAGGCCGTGCCTGTGAGATTTTAGGAACGTCACACTGGGCACAAGCGATTCCTCTGAAATTAGCAATCAAGGAAATTATAATGTTAATTGTATTGCTGACCTGAAGCTTTCTGTGTTGACAATGTCTATTTTTTTTCCCCATTCACTGTGACTCAAAGAATAACATTTTAACAGATGAGCCAGGGGAAATGAAACAATTGGTCTCTGGGACTGAATGAAAGGGATCAATACCTGAGTGGTGCGCATCAAAGTCCAGTCTGAGAGAGAAAGGGCACATGTTTACAAAAACAGGGTCTTATTTTCTCAGAACACGACTCACACAGGGGTTTGAGACAGGCTCCTTTTTTTGAAGGAACAGCAATAGTAGTATACCCTCCCTCAAGACAAAAAAACAAAAACCAAAAAATGCTGGAAAGCTACCGTCTGGTTGTGATACGACATTGTGTTATTACATTGCCTTTCAGAAAAACAAAGGAAAGGTTGTTATTGTAAATCCAAATGACACAAACAGCAGAATCATTAAAGACTGTTGTATACAGCAACATGGTTTAATGCAAGTATACAATTGAGAATCATTGTTATTGCTTTAACATTCATGCATTTTAAGATGGCTCTGTTGGCATTCAGGCTATAATAAAATATGTCATTCTTAGGTTTAGTAAACAACAGTGATCACATCAATATTTCTAATTTTCTGGTTCTGTAGGACACACTCCTGCTGGCTGTATCCTGCCTTGTTTGATTTTCACTTTATTCTATTAAAGACTGGTGTCCATTCAATGGAGCTGGGGCGGAACTCATCAGATTTCATGCTGATTTTCCCATTGCCCCACTCAGTGACCTGACCACAGCACATGTAGTGGCAAGGGCTGGACCCCCACCTTCATGTGTAATTACTATGAACAGTAAGCATCCAGATATTGAAACATGCAACAGTTTGTCATAATTGATGGCGATGTACCAACACCACTGCTGGGAAAAGACATTAAACTAACCTGTAATAAGGTAATACATTATTACACGTTCGCAGCATGCTCATTAGGTGACTTGACCCTCCTGACCTACGCACAGTGTTGTTAGTTTGCTGTTTAATTACCCCTCCAGGGGTCTGCTCTGTTCTCCTCAGGAGCTGTGAGGAGGAGAGCCTGCAGGTCAGGCCTCTCGCCCCATCCAAGGCATATAGTCATTGCACATAACTACTGCAGTATCTCAGATGTTTCTTTGTGTAGAAACTGTAGTCATGTGGCATCTTAATGGCACAAATCTGCTCAGCCCACTAGTGCATTTTGGACTTTTGCATATTTCTAAGGACGACAGATATACTGACAGATATACCCCCCCACACTTCCCAACCCCAACCCAATCCCCCATTTAAGATAGGGCTACTCTTGAGGTCTCAGTGTTTTGGCCAATATACAAATTGAAGTCTTCCAATGTGTTCCAATATACAGTCTGAAGCTGATCTACAACAAACCAAGATAACATCATGTCACGCCACTCTTAATCTCCCTACATTTGCTTCCTGCTATGGCTCGGATAAACATCAAAACTCTGGTTCAAACTACTAAGAACTGCACCCTCGTACTTATAATACATTGTCAAATATTACAGTCCTGCCAGGCTACTTGGCTCCTCTACCTCTGGTTGCCTAGTCATCTCCACAATAGCCAGGACAGCAGGTTCACTGTCCATTTTCCGGTACAGACTAATTAAGGATACATCTTGGCTGCCCAAACTCTGACCCCATCCCTTTTAACGCTGTGCTAAAAAGCTTGTGTGCAAGGTATAAGCATTAGAGGCAAAAATATACCTGCGGTAGGATGAACGGAGAGAGAGTTGAAAGAGTGAAAAACAATTCATCCATCCACTTATTGTTTACTCAGTGCTTGAGATAATGTATCATACAGCCGATATGATGCACAACAGGCCGAATGTGACTCTTTAGATACTTTACTGCTCTTGACACTGGAAAAAATTGAGTGAGATGGAACTGGCATAATTCCTTTCTCTCTGAGCTCTCATTCTCACTCATTTTATACTGAGAACATGGGCTTTCAATCCTTTGTGTTGATCAGGTGCACAGTTGCAGTCATTTATATTCATTTATACTATCTAAAGACTTATGCTTGGAATTTGTTTCTTAGACAAATATAAATTGTGAAGTTGATGCCTGTGTATGAGTTTTTTTAATAATTATTTTTAAAAACTATTTTTGGCTACTTTGAATAATCTAACATATAAGATAGTTTTGATTTGTTTAACACTTTTTTGGTCACTGCATAATTCCATTTGTATTATTTCATAGTTTTGATGTCTTTACTATTATTCTAAAATGTGGAAAATAGTAAAAATAAAGAAAAACACTTCGATGAGCAGATGTGTCCAAAAATCTGCCTGGTACTGTATATTTACAGTAGATTGTCATAGTAAAGAGCTTTCAGTCCTTTGGGCTTTCAATCCTTTGGGTCGATCACAGCAGCAGTCATGCATTTTGTACACAATCATAAACATACAGCAAACAAAACTGCAAATTTGGATTAGAGAAGAGACCCCTCTGGATGCGGGTAAAGGGTTTATACGTACAGTAAATGTTTGTCACAATAAAGAGTGCAACGCTGATGCAAACCACAGCCATTGCGTTTCAAAGCCACTTGCACTCTCGGGGTGATAAACGAGTTCTTGTGATGATTCATGCCAATTGCATTGCATTTCCAGAACATACAGAGGAGCCGATCCTTCACCTGATCAAAAAGGATGGCCTTTTCAGAACATAGGCGCTCATGTCCAATATTCACAGTGTATATTAGCTAGTCCATCAGTGCCACCATATATGCCGCGAGCACACACAATAAACACGGGTCCACTCCTTAAGTGTATCAGTCCATTTTCAAAATGACATTGGTGGGAATGCAAAGAGAAGAAAAAAAAGGAAATCAATCGCATATAAATTGAACATCAAAGCGTCCCGGGACTGAGCGCCGCTCTTGATCGGATCACTTAATCGTCTCCCCCAGACGGCATCATTTCACAGCTTAATGCTAATGCGAGCTGACAGAGTCGAGCGGCACCTATAGCGGGACCGATTGAAATGTTATTATTTAAATGAACAGAACAGAAGGTTTCATTTCTCTTCCATTGTCACCGCGGTCCTCGGGGACGGATGAGTGCGCACCGAGGTGCTCTTTCAGAGCCCGGCTCTGTTATGCGTAATGTCGTCCGCAGCGGAAGACTGATGGGCTATAAATAAACAGGGCAAGGACCCTGTCTTTCTTTGAAATATTCCGAACCTGTTTCCTGATTGTTTCGGATAATTAACAAACATGCCCAATTTACATAACAATGACTCATCGGCTACTGTGCTCACATGTAATTCCATTATGTTTGTGCGCTTCACATGCGATTAATGCAGTTACTGTAGAGAAAGGAATAACCAGTTTTAATTCAAAATCATTCTCAGATCTTTTCACCGTAATGAGAATTATTCTATGTGACCCAATCTCTATGTTACGATTACAAGGCTACAATGCTCAGTGCACATGGGTGCAGTTAAGCTAGTCTCAGTGAACACAATTATGATATGTAGACAAGGAATCAGCTGCTGATAGGTGAACCTGCATAAACTGGTCAGCTAATTAATGGTGCAGTCGAAACCACATTCAGCACAGTCTGGAGATAAGTCTCGAGCTAAATTCTCTGCCTCCTGTGTTCCTTATTCCTTTGGCCTTCAGTGAAACACTGTGTTCTCCTGTCTCAGTTTCACTTTGCCTTTATTTGACTAAGAGCTGAGAGAAACTTTGCCAGGGCCAGAATAAAAAAAGCTAGATTAATTTTGAATACATTATCAAATTATTTTTGACAAGGAGTAGAGAGTGCATATTCATACAAAAGTCAAGATCAAAACACAAACCAAAATATCTTGCAAAGAAAGTTTTCATAAGAGGAAAATTACAATAAGTTAATTTAGATTATTTGCCCTAGAATCACATTTTATTGTGCAATTATTATTTTTGATTGGACTATTTTCTTTTGTAGAATCTTTTCTGAGACAGTCTGGCATAGCGATTTTCTCACACAATACAGTACTATGTAATTTAAAGTAATGGCATATAATAAAAGCTAGTGCTGAAGGAAATTCATCTTAAATGTGCTTCATCTTAAATTAATAAGCTTATTTTGCAAGGGAAGGCATAAATGTAACTCTGATTAAGAAATTAGGCATATTTAACAGCCTTAAAAATGACTTTTTGTAATGTTTTGGTGGTGCAAGTATGGTTTGGTATTATGGTACTGGATCACCGCATCACTGGAGCGGTATGTGGTATGTCTCTACCTGAAGTTCCAAGACATGAAAGGGGGGTCTTTACTTGTAATTATAGCTGACTCATAAGGAATATAGATAACACTTTAACATTATTAATTTGTAACCTCACCACCACCCCAGTATGATTCCTTACAGTATATCATACCTTTCTATTTCTATAGTGTATGTACCACGGTTCCCCCAGGTAGAGAGAACCATTATTACCCAGCGTTATGTGGGACATAGTCCAGCTCCTGACAGCTTAATGATGGTGAAATTACAGCTGCTGACAGCATGTAGCGGAGAGAGCTGTGTTGCCCATGCTCTGTGGGAGGGAGAGGATTCAGTCAGTCGTACTGACTGGCTCATTCCAGGATAGCTCTGTTGTATTCTGTCCAACTGGGGAAAAAAAAAGGAGCACCAAATAAAAAAAAACTCACTCAGAGAGGAGCGCTTTACCTGATCTGCATCAGAGTGTTTGTGTCCTTTTGTCCCGTTTCTGCGGTATGATCATGTGTTTTCATTCCCATTTTATACGCCTTGGAAGGTGAAAGGTGCAAGTTTGAAAGGCTCGCAATGTCTGGAGGAAACTCTGCCCATTTGGCTTTGACAGGGTACATCAGAGAGTCTGATTGGTCGATTACCTGTGCACGGAACGAGGTGGAACTCAACTCGAGTGGGTCTCTTTAATATATACACATAAGGGAAAATGTCACCTGTCACCTGTTTCACTCGGTGTGGTTTGTGGTTTTCCAAAGGTGACATACAGGACAGCATGAAATATCAGTCAGTTTATAGCCAGGCACCATATCATTTGACTCTAAAGGATTTTTCTTGCTCCCTGCCAGACTGAAATGGCTTTGGGGAGAATACACTATGCAGTATTGCAGTGTGTTTTGTCCTTCAGACAAACAGAGGTACAAAAGTGGTTTTGACATTAAGAGCTCTTGTTGTCTGCCCTACTCCAGAGTGCCAGTTTTTGAACTTTTGCAGGATGACAAACTGCAGACAGACTAAAGGGAGATTTGATGGATCCTCCTGAGCCCTTTGTCCGAATTGATTTCACCTGTGATGGGAGTTTGTTAAAGAGCAGCAACTTTCCATTTCAGCTGGTCTCTGAAATGGAGAGTTCTGAGACGCCTCTGAAATTCTGTCAGCGCTGAGCTTGGAGCGCAGGGTGTATTTTCGAGAAGGTGGATGTGAGGTTGGCTGCCTGTCCTTCCTGTGCTGCTGGGTTTATATTTGGACTTCATGAAGAGTGTCGTCTGAAGCAGAACTGAGCCCCCATGTGGAGCGGTGTCAGGCTAACTCTTACCCCTCTTACATTACAGTAAAGGCCACCTGATCACCAGCTTTGCCCCACTATCACGGTCGAATTAGCTTCAGTGTGAAAGGGGTCCACCCATAGCCTAACCAGCACTCTGCTGGCAACCATACTGCAGCTAGATATCCCTGAGGCGGCTGGCTTTGTGCCAGTGATTATTTTCTGCTCCTTATATTGTACCAAACACCAATCACCTACCAGTTTTAACTTCCTGGTTATTTTATTGCCGGAACATCACTGGATCAATCTGATGAAATGGAACAGTGCCAGAAAATCCTGTAAAAATGATTGGGGGCAGTTATTTTCTCTAAATACAGTCACTTCTGCATGTACGAAACCATCGAAAGATGCAAAATTAAACGTACTGGTTCATTTTATTTCATCAACTGTCTGTTTTCACATACAGACAGCTTGAATGGTGGCATTATGAAAGATTGATTGATTTCCATTGTACGGAATCTACAGTCATTTTAGGTCACACAATACACAGCAGTCTGGCGAGTAATGGGAAAAAAAAGCCCGCGTATTGAATTAATTTTCAGTGTGATTTCGGTGGTGCTATAAGGATCAGATTTAGTTGGGTAGCAGTGGTTCTTGCCAAAGGCTGTCTGTAATCCGTTAGAAAGTCTTTCTGTATAGTTTAACGCCTCGGTGTAGATTTCGATAAGATGGAGGCTCCATTTGGCAAAGCTCGTTGCATTCACGGTGGAAAATTGAAAAGGACAGATCGGCACAGAAGGGGGGATTTTATCGCCCATAATGTCTTGGTGATGGATCTCTGTGTTATATGATTTTTCTCTCTGATCAATTACTTGCAATGAAGTACAGTGACAGGGTCTTTTTGGCAGTCCTAGCTAAGCCTCTCTGAAGAAAGTCAATTAAATTTCAGGTTTTGAGGAGTTGAGGGTATGACATTAATACCTAATTCTTGGCTATTCAGCGTGAAATACTGTTCACAAAGTCCTTAAGGCCCACAGTGTCTGCTTTTTCTTGTGTTGGGGTCAGGGTGCACAATTATAGAGTTAAACATGGTGTTTACTGTTCATTTATTTATTTCTTGATGGTAAAAATACAGTCTTTAAAATCCCATGAAGGATGTCAATAAAAACACTAGTGAGACCTTCTGTCTCTTGAACATATAGCACTGAAGTACTTACAGGACCTACATTTTCATTAAAAATGCCTGGTGGTGTGAAAGAATGTATGTGTGTGTGTGTGTGTGTGTGTGTGTGTGTGTGTGTGTGTGTGTGTGTGTGTGTGTGTGCGTGTGTACATGTGTGCGAGTGTGTGTTTGTCCTCATGTCTGCATGAGAATCAGACGCTTGTCTCTCCTCACTAATTTGGAACGAGCCTGGTATGTTTCGCTGTGTGACTCTAGTTAGTGGTGCTCTGCATGACTCTGTCATCCTGCCTGCTGTGTCTGATTCGAGAGGCAGAAACTTCAAGGATCCCCCCTAACCCAGCCAGACATGCTTACTGCCGGCTGAGAGGCAATCTCCACACAACCGCTGCACTGAGAACTTACAGCTGTACAGCTGCTGCGAGGGTTCTCTGACTATTTATGACATCACAAAAACACTGGCCTCAGATGTAATGCCACTGAGCATCAGCTAAAATGTTTGGAATGGGAACATAAATAAGAATGCACAGATTCATCACAGGGGTAGTAGCTAGGCTGAGAGTTCTCCTTGTATCATTGTACACACAGTGTCTGCTCCACTCAAATATGTATCCTAGCAACGGAGTCATTCAGTTGACTTCCCTACTGTGTGTGTGATCTCTATACTCAGTTGACATCCACACTGTGTGTGTGTGTGTGTGTGAGATCAGCTTCATTGCAAAGCATTGTTAGCTAGACTGCATAATGCAGTCTTTCTATTTAGCATCTCTGAACTGCATGGAAGACCTTAAAATTGTTTCCGGTTATGTGCATTGATCCAACAAAAATGTTATCAGTGCTCTTGTACATTTAAAGTAGACAATTATGGATGTATTGATTCATTTTTAAAAGCCCCGCACAAAACCATACACTGTTTGTCAGCTCTTTGGGTTTTCTACATTGTAATTGTTATTAACATAAACAGCATCAATCTTTGTTTCTTACTGTAATGCATGTTCTGCATAGCATTAAAGAGGTGATTTATTGCTGTTTCGGAGCCCTTGTTTACCCAGCAATACAGCCTAGGAAACGTGATTTTCTGGTGCTGAATGATACTTTTATATACCAGAGGTGTGTCGTGGCATCATTGAAAGCAAGCACTGTTTAAAAGAGTTATGTTTATCTTAAGTATGAGTGTATTTATACCTGTCAGTCCCACTCAAAACTGTAAAGATATGACACTGTTTTTTAGGAAAACTTTGGCAGAAAGATATGATGCTGTTTGTTAGACAAACTTTGGCAAACATACTGGAAACTATATCATTGATTGCTGAGGTTTTCCTACCAGTGTAACTTTAAGTGAAATGTACACCATGTCTTAAACATTGAAATTCAGAGGCAATACATACTCGAAAATCCTTATGCCCACTTCTGCTCCAGGCAAAATCTTTACTAATGTTCAGCCTCTCTAACCTTTATATCTGCAGATCATTTAACCTCAATAATTTTGCCTTGGTCAGGCTTTGAAGTGGGCATAAGAATTTTTTCATGTGTATTATCTTACTAACGTTTATAACTGCAGACCATTGAACATAAGTTCCAGAGGAGAAAAACAAAGTGATCTATACATTAGGTATTTGGGGAAATTGGTATGAAGTGTCAGTGACACAGTGATGGATGTTTCCATCATCTTAAAAACTGTTTAATTGTCTATAGTTCATCCAAGGTGGCCTGGATACATTCTTCAGCTAGAGAATGGGAAATTCAGACAGCAGCAATTTTTGACATGCTAGTATTTGAAGTCCTGGTGTGATCTGTTTTACAACACTGACTCAGAAAGCTCTCTGAACCTCAGACGTGTCATTTTTCTTTGAAACCTACACAAGTTAAAGTCACAGAAAGTCTTTGTATGTGTGTGTTTATACAATGCTTTGATAAAAATACAAAACTATGATTTTATTTAAAAGAGCCATAGCAGGTCACTACAGAAAAATCACTAGTTATAAATATGTTCGACTGTCTAGGAGATAAACGTGTGCAAATAAGTGATGATTTCCATGATGCAATATACATGGTTTAATACTGTTTAATACTTTCCCCACATAGTGTCATGGATGACTGTCACTGAGATAACATTGTATGCATGCTACTTCATTGAGAGGCTTAACTCAATCTTATTGGATTTAGGCTGGAAACAATCATACTTCTCTTTAATACAGAAGGTCTTTACTGTCATATTTTAACCTACCCTACAAGGGAATGGAAAATAGTCTAGAGATTTATCAATAAATTCAATCATTCATTATTTGATATGCTGTCTCCATACAACACAGTTTCACCTCCCGGAAATCCTTATCTGTAGATATAGAGATACCTGAGCTGGAAAATGAGTGACAAGCTTCTTATCCAATACGACTCCAGATTTGCATTAGTAATTAAGGGCTGTAGCTATTCATAGGCTTTCTACAATCCTTCAGGAACATGAAGCGTGAATAGGCAGATGTAATGAGGGCCAGGGCAAGCTAATGATGGCTGTCCATGATAAAAGACATCCTTGTCCCCTTCTGTTGTGTTAATGAAACGAACATTATTCATGTATTGCAAATATTTCAAAAAATATTACTTTTGAAAAAGTCTGTAGATTCTGAGGGTTTATGAAGTGAAGCGGTGCATATTTGATAGAGGTGATATGTGGTATTTGAGAGTTTTGTCTTGCTGCTATCTAAATGACTTGCTGGAAAAATGTATTTTCACTTGCATGATATATACAGTAAATGAAAAAAATATATATCTTATATATATATATCTTAGAATAGCCCTGATGTGGATTTGGTTCTGGTCATGTCTCCATCATCCCAAAAAAATGTGTTTTCTTATATGATATCAGAATTATGCATGGGAATAGCACACTCAAACTGTTATGCAAATGAATGGGAAGACGAAGAAGATGACAGGTACTGTCGCTCATCACTGAAGAAAAGATGCACAGAGACACATCCAGTGGATGGTGAGCACATATTCCTGACTCCTGACACTTCCAGGAAAGTGTTTCTGTGCATGCAAATTCCACTGAAGAAAAAAAAACATATAGCTGTAGTTTGAATGTACTGATAATAATAATAATATTAATAAGAATAATGACCATATTGATAAACCATGGTGTTTGAGATCTGTAATGTCCATTTCTGTGTGCAATCATATGAGTTGAAATGAAACCATTTTAGCACTCTACATGTTATTAAATCATTCACTGAAGTTTTAGTTTTATTTTCTTCAGGCTCCTTGTGCAGTCTGAGCTGAGTCTTTTTAATTGTCTGCTAACTATGGCATTGTGTTACTTGTCTGGGGGGCAGAAAAAACTACTCTCTGATTTTTGTAGCCCTGATGGGGACTGCAAATTCACACATATACAGGCAAATTTCAAGGTACAACCTTGTTGTGTAAGCCATTATTTCCACTGCTGTAGCTCTTCTGATGACATCAGAATGACAGTTTTAGGGCTGTAACAATCTGGACACCTAGCTACTATCACCATGACAACACCACAATGAGCTTCACAATGAGTAGCTACCCAGTTAGCTAAGTTGGCTCAATATTAACAATTTCCCCTGGCAACAGATGGATAGCATACTAACTGTCGCTTCCTGTTTTTTTTTTTGTTTGAGTACGACAAGATGAAAGTGGTAAGGACTACCATTTACAGCTTCTACAGACAATTCCCAACACATCTGTTTTCCATATTCTTTTGGGACCTTTCAACAATGGACATGTCTCTGTGTCTGTATAGTTCTGCGCCAAATGCTTTCAATCTCGTGACATGCATCAATGGAACCAACTAATAAAATAAAGAAATGTCATTCCACGTTTTTCTTTTTATAGCAACCAACAGCTGCAGGCATTGTCAATCTCATATTATTGTCCACTATCTTTTTTTCTCTTAGGAATAAACATCTTTTCTAAACACATATCTATCCTCTGTTATATTAGTTACCAGTGAAGATGAATGAATGAAAATAAACACATTTTTTGAGACGTGTTCACAATTTGACATGAAATGAATGTTCCAACCCTTCAACACTGTCCTTTGAACTGAACATTCTGAGTCATTTCACCGCTATGCTATAGAAGCTTACAAATACATTCTTTTATTTATTTAGAGAAAGTATCAAGGACAACATAGCCCGACAATACATTTCTCAGAAATTACAAGATAAAGACAAAACGTACAGTTAGAGTTATCAGCCAGGAAAGCATCTCTGACAGAAAAAAAACAAGTGAGGAGTATTTCCACCTTTAAAAATTCTGATATCAAATGTACACATTGTTCTCATGCATAATTTATCTGACAGATAAACCAAATCAATAATATTGTCACTGCTATGCAGTCCAGTGTAGGCTTTGTTCCTGAACAGACCACTAGCATCTTCTATTGCATGGAAAAAGATAGTGGTTGTCTTTTGTGTCAGTGTTCTTTATTCAGCTGATGTGACTAATCTAAGTGTATGTCTTCCATATTCATTCATACTCCTGAATGAATAGGAACCAAAAACATGCAAGAAAACGGTACATATTTGTACACACTTTTTATGTAACAAAAGCTGCATTTGGCTTTACAACAGTTCTAATTGCAGTACTGTCCTGCTTTTGTTTGCATGCGCATGTTACAATAAGAGGGACTATGTTCCCATGTGTATTAAGAGGAAAACTCATATCAGACATCTTTGTGTCATCTGCAAGCTTTTGTGCTCACTGATGACAGACACACGCATGGAAAATGGGAATTGTGACACTTACTGATGTCATGGGCAGCAGTGTTGCATAGCGGTAAGGAGCGGGGCTCTTAACCAAAAGGTTGCTGGTTCGATTCCTCACCTGGGCTGTGCCCTTTGGCACAGTACTGAACCCATAATTGCCCCAGTAAATATCCAGCTGAATAAATGGATAACATGTAAAAACTGTAACCTATATAAGTCACTCTGGATAAGAGCGTCTGCTAAATGCCAATAATGTAATGTAATGTCATGAATCAATCTGAGATGCTGCTGGGCTTTACCACACTTGGATGGCATGATGGAACGGAATAATGGAAGAGCTATGTGTCATTGCACAGCAGTTGGTCACGCTTCCTGATCTCACACACATGCACACACGTTAATGCTCGTTAGCGTCCTAAACCATACACACCATACTGTTTTCGCCACCTGTCTCTAGTGGAACTGACAATCGCGCTTCTCACCGTCTAAACGCAATGCGTGCAAAGCTCACCTTTTTGAGGGCAAAAAGGAGAACGCATAACGGTGTTTACAGTGGTTCTCAGTGAATAGTGTGAAATATTCTGACCATTAAAGGTATATTTTTTATTAGCACAGCCACTGGTTTAGCATTTTAACTATTTCAAGAAAAGTATGTGATGACACTGTAAGTAGCTATCGGGTCCTAGCTATCACCTGAAGCAATTATTTGAGCAGTGGAGTTGCTGTTTGACTATATTAGCAACTGCTGAGGGGAGCTACAGTTTTGAAGATGATATTACCTTAGGTGCAATCTAGCTGTTTTTATGTAGGCAGCCAAAGGGAAGGACTTTCTGGGTGCTATTTAGATATGGTCATTTTCTCTACTGTGTGCACAGCTAATAAGCAAGGAGGGAGAAGAATATTTTACATTTTGATCCCGTCGGCACCGAACATGTACGCACTGAGCCTTTTCAATTTGTCAGTCCTCGGGGAGCGTTTAAGTATTCTTATAATGGTTCGAATCCAAGCGGGGGTGTACTTAGGACCACCAGCTTTGTGTTAAGGCAGTCGTACAGAAAGAGGTCAGCCCCCTAGACGTGCGATTTAAAACCCACGAAGGAACAGAGATTGCCATGGTGAGCCATACTCCGCACCATTAAGTGCTGCTGAAGGTAACACAATTGCACTTTACAGGGCAACTGATGCTTCTTTAATAAAGACTGGTATCTCAAAATGGTTTATGTAATTTTTAGGAACTGATTCTGGGAACTGGATCATTTTTAGCAACTGGGATGAGAAAGGCATTGTCAGTTGTTCATATTCTGACTTGAGATGTACACCTCTGTATATGAAATGTAGGTGGGCTGTTGTTGTGTGCGCTGAATAAAATTGAATTTAGTTGTCTGTCAACCCCCTCACAGAAGTTCAAATTTACATTTTATGCTCAGTGAGAAATCCACAGTCTAAATTTTAACAACCAGTGTGTTCATTTAAATGTTCAGTGCATATACTTTGAGAAATTGATACTCAAAATGACATACTGTTAAATCTCAAATGAGTTATCAGTTGCACAATTTCTGTTTTACTTTAACCAGATTGCACTGCCCGGCAATACTTCCATAAGCTTTCACATGAACAGACGTACACAGGTAATTTTTAGGAGATTGGGGAGTACATTGATCTAACACTCCAAGTCACTTTTAAGCAGCTCAAACAGATGGCATATCGCCCCTCTGTCCAAACAAAATCACTGTATGCACTGAGCAACTGGCAAACCTGTGAAGACGTGGATGGTAGATGGTCATAGTTTTTGCCCTCCTCATTTGACCTTCATTTCTCTGATGCTATTTCCATTGATAGAGGCACAGTATCTTCTAGACACACTGTGTTCCCAAGAGCATCTGCTGAATGTCTTGATTGGCTGCGTCCCAAATTGCACACTAGCTTATTACTACGTACTGCATGGTACATGCTTTATGCTCAGTCTTTTAGCACATATAAGTATACAAGTATACAGTATGCGCCAATTGTGAATGCACACATGTTGACAACATTCTACTTCAACAAAATACATTAGCAAGGCTAGATAGCCATATCTGTATTTCTCTCTTATCATAAATATTAGCATACAACTTTTATGTTCTGTTATGCTCTGCAACTGTACATTAAATGTTAGCTTAATGCTTAAAAACGGATAGAAAGTGATATTTCTTAAATACTAATGGTTGTTAGCTACCAAGAACCTTATATCTGCATACAGACTGTAGACTGCCTCTCAAATTCTCTGACTTTGTTTCTCATTCTGAGCTCTGCTGATATGCCCTTCCCTTTCATATGGCAATGAATTTTGGGATGGAAAAATTGTCTGGATAATGTGCAGTCATTGGAGATGCCTGTTTGTGCCAAATACGTATTGTACAGTGGTAGCCATGACACAAATGTTCAGTTACGATCCGATATTCAGCTCTGATGTTCCTTCTGTCTTCCATCTGGAAGGTTCTGACTGGTAACAGGAGGTTCCAGTGCTGTCTGCCTTCCTATGCTGCCTGTAGATGCTCTATTTTAGAAAACACCACTTCAAGAATGTTTATAATCAGACGGCAAATCAGAGGACTTCTAGCTTCAGTGATGGCAGGGACAGAATGTTCAGTGTTACACACATCAGGCTGGCAATCTAGTCCATAAATGGTAAAATTTGTTGTCAAGTTCTGCTACTCTTCATGGTGTTTGGGCTCTGGTCACACATCTTGTGGTGGTGATCAGTGTCAGCATGCTCAGAGTGGCACTTCTCTAATGAGCTGCCATTTGATACATATTTCCTGTGTGTCCTGTTTCTCAGGTTTTAAAACATTGATGCTGCTCCAAACTCAAGCTTGTCATAAAAGTGGGAATGCTACCTTATTTGAGGGGACAACATTAAAAAATCAAAAGAAAAGAAAACAGAAAAACTCAATGATCAAATGTATTCACACCCTTGAAATCAGTGCTTTACACAGTGCATCATCCCTTGACATTGATGACACCAAGGACATGTAACCTCTTTCATGCAGTTCAAACACTTCTACAGAGAACACTGCTCTTCCAGCTCCTTCAGACTCCTTGAGTTTGTGATTTTTATGTCTAGATGTTAAATCTGGCTGTCGAGAAGACAGCCATGGTCTATCCAGAACATTGATTTTGTCTTACCTTAACATTTTCCTCATAGATATGTGCACTTTGGATTATCATCATCCTGGTATGCCCTTTTTTTGATCAAGTTTAAAAGTCTTGGCAGAGATAGCCAAGATTTTAACCTCTGACAAGGACACATGAACAGAGGATGTGCATCAGCCCCACAATAAGAGATACTCCTCCCAGTTTCATAGAATGGACAATGTTCCTTTCAACATGGCTTTCAACCTTTTCTGAATAAAATACACTGTTGGTCTGTGTGGCTGTTAAGATCAATTGTGGTTTCAACTGACCACAAAGAAATGGTCCCAAGTATAATTAATATTTGTTTGGTAAATCTCTACCCACTGTTGTGTGTTATGAAGAAGTTTCTTCTTTGCAAACTCTGCTGCGAAAACCTGATTCATGTAGCCAAGGGGCAATGAAAGTTGAAATGTGTATTTAAGATGCGGTATCTTGATGATCCCCGAGTATTCAGAATGTTCTTTTAGATCTCTAATCTTTGCCTTCGGCTTTAACTTTGTGCTTCCAAACCACTTTCCTCTCAGCAGGCGGTGGTAAAAATGTCTTGTATCTTTTTACACGCATGGTGGCAATCATCTCTGTAACATTGCAGTTTGTGATAGAGAAGGCTACAGTGGAAACTAGAAAGTTTCAGCTTCTTTTGTGTTTTTTATGGCCGCCACCCAACTTGTGGAGGTCTGTGCCTCTTTGCTTGAAACTGTCAGACAGCTCTCTGACTTTAACCATAGCAACGAATGACACCATTGGATTGCTTACTCCTGTGCATTCTTTACAAACTTTTTTGAAGCATCTGTAAAGCTCCATAAATTCCACACAATGAAAACATTACACAGAATTACATTTACAGGGTTTTATAGAGAGATAATTAATTGCAAGTTATGAATAATTTAGATTTTTTTTTCCAACAAATTAGATGTTTTTCTTCCTCCTAAGCTGCTGGGTTGTTTTTAATGTGGATGCCATGTTTTCATTGTGGAATACATGACTAATTTCTCTTTGTTATGTGCTTTATGTACTTCATACTACTTAACTAGCAAGCTAGCTAGCTGTTAAGTAGTATGAAGTAAGGTTTACGGGTAGAATGATTTGTTCACAGTGATTACCATGTTTATACTTGATTTGGTGTTGATTTCGGTGTTGATTTTGGCTTTGGAAAGCAAAATACAGAACACTCTTCAGGCTTGGGTTCAGGTCAGGCTGTATTTTCTCAGATATGGCTTAGCTTCTGACTTAAAATTAATAACCAATACATGTTCTATGCTGGGGAGCATTGTCAAATTCTCCTTTATGCAGGATTCCAGAGTCTTCAATCTGCATTCACACCCTTCCGTCCTGACTGCTGTGTGGTCATTCAGAGCCAGGCGTTCAGACCCTGTAAATGTGCTCCGCCATTTAAGTACACTTTTTAAAGCAGGCTTTTAGACTCAAAGACAGTGATAGCCGGGAAAGTGATGAAGATAACAGATAATAGCTCATTACGCTACTTATCTTTTTTAATGAGCCTGCATATATAGCTGTTAAATTAGACGCTCCTGGCTCTTTTCCCCTGCTACTCTTGTGTAATATTAACCAGAGTGTGCTTCTGGTTAGATTTTTATGCTATTACAGATTTGTTTTGGTAATTTTTAAAACCCATGCATCCGACATGGTGGTTTATAATAAAGTACTGCCACACTCTGTGTGTTTTTTTTTTTTTTTAATTTACCATGCAGCGGCAGAATACTTAATATGTGGTTATTTATTTAATTTCTTACTTGTTAAATTGAACCTTTCTACTGTAAGAACCAACAGAGCCAGGGCTTTAACAGAAGTCAGGGGAAAATTTGGTACAAGCCTCTACGTTAGTGCACTGCTTTTTATTAGGGTGGATTTAAATATTTCTGGTTTGGTACAGGGGTCAGTAATGAGCTGTTTATTTGAGTTGAATGTACCTTAGCTTCCAAGTCAAACTCTGGAGTAGCCATCTTTTGTTGATTTTGTTGATTAATCAGAATGGGTTTTTTCATTTTATTTGCAAAAGATGTAGAATATTAGTGTTTGATTTGCAATCTATTTCTGTTAGGTTAGCTGTTTGTTGCATCTTCACTGTACTATACTAAACACTTCACTGCAGTATAAAATGGTGAAGACGGGGATTTTTTACCCTGCCAGTACCTGCATCATACCCTGGACCTTACCAAAATTGTACTAATAGAGGTAAGGGTGTCCTTACTCTTTTCACATAAACTTAAGACACAACAAAAATAATCACAGCTGTTCACCTGTACACCCAAGTATAAAAAAACAATACCACCAGCAAAAGGAAGTGATACTAATGAAATACATTTTCACGACAAAAATACATTTGTGAACATAAGCTGTACCATCAACACTGAAACGCAGTCACATTAGCAGGAACACAGCAGGAATGAGAACATCCTAAAAGGAATATGCAAATTGACATTTTTCATTGAATTTGTGCTTTAATTAAGGTAAACTTTAAAATAATGAGTTGTTTTGAGGAATGGGAATTGCTTTTTTGTTGGATTGTATTAGACGTCCTCCATCCTACCGCTTACCTTGCTATGTAAAAGCTTTTTAAATTATTACTTTTTGAAACTTGCTCTGTGTGTATGAAAAAAAAGACAAGCTAGAATAGAAGTGGACCAGACAAAACATCATTATCTACATTTGTACAGAGTGGAGAACAATGTTCCTCTAAATGTACAGCCAGGTAGGAGGTAGTGGTGGACTCAAGATGACCCTCTCTGCTAAGGAATGTTTTCATGTTTCAAAAAAAAAAATATGGCCTTAAACTGAACTGAACCCTTCTTAAACTTGAAAGAAAGTCTTTACTTCCAAAGACTAAATGCACCAAAAAAGGACTGCTGTTTAAAACAGTAACATTAGTGATTGGTATAGATAAGAAAACTGGGGCGGGGCAGGTGTGCAGTGTAGAGTTGTGTTTCAGATCCAGTCACGTTTGCTTGACTATAAAGTCAAAAATCGTGAGGACAGACTATTAAAGTGGACCCTTCTTTAGTGTAGTCCCACCTTTAGCTGAATGCAAGGTTGAATCTTGAAATACTGGACAACCATCACACTTATCTACCATTGCACTCGCTACCACCTCTGCACCACAACTGATGTCTAAAAGAAAAGCGATATCCTTCTGGGTCAAAGGTCACAACACATCTTATGTTTCCCAGAAAATAGATCTAGTGTTAATGTAGTAGGGGACAGGCATGCCTTCTCCTGTGATTTAGAGTATATTACAAACCTATATATAGGGTTTCTTTAAACCATTGGCAAGTGGAAAAGCCATGTCAGTGGAGACTTGGAAATTGCTAGGCTTAGTGTTCTGACCTTAGTGGGCTTAGTGGTCTGCTTGAATATTACAGGATGATGCCCTTGAATGGGTTGCAAAGTGAAACTACCATCCTTTCATTTAATTTCAAAATGAAGACCAGTGCAGTGTTTTAAAATGCTAAAATGGCAATTATGTGATTGCTTAAAACATGAGATTATCATTCTCATGGAATGTGCATGCCGTATAAAATTATCATGCAGCCAAGCAATTATTAATGTACATGATCTGAGTGGAATTTTTGCACACAAAATGGATGCTGCCATTGTGCACTTTCATTAGCGTGACAAAGGACACTGGTAGGGATATGCTCATAGTTTCATGCCTGATTTTCTTTGCATTATTTGGATGACAAATGCCATGCAGAAAATGGATAAAATGTCCAAATGTTTCCTTTGTTGTTGTTTCTACATGCCGTATGAGATCAGAGAAGTACTTGAGGCTTTAGTACTCGAGGAATGTCTTCACTTTGTTAAGTGATTCTATCAGCAGCTTTTATCATAAAGGTGAATTGATGTATGGCTGCACCAATAGTAAGGAATGCAAGCCATGTTTGAGGTAAGCCATGTTTTAGCAGAGTCTGCACTTCTGTGTAAGTACTGGACAGAGGAATGGAGTGGGGTAACATTTCTTCACAGAACCAATCCCCCACCATCAGCCACATGCTGTTTTATTTATGGGAGAGACGCTTATCCAGGGAGACGTATTGCTTGCATTTTGCTTATTATCCAGCTGGTTATATATGTTCGGCGATACATATACAACAGCAGTGTCCTGGCCGATGTTTGACTCTGCAACCTTGTCGGATTGCAACCAATCCCACGTCCCCAGCTATCGTTCAACACTACCTAAGAGTGCACTTTTCGTGTGGCTGTGATTATTTGTGTAAAACAGGAATTACTGTATGCTTTATTTGTAAGTTTGCATGATTTGTCTACATACTTGATAATATTTTTTCTCACTGTGTTTGCTACATAGCCCCATGGGGGTTTTGTTGTCTTAATATCAGTCTTTTGACTTTCTCCCTAAAAAGGGTTAAATCTGCAGGAGAGGCAATTAGGGGGCAGTTGCTGTGTAATTGGGTTTGTTAGTTGAATTGTCAGCAAATTAAAAATTGATCTCGGCGAACCAATTGGAAAGACAAATCCCTCTACTCATCTGTGTGGCAGCTGCTCGGGATGGATCTCCTGCCGGAATATCACTCTAGAACCATGCGTGCACAGGCATACGTGTGCATGCACGCACTACATGCACATACCCATGCATGCATGCACACATGCAAACATGGATGCACAAATGCATGTACACACACACTCACGTATAAAGTGATTTAAGAGTCTGTTGTATTCACTGGGGGTTAATTCCCCAGTACTTCTGTTACCAGCGTTGCAATCAGAATTTCCTGTTTTACTTGGTATGGGCTGATAGACATATACTTACACTCACGCCATACTAAACAATATTGTCACATTTATACCCAGTGATATACTGTCAGTTTTCCTGCTTTTAAACCTCTGTGTTGTTAATTGACAAACTACTTGAGAGGATTTGGCACAAATTAACTCCTAGAACCTGAAAGATGTATACTGCAGTCATATGAGATCAGCTCATTCTTACACTGAATAACTGGGTCATTTTCCCATTTTCCCTGCTGTGTACAAGACGCTTTTCATTTTCAATGTGCCAAACATATCATAAGAAAATGTGCAAAAATGATAGAAAATCTGTCTATATTTTTGCATCACCAGTGGTTCTCTTGTTTACTTCTAAAAGAACTCTGGTTCATCTCTGTTCAATATGTCAATGTTTTTAGGATGTAGAAACATTTTCTTGTTTTGGTTGCTACATACCAGAAACATGGGTCTTAAATGGTTCTTAATCATATGTCAGGAAATAGCCAGATTGTACACTACAGAGATGTAATCTCCGCCTACTGACATCTGCCTCCAATAAAAATAGGCTGAGAATGAGAATGTGATGTTGGTGCATTTCTCTTAAAGAGGGCATGTTTTGGCAGAGGCAGACACAAAACACCTGCAGTTTGTTCATCTGTACCTTCATGTGAAATATACCATATAATATTCAATCCTTGACTGTCAAATCACTCATCAGAATCACTTTAGAGGTAACTTTTGGGTTAAACTTTACATTAAGCTGCATTATACCAGTGCAGTTATAATGTAACTAACAATTACAGTGTAGTTACTCAACAATACAGTGTAAGTTTTATTATTTGTTGTTGACCTCAGATCAAATGATGTCATGGGTTATGTTGCATTTAAGAACACTGTTTTATATATTATGCTTTATGTTATCCTTTATACAGGATTTGCTTATGAATGATTTATAAACATGTGATGTCATGTCTGGAAGACTTATATAAGCTCCATGAAGGCTTTAGAATATGAACCATTTTTGTTATAGCCAGGGACCTTTATATAATCATTACTTATAGTAGTGAACTGCTGACTTAGGCAGAAAAAGACTTGCACCTTATTGTTTGAGTGATTACTTAAGCTAACAAAATTAAAAGTTAATTTTTTAAAATTGCTGTTATTTTTTAAGTGATTAACAGGTGTTTCCACTCCGTAAATAGATGATTTGATATCAGCGTTCAACAGAATGCCTCCCGTAGTTAATTACCTGGTGGAGTTAATTACTTGATGGTTTTAATTACCCACTGGAGTTGCCGTGATTACTTGGTTAAGAAAATGACAAGAATTTGTTTCCTGCTCCCTGGAGATATGCCAGATATAGGGAGTGGATGAAAATGATCAGTCTTTGTGACAGACAGGCTGCACAGCAATGCCCACTGTTCAGTGTAAAGAGCTCCATCATATGTGTAATCATCAAGAAATTCTCATTCTCTCTGTATGGAACCAAAGTTGGTTGTAGTTTCTCTTCATTATTTAAGCAAAGTGCTATATTTCCCGTTGTACTCTCATAATAATTTAAAAATGAAAATGCTTTTTTTGCATTCTGGTGAGTGCTCCACTGCTGTCTATGTGCTGTGAGGGTGTACAGCTTGTGGCTTGCAGAAATGTAATATTTACTATGTGTAGGTCTATAAGGACATGTATTTTGTGGATGTTTGACCTTTACTCACTAGGGTTAAATAATGCTGTCTAAAATCCCTCAGTTTGCATGATTATGCCTCTGAAAGCCAAAAATATACATCTGTCTCTTGCCATGTTTAATTAATAATGTCCTAGTAACAGCCTATTAATGTCCTAGTTTTGCCTCGATTTACAATTCAGATTTTGCTTTGTGGCTTTAAAACAACAGTTTAATTTGCTGACCCCTTATTCTTCAGAAAGGACATGGCATTCTGTTAAAATGCCTTGTGGCGTGTTTTTCACTCAAGTGTCCTGAATGCACCCCTGCAATTTTGTGGAAAACCTGCAGCTGAAATGAGATGCAGGGATATTTGTGTCGGACAAAACGAGCTGAGAACGCTGTGCCGTAGCGTTGACACAGAGCATTTCTGCATGGGGGGTGACAGTCAGAGGAAACGCAGCTCAGGGTTTAGATTTATTCCCAGCGCATATGAATCGCTCTGTATGAGAGTGGTCAGAGTGAACAGGAGCATTTTAATGGCCTCAGAGGCAGTTATGTGTTATTACTGTTGTCAGACTATGCGGCAACAGTTCAGAGGGTGGACTGAGCAATGGTGGGGGGGGGGAGGGGGAGGTGGTGGTTAAAGCAGATACTGGGCTTTTGCTTGAGTTTGAGACAGACCCACTTTAGTGGATCGCCTGAGTACAAACAATCAATGTAATGGAACATCCATTAAATGAGTTCTGCTAATAATGTTGGTGGGGAAAATATCCGCTCTCTCTGGCCTTTGTAAAGTCAGTTGAAAATGATATTCATATTACACTGTGTGACCCCAGTGGGATCCTGTGCACGATGCCAACAGATCGAAGGCCTCGTCTATTTCCCTTACTTACGGAAAGAAGAGTTTGAAGGCATTTTCCAGAGCTGCAGGGTGCATCCCCATACAAGATACGGCGTATGCACGAGCCAGTGCAGTTTGATTAAAATGCATTGCATTGCTTACAGATCTCTCCTCTGTGCTCAGCCTGTGTTAGCCTTGCTCACAGGAGATCCCCGGCGCTGTAATTTCATTCCATTCCCCTCTGGCAGGGACACTGGGACACACGGGCGGTGGAGCTCCTTGTGTTGCGGCTTGGCACTGCGGAGTACATGATTGAGTGTGAACCCCCTTTTTGCCTCCGTGAGCAGATGCAGAGGGGACCCCGCTGATTCTAATCTGTCCCTGGGAACGACGTGCGTGTGGCCCACCGGTCACGTGACCACTGATTGAGCCCTGCAGCTCATGACTTATTCATGGGCTTCTGTTTAACCTGCCGGGTTTCTGTACACCAATGTGCCGTAGCGGTGATAATAACTGTGAAGGTACTGCTCTACCCACGCCCCACACAGCACTGAAAGAGGGAGTAAGTCGACTGGACAAGTTGCGCAGTCCTCAGCTTGAAGGCTATGGCTGTGGGCCCACCTCTGCATCCCTACCCAATCATAAATCATATATCCCTTATTTGTGTAGCCTTTGTATCTCTGAAGGGTAGACTGTACTGCTGTGTTGTATGTATGAACTCATGTGTGAATGCAATGCACTTATGAATTTGTTGTAGCATATATGCATCTACAGTAGCAGCAGACATCACAGCACTGTGTGAGGGACTGACACATGTTTGGACACAGTCTGTTGAGAATTTTAGGTTGTTCCTGCAACTTTATTAGATGCACTTAATATGCTCTATCCTCAGGATAAGAGCATCTGCTACATGATCAAATGTACTGAAAATATGAGGGGGGAAAACATACACTCATCCTTGAGATGCCCTCTCTCTGCATTTCTAAGATATGCAGTCTTAGGTATTTAAGTCTCCAGAAATAGACTATCAAAATGTTGTATGCATGAGATGGGATATACAGTGTTTCACAAAATGGAGTTTGCAATATAAAACTATCATGAAATGATGTTCCCCCAAGAAATGATTCTGATAGCAAAAAAAATATGATTGAACAAACTGTTTTATTTTTCTCCCTAATATCCACGATACCATGGGATTGAGTGCCTTACTGCTTTTAGAAAATTGATCCATACTTGCCTGAGCTTAAGGTTAACTATGTAGCTACATAAAGTAAGAGGAAAAAACAAATTTAACAGGTTGTATTGATTACATGAAACTGCCAATAAAAGTAGGATCTAAGCTTGTTATGATGCTGTTACATCAAGAGCTACATACTTCTTGAAAAAGCTGGAAAATGTTTCCATCTTTGGTAACTTAGCTCTTAGTGATGTGGAATGATGTTTGTCAATGTCCAATGTTTTGTCATAGAGCTCCTGGGGAGAAATGGACAGAACACATAAAGCAAGAAAAATTCTGATGATATCGTTTTTTTGGGGGGTATGGAGCAAGAACATTCCAGCCAGTTTTAATGTAAGTCACGTGGTGATTTGTGTAATTTGTAATCTTGTGGCATGTTCTCAGAGCCATGACACATTCTGTCATTACTTTAGATATTATCAATTTTACATGATATGATATTTAGTCTCCTACCTATAATTTAACCTCTTTGCAGCTGTTTTAACCATCAGAATTCACTGTCTTCTGACTGACTGTCTGAGCGGTGCTGAAATTTGAGGGCCCTTTGCGAGTGCTGAGGCGGCTCTGTCTCTCCCGTGCTGAAGGTGAAGCGGAATGGCGGCTGTGTTCGAGCGCTGAGCGGCGGGGACTCCCAGGTGACAGTGCATCACCTGCTGTACCGTCTCACGCTCAGGGGCTGCTGATGGAATGTTCCGGAAATAGGGATGACTACCTGACACCTGCAGACTTCCCAGCATGCCCACCATCTGACACAGACTTGGAGAGAGGTGACATAACGCAGTGTCACCGATGTCACGGCCCTGAATGTATGAGATTTAAGATGTATTGATGTCTTACCTCCTCCTGGTATCGCCACCCCTGATCCCCACCCCCCCGCCACAGAAGCCTCTGTGTGTCGGCCAGCTAAACGTGGGGTTCAGCAGGCTGTGGACTTGGGCAACTGGAGAGGCTCCCCGCCACTGCCAAAGTCCTGAGGCTGGGAGGCTGCCATCAGCACAGCTGCTGGACTAAAGACCCATTTCACATGAGTTTCCCCGGCTCCCGGGCCCACGTTCAGCCTCTGATCTCCGCTGGAGCTGTCCTTTGTCGGCCGTGTGGTGGCTCAGCACTGTGTTCTGCCGCTTGCAGCCCCATTGCTTCCCCCAGACTGCCCCGTTTTAGCAGGGAAGTGTCTGGCGCCCAGCCCTCCCCATGAGAGCCCTCACGGAGCTGAGGGCCGAGGCGCCCTTTGTCCTCAGCTAATTCGCTAAAGCTGCAGCTCGCTAAGCTGAAATGGAGCTGGGAGTTCCTGCCGCAAACGCAGCCCCCTGCAGAATAAGCAGCTGGAGGGAGTAAAGCCGTCTCGGGATTCATCCCCCGACCGGAGCGAGTTTCAGTGGGGGCATCACTGCAGTCACACACACATTTAAGCTGGGCTTAAAGAGCAGCGTTTCAATGGGCACGTTTCATTCTGCTCTTCATGGGAGACTTTGCAGTTGTGGAATTTAAAGAAATATGAATCCTTTCAGTGTGAATTGCCTCACAGGGAGAAATGGAGAAATGGAGGTGGAAGCAGCCTCTGGGAGGTCTTAGCAAGCGTTACAGAGAATGTTGCCAGACTAGCAGTTATACAGGGCTTCAGAACACACATACCTGTGCAATCAATGCACTTTGGTGTTCAGTTTAGTCTGTAGTTTAGGATAAAAACACACATCTTGTTCAAAATTATCCATATACACTCAGATGTTTAATCGTGGTTTAATTGCTTAGCCTGTATGTGGTTCACTGAGAGAGCTTGGTTTCAGATGCCTATCAGGGTCCTTGGTCATTTGTTTGATTTCTGTGCCACTTGCAGCAGATTCTTTGCAGAATTCATGGATCTCAGAGTTGGGGTGCTACACTATCAACAGCGTCCACAATGACCACCTCTTCTTTCAATGCATTTCAACTGCTCCGGTGTTTCCAGGGCATTGTCCGTGCACGGCCAATGGGAGCACTGATACTGTGTGTTCTTTGATTATCATGTTGCATCATATCTGTGTGATACTTCCTTTAAAGCCCTGATGAAAGTAATTAAACTTCAAAGGTACAGAAATGGCTGCCTGCATTTTACAAAAGGTGCCTCTTTAAAAGTCCCTACAGCTAGAGGCAAAGTCAGCCATGAAAATGAGCATTTGTGTTCACTCTTGTGGCATGTGGAAAGGTTACAGGTACAGTTGCCCTGACCTGCCAAGAGGGACTTGCAATAGCAACCTGAAAACAAGTCAGAGCCACCTATGGCTTTTTTGATCTTCAGCATGGAAAAGTCTGCCTGGAGGTTTCAGCTCTGCTGAAAGTCACACATTGTGTTCACCACAGGTTTGGTGTTACTGACCTCAGTCTTATCTCAGGATTATTATTTTTTGTTTGTGCATTTCCTTGTTTTGAAAGAGAAGATACAAATGAGATGTTCTTGAGTGCAGCTGAAAGATGGGAATAGGATATGTTTGTATCATTGTATCATGCATAATTGTGTTGTACACTATACCATACAAGTCATCTGTTTTTAATAACTGTAGTTAGTTCTAAGACATTAACTTGAATTACTCCCATTGTTTTGAAATAGTTGGCATAGCTACGAATCTCAGCGAAATATACAGCTTTCAGCTTTTCAGAAGTGTTGTAGGGCACGTTCAAATAAAATCTTTAATGCTTACTTACATGTTTTTTTTCTATTAACTGAGACTTCCTAGTATTAATGAAATCATTTTGCTGTTCATCCAAATTTCCATCATGGGTCCCTTGTAGGATAACATCGCTTACTGCATAAGGGCATATTTCTGCGGGTAAGCCAGCTGAGAGGAGAAGCCTTTCCTACACATGTGCAGGTGATTGTCATTCAAATCAAATGCATCCCGGGGTCCTAAATGCCTGTTTCCAATGGCATATCACCTGTCCCTTGTGTCACCTTTGCACCACAGTCACACAGGCGGAACCGTCTCACGGAGCACAATTTTTTTGTAGATGAATTACTTGAAAAGCACAGGAAGCAGACCTGTTGGACCAGAACAAATGCGTCGGGATGCACTCGGGGTCCTTGTTGAGGTTTACTGTGCCGATGAAATGTGTTTGCTCTTAGACGGGGGGCTCGGGGCTGGCCTTGCCCGATAGTTCCACTCGGTTTCCCTGGCCCATCTGCCTGTTCTGAGCCGGGCCACGAAGGCCCTGCTACTGTGGCATCAGGGATACCAGTTAAACAAAGAAAAACATGGAATTAGACGCCCGGGCACAAAGAAAGCCATCTCCAGGTGCATGCCTTTTCCATTGTTTCATGTGTAGATGAATTATTCCCTCTCCCCTCACATCACTAATCTGGTCTGGTTATTCATTTTCTCCTTTATGTTTATTCTTTTTTTTTCGCTTGCAAATAATGAATTGGTAGACTTTTTTCCCCTTGGGATTACACTTGTCAGTTTTAGATAAACTCCTTTTTCTGGTTGGAGCATTGTGTGCGCTGTAATCTTGGTTTAACATTGAGCTTTAGAAACAGAAAGCACTTGAAGCTTGGTTTAAAAAGAGAGATGTGTGTGTTATCAGTATGTCTGCAGTTCTTTGAGTATTATGTAGGGTGCTTAAGTGCTTCTGTCTGGGTTGGCTATGCGCTGGCTATAATTGTCTTTTCTTGGAAGAGAGCTCACGTGTGGAGCTCAAAAGCACGCAGAAACTTGGAGTGGCCGTTTGGCACAGCCATGAAATCCTCCTCTTTTCCCTCCTCCAGTCATACTTTAGTATTTTTGTGCTCCAGCTGTCTGTGTGGGGTGCATTTTTTCCTGAACACTAGTTCTTGAAATGTACACACTTTTTCCAAGGGAAAAAAAAGATGTGATGCTTTAGTTTTTTGGGCACATAGGTTTAGTTAGTGGGCGTGACATGATGGTTTATGCACTTGAAATACAGGGGCAAGTGCAGCGGGTTTGGATTCTGCTGTCGGTCTTTAATGAGTTTATATCACCCAGGTATACCTTACCAGAAATAAGTCATTTTAATCCCTTTGCTGAAGAGCTTTGATGATTGAAGGGATTTGTTGAGCTGTAATCCCCCTTTAACAGAATGCTTAGATAACAGCAAGGGTCCAGCCAACAGTCAGATAAAGTGCGCGCATTTTTATTCTGCAGAGCAAGGCTGAGCAAATGTGGTACGTTTGACCCCCACGCTGCCACCACATATTTCCCCATTCGGCAGTACCTGGCAAAGAAACTACAGAGATTGTAGCCCCAGCAAGAAGTCAGGGATTTTTTTACATTATTATGTTATTGTCATTTTAGCTCTTATCCAGATTGACTTACGTAGGTTACACTTTTTACCTGCTATTCATTTCTATAGCTGGATATTTACTGAGGCATTTCTGGGTTAAGCACCTTGCCCAAGAGTGCAGCAGCAGTAGCCCCAGTGGGAAATCGAACCAGTAACCTTTCAGTTACAAGCCCTGCTCCTTATCACTATGCTACACTGCCACTGAATATTTAATAAATATCCTAAATATTCTTGCAGGTCCTCATATAGCACTGTTTTGTTTGCCGAGGTGCAGGAAAATGAGTGTATCACATTCTACAGAGACTGAAAGCACCCTATTTATCAAAGTGAAAAGGTAATCTGTATCTTAGGAATTTCCAGACCACATGGGTGATGTTAAAGACTAATTTTGAAGGTGTCAATGTTTATTATGGTCATGGTTAGTCTTATTCTATTGTTCGACAGTTGCATGGGGATTCCTCCTGTACTGGAGACTATCAATGCAGAAGGATTCTAAAGACTGCACAGTAAGTACAGTAGTTTCAGGCAACCTCATTGCAGTTATTCAAATGTAATACCACATAAGGTATTACATTGGTTATCACACTGTACTGTAGTAATTACATTGTAATTAGCGATTGAATAGGATTCCCAGTCACATGCTCTTTGATTTCTGACTCGCTATTTTATTATTTTATACTCTTTATTCTCTTTTTCTTTTATATTTTTTTTATTTCTTACTCACTATTTTCTTACTCTACCTCGTGATCCGGGATCTGTGAAAGACTGGACCCAAAAAGAATAATTCATGAAATCATGTGAAATATTATCTGGAAAGAAATCGTTAGGTAAACGAAGCCAGTTTACATGCTTGGATGTTGCTGTCCTCAGGTGGAAATACCTGGCCTCACAGCCTCACTTGTCCATTCCTGTTGCGTTCACGATGTGTGTGCCCTCCACATTGGTTGTACCCGACTGTATTCTTCCTGCTGGCCATCAAGGGGCCAGCCCTCCAAACAAAGCTAATTTATTCTGTTTCATTGACTGGAAGAAAACTGGACTTGCTAGAAGTGTTTGGATGTGTTTTCGGAAAAAGCCCACGTTGCGTGAGGGAGCAAGGATCCTACGAGTGGGAAAGGAACGGAAATGGGTTAAAAGGGAACGTGTGCAGTCTTTGCAGCCCTGGGCTCTTCATTCATTATAATTTGATCACACTCGGATGAGAGGAGTGTGAGTGCATAGAGTGGAATTTCCTTTATTAAACCTATGGGCTTGAGGGTAACGCAATTATTGCACTCCTTTGGGATCTGAGGCTAGCGTTTACTTATTCTCCTACATCTCCTGCACTCCGCGGAGGCATAGTGATCTCTGTAAGGAAATGAGCAGGAAAAAAAAATAACACTGATATTTGCTCAAGGTATTCGGAGATGAAAACTTGGCACATGAATCATCCCAAAACACACAAAAAAATCGCTGCTATTAGAATTATTAGAAGTTTGCAGAACGCCAAGGATCAGGCTTGGGTAACAATCACAAAATGGCAAAGGCACATGAACTCGGGCAAGCCTGACCACCCTGTCACCTTTCAAGCAGTCCCTGCATCCTCTTCCAAAAGCCTGTGACAGGCTTTTACTCACATCAGACATAAATGACTCATTTAACATCCAACATCTTTTCTGCATATGTCTGGGGGTGATCTAGGAGTATTTTTTTTCTCATTTATTTTCCATTTAGTCGCACTTGGATAATTCCTGTTTTTTATTCCCTCTGGAAATAGCAGTTCTCTATATTATGATTATTTTAATGTTATGCTGGAAATAGTATGCTCTATATTATGATTATTTTAATGTTATGCTTTGAAGCAGTCTAAGCTGCAGTTTTGTTCTGTGAAGCCTTCCAGACAAATAACACTTATTATTATTCACAGCAGTAGTGTTAGCAGTAGTAGTAGCAGCAGCAGTAGTTGTAGCAGTTGTAGTAGTAGGAGTATCAGGGAGTAGTGGTCTGTTGAATGCACATGGCTGTGATACAAAGCAGTATTGTTTTCTTATTTAAATACAGTACAGTGCAAATGAGAAGCTGTGTAGCTTTCTATATGGACCGATACCTACACATGGGCTCTGACTTCTGGAGCTGTTTCTGAGCACTGTTACTCTGTGGAACACAACTGGATAACATGTGTATCTAAGAAAGTGGTGGAGGAATATTACACTCAATAAGAGGGTAACGGTTGGTTTGTAACTCAACCGATCTGACTGAGCCCCCCTAACCCCCCCCGAAAAGATACATCCTCCAGGGGCCAGACCTTATTTAACCATTTTGCTGTAGGCGAAGGTAATCTCAGTTTAATAAAAAATATATTGGTTTATTACCCTGGTACATTTACCCTCTTTTATTGGCATTTTCAGTTGGAGTTTAATTTAAAATTAACATTATATCATATTAACCAGCATCACATTTGCATATGAAATACCTCATCTCCCTTTTCAAGGCAATGTAGATATGTGATGCATTTTTTATTCTCTCAGAGTTTTTAGTAGTGTAGATGCTATGGTATTAACAGATTTTTGATCATTATTGTTGCTAGATGTGTACATGTTTATGTTTATTATTAGTGATACGTTGTGCAATATGGTTATTGGGTCAATAAATTAGAAGCAGATGTATTTTTATTTTATTTTACACATTTTCAAGGTCTGAAGGAATAGCCTACCCCCTCCTGTTTTGATGTGCTGGAAGCTGGAAACTACCATGTGAGAAACTACCATTAAGAAAAATATTTCATTTGACATTGTGGTCTTCTCAATTATTTTTTCCTAGTAATCAAAAGAACACATCAATAATAAAGAAAAGTATATTGTGGATGTTGTTCATGGACATGCGGTTTCATCCATTGTTTCCTCAACACTTGCCAGGATGGTACTTCAGATAATAACACTCAAAAATATTTTTTGTGATGTAATGATCACTTTCTTTATTGGTGTCTGGTTTTCCAGATTACCAGAGGAATTTGTCATGCTTAGAGCAGTGTAGAGCAGTACAGAATGAATGATAGTTAGGACATGAAGTGCCTTTGTTTTTTACAACGGCTTTTCTTTTAAAGCTTTCCATAAAAATCCTAGACATCAAATCCTTGTCATGAAATCCTACCGGCCCCGCTGGCCCCTGGACATGTCAGGCCATATATTACAAACCCATGTACAATGGGTAAAGTTTGGCCGAGGCAGCCAATGTAGTTAGACTCACATAAAATGATTGATCTACAGATCCTGGCATCGCTAGGACTTAGGAACATCATCCTACATGCACTTGTCTCTCAACATTTTGCAATGTTAAAAGCTATGCGTTTCAAGTTGCTGGCAGCATAAGGGAAGAAGGTTGGAATTTTGGAAGGTTTCGGTCATGCTGACTCTAGGACTGATCTTTACTTTACTGAACAGTTATTTAGATGTGATGGATCTTTTATTATTGTTACAGTTACAGCTGTTCTAGTGAGAAACTGAGTGATTTCCCTGGAAAGATCGTAATTCGGCAGTCTCAGAAACATCTGTATAGACACAGAACATTTGTATAATGAATTATAGATAATTCATTATCTTAGTACCATTGTGAGAAGATACAAGTTCTCTCTTTTGTCTGTTATTTTTCTAATATTTGTAGATTTTTTTCATTCATAGAGTTCAGTCAGAAGTGCATGTACTTTCAGGATTATTCATAGAGCATACTGCACCATATACCCACGCTTTATAATGAAACTTAGCCCAAACCCTAACTCTAATATTTTTTAATATTTAAAAAGGACGCTTATGCATATGTTCTGGGACTGTCCAATTGTGTATTACCTTTGGAAACATGTAGTCTCCGAGTTATGTAATTTAATTGGAATCAACTTTGGTTTGGACCCCTGTTTGTTACATTTAAATGATGACTCAACATATCAGTTAATCATGACAGCTGGATTTACTGCTGCTAAAAAAAATCTGCACTTAAGCTTTCCATCATACCAGTGATATGACACAATTTTGGATACTTTCCTTAATGTATTCTGTTTGGAAGGTAGTACTGCACCCGTTAAGGCTATATCACTTACTGATTATTCTTGGAATGGAAGACTCAGCTTTGAAAGAGCCGTTTTAAACTGAGTGCAATTACATTACGGACAGTTGTTTTGCAAGTCCTCTGATCACCGCTGCTATTTTCTGTTTGTTTTGTTGCTTTCTTAGTTTTTAATATGTCTCCTATAAATATCTAAAATTTGTCACCTATTTTTATTTATTTTATTCTGACTGCTGTGTGCAGTGAACCTTGTCCTTTTCCTGCTCTTTGTTTATTCGGTATGTCTGCATCATTTCTCTTTATGAATGCAAAAAAATATGTAATCACAAAAAAGGACCACATGCAGCCTACTCCTTAGTGAATGACAGAAGAGCCCTCAGGAACTCTGATTTTTTTTTTTCTTGTGGTCTTTGATTTGTTTCATTCATTTGTCAGGGACGGTATACAATTAAAAACATCCATGACATGTCATATGATGCATTGCACACCATTTTGCCACAGGCCACCTTTCATTGGTAGTTATGAGCAGGGATCTGTTTCCTCCATTAGATAAAAGAGAAAAAAAAACAGAATATAGAACAAAAAAAAAACAGAATAGAACAAGCCCTGTTCATACTGGCTGACTACTGTTTTACTAATGTTTTCTTTCTGGTGCCTACAGTGGTAAAATATTGTTACTGCAGGAGGTGCTCATATAGGGATTGATTCAGATTTGAAATATGCATGTGTAAACCAGCTGAAATGCTTCATAACAGAAACGTTGCATAAATACAGTTGCAAACGGCAAATGGGAAGAGAGCACAGTGCTCTGAGAGAGCCAACAATTGTCCTAGCTAGCAGGTGGTCTGAACATTTAACAAACTAAGTAGTTCAGATTATGGACAACCTCCTATCCAGCATTGTCCATATGTTTCAATTAGTTGCCAGGTGGGATGCTAAGGCACACAGATGCCTAAAATTCCTCATTGCTTCATGTTAAATTGACTGTTGCATATAGAGAAACAACATGTTCAAATATTGTAATCTGTATTGTTTGCTTTTACTGTACTATAGATCTAATGTAACCCAACAAATAATATGAAAAAAGAAAAACCAACTTAAACAAAACTAAGTTTCACGAGGTGTTTTGTCCTGTTTGAAATAAAAAATATTGATATTGACATTTTTTAATTATACAATTTTATCCTGGAGTATTGAAAAGGCTCCTCCAGAACTGCTTTATTTTCTCAGAAGTATCTGCTGTGCTTTCATGATTAAAGTGAGTGTTTTGCCACAGTGTTCTGCTTCGAGGACTAATACCTTCATGAGAAAATCTATCAGCCTCCAGGATCTGGCTGTGGAGGTGGGGTTTTCCAAGGCATTTATTCATATAAATAAATGATATATTTATTCACAGTGTGCAGCTTTGGACCACCCATGTTAAAAAAAAAAGCAGGTGCAGAAGTTAAGTCTGAATCCCAAAAACTGAAAAAGGCATCAGCGAGGTGTGCAAAAAAAAAAATAAAGAGGTGAGTTGCTCAGCACTGTTAAGTCTGAATCGGCCCCATAGTGAGTGTGTGAGGGAGCGAGACACTCTGATCTTTTATAGACATGCTTCCTGTGGTCACCATTAAACAAGACCAAAAAAAGGAAAGAATAACGGCTGAAACGTTTTCAAATTAACACAACTAAAGAGAGATCTCTTTTTGAAATTTTCATTATAATCGAGTACCGCTCACGAAGACTGCGGTGAGTCACCAGGACTGGAGATCTGTAACACTAACCAGTAATGGAAATGTGGGCTTCTGGCCATAGAGATGAGGAGCGGAAATGAGTTCAGTGAAGTTTCTGAAACAGTGGCATGAATTATTGAAGGTATGAATAAAGCTGTCTTTCCGCGGTGTTCATACAGATGGATTTCCTCCCTGCCTGTGCTGCTAATAGAGCCTGATCGAGCCCTGGTGGTGCTTTATAGTAAAGGAGGGTCTCCAGGGAGCACTCTGCCTTTTTACCTGCCCCGCTCAGGACTCCATAATTCATCAGGATGGCCTCAGTCTCAGGCCTTTGTCCACATAAACGGTCGAGAGAGAGGGCCGGCAATAACAGGCTCAAAGGGCCTTCACAGTAAGTTGGGGGATCTTTTTTTTCCCCGACCATAAATTGTATGCAGTGCAGCAGTGCACCTCTGCCATAAACCATTTTCAGTTAACTGTCAACCAGTCTGGGATGTTTGAATACTGAAATGGCTTTCATTTTACCTGGTACATCAGGAAGATGCAAAGCAGCTTTTTAAAAAAAAAATTAGGTTAAATGGGGCAGTCTGATGTTCAACATTTCTCTGGATAAAATAATTCTGTGTTTGAATTATTTATTTTATTTATATTCTCTGTTTGAATTTTTTGTCTTCAGTCATCCTGTTTAATGTCAGGTAAGAGCATACCTAGATGCTCTATTTGAGCTCTTATCTCTCTCTCTTTTTCTCTCTCCCCCTGCCCGTCTGCCCGGTGACAGTCCTGTGTGCTGAGCCGTGTCCCTCAGGCTGGTCGCAGTAGCATGTCCAGATCATTACAGAGATATTATTGAGGACAGCAAACAGAGCAGTCATCTCCGTGGGCCAGGACTCAGAGCTCATCATAAGCGTCTCTCAGTATCAACTCCAAAAATAAAATCTTCACCCCAGCCGGCTGTGGCTCGTTGAATCCTCAATAACTGGGTTTCAAATCCCAAGTGACGGAAAAGCAATCAAAATCTTGTTTATATCTACTTTGTGCGCCTTGCTTTATCTCCTGACTGCTGTTATCTTTTTTTATTGAAGGGTTGTTTATGTATTTAAGGTCTGCCACCCAATGCAGAGAGCGTTTCTAATGTGATCTCCTTCATGCAATCTAATATATGGATTATCTCCTGCTGTTTTCACATGCACCAAGCTCATTTAATGGGAGTTCGATATCAATTAATGTACTTATCAGTCATTCCATAAATTTACTGTCAGTCTGAAGTCATGCATTTTCATGAGCCTGAGTGAGTGATAGGAACGTCAACATCGGGACTCGTAAATGCCCTGCAGTATGCATGACTGGCCATAATGGTTCATAGATAACTGCTCCCTCATTGTACAGTGGCTTTGAATGGACAGTAATAGGAAAGGGTACAATTTATCAGAATGTGATTAAGGGTTTGTTCAAACATCACATTTGCAGCTGTTCAGGTTAGGTATGAATTACCTGGCAGAGGTTTTTTTTGATACAGGACCAATCTGTTGTTGTTATAATGATATTATTATTTATTACTATAATAAATAATTTAAGGGCAGCAGTGTGGTGTAGTGGTAGGATGTGGGGCTAGTAACCGAGAGGTTTCTGGTTCGATTCCCCACTTGGGCATTGCTGCTGTACTTACCCTTAGGCAAAGTACTTAATCCACAATTGCATCAGTAAATATCCAGCTGTATAAATGGATAAAATTGTAACATACTGTATATAAGTCACTGTGGATAAGAGCCTTTGCTAAATGACTGTAATGTAAGTGTGCACACTGCTGTTGGTCTCCTAAAGGGGGATTGCATCTCATCCACATGCTGAAACATCAATGTGCATTTTCTCTGGAATACCTAGTTCATTGTTGTGAGATGTTCAGAAACAATCCTTTTCATTGTGCAAATAAATTAATTGTGGAATTACTTATTACTTTATCACATGATCTAAACAGCAGGACTTTCTCTTCTTGATTCATGGGCAGTACATTTAATTGATAGCTGTGACATCATCCTTCTTTAATACCCATGGAATGTGTGATTACACTAGTACTGAGAGTGGTCCCATGAAATCACAAGTTGTGGTTTTATAAGACATGAAACAAACTCATTTTTCTGGCATGAAGCCTCCAAGCTGAATATACTGAGATTCAGGAGGGCAAAGCATGAACCTGCACGGTATTACTTGAGCTGTCTCTTTCTGCACCACACCTTTGCCAGCACACAGAGGTGTCAGTGTTTGACGTCATTGGTCAAAGAGGTGTTGGGTTTATTCCTACAGTGCTGCTGTGGGGTGCAGCGAGTCTCTCACAGCAGTCTGCAGAGTTCGGCCTGGCCTCCTTCCATCCACAGCAGGACTCCTACAGTCATTCAAACACAGCACAGTCAATCAAATATGGCACAGTCAATCAAACACGACACAGTCACTCAACTACAGCACAGTCACTCAACTACGGCACAGTCACTCAAACACGGCACAGTCACTCAAACATGGCACAGTCACTCAAACACGACATGTCACTCAAACACGGCAATCAAACAGTCCCTCAAACACAGCACAATCACCCAAACATGGCACAGTCACTCAAACACGACGCAGTCACTCAACTATGGCACAGTCACTCAAACACAGCACAGTCACTCATACACGGCACAGTCACTCAAACACGGCACAGCTGCCTAAACACATTACAGTCATTCACGGCTAGCATCATGTCATAACCTCTCGCTAATTCACATATACACTCCCATTTCACTTCATCTTTCACCCAAACAGTGAAATTATGTTGCCTCCAATTTGACAGCAGGTCCTTCTTCATATTTGATCTGCTTCCCTGCAGAAGTAATACAGCTTCTACCCTCTCTATCCAATACAATCATGGGTTTTGTTTTTCCTGCACCTTGCCTGCTATTCTGATGTACAATATAAGCATCAACACATATTTTTAATGGCCTACGGAAATAGGAGAGGAATATTTCTGTCTGTGCGTTTTTTTTTTTGGCTGTTGATGTGACAGCCATTGCATGAAGTGCACTTTTTTTTAGAGCAGTGCAGTAATGGACTAATGGCTCTGAGCACCAAACACCTCATTCACAAGATACTCAAGCAGAGCTGCTGGGTGTTGTACACCTGTAAGGGGATGCCATTGTTGAGGGAGAGCGGGGCAGCTTGTCTGCACCGTCATACAGGTCACTAATGGGGTCTTTGTGTCGTGCCTTCTGCCCTGCGCCTGCCCCCCAACAGGTGCAGCCCCTCTTGGCCTGTCACTCATCCCTCACAGCCAATGACGGGCGGCTTTGAATCCTGAACGAACCGGATCGCCGCGTTCCAGACAGAGCGCGGACGCTCCGTGTGACCCATCGGTCCCGCGCCGCAGAGCCGACGGCTCTCTGATTAACAGCGGAATTTCTGCTGTAATCATACAGCCTCCCTCCTCTGCAGGAAGAACACCGCTGTACAGCATGTACAGATCAAGGGGATGCGCGGGCGGGGGGTGGGCGGGGGGGAGAACAGGGAACGCCACACACCAGGTCTCCTCTGCACAGCTGATTTCATGCATCAGCCGAGCTCTGTAACCTCTGCTTCAGTCTGGGGCTCCTGCCCTTCATATCGACGTCCCCAGTGGGCACTGTGAAACATCTGATTGCTTCTTTAAGTCAACTACCCGGCTGTGCACGCCGCCTTTGTAGGGAGGACAAGCTGACGGCTTAGCAAAGCCCCGCCTGAGCGGGGAACTGAAAAGGTTGGACGGGGTTAATACATGGCATTATTTAGGGAATGCTCAGTGTGTTACTGGGGTTAAGGACCTAGGGGCCTGAGACGATGTGATACCTGACCCCTAAATGAAGCCTTCATCTCCGTTCTCTATCTCTCTATCTCTCCCACTTTCTTCTCTCTCTGTCTTGATCTCTTCCGCTGTCTGTCCCCTCAGCTAAATGCATACTTCACATGCAAATATCGGCACCAGCTGTGGATTGCCACTTTAACCTGGCAGGGATTCATTTTATGACTTTAATTTCATTTTTTCATGTTTATACAGACTCAACTGTAAAACACAAGAATATACATGCGTTTAAAAGTACTGGGTTTTTGTCCCACAGAATGGAAGGTAGAGGTAGACACATATGCACACACAAACACACATGCATGAACCTCAGGCCTGGATGCCCATTAATTCGTACCCATAACAATGGATAGCAGTTTCTGTTGAT
Source organism: Megalops atlanticus (assembly GCA_019176425.1). Taxonomy (NCBI): domain Eukaryota; kingdom Metazoa; phylum Chordata; class Actinopteri; order Elopiformes; family Megalopidae; genus Megalops; species Megalops atlanticus. The sequence goes on from CM032890.1 coordinate 28,558,199, forward strand.
AAGTGACATGGATATACTGTGTGCAAGTCAGCTCTTCAAATTCAGTGCTCTCCATATAAGAATTCAAGCAGCCAGTGCTGCTTTTAAGCACCGTGTTAGAAGTAGCCTATTATTATTTAATGAGCACTAAAGCTGGCCTGATTTTTTTTTTTTAAGGGGCACCCCTGCTCAGTTAAAATTCAGCCCTGTTCCGCCGCGATCTCCCTGTACCGAGCCCTGGTAATAATTCGCTCTTGCAGTGTGGACAGAATGCTGCAGGACTGCGGCGTGGCCGACCTTGCTCCTCCAGGATAAGCCTCAGACTTAGATTCATGCATTAACTTTTTCTCCTCCCCCCTCCCCCCCTCTCCTGGCTCCGCTGGCGCTGTATGCAGAATTTATATGAGTGATACTCGGTGTTTCACAGAGCAGACGCACAGGCTTGGAAAGCATCCATCTTGCTATAGCAACGTGCCTGGCTGTTTGATACCTTATAGTACATAACCCATTTTCATGCGTTCACAAGTTAAAATGCACTCTTGGTCTTTGAGTTTTTGTACCAGTAAAATTTCTCTCTCGTTTCCTTAGTTACATTTTCAGGCATCTTGGAAAAGACCTGATGTGAAGTGATAATACTATAATTATCTCATAATTCATACTCTTAATATATGTATGACATATTTAAAGTGTGTGCTGAAATTAAAAATGACCACATTTAATGTGGAATGTTGTATTTTTATATAATAATCTTATGCTAATAAACGGCATAGCTGTAACCAAAGATGAGTGCCTGAGTTCCGCAGAGTTAAACAGCATTAAAAGGAGGGAGACAAAAGCTAGTGTAGGGTTGTGTAGTCTTTTTATGAGAGTACAGTGGAGTTTATACACCTTTCTCTGTGTAAGATGCTGCAGGAGAGAATTTCACTGTTAGGGCAGATTCTTTATTTTTTGTGCTTTGCCTGGATTACTTTGCTCTTCCCAGGTATTAGCCCCCGGTCGAGGGGTTCTGTTGCTGCACCTTGCCTGAGACCTGAGCCAGCATTCTCACAGACATTCTATATAATGACTAGATTATCAGATCAGCTCTGTCTCATCCATTGTTGAATATATGCGTTTAGAATTGGTGACTTGTTACAACATTGCTGAAGGGTTCCGAAACAGAAATTCCATATCTAGCATGACAATGCAGACTGCGTCCTAAATTACCCACCCGAAACCTCCTAGACAAGGTTGTTAGGAGGAAAAAGGGAAAGCTGGAAATGAATATCCGTTCATAATATAGAATATCTGTGGTGTTCAGGTAGTTATTTCATAACTCGGAGCACTACTTCATTCTCCAATGTTATGCCAGTGTACACTCTGTGAATATTTTCATGTACATACTTTGTTTTTGGCCTTGGTGAAACTAGCTAACTGGGAAGAAAAAAAAAAAAAAAAAAAAACAATTTAGTTTAATTTATAAAAAAGGACTCCAGATAGTTTCCCACATTTAATTTTATATCATAAATGCTTTCCTTTGCCTTAAAAACAGTATAAAATACATAGTATTGCACATAATAAATCAATTGCACTTCCTTAAGGTACAGATACACGTCTATGTCTCTCAATATGCTACAGTAGAAATAACTCCATTACAACCCCATCATGTAGAATGGTGTGGTCACGTATTTTCAATGGAAGTCAATGAGCATGGTGTTTATGTGAGCTGAATTGCAAGTGGAACAGTGCATTAACTTTTGAGAACGGATACATTTTTGTGCCTTTCGTCACACTCAGTACTGAGAAAATGATTTAGCACTGCAGTTACACAGCAGTTGCATGGTATTTACCCAGGTAAGTACAGTGTAACTTCACACTGTTGCATACCTTTTGCAGTAATAAAACATTGGGGTTGAATTTGGATTGGGCATACCGTAATTACTTTTTGAAACAGTAGAATAACTGATGTTGCAACCACAATTTGTGTGTAATTAGATTCATTTCCAGCTAAGCATCAGTTGTCACCATGCTTTCTAAAACAATTTGGCACAAGTATCTCTTTTGGGCAGTGTTTTGGCATCATTTGGCATGTGTACTTAGCAGTTGAGCTGTGATAATCATCGCTATAAAACATATGCAGTAAGCAGTCCTCTTTAAATAGGTAAAGCTCTATTAGCCTCTCTACAATGTGCTGTATGCAAAGTCTAGAAACACCCACCAATATTCTTCTTTATGGTCCATCTGCGGCTGTTTTACCATGCGATTTTGAGGGGAAGCGGATCTATTGCGTTCTCAACATAAGAACACCAGATTTATTCAATATAAACGTAATAGAGAACTGTAATGATTCCTCTAATCTTTAAATGCTGTACGAAGGAGGTCAGGGTGAAATCGAAGAATCACAAATCGCATCAAAGAATCTTCCAGAATACTTGGAGCTGTGGGGATCACACTGAATGGAATCCTTTGGATACCATCATTTAGTGATACAAGCCCATCTGACCTCCTGTAGTGTAATTACTTTGAGGCGCATGTTAGCCAAAAGCCTGCGGAGAGGAAGTTGTTCAGGATGCTAAATCACTCCTTTTCTCTGACGGTGAGAATGAGAAATGAAAACGAGATGAGTGATGCAGCTCACATTCAGAGTGCTTTCCTGTCGAAAGTGAGAGGGTCAGTTTGCCGTTCTTCTGTCCGTGTGTGAGCTTGGCTTAAGTCTGTCTGCGTGTGAGAGACAAACACGGGTTTGACAAATAAACTTGAACCTTTTCAAGAAGTGTAACAATAAAGCTTAGTTTTTTGTTTTATATGTCTTCTCCGCAACCACAAAGCTGATTAAAAAAAGCATTCGGACCTTGTTAAAATAGTGTGCAGTTCACAAATAACCAACCCTTTTATAACAGCAGTCAAATAAACCAAAAAAAACCTTAATGTGAGATTTAAGTTAATATATTTGTCTAATTATGTATACTTTATTATATATTCTTGTTTTTTTTTTTTTAGAAAATTACAATGAGATGCCTAACTTAATAAATATTTATATAAAAATAGCACTTATTTATTATCTTGTATATCACAATCGATAACTGCAAATTGAGAATATTTGGAGCTACTTTGCCATCCCACCACAAGGTCACCTGATTTGATCCATCAGGAACAAGATGTTCTACCAGGGACAAGCAGGAAATGCCACTGTGAGCTTCCTGTTCTCCTGGGCTTCATTTGAATCCCTCCTCCTTTTCTGCCTTCTATATCACTGCACAGGAGAATAGCGCATGTGTTTTCATGTATGTATATATGCATTTGTGTGTTTGTATGCACAGGCAATTCTCCTGTGCAATACATACAAATGTACCACCCACGGTTTGTGAAGGAAAAGTTGTGCTTTGCCTATATGCTGATATGCTGTTAAAGAGGTCCATAGAGAAGATCGTTCTCCACACAGTCTCGTGTTCTTCCTCCGTTATGGAAAGTTCCCTCGTGGAGAAACACACCAAGGTGGAAGGGGGTGAAAAGGATCCTCACGAAAACAAAGGCGAGACATATGAAAAGAACGTGACGCTAACATCTGGTGAGCTCATGATCAAAATAAATCTCACTCCATTATATTTCATACTTGGGAGGAAAAAAAAATTTAAAAAGTTAATCCAATTTCTTAATCCAAATTCTCACCTTGCTTGATCTGCAAAAGAAATGGGCCAGGTGTTTCATGCCCCACTTCTGGAAATTAGTCACAAGGGTGAATCCTTTTTTTTCTTTTTTTTTTTTGGTAAACACAATGCACTGCAGGTTCATCGTTTGCATTGATGACCTAGATAACTGGCATCCGTCTTTTATCCAAAACCAACAACCTCTAACGGGATTCAAGCCCCCTCGCTGTCCATTAAAAAAAGAAAAAGGAGCAGAGGCAGACTTTTATAGAAACCAGAGTTTCCACCGGGCGTGCTTCTTGGACTCTGTTTTGGACTTGCGTTTGGGGGTAGAGGTGAAGACCTCCTGGGGATAAGGCAGAGATGGAAAGGGGAGGTCCTCCGTGGGGCACAGCCGTTTCATCAGTGGCTGCAGCTTATCCTCCTGCTGCTTGAAGTCCAGCTCCACACTGTAACACAGAGAGACACTCACATGTTACATTGCATTACATTATTAGATTACATCACATTATCAGTCTTTATCAGTTTTTACATGTTATCCATTTATACAGCTGGATATTTACTGAGGCAACTCTGGGGTAAGTATCTTGCATAAGTGTACAGCAGCATTATCTCAGCAGGGAATCAAACCAGCAACCTTTTGGTTACCAGCCCTTCTCCTTACCACTGTGCTACACTGCCGCACACATACCACAACTATGCTACATGTCAGACCATACAGTTGTTCTTTCAAAAGCTCTGCCACTTTGTCACACCCTGCCTCTGTCTTTTCCTATTCAAAACCTGTACGCCAAGGTCGTCTGCAGTGCTTGCGGAGCCAATGAGTATCTATAATAGAAATCTGAAAAGAGATTAATATTTAAACTCGATGTGTGACTCACACAAAATGAATATGAGAAGGTAGACAGTCACAGGAACTCAAGCATAATGTTTAGCAAAGTTTGCAAAGTATAAGCTCTTCACAAGCTGTCAATAATATTTGGATGCTGTGGCTTACAACCTGAAAAGGGTATTGTCAAAAACCTATTAGTCTCGTCTCCAGACAAGAAAAGTAAAGCTGAAGATCAACCAAAAAAAAGCATTAACTTCAACGACTAACATGCTTTGTGTTGTGTTGAATCTGTGAAAAAGTTCAACATCATGAGACATCGGATCCTCTGTGAATATGTTACCATGATGCCGTTGGTTTGCAGCAAAAATGTTTGCCTGGGCGCTTGTGAGTCAGAGTTGCCCCTCTAGCAGAATATTATTTGTTCACTTAAAAAAATACTTTGAACATTTTTATTTCACCAATTTGCATTGCACTATTTACATACATTATCAGCTTTTCTAACAAGGTGAATTAACATTTTAGGGGTGAAGGGTTGTCTGTCTTGGGTTTATATTTTTGTTGTTTGTTCATGTTGTTTTCTCAAAAGAATTTTTAGTCCCAAAAGAAGGATTCCATTCATGTTCTCCCACACTAAAGCTTCAAATAAAACCCTACAAAAATAGTCATCTAGTGGGTTACATCAGCCCTGCTGAATGTATTGAAAATTGACAATATACCACGGGAAATCTTGCAAAATTTCATGTGTTTATTCTGACATGAATTTAAGGTCTGATAATCCAGAGCACACTGGCTGATAACTCCAGATGAAATCAGAGGGGATGGAGTAGTCCATAGACTGGCACCCCCACCCCCTGCATTCTGGCCATAATGGTTTCTTCCAACCAAAAACTTGATCACCTCATTCCAGGATGCATTTGAAAGCACAGGTGTTTGAAAGCCATATATATATCCACGTTTTTATGCCTTTGACATGACACACAGCAAAGATGTCCTATTAAGCGGTATGATGTAGATATTAGGGTAAATGGGCAGTCTCTGAGCTGTTGAGTGATGCTGGATGGCAGGCATTGTCGCTTTCTCTCTTTCACCATTATCACCTCAGTAAGGTAATGTCTGGGCTCAGGGCTATAAATCATTTTTGTGAGTCGTTTTCTCTGTCAGCTGTAATCCCTTGGCCACCAGACAGCTGACTCCAGCTTCGCTCAAAGTGAAACACTCAGATTAAAGTCTCTGCACCACGGCAAAGTGCAGAAGGCTTAATCCCTTAAAACGCTCCCCATTCAGAAGAGGGAAGTCCCAGGACTCGAGAAAGAAGCATCACGGGATGCAAATTATGCACATGTACTCCGTCTGGACATTGCTTACCAGTAGCAGAATGTGAGCACAGCAAGGCACTGTGACTGAGTTCTTTACAGTGATTTTAACACGGGCTTCTGTCAGACAGGAATCTGCCTTCCTTTATGATGGATCACTTAAAGCTTTTGTTGTATTGTGGTTCTAAATAAAACCTGAGTTAATATCATGCTCAAACAAGCAGTCACACTGAATATTTGTTTTCAAGGGTTTTTGAAAATTAATTGATTTGGACATTCTCATACATTTTCTCCAATGTGTAAAATATGTTATCAATCCATATGTGTGCAGCTCTTGTCCAGAATGCGCACACTTAGTGGAACATCAGATTGTCCTCCTCAACATGAAATCTGTTATCTGTCTGTCTCTTGTACTTATGGCAAATACAATTTTTAACCCCTTCAAAGTTTTTGAAACTTATTGTGTTCATTCACTCTCTCCTCAAATAATGTAACAAAGGAAGGTTTGCACTCTTTTTTTTTAAACAATTGTGCAAAATATGAATGCAGAGGTTGAGAGAACCAACAAGCAGCAGTCATAGGCTCAGGGCAGGAAGTGACATACCTATTTACATACCTATGTATAACTAATATAACATACTACAGCTCAGTGCATTCAGTTTGTGCTTTACTGAGTGGGATGCACAGCATTTTGAGAAGATTCCAGTCAGGTCTCACTGCACAGCATGAGCACTAATTAATGGCCTGGCAGAAGCATGCAATTACGCTGCAATCAAGTGACCTTATTTATGCTGCTACCACTTGTTTATTTATTTTATTTTATTTTGTATACTTTTTTATAGCCATTTTTATTGTTATGATATTCAATATCTCAGGTCCTCGTGGAATGTATTGCTGATATGAAAGTAAATAAAAGCTATGATCACGATCATGCCGTCGGTGTGGTCGCTGGGAAAAGCCTACGTGTGGCTGTGCTGGGGGCATCTCTTACTTGATCTCGGTAAAGGGTCCGCCGTACTGGGACGTTTAGCTGTGCAAGCCTTTTTCATTATTGTGCATGTCCTTTGCTGTTGGCATTCTTCACTGCATTGCAATTTAATCATGGCTGCAGTGGGTATTAAGGGCTTTGTGAGTTTTTTGGATTGTTTAATCATTACTCTGACGGGACCGAGCTCATGACCAAAATGACTGTTTCCAGGTATTCATGTTAAAGCGATTAAGGTTTGTTTGTCAGGGGGGAGGGCTGCCCCAGACAGCACAGTCCGGCTGCGCTTCCTGTTAATCTCTCTCTTCCATTGCTTTGAGAACTTGAGAATGCAAACTTGCAAAGAATGCAAGAATGCAAAGAAAAAAAAAATCCTCCCTCCCATTACTGCATTTACAAAAGAATTAATAAACACGTGGTTCAGTTCAAACCCAGCCTCACAGACAAAATCCATTTTTGAATCAAAGTGATTCATGTTACGAGGATAGCATGTCTGTTTGTTTTTGACATGGGTTATAATATGACAGCAATGAAATCCACTGAAGCGTTCTTATGATTTACAATGCTGGGAACTGCAATATGAATGTTCAAAGCGCTGCCATCGGTGTTACTATTAAATAAAGCTGACCCAGGTCAAGCTCAATTACATGGTAGGCTGCTTTACAGTATAATAAGCAAGCACACACACACACGCACACACACACACACACACACACATGCACACATATAATTTGTTTACACAGTGGCTGTTGGTAGACTTTCCCTCTGAGGAATACAATACCTCTTACCCAGGAAAGACAGCAGTAAAAGGCTGGGCTGTGGATGTTAGAGATTTTAGTTAAAAAACAAAGAAAAAAGGAAGTGTGTTTGACTGCAGTCAGAAATGGGGTCTATACTGGTCTAATGAGTCCTGTACTCATTACATTTGTGAATGAGTGATACATACTATAATACATACATTTATGGCATAAGCATTTTATTATGAAAACTAATAACAGCTGTGATCATACAGTTATGGTATCTTTTCGTATGTTATTCTGTTTTGAGGCATGGCTTCCCAATAGCTTACCAGCAGAATCGTTGAGGATATTGTATATATGGGTGTATATATGTATAGGCATCAAATATTTAATTTATATATATGAACACGAACAAGAAATGTCTGAGGCTGCACTTTTATGCAATATTCTGTATGTGCTCAGATGGGATCTATATTTGTTAAAGAATTTTAAAATGACATAACTCATTGCTATCAATCATTGTGAGGGTGGGTCTGTTTTAAAATTCTATTGCATGTTGTAATCAGTAATTGTCTGTTGTACCTATTAAACAGTTGGCAGGTATATATTATGAGATTAATGCTACTGCATTCTTTACTAAGTGATACTCAAATCCATATTCAAACTTAAGCCAGTGTTGACTTGTGTTATCTACACTGACAAAAATAGGATAGTTCCCGTGTTCAGATTTGAAATGTATCATTTATAATCATGGATTATAGTCACAGTATGTGTTAGTATGTATATACATACTCTGATCAGTTAATACATTTTAAAGACAGAAGTCATTTAAGTCCATTCTCCTTACTGCACCGAATGCACTCACATCACATGGCTGGAAATGCTGGCTTCCACAGGTAAATCTTAGCATTGCATTCCTAATAATGAATGGCACCAAAATACGTAACTGTGTACTTAACAGTTATGACTCATTTTTACCATTTCTACATATGCGACTGTTGGATATTAATTCATAAGTCCAACACAGCAATATTTGGAGCGGAGTTGGAAGTGATCCACTGCGAGGTACCTGCAGTCATTCCTATTCACGTCAATTCCACATTCAATAGAGTCAAGGAACCAGCCTGTCTGTTCCCATTCATCATAGTTATTGCATTAGCCACTGGTCATTAGCTGTTATCTCAGTGGTAATTCGGGTCCCTCTGTTTGTATAGTTTATCATTCTCATTAGTCATATAGAGGAAGCGGATCTGATTACCACCCCCTCCCTATCGGTTCATTACGGCAGTTGTCAACAGTTATCTCCCTCGGAAGCAGATGTTCTGTAGATATAATGTGTAGGGGCCATATGCAAAGAGAATCTCCTAGCGGCTTGGTCAGCTATAATGCCTCTAACTTCCAGCTTCCCTAGAGCATTTCCTGCATGTCACATCTCCATCGCTGGCCTTTTGGGCTGTCTCCTGTGTCCTCGTTATCGCCAGCTGTCGTGAAGCGTGTCCCTTAATGCCGGGCGTGCAGCCGGGCTGGAAGTGGGCAGGCCAGGAGAGTGGCGGTCTCTGCTCGGGGGGAGTACAAACTGAAGAGTCACTTTTGTTTTCGGTGAAGCCCTCAGCGTTGGCTGGTTCGCAGGCTCGAGGATCTGCTCAGATCTATTGAGATATTTATCTGTGCGATGTGGGGCATCTGTGCCTAATTGAGTTTGCTTCGTGTGACTGGCCAGCCCATTAAATAACATTCACTACAAAGGGATGGGCCCTGGTTATAATCCTTTACATACCTCATCCCTCACCTCCTCTGTATCCCACTCAGAACTGATCCTGTCTACAGTGATGTAACAAGACTTCATAAAACCAGCCCAAATTACCTGGACCACAAGGCACATTAGAAATGGTTGCCACAAAAGCAATCATATTCCTTTTGTCTCCATTTTTCTGTTCCTCTCAGTCATTGCTAATATATTTATATCAGTGTATTTTTACTCCCATTAAACCGATCATGGAATGTTTCATCAATAAGACCATCTGTGAATACAAAAGCCCATGTGTGAGAGTGTGTCTGGGCGAAATAATCTGTTCAAATGTTTTTATATTTCCAAACAGGAAAAAGCCCTTGCAGTGAATCATTTCTTTTTAAATGGGAACATAAATGGAAATTTTGAACCAATAAAAACTGTTTCAACCATGACAGTTCCTGTTTGCATGTGAAACAGCAGGAAATTTGCAGTCCTGGAGCAGCAGACTTTAATGCAAAGCATATATGAGATGAAGATTGCGATTTGGCTCTTAACAAACCTTCACAATTAGGCAGAATTCTGAAGAGGACAGGAAAAAAAACTCAAAACAAATTTACTTTAGATGAAAATAGGCCAAGTAAAAAAAAGGTTGTTTTGGCTACAGTAGCTTTTAACACTAATAAAGCCGGTCACAGGATGGCATGGAAGTGACAAGGAACAAATGCCCCCTTAATGCACATAAATAGTTTTGAGTCTATGGGGGAATTAATTTTAACCACGTCTGCACTGTATTTATATGTTTTTACATTTTTGCAGAATATTTTTTTGGTAGATCTGTCAAACTCATGATATTTATAAAAATGGCCACATTGCATTTTGCAATGAATAAATTCTGTGCTTATTTTTGCAAACGGTATTTCAAATTTCACAAGGGGAGACCTGAAACTTGGGTGTCATCTTTAAAAACAGAAATTAATTTTCAAATTTTATTAAATCCTAAAGTGAACTGCAGTCTCTGAGATGAGGTTTATAATGCAAAAGTACGGCAACATTTGCTGGATAGGTGTGGGAAGGCAAAGTAGATCATGTGATGTCATATTAAAACACTGCTCTGTTTATGGGGTAAAGCCTCCAACTGACAGCTGCACTGATGCAGGCCCAGTCTATCCTGGCCTCATTAGAGGCACTCCTTTGATCACAGCTACCTGAAAAGCTTGGTTAAATTTCTCTAGGGAATTTGAAAAATTATGCTACAATCTTTTTATTATTTCATTCCAAGTGCTGAAAATATGGCAAGAGACTGTAACAGTACAATGCTGAAATATACCATTGCCTCCAGAAGAAATATTTGAAAAGAGATTGATTTAGATACATTTCAGCCTTTTCAGTTCGGCCTCTGTCAAGTCAAGTCCATGACTGAGGGAAAAGGGACTATGTGTGTGTGTGTGTGTGTGTGTGTGTGTGTGTGTCCTGACTTGATCTCCTGAAGCCAAGCACAAGGTCAAAAACTGCAAGACTGTAAAACTGATTAGAAAATGAAAAGAAAAAAAAAAAAATCAGGAAAATTTAGGAAACTTTTCAACAGATGAAACAACAATATGAGAAAACAATTACTGTTCCTGATCTGGACAGAAGGATGCTGCATGGATGTGTATCCTACAGCACAGTCAGTGGCAGCATCACTCCCATAAACACAGGCTGTTACGCTCAACAAAATATGGAGAGGTGTTGGAGCTTGACGAATCAGTGTGGGAAGCTGAAATTTACTCAGTTCGTGTCTTTGTTGTGGAGAACATAGAATGTCAGCAAAGTATTAATACGTATTAAAAAGTTAAAACAACAATCAATGGCTAACAAAAAGATTTATTTAGCTGGCTGGTTACCACTAGCCATAATTATAAACAAAACAAATAGCTAGCTGGATAACAAACTTTAGCATAAGCAGCGATCCAGTGGGAGGTAGAAGCCCCCTGACATAAAATGCTTAAAGCACTCAAGTATTTTTCCATTTTTGCTGGTTATATTTTGAGAAGCAATCACAATCTGTCCTCATTAAATGAACAGTCACCTTTCAGGCCAAATACCACTGAGTTTCTTTCAGAAGCATTGAAAATGGGCACAAAAGCGTTCGACCTGGGAACTGAAACACATATAGCCTGCAAAAACCAATATCCAGTGCTGCCTCATTAGAAATCTTGGACACTCTGGGAAGATAATCATCTCCTCTTTGAAAATATTCAAAAGCTCTTTAATGAAAGATTCATTATTCGCTGCACTGCCAACTTATCATCATCTCTTCGCGAGAGCTTCGACAGGGTTTTCTGTTCTGCGTGTGGTGAGGTATCGTGCCCCTCCACCACCGGAGAGGGTATTTATTCCCACGCTGCGGATTCCCTTAAGTAAGTCATCTGCTTGGAGCGCCTTTTTGAGCGCATTCTAAAGCGCTGTTCTTTGTTAACCTCTCCTCTCTCCCCGGTGTGCCGAGCGAATGGACGGTCCAGACAGGAGGCGGTGAGTTTGCCCCTCTCTCTGTCTGCTCTCTGCAGCCTGGCTCTCATCTGCCCACAGAATATGAACTGACTTTTCCACTCTGTGCCCCCTCAGTTCCACCATTCCCACAGGTATCATCGCTGTATCTATGACAACCAGCTGCCACGCGCTGAGACGAAGGGGTGGGTGGGGGAGAGCAGTGCTATCTCCTGCCTCACACCAAATACCTTACACATGCATGCCGGAGATAGCTCAAGAGTCCTCACTTCTTCATTCTAAACAGCACTCCCTCTGTGGCTCTCATATTCCACGCAATGAATCTCAGAGCTCATAAACCTGCCAGTCCTGCTCCACGTGCCTCCCACATTCATATGAAAAGGCCTTCGGTTTGCTTGTGTACAGAACTGGAAGTACCTTCTTTTACCATGGGCCAGAATTTCTTTTCAGAGTATGAATTCAAGAATCTCTTTCAACTTCACTGCCTTCCAGACAGTGTATTGTATAAGTTATTGTATGTATTAAAGAACGAAATGACACTTAATTTCATGTCTAAATGGATGGTAAGACAGTAACTACAGAATAGCAGCAGACCAGTTTTCAGGTCTGTGAGCCTACATCAGCGTGCTGCAGATTAATGTCGTAGTGGCGCCTAGAGGTTTTCCATCTACATATAAAGCAGAAAAGGAGGAGAGAAGCTGCATTTTGCCCAAAGCAGCATGTCAGACCTTTTAAAGATATCTTCTAGTTTGATCAGCACAGTAGACCACGGCCTCCGTGGTATTAGATGATTAGATTACAGGGCTGCCAAATGAACAAAGCAACAATATTCATTGTGGCTTAAAGCACTGGTCTTAAAATAAATTGAATTCTTTTTCAGTACCCTTTCATGCCATGATGGTCGTTAATTAGACTGTGGCAAATGTGCTGTATCACATTAGTATTCCCAGATTATAGATCATCGGAAAAGGAAAAAAAAAAAAACTAATTACATTAATCATTTCTACAAGCTATTTCCCCCCCATCCAGATGCCCTTGGTTCTGAAGGGTGTAGCAGTTTGTCACCAGAATAACCAATCCTTTGTCTCTCATTTCCCCTTAAATCCAACCAACAAAACCCATACAGAGGGTCTCTAGCATGGAAACAGAGAAAGAAGGTCGGACTGATTGGTATGCGCTGATTTTGAATGATGACTGAATGATCTGACACCTTTAATAAAACTAGACTTTGTTCATGAGCGGACGTGATGGGCAAAATTTCCTTCCTGGCTTTGGCGAAACGTTTTCTGTTATGATGAAAGTGAATCCAGCCAAATTGGATCATACTTTCATGATGCTAGGGAGCACCTCCAGCCAGACAGTGAGAATATGACTCAGTATTGAGTGAGACTCTGGATCTGGTGTAGTCCGTTCCACTGCGGTGTGTTGAGGGTAATGTGTTTGTGTGGAAAATCTGCTGTGGTTTTTTTCCTTTATGACACCCTTCCCTCGCACCCGTATGTGTGCAGAGGGATTTCTTGCATGCGGATGTGCATAATTGGATTTTACCCACAGTGTGAATGAAGCTGCTAAATTTGATTCCGCTTCATCCTAAGAACCCCGCGCGCATCACCTCTGAAAGAGAGATCCTCGTCTTTTGAAAAGGATGTCAAAAAAAGCATGTTTCCATGACACTCGGTGCAGTTGAAAGGTACAAACGCCTTTCCTCTTGGGAACAATGCAGCAGAACACGATATGATTCAAATCTGAAAGGCATCTTAATTCATCTGAGCTAATGCATATTGACAAATGCCTCCACAGTCAAGTATGCCTGTGTGCACCAGTATTGTCTCTAGTTCGCCACATTGCCCGGTATTGACACTGTGAAGCAAAAATCTAAATGTGTTCACATTGTGTCTTGGTGTGATGATGACTGTGGAATAGAAACGAGACTACTGGCAGCGCATTCAGTTTGGAGTTATACTGAGTGAAATACGTGTATCATTCAGAGTTTATTTTTTTGCAGCTTTTTCATCTAGCTCATGCATCTCTTGGCCTGAAAAGCTGAAACTTTTCTTTGGATGGGGTTCGTTTGATTCAATGCGTCTGATGTCTTCTTTACACAATGGCTGGTGAGAGATCACATTGACACCAGAAAGCTGGAAAGGTCTCTCTCTCACCTCGAGCACAATTTGATGGTTGCCTTTCTCTCTTTGCTCAAGTAAGTGATTCACCTCTCTGCTGTACAGCACTGCAGAACTATCTGTGAGATAATCCCTGTTGGACCCCTTATTCAGGTTCAGTGGTTGCGGGGAGAAATAAAACAGGACCCACTGCTAATTTCCCCAACCTGTACAGTTAAATTAAATGTATCCCAACTTCAAGTGACTTGCTGAGGACTGAAAGGATTTTAGTGGGCATTTTTTTTTGCTTTATAAATAGTAGTGTTACGATATTACAAGCTTGTTGTAACGGCGGTTTGAATGGGGTTCTATGGAGGCAGGGAATTGATAATCGTGAAGCTGGGCTCACTGGTCTCCCTGATGTGGAGATGGGTGACAGGGTTGCAGTGAGGGAAGATTACAGCTGTAAACTGGGCAGAGCCATAGTTGTGCTAGCCTACCTGTAGCATGCTTTTGGCAAAAAAAAAAGGGTGTGCATATACAAATGAGAGTTAAACTGTTAAGGCTTACATCTGTGGTCATCAGTATAGATATCTGGGGAAACGGCTGTCTAGATTGCTCCCTGGGGTTTGCTCCCAGAAGGATAAGTGCTGTGATATTGTGCTTCTCCCGGCTCACAGCATCTGTGATCAGAGGCTTGCCTGCGAGTCGGACGGAGTCTCCCTTCAAACGCTGACAGAGTGCAATCAATTCCTCGCAATCTGACGCCGCCTGTCATTTGTAATCCTTATCTGCTCTCTCTCTGCGGCGACCTCGCTCTCTCTCCTCCCTGGGTCGGATCACTTCAGTTTTCCGTCATGTTCCTCTCTCCCTCCCTCCCTAACCCCCCACTTCCTCCCCAGGCCAGTGCCAAAATCTCCCAACATGCCGAGCGGCACATGACAAAGAAAGCATTCCACCGTTAAAGGGCTCAAGTGCGGAGTGAGTTTCCTGGATCCTCTTAACTGTTACGTTACATTACGTTTTGGCATTTAGGAGCCGCTCTCACCCAGAGCGACTTACATAGTTTACAATTATTCACGTTACCCATTTATACAGCTGGATATTGAATTACGGAGGCAATTCTGGGTTAAGCACTTTGCCCAAGGGTACAACAGCAATGCCCCGGCGGGGAATCGAACCGGCAACCTTTTGGTTATGAGTCCCTGCTCCTTACTGCAACGCTACCCCGCTGCCCACAACTTTTGCACTGCCACCCCCCATTATCAGAGAGGTGCGCCTGGCTCTCATCCCATATGCTGCCATGCATCCTATCCCCAGGACAGCGCACCGCCTACAGCAAAGACATTACGTGCGCAGATGTATGATAATCGTAAGGAGACCGTGCACCAACCTGTAAATAATGCATGCGCTGTTTCGACACGTGTCGCAGTTGGCCGTGTCCTGTCCCGTTCGATAGGAGAGCCTGGAAAAGATAAGAACGCTGAGTGAGTAATTACAGGGCCTTGTGGAGCCTCTGCCAGACTCGTCTCATTCGTCACTCCTCATTATCCTTCGGGGTAAACATTCGCCTGCGCTAAGCTATACGTTAGCATTCCTGCGCGAGCAGACCGTGGTGAAGGCGAGTCCCTTCCTCTCTTCAGAGGGTTTAACCCAGCCTCCCCTCTCTCTGCTTGGATAATTGAAGTCATATTACCTCTGGCATGCATTTTCCAGTGTCATAGCCCTACTACTTTCTTTTTCAGCTTGTAGAACTGTGATTAGTTAGGAATATTTGCTTGGGTCTTATTTGGTGCTGTAAATAAAATGTGTTTGCTCAGGTGATCCAATATCCTTTAAAGTCTCTTTAGAGGCAGGATGTGTTACTGATGTATATTTTGTTATGCTTCTGGTATTGACTTGACATTTCAGGTCTAAATTAGCTAAATGTTTCCTCTGTGCCCGACGGATTTTAGCTCAGCTGAATTGATGTCATGATAGAAAAAAATAATTATAAACCTCATGTTTTTGGATTCCAATGCTAATCTTTTAATATAGATATCTAAACAGTAATGTTTCTGTCTAAGATAGGTAAGTTGCACAGCGCCCTGGGTATTTTCCATTCTAAAAGCCCATTTGTCTAGTCACACTGTCCATCTTTCTGTTTGGATGTTTTAATTAAGTCCCTGAATCCCAGTCAAAGATACAGTTTTTTTTTTTTTGCTGAGATGAAACAGTACAACATGTGATGGCCACAGGAAGAGTCAGGCTCTACATATTGAGTCAGGACCTCAATTTCAAAAAGGCCTGCTTTTAAGGAGAGGTGTAATGCACTGTAGGGGATGCGATATTACCTACATTATGTCACAGTGACAGACACGTCATTACTGGCTCCATCAAACCGCTTTTAAATGTATGACCTTTATAATTAAAACTGTTAAATGGATGAAATGGTATTGAGCAAAAAAAAGTTGCTTTTAAATTGAGTCTTAAATCATTTGGAAAATGAAGAGGGTTAACATATTTCTGACCCCATTTGCATTTATTGACCTTGACTTGAATCACAAATTTAACAAGGAAAAAAAAATATCTGTGTGCAATTGCCTAGTCTAGTTGTATGAGTCCATTTTGATTAATTTTGAGTTTGGCTGAGTGGGATAGCCAGTGCAATTGTGTGTGTGTGTGTGTGTGTGATAGAGAGAGTGTGTGCGCGTGTGTAAAAGAGAGAGTGTGTGTGAGAGTGTATGCGTGTGAAAGAGAGACAATATATAAATGAGAGACATGGGAAAAATTGGTAAATTTAGTGTCATTGGGAAGATTGATAAAGAGCCGGTTTATAAAGAGAGCAAATCAATACAGCTATAAGAGTGCCATAACTAACTGTGCAGTTATCAGGACCTCTGGTGGGTTAAACATCAATGGTCCCATGACCAGATCACATGACAGCATCAGGGGATACTGTGGATGTTAAAAAATTAAACCACAAACATGATGACAATCAGTGAGGATCAGGTAACATGAGCGGAGGAATCATCAAACCTCTCTGTTCCCTCAGCCAATATCATGGAATGTGACACGGGACAATTGCAACTATACTGTCAGCATTCCTGATTTCTTTGACAATAGGGTGTGTATATTCTGGAAGGCCAATATTTTTGAACTCCTGTCTCTATGAGCACAAGAATTACTTTGTGATATTTTATTAGATGGAAATACTCTGAATGCGATGACGAATGCAATGGACTGGATGCTCTGCACACGGCACTGCGGGACATACAGTTGGAAAGCGTCTGTTTATAGTGTGTGAGTGTGTGTGTATGTGTCCTAACATTCCTTCCTCTCCCTGGGGCTACAGAGCAACTCCATACTGACTGAGCCAGCCTTGACATGAACCTACACAGTGAAGGAGATACAGGATCGTGTCTGTTCATCTCTTGTCCTGGCACATGTTAATGTCAACCTCACTCACATTTACATGTGTTTGATATCAATATTGTCTTCCCCCAACCCCCAATTCAAGGCTGCTCGCATGACCAGACGGCTGACAGCCATTCCCCTGGCGACGTAATTACTGGCCGCCGCCTGTTGCCTGATGGATGACATTAGGAGGGAGTTGAACCCTAATTTCACGCGGTCGTACGGATGACCTCAGCAAGTGCCCGTCCCGATTCGGGGGATCGATAGCGCTGATGGGGTGACCGCCTGTGTCTCGCGCCTTCAGATTGCGCACTCTGGATGAGGTAAAGACGGAGTACTCACGCACAAACAAAATCCCATCTTCTCTCTGCACTGTCTTTTCAGATATAGAAGAAGAAAAAGAAGACTCACTAAGTGCCGGTAATAAAGGGCCGACGTGTTCAGTGAGCATGGGAAAATGTGAAACGGAATGGATTTACGGAACATAAAATTCAGCTGCGATGGTCTTCGCATCGGCAACACAACCTTTACCCAGCGATCTGATTTCATCAGAATGCCAAAATTGATCGCAATATTAAATCAGTGTTAGATTAAGTGGCAGGACAAGCATGATCGAATCAAAGTACTCTCTAGAAATAAAGACAGTAGTTGAATTTGACAAAGGTCATAGCAGTGTGGCGGTTGTAGGATTGCTGTTCCTGTGTTTGAATGGAGAGGGCGGTTCATATGGCCTATACTGGTGCCTAATCAGTGCCGAAGGCTTAACTAAGCTCTGTTTGTGTGGTAGTCTGCTCTGCAGTGAGGGTTTTGCTAAGCCCTCTTTGTTTGGTAGGGAACCCTGTAGAGCTGGCAGGCATCACGCTTCCTCAAACACAGGCTACGCTTCACCACTTGGCAGTGGCTGTGGTCAGCGCTTTATTGATAAGCTGTGTACAACTGGAGGTGAGGAAGGAAGAGAGCTCCAGGAGGCACAGACTGGTCAGAAGATCCTCCTATAAGCCAAATCTGGGGCCTGGGAAACGTGGGAGAACCTGGGAACCATAAAGGGATCCATTGGATTACATTACATTTGCTTAACAGCTGCTCTCATCCAGAGCAAATTACAAAGCTAACAATTTTTACACGGCTGTCAATATCTGGATATTTATTGAGGCAATTCAGGTTAAGTGCGTTGCCCCAAGGGAACAACAGTGGGAAGTGGTAGGGACCTTTGGGTTGCTAGCCCTGCTCCTGCCCACTGTGCCAAACTGCTGCCCCTGAATCTCTGAATCCATCCTTACTGTTCCTGCTGCCATTCTGCGGGATGCTTTCTTTACTGCGTTTTACACAGGAAAAGCTGAACCACTGCATCACCGAGGTTCATAAGACGAGCCGCTCTAATGTATTCTGACAAGCCAATGACAGTGAGTCAAACCCCGTGGTGTAATTGATAATGATCAAACCTTTTGTGGAAGGAGCCTGGGGCGCATCCATGAGTCGTGGTTATGCACAGAACGGATTCATCAAAGTCGCGGGACACGTTTGTGCGATGGCTTTATGCTGATGAGCCTGCACTCTCACGAAGTTGTTTGCAAATGGGATTTCCGTGTTTAAAAAAAGTTCCGCTGAAAACCCCGTGGTTAGCGGGACATGTTTGAGTCACGCACTGAGGATGCTTTGCGTGATGCGTTTGACATCGGCGCTGAAGGGATTTTAAGGCTAAAAGGTTACCGTTTAAAAATTTAAAAACAAAACACCTTCCTGAATGATTGATGAATATGGAAAGATCAGACCATAACAAGTTGGGGATGTTGAAATAACTAAAGTTCTTAACAGGAGAAACTGAAATTGCTGAACTTGCAGGTTGTAATTACAACAATTGCATCAACTGATAATTAGCCAATTGCATTTGACTAATTATTTCATCCAGATAAATGAATGAATATGGTACGATTATTTTGTGCCACATTGTATACTGATAAGTAAAGGTAGCTGTTGCCTGTTTAATCATTCTTTAAAAACTAGATTTTTTATGACTCTGGTATGATCAAAATTTAAATTTCTGGATGATGGGATGACAATGCCAGTGTTGAAGCAGACACCAGGACTTGTGCATATGCTGCAATACATCATGCACAGAAACTGGATAGATGATTGTAGAAAAGTCTAATAGTGTAATATCTGTGGAGGCTGGGAGCCCGAGGAGGTTATTCCCCCAAATGCTATTTGGGGATCCTTTTCGCATCCGGTAGGTAAACCTAATAACCAATGTGCTGCATAAGGAAAGCTATGCATACTGAGAAATAGGTGAGAAGATGGTGTGCAGGAGGGAAACACGGCGCAGCAGCATTTATTTCAGCATGCAGCAGTCTGCTTTCAGCTGGTCCAGCTATCGCCAATCAATTATGCGTAATAAGTACACATCCGATAATGATCTACAACAAGAGCTTAAAGCAATTTTGTGTTCCTTTGATCAAAAGCACATCAAGTGCAGTGTGTGTGTGTGTGTGTGTGTGTGTGTGTGTGCGTGTGTGTGTGCGAGCGCATAAGCCATTTTTTGTTATGCTGTAATGCTTATGCTTCATTGCATTGTGCTCCCAAATGATGCAGTTTATTACAGAAAACATGAGGTTTGCACTTATTCACAAAATTAAGTCATCTTGAAAATGAAATCCAACAAAGTAAACATACACCAACATATTGGAAGTTCAGCAGAAGCTCATGGAACTATACAGAGGCATCCAAAGGCTTCATGTTTCCCCGTGACACGCAATGATGTAACACAGAGAACAGATTCATTAGTAGCATGCATTATCATGGTTTAGGTTGGAGAGCTCTCTGAAGACTGCGGGTAAATGGTCACTGACCACAAGTTGAAAGATGAAGAAATTAGCAAACAGCTGACTCTGAGACTTAAGGTCTGAATTTTCTATGTATAATGTGATAAGATTAAAATATATCAATTTTCTTATTTTATAGCATGTTTTGTCCCTAGAGAATTTATTCAGGGGTATGAGTAAGTATGGAGGGAAAGGTGAAGGTGTGATGGATATATTACAGTGGTGCTGCAGCCAAACAGTGCTCTTATCTCTGAATTCAATGGTCTCAGCTCACACTTGCATGAATTACTGCTGCGATAAGGAGATTAAAGCATTTACATACAAATAAGATGAGGGTTATTTTCCATTTTCTAAAGAACCGGAGAATGCAATTGCTTGTTAAGTATGAGCCTAGAGTATTTCTCAGAATAATTATCCGTACTTATTATTAACACACTATTGACGTTTGGAATATTTAATGTTTTGGAGCTTGAAATTGATTTTAAGTTTCCTGGGAAGGAAAAAAAAAGTTGCAGAAGAAGTATGTTATTGGGTTTACCAATCACAGATTAAGAAGGTGTCTCAAAAGACCGATACATGCTTCTGTTAGTTACTTTCAGTCATTAATGTACTGCACAGGACACCTTGAGGAAAGTTATTGTAGATGTTCAGAAACAGAGAGTAAGGACATGGATTGGGGGTGGGGTGGGGGTGTGGGTGGGGTAATTTTTGCCCCCAGTCCCCCATCAACAGCAGAGCATCTGCTTTGGCTCGGAAACCTGAGATTTTTTCTGAAAGCTAAGGGCAAATTTGTTCTGTCCCACTGAAACTGAATGCGCTTAAAATGATAGTTTGTTCCACTCGAGTTAAGCAAGGGAATGGGGCCTTGAACAGAGGCGTATGGAGAGATGGAGAGAGACAGGTGAGTGAAGAAACAGCCTGGCACCCCATTGCTTCTCTTACTAATTTTCTCCCCGAGAACTCGAGTGAGGGCAGGGAGTTTTCTGTAAGCATTTCAGCGTGACGCACTGTTGGGGATGTAAAGAAAGAACCTCATACTAAGTTTCAGGCCCGCAGCTGCCTCAACTTTCCCGGGAGGAGAGCTGAAGATACCCAGTCCTCATTTATAGAAAGCAAAAAGTGCAGTTTAAGTAGCAGTCATGTCTTCAGGCTCAGCAGAAACGTAAAAAATCACAGTAAATTATTCCACTGCAACAATTTCAGATGCACCTCCCTGCCGATAAGGTATTTTGCTGTATTTTCTGATTCTGGAGACCTGCTTCTGACATTATTTGTACATTGTATGGCACAGTCAAAGGTATTTAACATGTCAATGGAGGACCTGTAGGGGCTCAAATTAAGTCAAATGCCTGACCACAGGGGGCAGTACATAGCCTTTGGTCTTTGGGGACCAAATGTACAGTAGGCTGAAGAAAAGTCTCTTAAAAAAATTACTATGGCACATAGAACTCTGATAGTATATGAGTATTCAGGAGGATTGACAGTTAGCCTGCCTTCTGACAGGCCATTGGACTGGCCTACAGAGCTAAATTTCCCATTAGCTGAGTGTGTCATTAAAGTGTTATGGCACTGAAATACAGTTAAAAATGTTTTACTTTTATATTTTGGAATGGAATGCTATTAGGAAAACAGTCATATACTGTCAACAATAATTGCACATTTTAAAGCAGAATGTGGTTGTCTCATAACAGTATGAAAAAATGCATTTTTGAAAAATGTTTTCACAATGTGTTGCTGGGAAATGCAATGAAATATGGCACATTTTTGTCAGCCATTTAATTTCCAAATGAACACTGCACTCATGAGTCAGCTCCCATAACAGCACTCCCTCAGGTTTTGCCATTGAAGGAAAGGGTGGATGTTTTCGGTTTTCAGAATTTTTCATACAGCAGTACATTTTGATAAAATATCAGAAGCATTCTGGGAGATGCAGAGGATCACACTATGAAAAAACAGACACAGCCAGATAGCAGAGATAAATCTGTTAACTTATGCAGGATTTAGCATTTTGGAAAGTGCTTTCCATGGGACCACACATGGGACTTTTCTGGTAGGAGAGTGCAGCATTGTGGGAGATGTGGGCAATCAGTTTGCATGGCATGTGGTACTGTAGGACGCTCCCGTAGGGAGGAAATGTCTCACTCGTGTTGAAAAATAGAAAATATAACCATGCTAGTCATCAAAATACTGGTAAAAATACAAGGCCACCAGGTTGATTATATTATTTGAAGTGGAGAGAGAGAAAAGTGAACATGAACAGAACAGGCTCAGAACAGAGAGTAAATGTGCATTTAGTTGGGTGGGTAATCATAACATGTAATGATTTTAGCTGCAGCTTAAGTGTATAGTATACATGTTAAAAACTGACCTCAAGAGTTTGAGAGGGTTTAGTGGAACCAGTGGTATGGTTACCTTTATGCAAGCTAACTGCTGAAGGTTCTGCTTCAAAGAAAATACCACAGGAGTACATATATAATGCTCCTTCTTAATGTTCACACTTTATCCAAGGTGATCTGGATGACATTCATGTGTGCTGACATTTAAGTGAAATGGAAGATAAAGCGATGAGCAGATACAATGTGATAGGTTTCTACATCGTTCAGCATTTCACAAAAGAGTGCTGTGCCTTTCCTCTGACCTGAGGCAATTCACATTCACAGGCGATACGCTTTCACACATGTTCACACACAGAATGCTTCATATGATGTGCTGTGAGGGTGATGAACAAGATTTAAAACTTAATTGAATCCCCTCGTGGAAAATGCAATAAATATTTTCGGGTTTTAATATACAGATGCAGGCCTCCTCCACATTAGAGATCACCACTGCACCAAACTCTACGGCCAGGAGGAGGGCACAATGAGCTCACATCAATCATTCATTCAAGCCGTTGTTGTTTGAAACTCTCGCATTCTTGTGCCCGGAAAGCAGTATCGAGCCAGGCCCTGTTCTGAGCCAGCGTGTTGAGTGTGGGGGATTCGGTCTGCTTCTGAGTAAAGATGGCGGTCTCTTACCCCTCTCTCTGGGCCTCTCCCTTCTCCAGCTCCTGGATCACCCCCAGCAGCACTTTGATGGTCTCCTGACTGGAGCTGATCAGGTTCTCCATCACCTGAAGCTGTGCTTTGAGATCCCCGTCCTGAGTTACAGCCACGATCTGCTGGCAGGGCTCGCTCGCCCCTCCCACGCCCACGCCCCCGGGGCAGGCCTGCTCCTCTATCGCCCCCGGTGGCCGGGAGTGGCACTGCGCCTGCGAGGGGCAGCCGGCGCGCGGCAGGGTGTGCGGCTGCACCTGCAGCCCGTTCAGCTGCAGGCCCTTCTTGCGCTTGCTGCGCGCCGAGGGGCTCTCCAGGCACTCCACCTGCGTCAGAGAGTTCCAGGCGATGGGGCCCGTGACCTTCGAACCCGTGTCCTGCAGGGGTCTGGCAGAGGACGTCTCCTCAAAGCTCAGCAGCTGCCGTTCCGGGTCCGCCTCCGCTTGGCGTAATCCTTTTTGGTGTTTGCTTTTCACGCTGCAGATCTGGTAGTCTGTGTCCGCGCCTGTGTCCGCAGCGTTGGGAAAGCACGGCGCATCCTTGGAATAGGCGACCAGCGAGGAGTCCAAGCAGGCCGCCGCGCCGTCCGAACAGTTCGCTCCGGAGAGTTCCTCCAAGGTGTCGGCGCAGTCGTTGGCGTGGAACAGCGCCCGTGTCTGATAGCTGACCTTCCCGCCGAAACGGGAGGGCGCCCCCAGGCTCTCGGCGTCCTTAGTCTCCTTCACATCCATCACGAACCCGTTGTTCTGACCCTTGAACGTCTCCACGGCTGCCGCGTGTTTGAAGGTGTGCCCCTTCTTGCGCTCGAACGGGAAGGTCTGGTAGCGGGTTTTAAGGTCCGGGGACGTCTGCACGCCTGTACTCCGCGTGACGTTGGGGATGGAGCGGCGGGCTGGCACCGTCATGTACTTGCGGTACGCCACTTTGTAGGAGACCGGCTTGCCCCCCTTCCCCCCCGCCTGCCGGGCGGCCTCCCTCTGCTCGTTCTGCGCCTCGCAGATGTCCTTGAATCGCACCTGCAGGGCCTTGTTCCTCTTCCGCACCTGCCTGCTGGGATCCAGGGTGTACTTCCCCTCCAGGGCCAGCGGTGGCGCTGCCTCCGAGTCTGACTCCGAGTTCGTAAGCATGCATTTGCCGGCCTCCCTGCTCACCATGGTTCCTGCAGGTGGGAGAAAAGCCGACAATTAACACAGGGAGAATATGAGCGGCTCTTGACACACGGCCTTGTTTTCTCATTTTCTCTGTCTGACAACAACCAGCCTTCAGAGCTCTCTTAGTGTGAGGAGATATGACTGATGATGCATATGACATAAAGCAATCCTTTTTCATTTTTCTGACAACATTTCTAAAGTTCTTTTCATTTGGAACATTAAGTTAAGAAAACAAAATGGCCTTGAGAAATTTGTTTTACAAGAATCTTCAGAATGCAAACATGAATGTACTTCTTTTTATCTTTAAAAAGGAGTATATTGTATAATATATTTTACAAATAAGTTGTGAAATAATTATAAATTGTGAAAGCCAGTTTATTGTGGAATTGTAACTTGTCTTTGAGTCCTTTAACTTAATTATTTTTTGTCATTAGAAACACCAGATACTACAGATGTACTCGCTGGGGTTATATACCATCAGGGGGTTCTGTGTTTAGACTTGTGCTGGGAATTTGAATCTTTCCGTCCTCAGTGACTGAAGGTTAATTTGTTATGGACTGATTCCACGTGGTGGTGATTTCATTGGGGGTGAAAGACTGGGGACCGGCTAGAGAGACGTTTTATACGTTACAGAATTAATTACTTGCTTAGTCATCCCTGGCACGCCCGGAGTGCCGTGCCGTCTAATGAATTACTGCACAACTGTTTCACTATAAATGTCAAAGTGGCACTGCTGATTCCTCTGGAAATTGCATTGTTTTGCTGTCAGAGTGACAGCCCGGCTTGGATTGACAAAAGGACTGCATATGGACGAAAGAGCCTTAATATACCCATTTCAGATGATGTTTAATATAATTGGTGGCAGAAGAAAAGGCCCTACAGCTGGAAGCTTCCCAGTGAGACCCTGCATTTGTACCCTTGTGTTTGGTTCCTGGTTTGTACTGTACCTGGCTGTATAAATAGATAATACATTAAACTGTAGGACATGCACCTTGCCTGGATTAAGAACATCTGCTATGCCATTAACTCCATTAACTGAATATATTTCATAATACATTCATGCTGTATGTAAATTGTCAAGTCTGGTTCATGCTGTGAGCTATAGCAGAACTAAAGAACAAAATTATTTTTATAAATGAGAAATTGTTAAAGTCAAAGTCTGTGCATTGCATAATCCTCTTTCTCTCATATACATAATTTAACCATGGGCTCATATGCTGAAAGAAAGAATTTATAGAAGTACATTTGAAATATTCTCATTTGCTTTAAGTTGATTAAATGTGTATACTGGGAGAGTATAACAAAGCAATATATTACCATTAACATATAGTGAAATATATTTTACATGGTGTTTCGTTTTGCTTATCTGGTGTCTAAAACCTTGTGTGTACTGCGTGGGTGTGTAAGAGATGTGGAGTGGTAGCAGAGAAATGTCATATGTTTGTGAGACCATAGACACTCATATCTGCCACAGCTTCATCTTCAGATGAGAGGAATGAAGAGCAACCACACACACACACAAGCACAAATACATGCACACTCATACACACCCACTTGCACCACATGGATACGCACACATAGCGCACACACAGACTCACACACGCACATACACATGGACACACACGTGCACGTGCTCATGCACATAAATGATTTCCGTCCGTAAACAAGAGCGTGCTTTGCCTAAATGTATCGCATTTAATAAGCTTGAGTTATTCTGTGTGTGTGCATAATGAAGGCAGAATAGTGATGAATAATTTTTGTACGTGAGCCACTTGAAATATGAATTCTGGCATATATGCCATTCATCACCTGTAGCCGCTTGTCAGCAGGAATGGAAAGCGTTTCAGTCCAGCGCAGTGAAAGAGGCCGAGAGATGCACCTGACAGAGATGTATTTCCTTTCAGAGATAGCTGGAGTGACAGGAACACTCTCTTTCTCCCTCGTATCAGATTATGCACACTATATCATCCGTTTTGTTTGCCCTTGGAGTCAAGAGCAAAGCTGGTAGGCAGCGGAGGAGATCTCCCTATCTGCTGTGGTCTGAGCTCTGATCTGATCAATCTGATCTGTTGACATTATTAACAACCGCGTGAGCTCCGGAGAGGCCGGGCTTTGGGACGTGCCGAATCTCAGTACCGGGACCTGCCAGACGGATTCTCTCACACCCTTTGTCCTGGTTGAGCTTTTGGGTTGAGCCCAAGATGCAGCTCTCGAACAGAAAAGAAAACTATCAATGTAATTCCCAAGAAGCAAATAATTTTATTGCGAGAAATGTAACGGTTCATGGAATGCTTAATTTAAAGAAGCACTTCATTTCAAAAATGCTTTTAACTATATATGAGGTTTTTGTCTTTCTTCTGAAAGAGAGTCAACAAGTATTAGTTGGCCTCAAAAGCTGACCTGTGAAAATAAATCAATAAAACAAAACAAAAACAGTAAAGGGAAATAACTGAATGCACAGTAACTTTGTTAATATTCTAATGAAATCTGAAACAAACAGATATTACAAGGCCAGAACTCATGTATAACTGATATTTACTTATACACATGTTCTGTCAAGGTGCATTTGAAATGCATGGTATCTTAGCAACAAGCATAAGGTATGCTCATCCTGTTTGTTTGTAGCTCATCCAAACCCACTTTATTCTCTTGGAAATTTTGAAAACTGAAGGCATTTCTAAGAGTGTGCTCATTTAATCAGGTCTGTGGATTAGACTGCTGCTGCAGGTAATTTTATATAATTTAGATTAAATTTTCAAGTCAGACTGTCTTTAAAATGAGGACATGTGGGTTTGGGCATGTGAAGAAGAAACAGCCATTTGTGTCCATTTGATTATTGGCATTGCACTTACCAGCACTAACCAAGGTCATTGCTTTTGCACCAAGTTGATTTTTGCACACATAAAAAAAGAGTCTTACAATGCAATACTCCTGTTTGTTTTTAGTTTGGTTTTGTTAGTTTCCGTCACCTCACAAGAGTACTTTATTCTTTATCAAGGTTCCTTCAGAGAAAAAAAATACATTTTTGAATTGAATAACTCAAAAGGCACACATTGCTTTCTCTGCGTTAAAAGCAAAAAGCAAAAGCAGATTCTCATGCCTGTTGAAGGACTGAGCAAAGGGAATCATTGCACAGTACAGAAGGTTCAGAGTTTAAATGAGAGAAAAAGAAATCCCTCCTGTGCAGCACTCACACAAATTTCCCTGAAATGTTCCTCACCTCTCCTATTGAACACTCTTCATCTCTTTTGCAGAGTGTTTCTCTTCATAGGAAACAGGGTAGAGGTTTCAGAGCTGCTGTTTTTTGCAGAGCCACAGGTTTTGTCTGAACTGAAACGCTGCCTCTGTATCATGACTCAGACAGACTGTGCACTGCAGATTCCTCAGAGACTGCGAGTGCTTGCTGAAAGAGCTGCTTTATGGCACTTGTCACCAGACTCCCCTGTTTGCTTTGCCCTCTGACCTTTTTGAGAGAACCTTTAGACAGTGACAGAACAATTTCATTAACTGCATCACTTCTCCCACTCCAAAATGTACTAAAGACTTTTCTTAGAAGTCTCAAAAGTGCAACGGCTTGTGGAAGGGCCACACCAGATCAAAATAAAGAATTTTCTTTTTCAATTGCTGAAACAAACATGGCTGGCATGTCTTTCAAAGCAGTGTCATCAAAAATCAAACTAGCTTATGAAAAAAACCTGTTCAACTTTACTGTAAAAAATGGCTTGCCTTGAAACAAATGCCACACAAATTCTAGAAGTTATGGGTCCTGATTAATCTGACCAAGAATACACAATTGAAAACAAACCAGAAAGTGCTATACAGAGCAAAATTCAGGTTTGGTCTTCAATTTGGCTACATATATTTATCCAAAATGAAACCCAGAAAGTACAATTCAGGCAAAGATCCAGATTTAGTCTTTAATTATGTTTCCATGTTATTTAACCAAAATGGGACCCAGATAGTACCATACAGAGGAAGATCCAGATTTAGTCGTCAGTTTGGTTACATACATTTAACCGAAATGGAACAAAGTTAAACAAAACAGCATGGACAGAGTGATGAATTCAAGAGCTAGATCCGTCTCAGTGTTACCCACATAAACACATTCTTACATTTGTGCACCGGTTTAATTGGGTAGCCCGCTCTCTGCCCCTCTCATATTCTCTGTGGTATGGCCATCTGTGCAATCAACATCATTCGATGAGCCTGAGTTTCCACTCATTCCTGTTACATTCAGTTGATTCATGGTGGCGCGGGACAGTCCAAACACCATCGCAACAGCCCCGCAACGACCGTGCTAATTACATTTCACTGCTGAGGTACTCTGTACAACATGCATGTGACAAATAAAGCTACTTCTACATACCCTGACATGTCTTTCTGCTCCGCAGTGACTTTTCTACTGAACCATCTTGAATATGCCGTTTCAAAATATGCAACAGTACTTTGTACGTGCATCTCATTTACCCCTGTTATAACACAAACATTTCCTTATTTAAACATCTACAGCTCTACACTGATTTTACCTGTCACAATCACACAGACAAATTAGCACAGACATCCTTGAGTTACTCTGTATAGTGGTGAAACAGATGTACTAAGGTTGTGTTTCAGTTATCTGTGCCTGTTAAATACCTTCCCCTGTCCTGTCAATACAAAATCTTTCTGCTAAAAACCGCAGGTTCTTTTCTGGAAATTTCCCCCCAGTTACACAAAGGATTAAGAATAATGCATTGACTAAAATTGCAAAAGTAATCCTTCTCAATCTCCTTATGTACTTTAGCAAAGGATGTTGTCTGTTCCATTGCACTACACATGGACACACACACACATGCACACAATGCCCTCACTATGTATTCTGCCCTTATTAAATATGAACAAAGCATGATTCAACATAATTTTAAAAAACAGAACACTGGAATATGTGTATACTGAAATAAATTAAAGTCATGTTTATTTTCAGCACTAACATCTCAGAAAATAGCAGTACTTTGCAAAGAATGGCATCTCTTTCAGAGAAAGACAAAGATCAAAATGCTTTTTTGTACCTCAGTATCCCCAAATGGAATCCTGCAGAATTTAGCCTGCTTCAACTGTTGTCTGAACATTCTTTGGAAGCTTCTGTATCTTCATGGAAGCTTCTCACAACTGTGTTAACGCCAGCTATACAAGGAGGTTTTGCACAGAAGCTGTGCAGTAGCAGCAATCATAATCAAGGTTAAAGTTAGAAAGCCAGTCACAAATTTCATGCACATTTGGACAAAGTTCAGAGTCACTGACCTCCACAAATCAGGCAGTAGCTCTAAAAATATTCACATTTTCCATGATAGCACCCATTCACAGGATATTCAAGGCTACTGGGGGAGGTGTTAGCTTGCATGCCAGACAATTTTACCTCACTGCACTGTTATTGAGTGGCCTGGGAATCAGATTCAAACCCAGGCAACTCTTGAAAATGATTTTTTTCTGCAAGACAGTCAGTATAAAACTTACTATTCAAAGGTGGTAAACCTTCTTGTCAAACACTTTTTGTATTGTAACTTCTGAAGTGTTTTCCCCTTGTTTCTTGTATTTCCATTTTAAAGATTTATGTTCATGTAAAGGTTTATGTTATGACCTTTTAAAATTTGTCCATTTGTTGTACAATGCAGCCTGAAATTAGGAAAATAATTTACAAACTAACATTTTGGAGTTCCATGCAAATGCACCACATGCTAAATTTGGAAGACTTTGCACCATCAGCAAATATGTGAGATATAAATCACAAGACTGAGAATATTTTGTATGGCTCAGGCTGGTGATGAGGTTGTTAAACCAGAAATACTGCATACTCTTGGAGTCTTTTAAACCTCTTATACCATGGCTACTAACAAAATGAATTCTCACAAATCTGTACAAAATTATAACCATGCTGGCTGATGCACCCACCACACAGAAAAAAACAGCAATAATTTAAAAAAAAAAAAAAAAAAAAAAACCCAGCAACCTGCCTTGTCAGAACCACTACTAATTTCTCAGATCAATGTCTTTCCTGTGCTGCAGCCACACATCAGTTTTAAAGCTGATTGGACAGGTGACGCTCATTAACCAATAGCTGCCCGCACACATTCAGACGTTTGTCACATGCACAATGACACAGGCACTGACAATGACAATTACCATTATCCTATTCGCAGTGAAGTTGATTGAATGAGCTCAGTAATTGATAAAGTTGTGAAATGTAATGAAGACAAGGCAACCTCCATTAACACATTTACAGACATTTAAACACCCCTCAGCGCAAATACTACTAATTAATCATAACATTAAAGCAGTCAGGTTTGAGAGTTGGTTGCTGTAGAGGTGGGTGCTCCTCCTTTGTATTGTTATCATGAAAATTTGATCACCTTTTAGGTACACATGAATAAAAAGATTATAAGCCATTGTTTTCATTATCATGGTTGTAATTTCAGTGTGGGAATGTGAAGTTTTTTTTTCTGCATGCATGACAGTGCATGTGTGTGTGTATCCTCAGACATATGGGAGAATTTGCCTGATAGTCATTTTAAGACAAAATGACTGACTTGCTGCTCAGCCTTGTGTAAGACGATGAGTCATTGTTTTGACAATGAGTGCACCAAATCCCTCCTCAGTTAATGTACCCGAAAGCATAAAGACACACAGGCCGCTTGGCATGTAAATTTTACACAGTTTTCAGCGATTGTGTCTGTATTCTGTTGTATTCTCAATGGCATTGTTTCCCCCTCTGAAATGTGTGCCTGCCAGCTGCCTCTTAATGCAATCAATTCTCATGTCCAATATTTTTTTTTGGGGGAGTGAGGAATATTTAATTAAAATGTTGCTGAAGGTTTGCTATTGTTGTTTCCAATGTAATTTTAACAGTACATTTTATTAACAGACAGAATAATAGTTTCAATTTTTTAAACTGTTAACAGTAAGTATTCACAACATTGAGATGGAGCAGGTCATAGAACTGGTATGAATAAAACATGTCAGTTATGTTATGTACGTAGAATTACAAATATATGTAAACTAAACCTTGTTTTATTCAACAAACTGCCCTTGAAACTCATGACCACCTTTGTGAAGACTAATTATTAAATCTGCAAAACACAGCACACTGTCTCCTTACTCTGTGTGTTGTAGGTAGTTGTGCAGTAGCTATTAACACTGGCATAAACAAACCTTTTTGTTTCTTGAATACCTAAATTATGACACACCAGGAGGGTGCATATAAAGTTCATTAATCACAAAGCCAATGGCATACAGAAGATCTTGAATTAGTACATCATGAAGAATCCAAGACCAATGAAAAACACTACGGTGTGAAATAAATGTGGCATTACATCATATCCGTGGGTGATGTAAATGATGTCCTCATCAGAGAAGCCACTGTATTGCATCTTTTTTTGTCTTTTTCAATGTTTTATTTACAACTTATCTCAGTGGTGCATTTCTGTTTCAATAATCCAACAATGCAACAGCACTGCTCTACACAAGATTCAAACCTGCAAACATTCAGGCATAACTGCTCCGTTGTCACAAATTCAACAGCTCCCATCTGGAACTCCTTGCATCTATAATTGCTGGTTTTCAGTTTGCATAGCCACTGCTGACACTGACCCCACCCCCCCCTTCCAGTAAGCAGCCAGGGTTATTTGCCAATCTCTCCAGGCCACACATACATTTAGCAGGCTTTCAATTAGCCAGGTGCAGCTCATTAACCAATGGCTGGCTTCATTCAATTAAACACACCTACACACGCACACACACACAGACACACAATTAGACAATGACAATTAACAAGTGATTAATTTACCTGTTTGGATGCAATTGATAGGCATGAGCTCAACTATTGAAAAGAGTGGCAAATAGAAAGACAAGGATCATGTACAGACATTTAAGGAAAAAACAAACTGTTTCGGGGGTAGCTGAAGGTTCTCCTTTACATACGGACCCCATTCCAATGAATAACTTGGGTTTTCTGCCCATCCCTCTAGTGTTAAATGCTGCCAAGGTATATATGCAGAGCATTCACAAAAGTAGTTCAAACTTTAACTTCGTATTTTGCATTA
Organism: Megalops atlanticus; assembly: GCA_019176425.1. NCBI lineage: Eukaryota > Metazoa > Chordata > Actinopteri > Elopiformes > Megalopidae > Megalops > Megalops atlanticus. Next base: position 28,590,468 of record CM032890.1, read on the forward strand.
TGTGTAATATTTTGTTTTGCTGGAAGGGTCCAGTAGTTAATATGTTTATTTGTTTATTTTTTGATGAATTAATTTAATTGTTTTACATATGAACCACTGGCAAAGTCATTATTTCTCTATTCTTTTTTCATGCTGCAACCAAATTACCACTGAAGATGGAAAATTCAGTTTTTCAATGCACAGAGTCTACAATCACACACTTATTAATGGTAATTATTAAGAATTCTGCCTTCAGTGTTTTGAGCCATAGCATATTTTTGCATTCTGAGGAGGACATTCAGCTCTTGAATTTGTAAATTATTTGGAGGAAGACTAGTTTGGAGGTTGTCACAGTATGTCTGGCCAAGGAAAAGGTGTGCATAGCGTGATGAAGTCTTAAGTTATGAGTCCTCAGGACCTGCCACTTTATGTTCTATTTGTCTTTAGTTTTTTGAATTAGAATATGAATAATAAACAGTAAGTAAAAATGTAACATGTTAATATAATTAGCTGTCAGTTGAAGGTGAAATCCAGTGGTTCATACTTATACTTTCTCCAAGTGACAAAGCTCACAATTCACAAATACCAACATGGACATAAAAGGTTTCAAAGGTTCATATGCACTCATTTGAAAAGCTAAAGAAAACTGCCTTGACCTTAATGACACACAGCTAATGATAAGTCAAATTTCTTTTTTGTTCTCTGGTGCTTTCATGAATATTCAAGCCCCGATTACACGGACAATGCTATGCTTCAAGGACCACTGTTCTTCTTTAAAAACAAAGGGAAAAAAAACACCAGTCCAGCTTGAGTACTCATCACTTCTCTTGATTAAAATACATTTTAGCTGTCTGATTTGGCCTTTTTTCCCCATTTTAGTCATTGTGACTGAGGTCTATCAGCAAGGGCTTCAGCTATTTCACTACTGAGTACATGCAAAATGAGTTCAGCCACAATAGAATTAACATAATAAAGAGGCATAATTTAGTAACATGAATTATGATTGTTTTTTTCCCCGTGTGCCTGTCTGTCTGATAACTGAGCATTCTCCTTTCTGGTGGTCTTTTGAATGTGAATTGTTGGTTCTGTTTAGTTTTTGGATCAGCCTTGCATATGTGACTTTGATTCTGCAGTCTTTTCAAGTTGGACTTGTGTAGGTGAGATTATGATTCTGCATTCCTCACAGGTTGGGCTTGTGTGTGTGAGGTTTGGAGTCTGTTTAGCTTTCGGATTGGGTTTCTTTCTGAAGCAATGGAGAAATAGAACAAAGTGAACCCTTTTTCTTTTGTTCATGTGGTTCAAGGAGTAGTCTGCGCTACATTTCAGCCCCAAATTCTTCAAAACTGCAAAACATTCTCTTTCTCATGGATAGAATATTTCCATAACAAGATTATCTCACAATAAGAAACCATTACATATCATTACAAAAAATTATTTACAAATAGGTACAGATCTGATGTGCCTCCACAGTCTTACAGTTACAATTTTTAATCTGTTCTCCTTTTGGACTAACTTTTCTTTTGCCAATAAAAAATCTTACCAAAATGAGCAGAAAACATGGAGTGGGTTAGAATACGTGATTGATGCTATTGTGAAGTGGTGAAAAGGGCTTGCCGTGACATCAGGCTGATTTAGTGGCTGGATGGGATTATAAACTCAGGGATGTGGGGTTAAATCCTGGGATATTAGCTAATGTGTTATGTTCCTTTACAAATGTATGAAATGTGTTTACTCCCTGTCTACAGACTTTCTGTTCTCTCCCCTGGAAGTTGTGAGATCCATTCCCACCCAATACCATCCGAAAATACAACCCATTGGCCCTGAGTCTGGTACTTAGCATGAAAAAGAGATTAACTGTATCCTGTCAAGGGGGTATACTTGTACACGAGGGTCCTTCAACCAGCATAAATGGACACAAGCTTCAACTCAGATGCATTCATGCCCTGACATGGCTTTTTTCTCCCTTCTTACACTCTTCTTTTGGGGTGAAATATCAAGCAAACCACTTTTAATTGCAGACAGACTTCATTTTCCTTACAGCAGAGGGGGTAAAAGTGGGGTTCTGAATCATAATCACTCATTGCAGCTGTCTGAATGTCACCTGCATGTTCCAATGAATCTTACAAATACATTACACTGCATTTATGATCCAGCGTTGTTGGTTTACCTTCTACATTGTCTGATCAGCTGCGGTTAAATTGAACTGAATGAGGCCAAACTACTCCCACTTCAGACAATGCATAGACTCTGGCTTTGCTTTGTTTTGCTTTGAACTGCTGTTGAGAATGTTCCATAAATCACTCAGCAGTAGAAAAAAAGAAGGGCGCTCTCAGTATTGACTAAACGCATGCTATTTGAAACCAAGAAGCAAGAGCGCATACAAGGTTCTTTCACATCAATTTGCATGAGCAGGAGTCTCTAGCTTTCCAGCATTAGCCCCCTCCATCCATTACATTACATTATTGTCATTTAGATATTTACTTAGGCAATTCTGAGTTTAGTAGCTTGCCAAAGGGTACAGCAGTAGTGCCCCAGCTGGAAATCGAACCAGCAACCTTTCGGTTACGAGCTCTGCTCCTTACCACAATGCCACACTGCCATCTCCCAGCCACACTACCCCTCCATCTACTGTTTTTCAGTGGGGAGGTCGAGTATTATTCCTATAGAAAGCCATGATCGGGTGACTTATCCTGTCTTTTATAATGAAGACGTGGGTGTTCCCGTGTGGCTGTGGCTGCAAATATTACATTCATGCAGCTGGATATTAACAGATGCGATTCGGGTTAATGCCTGGCTCCCGGTCACGGTGGCTGTGCCCCACCTGAGAGCCGGACTCGCGCTGCTCTGATCACAATCCCAGCTCCTTTAATCACCACTCCGCGTGATCACAGACGCTGGGCCCTGAAGAGCGGCCAGCAGCCGGGCCGAAAGGCGTAATCCTGTCGACACATGCGAGGGAACATCTGGCCTGGGCCGAAAGGAGCAGTCACACGCTCACTCTCCCCGCTGGCTGTGAGCGCTGGCCTCGCAGCGTACCTCAGGACAGCAGTCTCAATCTCCGTCAGCGCACCCTGAAACAGACCCGTCCCCACACTGCCCCCCCCCCCTTCAGTGGGCACTGATCCTAAGCCCTACATGTTCTGCAGATGGAGGGGGAGGGTGGTGGACACATGCAAAGGGGTGTGTGTGTGTGTGTGTGTGTGTGTGTGTGTGTGTGTGTGCGCGTGCGCGTGCGTACATGCGCGCGTTTGCGCGTGTGTGTGTGTGTGTGTGTGTCTGTGTGTGCATTTGTGTGTATGTGCGCATTTGTGTGTGTGTGTGTGTGCGCATGCATGTGTGCGTGTGTGTGTGTGTGTGTGTGTGTGTGTGCGTGTGTGTGCATGAGTGTGTGTGCATGAGTGTGTGTGTGTGTGTCACAGGCGTTACTGTGGGCGTCAGAGGGCACCAGCCCCAGGAGGGAGGGTTCTAAGCATAACCTCCACGCCGGGACACGAGAAAGGCACTGAATGTATTCATAACTAAAAATAAGTTTCGCATCGAAGCAGCAGGGGAGAGCTTGCGTCCCTCCCGGACTGTGACGGGGCTCGCGCTCTCTCTCTCTCTCTCTCTCTCTCTAAAGCGGGTGGGGGTTGGGGGGCACACGAGCTGCTCCCCGGAGCTCTGTCTCCTGAGCGCTGGATCACACATGCCATCACTCATGATAACTCCCCCGGTTAAGGCTGGGGTCCTCGTCGGCGTGACGCTTCTCTCTCCCGTTAAACACCCCTGTCGTTACACTGCCCGCGCGTTTCCACCCTGACCGCTCTGCCGCTCAGCGCTCGTGTCCGGGACAGTGCACGCAGAGATAAACAATCACTCACACGCTCCACTATCTGCTCCGTTTCTCAAAATCCACTCCACAGATAGCACCTGAAATATGACTGCATTATGGGTGCATGTGGATGGATGGGCATTACATGCATGGCATTATATATAAATATATATGATTCAGCATCATTCCAGGTCATTAAAGATTAGTGCTTAATGTTCTGTTCTCTTTAATGTTCTTGATGTTCTGTTATGAAAGCCTGTGCTGGCATTGCTAAAGTACACCATTTCATTTAATTTCTGTTCTGCTGAGTTTTTTTTGTCTGCGGATGTTGTCATCTTTCTTAAGGTGAGCCTTGAATTACCAGGCTTTTATGGGTGTTTCACACAAATTTTACTAAAGTAGTCAAATGCAATACTTCCCGCACAGAGCGCTAAGGAGGCTCGAAGCACTTGGATGGAGTACATCAATGCAATTCCTTTTCCTCTAATTACGCAAGCATTGTCCCACGGAAAATACGTTTGACAACATTATTTTGCACCAGATGTTTAATACCCAAAGCAGCACAGCAGTTCTGCAGTCTGTACAAGATATCTGAAAGGATGCCAAAAGTACACAGAACCTAGCCCCTTCCCTGGTTCTGGAAATCTATTCTACTGTCCTTGTTAGTATTATTTTTTCATAATTTTGGCCAAAAGGTGAAGGAAATAGACTTACCTCAAGAAGCAAGTTAGTGGCAATAAGGTTGAGATGGGAGAGATCCTGAGAAGTGCCAGGGCATGTTCTGTCATTTAGCGGATCAGAGAGCACACACTGGGAGGACCGTCCCCGGCCGTGGAGCGGGCGGCAGCAGAGGTGACGGCGGCAGTTCGAACACTTGCTGTACATCAGCCGCCGTGGTGTGAGTGAAACGACCGAAAGTCCCCCCCCCCTCCAGATCCAGGCTCAGGTTCCTCTGCTCGTTAGATGTCTGCGAGAGTCACACAAGTGCATGCACGCACACACACAGACACACGCGCACACACACACACACACACACACGCACGCATGCACACACACGCACACACACACACACGCACACACAGAGGCACGCACGCGGGCTCCGGTCCTGGCTGGGAGGTATGCAAGCACACACACACACACGCGCGCTGGCTTGGCTTCGGCGCTCACTGCTGGCAGACACGCGTGTAGGAGAGCTCCATCCTCCACCGCTGCAGTCCCTGCGCGTTTCTGCGCGAGTGTGTGAGCGAGAGAGAGAGGGGAGAGAAAGGAGGAGGGGAATGGGAGGGGGAGTGGGAGAGAGAGAGAGAGAGAGAGAGAGAGAGAGAGAGAGAGAGAGAGAGAGGGGAAGGGGGTGGCGGGCTGCTGGGGAGAGTCAGACGTTTCTACAGCTGGCGAGCTCATGCATCAACAGTAAAGAGCTCCTTATTTCGTCAGCTGAGCTGGAATCCTGGGTGACTCCGTTGGCAGAGAGGTGTTATGTAAGCTGAGGGCCAGAGAGCAGGAGGAGGGAAAAGCCATGAAATAATAATAATGATAATAATAATAATGCATTGTGATTTTAATTGGACACACTCTACCCGTGGCATCCTGCCTGCTAATACCTTTGTGTGTGAATGTGTGTGTGTGTGGGTCCGTGTGTAGGCATAGGTGGGCGATGGCTTGACTGTTACTGTTGGCCACCCTCTATCTCCAGTCCCCCAGACTGGTGGCTGTTGTGCTGCACCTCATAATGTGGCATCTCCTCAAACAAGACATGTAAACGTGTGTGTGTGTGTGTGTGTGTGTGCCTCCATTAAGTCACTCTTTAAAATTCCATTTGTAGGGCTTTGGCTCTGTGCCCTCCCAGGTCTTCTCTGCCTGTCAAGGTCTAGTGAATGTTAGCAGCCTCTTGCCCCTGCTGGCCTATTCTGTGCCATGCAGAACTCACCCTGTAAACATCTCATCAGGGTGTAATGGTAAATCTTTCAGTATGCTGTTTATGTTGATATACAGATTACTGACTTTTGGAAACTTATTGCAAAGTAGCTACACACACATAGGCATACACCCTGAGATGCTGATGTTTGCATTTGACTGTGCTCCAGCTCATCTAGTGGTTGCACAATGGGAGAGGTCTATGTTGTCTGGCAGGTAAGTGGTGCTTTTTAATGCAGCAGAAATGTGTGTGTGTGTGTGTGTGTGTGTGTGTGTGTGTGTGTGTTTAGCGGTACAGACAGCCCACCAGGTCAGAGGCTGAGATGTCTGATCACTATAGCCACTATATATCATAGTGCAACCTCACTGTCTGTCACTGTGTAAAAATAGGTTTATTTATTTCTAAATAAAAGAAAATCATCAGCATTCTTTACACACATCAGATGATGCATGCATTAAATTCATCTTTGGTGTGCACTGCAAAAAGAAAAAAAAAACATCTCTCCTTCAGTAAATAACGTAGTTCTTTCAAATATGTTGTTCCTGATGTACTATTTACAGATAAAAGAACACATCGATGGAGTGAGTGCACTTTCCATCTGAGCGAGTTATATTCAGATGTTTATCAGTTGGTGACGGTCTAAGCATTCCCCTGCTAATAAACTCTCTTTGTTCTCCAAACCTGATTGGAGCATCAGACACTTAAGCCAACTGAGCCCAAAAATAAATTAAAAAAAAAAAATACAAAATACAACAAATACAAAATACAGGTTGTGCTTTCAGTAATGCAACCGCTGGTGATGTGCACTGGGCCCTGTTTGTCAGTAGTTCTCCTGTCCGTTAGTCTGCGTTTTCCTGATTTGCATGACATCACCTTGTAGGTGGGAATGAGAAAAGCCCAGCCTGTTGCTTTTCGCCGCACATGGCTTTGCACCTTGAGTCTGTGACAGCTCTGTGCACACCCTCCTGCAGCGTCTGCATGCACAGCTGTTGAACAGTCGCAGCGTTTCAAGACATGGACTTGCTGTCTGTAATTTAGTCATTTCATCTGCAAAAGTGACATGCTGTAGCACATGATATCTTAGGAATATTTTTGTTTACATATATTTTTTTACTATTTCCCAACAAGCAATTTTTTTCAAGTAATGTTTGTTTAATGAGTGCAACTATTCATGCATTCATATTCATGGAGAAACTGCTGAGATGAATATGTTTCTAAGAAATGAAAAGAAAAAAAACATTTTGAGAGTGACTTTGAAAGGTTCAGCACTGAAAAAGGCCCCACTTTTCTTGAAAGCACCGATGTTATTGCAGTGCGTTTCCATAAAGCACACATGCTGAGGGAAGTACAGGTGTGCTCTGCCTCACAGCACATAGCCACCTTTGTATTATGATGGGATTACTGCTTCAGCCTGAGCCATAAAGTGCAACAAAAAAAAAGAAGTTTATTCTTGAAATAACTCCTTAATGACCTGCCTCTGATTCAAGTTTTATGGCACACGCTCAAGTCTGACAGCTGGTGACGCGCACTCAGCAATGTCACACACACTGGTGTCACCTCTTAAAAGCGTTTCCAGCGTCAGCAACCTGTACGAGCCGTACCTTAAAGGCTGAGTCTTACCTTAATTTATTTTTTTTGTTACTTCTCATCACACTATGGCTCTCGGGTTCAGCGACTTCCTGTCGCTCCCAGGTGCCTGTACCATTACAACAGTCCCACAATGGCAGTGTGTCCCTGTAGGGATCTGAAAGGCTGATGCTCAGTGCATTCTCTCTCAATGTCTTCTCACATACTGAAGCATTTAGGGACAGTAGTGTTATTATCATCATTGGTAGTAGTACACTCTCTCTTTTCCTTATGTAAGGACTATTGTGAGAAACTAGCCATGGTTAAAGAACATTCATACAATGCCTCTTGCAGCTGTATCGTATAATTCAATGCCCACTTGCATCATTAATAATTCAGTTGATGTTGACATTAGTATTGTTTCAGTTATATTCATGTTAATAGTTATGATTACATCAGTACTGCAAACCCCTATCAGAGCTCCCTTTGCATCCAATGGGTTAAGTCCCATCTCAGTGACCCCCCTGTCTCTTTGGAAGGGGAGAGGCGCAGGAGTTTCTGCTGTTTTCAGCGGTCTCCTCTCTTCCCCCTCTCGGTTTGTAATGTGCCCATCAGTTGCAGAGGCTTTGAAGCAGACATGTTCAGATTGCATCTCCTCACAGCTGCAGCCCCGGGTGAGAGGAAGCTGCGTGCCTCTGCATATTTGAAGGTCTCCTCCACTCAGCTGATGCACTTTGAGCAGCGAAAAATGTTCCTTTTTTTCTTAAACTAGCAGCTGCGAATATTAATACAGGTAATATTGAAAGGAAATGGGGTGTGAAACATATCTACACATCATATCTACAGAGAGTGCAGATGTCCGTGGCAATGTCCCGTTTCTGGCTGGCTGTGTGGGTGAATAAATAAATTATTTATACATATAAAATATTGTATGAAGCATTCCTGCCAGAGGGTGATGAAGTTTCGTTGTTTAGAATTTAATTTTATTCATTAATCATCATAAACTGCTTGATGTTCAGTTTTGTCTTTCTCAAGAATATGTTGCTATGGTGAGATTAGCGAAAGACATCAGTCATGTTTGTTTTACTTCAGTCCTCAGACTTGGGGCTAGATTCAGTCTAAGTGCAATGTGCTTTGTCCTTACTGTAATTTTTAATCAAAATTATGTTTTTGTGCCTTGCATCCTCTCGTTTCTGTCAGTTCTCCTTCCTCTTTCTCGTTCTCCCTTTCACTTTCTGCCTGTATCTCTCCCACTCTCTCCCTTCCTCATGCTTCATTGGCATGAAACATGATTAGACCACTTTGCCCAATGACAAACAGCAGGCACTTTCAGAAAACACACACACACACACACACACACAACAAGAAACCATTTGAATCATATCTGCAAATAACACATCGAGTGACATTACCGCTGTTATTTGGGTACGCTAGATCGCAAACATCACCACAATGGCAACAAGCAAAAAAGGGGAAAAAAAGGAAAAAGAATGTCTCCCTGATTTGGTGTCACCCGCTGTCTCCCCATCTGTGGCAGACAGAGATATATCTCTCTGTCCACCCCTGCTGCCCCCCCCAGCCGCCCGTCCTTTTGTCTCTCACTCACTCCCCCTCTGCCCTGTCTGCTTTTCCTGATTTATCCCACAGATAAAGGAGAGCACATGGGCCGTTAGACACAGATGGTGGCTGTTCCACAAATTGCTGCACTTTAATTGTTTTTTGTCCTTGTTGTTGTTGCCAGAGATGGGCTCAGATGCAATTTTTTGGAATAATGCCTCCTGTTTTTATGCAGGTGATAATCACACTGTATTTTATTGTGATGGTTATTTTTTTACGCTGTCGGTACAGACTGAGGTCTATCTGACTGTTGTCCAAATCAATTCCTTTATTAACTCAGCTCGCATTGTTTCCAAATGTCTACAACGCAGACAATTAAAAGGGAAAGAATTGACAAAGAAACAGAAAAAGGCAGTCAGTGCATGTCTTCTAAAACCACCCTTTACATTGTGTGGAATGTGGGGTGGCAATAGGACTCCTTAACCACTATTTTGCCGCTGCGATTCCCCGCTGGAGCACTGCTGCTGTACCCTTAACCCACAATTGCCTCAGTAAATATCCATCTGTATAAATGGACAACATTGTAAAAAAAACACTGTAACCAATGTAAGTCACTCTGGATAAGAGTGTCTGCTAAATGCTAGTAATGTAATAGAATGTAATGTAATGTGTGTTCAGTAGCATTGGGTGGGGCCATCTTCCTGCAGACTGATTGGAGGAGGACTCACTGTCTGGCTGCTTTCAAAGCTGAAGCTCCTTAATGACGGGGTGCAGGAGTGATGATGTGAGCTCCACAGTGTTGAAATCTTGAGTTAAGACATTTTCATCATGAGGGCATCCTTATACCTCAGTGACAGCATGAAAAACACTGCTTGGATGTGTGTGTGTGTTTGGGTGTGTGTGTGGGTGTGTCTTGGGAGGTGGGGGGGGGGTAGGTATGCAGTATTTGTATTTCTCCTTATGAAATGTTACGGTGACACTGAAAGCTTCCTCTCTCCCCTTGTCCCCCTTGCATGTGTGCTGAGAGTAAAATGTAATTGGATATCTGTAAGCTGTTAATAACACAGTAGTACCAGTTAGAAATTCAGTATCTAGCCTGTGATTAAGCCATTTATTAGACTTACGAAGATCAGCTTTGATGGGTGGAATATTAGGCATCACCTCAGTGAACCACTGCATATTCATGCATCTAGAAATTGATTTTTTTTTTTTTTACAATGATTGCATTTACCTATCCATTTATTTACTTAGGGAAGTAGTGCTTTTCTAATAAATCAACCTGAACATTATGGTCCTTATTCTCCAGAGGAATAGTTTATGTATATGTAAACCTGAGTTATGAAATTAAGTTCTGCAAAAAAAAAAAAAAATCTGTAAAAATGGTACTTATACTCTCTATACTCTCTCCCTGTTTTGCTTCTAGAATGGCTTTCACTTCTGAAGTCATTTGTGACATTGACTTTATTTTTGCTTTCATACAGTATATTCTACTTCAAAGAGTCCATTCTGATTTGGCAAAGTGTCACTGCCAGACTGGGGCACCTAAACCATCCCAGAACTTGCGTGGGGTGAGACTATCCCTTCTGGGTAATTTTAAACTTTCACTTAGTGCATTTATTATTTTTTGCCATTGCGAAAACCTCTGATCGTTTGTGCTGACCAAGCGTTTTTGAAAACCACGCAAGAACTCTTAGAGTGAGTCATGTTACCCATATCTATGCATTTTCATAGGTTCCATCACATCTGTGGCTGACTCTCTTCTACTGCGTTTGAATAGCTGTATATGGATAATAAATTATACCACAAACAAGGCTTTCAAATAAATTATGACTCTGCATCTGCTTGAAATGAGGCCCTGACAGAGTATGTATTTTTTGCCTTGGAGTGATGTGCTTTGAAATACTGTTATGTTTTAGTAATTTTGTAATTGGAGTTTCTTTTATGCATTTCCTTAAAGCAACATTCTGTGTGTAGGGTAAAGTGCTTCTCTGTGTTCTCTGACTGTGCTTTACCTAAGGCCTCAGCTATGCTGAGTTCTAAGTACATAAAAATGCTTGTTTGATTACTGGAAATCACTGAACTACATGAGAGGTACCATAAAGAAGTTACCATTAAACTGATAATTGTCCTTAACTTGTTCTGTCAATCATAAGGTTGCCAGGTTTGCCAAGAATCTCTCGTTATCCACTGATTTATTTGTACTTGTGATGAATGTGACACCACTACCTTTTCTGTGATTTACATGGAATTGTTTTAAATAAAAAGAGATGGATTTATGCAAAATAAAGTTCAAAGACTTTTTAACTGGAATGATTTCATGCTGTCCATTAAAAAAGTGATAATAATAATTACCTGCTAATGGCTGATCCACATTTAAATCTACATGGTTTTTAATAGTTAAAAAAAAAAAAACAATAAAAAACAGACTGAGAGTAGCTATCAGATTTTGTGTGTAGCTAACACTGATTTTGTTTCACATGCAGGTTTTTAGCAGGAGCTGTCTGTACTAGAAAGCAGCAGTGTGGTGTAATGGTAAGAAGCAGGGCTTTTAGCCAAAAGATGTGATTTCCCACTGGGGCACTGCTGTTGTACCCTTTGGCAATGTACTGAACCCACAACTGCCCTTGTAAATCCAGCTGTACAAATGGATATAATTGTAACCTATGTGAATCTCCCTGGACGAAAGTGTCTGTGAAATGACAATAATGTAATACTGTAATGCACTCCCATTGTACATCATGGTATTATTAACAGCAGCATGCTGGGGATTTTCCCCGCACTTCTGCGAGACGTTACTCAGGTCCCATGAGCCAGGCTCTGTCACTGCCACAGGTCACCCTGGCTGTCATACTGACGGGCAGCAGTGTGAACCCGGCTGACAGCGCAGTCCCCGATAGGGACTTCCTGTTCTGTTTTTTCGTAACCCTTGTTGTTCCTCAGGGCTGTGCTGGATATCTTGTGATCCAGGAACGGATCCCAGCATGGTTATGGAAGACTACAGGTTTAGTTATACTCCAGAGTCTGGCCGTAGTCATTCTCGAACGGAGATGACTTGGAGTTCTTTTTGAGGAACACGAGAGAACCGCTGTTGATGCACAAATGTAGACACAGTTTGCCGCTCCTCTTTTGAGCCAACTTTCTTGTTTACTGATGATGTATTCAACACATTGAAAGGGACAAGCCTTGTGCACACTACAAAATAAACAGGAAGTTTCTAAGTGGAAAAATGACTTATTCAGCAGAAAAAACTTATTCAGCAGATAAAGAGGTAACCTAATATGGCCACAATGGGGCTTTTGCATTGTAGGAGCTAATTGTTATTCTGCCTTACATTCATGCACACAGTGCTGCACAGATGAAATACTGGACCTTTTGTACTGACTGGTTTGCTGAATTTACTGAAATGACCAAAATAGACAGGGAACTCCCTGACTAGTCACAATGCAGTGGGTGCTAAAACTTAAAATAACTCTATCTTCATGTTGTTTTTCCATATCTTCCAATTCATTTGGCATGAAATCGAAGTGCACAATATCATCTCAGGAGCAACTCTCCCTTTGGTTTCTAAATTTTTTACTTGTGAAGAGTCAGCGCTCTACATTAAGCAATGAAGAATAACTACAGGCCCTTTGGCGTGGATTCTTTACTCTAGCAAAGGTGAGAAACCACACATCCTTTTATAAAACACGAATATGAGATTCAGTTGCACCTCATAAAGGGTCACAATCTGCCCATATGCTTCTCTCTCCCACACGTCTGCTCTGATGCTCCTCATTGGTGAAGCACTATCGAGTAACTCCATGATCAGAGCTGGAGTCAATTCCATTTAAATTCAGTCAATTCAGGGGATGAATTGAAAATCAATTAATGAATTGAAAATTGCCCATCATTTTTCAACAGAGTTAATGAATTGAATTTCAATTCATCTCTCGAATTGACTGAATTGACCCCAGTTCTGTCCGTGATGCTTAGATGGCGAAACCTCCATTAGGGACTCCACGTTGGTCACCATCGACCACAAATCTTTGCTGTCAAGACAACGTCATCTGGACCAAGCGTGTATGAGCATGAAGGGATGTTCAGTCTGCATCTGAGGGGCATCCCAGTGAGTTGAATAATCCTTGGAGTCTCAATCACTCTGTGGTAGTTACATTCACAGAGACAGGGTACAAAGCTAAAGAGCACCCAGGGCCATTCTCTGACAAAAATCGGCCGTACTTATCCTCAGAATTATCATTGAACACGCATGCATTACATGATTGGCTTTTAGTAGACACTCTCGTTCAGAGCAACTTACATGAGTTACAGTTTTTTTTGTTTTTTACATGTTACCCATTTATATAGATGGATATTTACTGAGGCAATTCTGGGTTAAATATCCTTGCTGAAGGGTACAGTGGCGGTGCTCCAGTGGGGAATCAACCCAGCAACCTTTTAGTTATGAGTCATGCTCATTACCACTATGCTACACTGCTGCCCAGGTGAACTCTAGCATAGTGAACTTAAGCTTTGAATGCAAATTTTCTGAAAAAAAAGTCAGCTCTACAAAGAACCCAGTTGTCACACCCGCTCCCAGTCAGCCAGCTCAGCCACGCCCGCTCAGCCCGCTCAGCCCGCTCAGCCACGCCCCGCTCAGCCTGGCTCCACCACACCTGTGGTTCATTCCATCAATCAAGCCCTGCCTTTATAAGGACTCAGTTTTGTTACCTCGTTGTGAGGTATTGGCTCTTTGATTCTTTACTGAGCCTGCTCTTTGTCACTCCATCGTATGGTTCCCATGTTTTTTGACCTCTCGCCTGTTTTTGGACCTTGCTTGTGTGTTTTTGGATTATGGTTTTGTTGCACTTCCGATTCCCGTTTGACGACCTGTTTTGTCCCTGACCATGCCTTTTGGATTCTGGCATTAAACCTATTTACCGCACTTGGATCCCAGTCTGTTTCATTACACCAGTGGGTCATTAGCCCTTTAAAAGCTGGTTTATAAATGCTTCGTATGTCCAATCAATCACTTTCCCTGGGTTTTGCTTACTCAGAGAACTGTGCTTGTGGGTCTCATGTGAGGCCAGATAGCCTCGAGTGACAAATTCCTGCTTTGTGTTCCTATTACTCGTTATGCCACCCTGTTTGTCAGACAGCATGAGGGAGGTTTTTGGGTTTGTTCTGCCTGTGTGTGTGCGTGTGTGTGTGTGTGTGTGTGTGTGTGTGTGGCAGGGGGAATCAGTGGATTAATGCATATCAGATAGCTAGCAGGGAGCTTTTTCATCAGCTCTAAATGTAGCAGGACAAGTAGCACTTTGGCTCTTTGATTAAAAACCTCTTTCATTTGCTTTCACATGTCCCCCTTGAAATTTGCACAGATAAACAAAAGGCTTGCAATGGAAAAAGCAACCTTAGAGTTTGCACTGGTGAGCTGGTCTCATTTCAATGAGGATGGGTCACTTGGGAAGCAGTGTACTGGGAGATGTGATTCAGTCACTCAGCCGTTGGTCACTGCTCAGACTGTGCTTCAAAAAACCTGCATCTGAGATTCAGTTAGGAGGACATCTCCCTCTGAGGAGGGTGTTCCCTCCCACGAAAACTCCTCTCTGTCTGTCTTTGCCATCACTGGTCTGCCTATGACAGTGTTTTTTGGGCTCATCATAACAGCAAATACAATGCAATGAAGAAAGCACAAATGTCCATTTAACTGTGCGTTCTGGTATCTTATATCAGACTTGTTTGATAACTTTGACTGAAAAAGAATTTGGGAGGGCTTTATATAAATGTTGTACACATTTCAGTATCTATGATTAAATTTTACAGTTCAAAAACATAAAGCACAGTTAGCTTCAGTCACGACGTTAGAATTTGGGAGCGAGGTTTGGCTTGAGGCTAAGAGCTGTCTCTGAGGGAAAGTAGCGAGGAGGTAGCTGATTGTTATCAGCAGAAAAACATATTTCAGAACAACAAAATATTCAGTATGTGCAAACTGGACATTTGTGCACTCAGAGTACAGTCTGTCCAGTGTTTTCAAGTGAGCAGTGATCTATGGGTGGAGAAAACAGTGTTCCTCAAGGTCATTTTTTCAAGCATTATTCAGCACATCAATTTATTTATTCTGAAGAGAGTGAACATTTTTTTTTAGCAATTTACTTGTGTAGTAACATTGTAACTGTTGTGTTTTGAATGTGTTGCCCCTGTGATTAATGTCAATTAATATAAAGACATTTGTGGCCTATATTATCACACACAGATTTACTGAATAACCATATCCATGGTGTATAACTCAAACCACAATTTCATGAAAGAAAATGAGGAGCCTTTATTTTGTTGATGAGAAAATTTGAAATTCATTTTGGTTTACTCACACAGTCCCCAGAATGCATCTCTCTATAGAGACAAGCAAGCTACCCTGCCTGCCAGGGACTGGAAGCAGACAGCAGCAGCATAGAGATCACAGTTTCCACTGCAGATGGATTGCAGATTGCGAAGAATTTTCTTTCAGTAACTGGAATCTTTTTACCTGGAGGTGAACACTAAACTATCAATATGATAAACATGACTCCTGCTGTTAATGCAAAACTAACAGCATGCTGCATATTTAAATATATAGCATTAGTTATACAATGGTAAATGCATGTTTTGATGAACTTTTTGAACTGTTGTGCATCTTTCATTGATGGCACTATGTCCTTTTTTTGTGTCATCTGATTTGCACCTTATCTGATTTTCACTTTTCTGTTGCAGACACAGTTTCAGCCCCTGCTCTTAGAATAGCATGAGCAGAATCACAGATGCGATGTGTGTGAGGTCTTTGTGGCCGGCTCCTGTTGGAAAGCAGAAGAGTAGGAAGGCTGCCTGGATCCCAGCAGGAAGGATGTAGCCCTGCTGCATCAGATGTGCATTGTGTGAGCACATTGAAGCGATGTGAACTAGATTATGTAAGTGGGTGTGATGAACCTGAATGAGACTGGCTTCCCCTCCAGAGGCTGTTGTGGGCTGTGTGCGTTTCCCATTGTGATCACTCAGAAATGCAGTGATTGCCACAGTTTCCTTCAGCTGTGGATGTGTGTGCACCTTCGCTCTTACAGTTTTACACGGTTTTTGTTTGTCTTTCCCCTTTTCCCTTGGCATCAACATATGCTGAACTGTGGTCATTGGTGACTCAATTCTAGCATGAGGCATGATTTTACAGGTAGGCCACTATTTTTACACAGTAGTGTAACATTTTTTACATTACATAATTTGCATTTAGCAGATGTTCTTATCCTGAGTGACTTACACTTTTTTTTTTTTTTTTTTTACAATTTATACAGCTACAATACATTTTACAACATATTTTTTTACAATTTATACAGCTGGATATTTACTGAGGCAATTGTTGATTAAGTACCTCGCCCAAGGGTACAGCAGTAGTGCCCCAGTGGGGAATCAAACCAGCAACCTTTTGAGTACAAGTCCTGCTCCTTAATCACTATGCTACACTGCCGCCCACATGTAGTAAGTAGGGCTCATAGACGTTGCCAGTTCAGATCCCAGGGTCAGCACTGCTGTGTCCTTCATAAAGTAAACTGCTTTGCTGAATATCCAGCTGCATAAGTAGATGGTATCTAAGCTGTGTAAATCGCTCTGCACAAGAGCATTTGCCAAGCAAACATGTAATGTTACAAGGCAGTCGTAACTGTAGAACAATCAGCCAACATATACTTCTGATTTCAAATATTGTTTATTGTACTGTTTTCCCACAGGGAATGTGTTTTGCCTGAGGCATACCATAGAAGGGCTGTATTCAGGAGGTGAGTAAAAAGGCACAGTTTTACTGAACAAGATGAATTGTGGCTCTGGACTGCTTTGTGTAAATGACCCCCACTGCCCCTGTCAGACTCAGCCTGTAAACCATTAGGTTAACACACTGATTTTTATTCACTGTGTGTGCAGTACTCCTGAGCTAATTGCCCTCCCAAACTTTGATTTGATGGTAGAGGTAAAAAAAAATGCCTGATCCTCCAGGCTAGTTTGTGATGGTAGTACAGAGTATTATACTTTCACTGTCTTTGTTTTACTCTTCTTTTTTGTTAATTAATGCATCTTGGCTAAAGGTTGGTCATTACTGAAGAAACCTTTGAGCCATCAATCAGCATTCAAGGCACTAAGGGAGAGAGGGAAGATGGAGAGGGAGAAAGAGAGAGAGGGATGGGGAGAGAGAGAGGCAGATAGAGAGAGAGAGGGAGGGGGAGAGAGAGAGAGAGATGCCCCAAACGAGAGCAGAACCCTCTGCCAAGGGAAATGTGACACAAACTGAAGCCCTCATCTCCTCAATCTGCTCCTGTGCTCCACAGTGGGTGGAGAGCATGCCTTAAACCACAGTCTCCGGTGGGATGCGGGGTCCCAGTCGGCCTAATTAAACTCTTATTATGAAGACCTTGTTTATCGGTAGGAATGCCTTCGGAAGCAAACATCCATTTCGGCCCTCACACGCTGTCACCCTTTAAAGTAAGACCGATTATCTCTGCCTCTGAAACCGCGGACTGCTGTGGCTTTTCTCCTCTTAATCTGCCCTGTGTTTTACTTACACGTTATTGGTTTGAGACGCACACTGAGAGAGCATCTTCTGAATGTCACCGTTCCTGATCTGTCAGATCAAACACCTCTAATTGGCTTCAGACAATGCACTCATTACACTGTCCCTTCAGATACATTAAAGGTGTGAGCAAACTCTGTGATATATTTGCTCCTTATGTTTATTTCATTGATATCATTGCCCTGAATTTTGTTATCACTCACTGAGTATTTTGCTGGGTACGTCATAAAATCTTACCATATTTATGTTATTCAGTGTTATTGGTGATGTCAGAGGATAGTTACCCTTGCGTTCATTTATTTGTTACTGATCTGATTAGACACTTGGAATTTCCATTTATTTGTCAATTGAATACTCACAGGAATCGTGTGGATACTAATTGCTATCTCTGTGACTAGTTTCTTTATATTACAAACCCTTTTTACCAGATAATGAATTATTTTATGAACCCTGAGAGAGAACTTGAATCTGCGCACTAGTCATGGATTCTTGGCTTGCGGAGAACATGATCTGAAATCTGTTCATTTTAATGAAACGTGAAATTTCCATCATTCCTGCAGACCATGAGTTAATAATAAACCATTTGAAATCACTGGAACCTGTGTGATTTAATTAGCTCAGCAACAGAATTTATTCCAACTATGTTTCAAATCCAGAGTAAAATCACCTCAAGGAGACCAAAAAATACATCAGGTGCTATTTCATTCATCCTTGCTTGTGCCAAACCATTTTCCCTCCTCTCAGCCCAGTTACTTCTGAGGAGCTGTGAACTCTCACTTATGTGACAGCTGTACCATTTTTCTCCAGTTATCTATTTGTATTGGCTTGGCAGTGGCCTTCATCCAGAGTAATGTACACACCTGACATGCTACTTGTGATCGATTTGTACAGCAGGTTGTGTTCTGAAGTGATTCAGGATTAGAATCATGCACTCAGTGACACAGCAGCAGTGTTCTAAATGGGCTGAAACATACCATCCTTCTCAGGTAAACCCAAGGCAACTTCCCCAAACCTATCGCAGGTCAGAAACAATATGGCTGAGATGCCTGCTACTATCTGAGGCATGACGTGAGCTTTTAAAGTCTTTTACACTGTGTTTTATAGCAGAGAAACATCCCTTTTATATGATGGAATGTCATGACACATATCATCCAATCAAAGGAATGGCTTAAAGGGTAAACAAGGGAGAGGTCTAAAAATGATTCTGAAGACTTACTTACTGATGCAGATTGCAGAGCTGTGCTTTCTACAATATGCCACAGTAGTATTCTCAGTGATTAATGAAGGTGTTTCAGGCTTAGATGTAGCAATGTGGTAGGAAAGCCGGATTCACACTCACTGTACCCCACACCTTCAGAGAAGGACATTGGGATCTCATTCACTGATGCTGAAAATCTGAAGTCAAGAAAACAGCTCTGCTTTTCTGAAAGAGCTAAAATGTATTAAATTACATATTGATAAATGTTACGAAACCGCCTTTCACCGTGTGCACTTTTAGAAAGCTCCATTGTTATTATTTAAAATGTTTCGGATACATATTTGATTTGTATTTAACTTTTGATATTTTTATATAATGGATCCATTTATTCTTTAAAGGTCTTATTTTATTTTGCACACAGTCACACTGTCAAACCAAACCCAACACAATGTCTTGCAGAATTCAAACTCTGAAAGGTCAGAAAGGATAAATCTGGTATTTTCTTTGAACTGAATTTAGCAAACTTCACATTCCTGATTTTTATTATCTGTTACACTGGACGTGTTATTGTTTGGACTGGCTTTGATTTAAAATTCAATACACACCCTTCAGGACTTCAAAAGGGGAAACTAGGTGAAGTTTTTGTTGCAGAATTTGATAATCAGTATATTATTTCAGTTTGAAATTCATCTGGTGATAAGAAGCATTGTCATTTATCATAAGAAAATGACAGATACATTTATCTCAGTGAACAACACAGCAAAAAAATGTTGCCATTTTCTGCCAAGTGCAGTTTCACTTGTGCTTTGAAATATTTCACACTGTTCCCAGGTCCCAGGTGGGTAATTAGCCCAGTGGATTTGCTCGATGTTACATTAAACTCAGTTCATATTTGCTCAAGTATTCCATTAAACCTCTTTAAGAGAACACAACAATGATTTAGTTCAGCTTTTGTGTTGCCATATTCATTCCTTCTCCATTTCTCCAGGATTATATCTATTTCCGTTTTGCAAGATAAGTAGTTTTCCTTACTATACAAATGTTTAAGTTGCAAAGGGCCGATGCAGCATGCCGTTGCTCTGTATAAATTATAATTCCTCAGACATCAATGACCCGTGTCAGTGGTGCATCCATCAACCTCGGTAAGTGAGTTAGGATTGATGAAGTGCCATAAAAATGTCAAATGTGGGTTCTGGGGAAGAAAAAAAAAAAAAAAAAAGTTTCGGCATCACTCTGCATTACTCTCCATGCAGCTTTTTCCGTCTCCATGGAAACCGCTCCATCACACCACAGAGATAGAGCAGAAAACAGCATCAAGGACGGAGAGCTTCATTAATGCTCGCCTTGGGTTTCATGTATCATACGTGGGTGAGAGATGGACTCACAGTGCTCATCAACCCAAGCTTGTCAGTTTGTTTTGACCAGTAGTGTGGTAGCAAAACACATGACATAATCAAACATCTATAAACACACATTTACCGAAACTACCCTCTATTAAAATTGGATTACTGAGCGTATACTATGATATGTACTGTGCATATTCAGTTTGGGGCTATGTTCTCATTATTCTTATTTCTGAAAGTATATTATAATAGCAGTCTTTATTGAGCAACTCAGTAAATCCATATTTTGTTGTCATGAATAATGCAGGAAAGAAAAGCACAGTGGAAGAATGTATCATGACCAATTTATTTCAGTGGGCTTTGTCTTCTGTGAAGAAGTCTGCTTTCTAATGCTCCAGTTTCTTTTGTTGGTGGGATTAAGGGCTATTCAAGTTTGGATCTAATTTGTAAAAAGAGAAAAATCCATGTAAATGTATTTGTACATTCCGTAAGTCTAATGTTTTATTCTTGACAACCTTGTATGTAAGACTGTTTATTGGGAATGAAAGCTAGCTCCAACGGAATTCATGATTGTAAAGGCTAGCTTTCAGATGAGAACTGACAAGATTCAGCATTTCACATTATCAAAACAGATAATACCATCAATACAATTTATTCTCAAATCGCCACACTGAAAACCAGAAGAGGTTACAATCTTAAAGTCAAAAACTAAATGGAATATTTGTTCAAAATATTGAAACAGTTTATTTGGAAGTGATATATAAATTCTTGCCAATACCTGCACACATTATACATAAAAAAAGCTACATAGCCACAAGAGACCATGCAGAGTGGATTTGCTGTAGCTGGTCAAATAGAAATACATATGTAACTTCAAAAGCACAGAACTAACCCTGTTGAACACAGCGTATGTTTTGTAGGATCAAAGTAGGCCTGTTTGAACACTCGATGCTGAACAGAAATTGCGTCAATGGTGACATATTTCTACACATATTCAGAGAGAAGTGTCAAAAGTTTGTTGATATCATGTTTCATGCAGAATTCATGGTGACATATCCAAGATGTTCAGCGCAGCTATATGGCTTTCTTTTTCTCTCAATTATGTCTATTTTCAGGGATGTTCAATAATATTTCTATTTTAAGGCTAGGGGGGGTAAATAAATAAGATGTGTCTTCTTCTATTGCACTGTTTAATCAGACTATGCCTAAATGGAATGAGTGCTAGTGTTGACAATAGTGCAAGGTAGCTTTCCACAGCAAGCTCAGACCTTGCTCATAGGATTCAGTGTCTCTCATTCACTGCATTACAATGTCTTCTCTTTAGCTGACTCATTTTTCTTTTGTTTCTGGTATAGACTCATAAAGACTCATACAAGATTCTGTGGGTATTTTCACTGTGAAAGAAATATAATTATCAGAGTCAAGTTTTAGACAAGAGATCTGGTTGTGGGAAAAATAATACCTTCACTGAACAAGCACTTACAGTGGCTATACCATCATGTCCACATCAGGCTCTGACACAAGGGTAGTTTGAACTTTTTTTGAACCTTTTATGTAAGTGTTTTGACTGCATGAGTCAGTGGAGCAGAACCAGAATATGGTTGGCACATGAAGCAAAATTTAATCAAATTTACTCCACATGACCTTAAGTAATAAGGATATGTTTGTTACATTTTTGTTTTATGCTTCTCTCCCTGACTCTGGACCATGGTCATTTTACAAGCCTCATGAAGTAGAATACAATTTCAAAGCATATTGGCTTTGCTAAGTCGCTAATTAAAAAATGAGTGGCAGAGACTTGGATGCAGAATGTCAAGGGAAATTCAATTGCTGTTCATTCAAGATTAAAGCTTAGAGCTGAACTGAGTGTGAGCATGTGAGAGAGAAAGAGACAGGGAGAGATGCATGTCTGTATGTATTTGCATATGCCATATACCATTTTACAGGGTCACTCAAAGGTGGATGGTAGAGGTATACCCCACCCTAAGATGCTAGTGATTTAAATGGCAAAGCCACTGACTGGAGAACTTGAAGATGAGGTTTCAGTTTCTGGCTCCAGCACATAAGCTCTTTGTGTTCTGAAATTCACCACTTAGTACATTATTAGGGAGCAAAGTCCATTGATTTATTAGAAGAAACCGCTGCTTTGGTCTTTGTGTTGAATCCTCTCAAGCCTCAAAAACATGTGTTCAGGTTCTTGTTGAGGTGTTCGGTCACTAATGGATGTCTGTTCCCCATGCTGACATTGTAGAAAATGAATTTTCTTTTGTCTTCAAATAAAACTGTATGACTAATTTCAGAGACTATTGACTAACTTTTTTTTCAGGTATTTTGGCTGATCAGCCCCTCATCCTTGCGGTGGTTTTTAGAGGAGATAGACTGATGCTTTGTTTTAGTCAAGGCAACGTGCTCAGTATTTGCATAGTGTCACCAGTGGGTGTATTTACAGATGTGATGGTGACCTCAGTGCACTGTGCTACACACTGCAATAATGTGTGCAATTTCAGTGGATTAATGTGCTGTTAGAGGAAAACTCTACTAGGTTTTATTAAATATTTGGAAATATTGTCATCAATTTCCAATGCCATGAGAATGGTATTCTCACAGCATAACTCCAGAGATCCAGTGAACTTGAATGGCAGAAAGAATAAATATGCCACATACTGTATATAGTCATTGTCTGTGGACTTTTCCCAGACATTTTTTCTCCTTAATCTGCGTCTGAAACCTAATTATTATAAGAATCACAATGCTGCATTTTAATTCTGGTAGCTTGATCATTTGTATCAGTTCATTATGTGTGGTGAATATATGAACACAAGGTTAGTGTGCATTTCAGATGGGCAGTTTCTGCAGGTACATTAAATGTGAATGCACACATAATGTTACTTTTTTTGAGTCAGTCCATCTGAACATGAGGGAGGCAGTAGATTGAAATAAATTTGAATGCTGCGAGCTAAGTGCTTTAATTAAATAACACACTTCTGTGTAGCTTTGAACCATGCTAACATGCGTTTAGACAGGATCTCTCTTCCAAATGAAATCATTGCTTGAATCGCCTTCGCCTCATTGGTCTTTATGTGCCGTTTATGTGCGCCTTTCTCTCATTGGACTGCGACACTGAATCATCCGCAGCAGCATAGCCGATGCACGCCTGCATCAGGGATGGTGCTGTCAAGCCCTTAAAAGAACCCATAGGAACATGGAATGACAATAACAGGTAATTCATCCACTTCATGGCCCATCACACGCATGCAATCCATCACTGTCTCCAGCTGCACGGTAATTCCATATGCAAACGTTACTCTGCTGTGGGGGGGTACTTTCAAGGCCACTCAACGTTAAAACAGCCAAAAAAAACCCAGGGAGATTTCCCCTCTCCCGCAGTCACGCGTGCGTCACCCCTGTGTCGAGCAGCGCGGGTTTCCGGCTCAGCGGTCATGGCGGTACGGGTTTGGAGAGGAGCGTGCGCCGCACATTAGACATGCACATTAGGTACGCCGCTACGACCAGACCAGTGGGCCGTGCAGTTTAATTATACAAGCAAATTTGTTAATTATGAAAGTTAATATACTTCTTCACCTAGCTGGAATGGAAAGCCGCAGATGCCTCCCTTGCTGTGCTTCCCAGGCGATGATGAAGACAGCATTGGACGTGTGCAGCCGTCGTTTAGAATTCTGGGTTTCCTCCGAAAGACTGGCAGCACAAAGTTTTTAGAGCCCTGGTTTCTACTGCTGTTTCTTGCAGGAATGCTGTTCCCAATGCTCTTCAGACATGATGGTAGCACTGAAGACATTTTGAATGTAATTTGGAAGCTCTTACTGATGTTTAAATGTTAGTAAATATTCCTTGATTCAGTGAAGAACATAAGGGATACAGAATTATTAGCTTTAAAGTGCATTCATATTTATCTGTAAAGGTTTCCACTCATGGGGTATGAAAAACAGTAAGAAAAGGGGACCACATTGACTGAAATATCTCTTGTCTTACAGGACTTTTTCCAGTTCCATAAAGTCAATCATGGAGTTAAGACAATGAGAGTGATAGTATAAATTATTTTCTTGTTTTTAAGTATGAGTTTTTTAAAATTTTTTGCTCTTGCTACAGGCATCAGGATGCATTTGTTGATCAGCGGAATTCTGTTAGTGTAAGTGGATGTTTTTACCCTATAACCTACGTGAGCTTTTAGTATGTAAAAGTAACTTTCTGCCCTGGAGAAAATACAGTACAGCAATAACACATATCAGTTGAGGTGGCTGGAAATAGCTTGGCAATGTCACAGTCCTGCAACATTAAGAGACTTTGCCTCTTAGTGACACAACAATGTGTCTATGCAGGGGAATTGGACACCAGAGTTTTTATTCTGACACTGGCAAGCAAGCTTGGTGCCCCCCAAAAAAACCCCCCGCTTTTGAGTGCTTTCTGCTTGAAGCTGTAAATGGCCTTTTTGACAACCGTCCAGTCACCTCCAGGGGACACTCAGGATTGCTGCTATGGGGCTTTGGCCTTGATTTGAGTAACAAATTTGATTTATTTAATTCTTAAAACATTTTCATACAGCTTCTTTGACTGAGGAAAAATAACATGAAATTTGAATATTAGGTTTTAAACCATTTTCAGAAAATTAAGGAATGATCTTAATAGACAGACTATAGTCAGAAATTGAGCAATGATGTCTTTATATCCTATGGCAGTTATGTTTGAGAACCTGAATAAAGACAGGTCACCTCATGCTTGAAAAGTGAAGAAAGGCAGTGCAAATACAATTTCAGTGCTCTGTTTTGCAGAAGATTTGTTGCCATCACTATTCCAGTTACAAATGTTGTCTTTCTTAAATTAAATGTCACACATGAGGATAACCATGACATAGTTGAGTCACTGTTTCTTTTTTACTGACTGCATATTTCTTGCTTGCATTCAAAATAACACCTGGTGTCAGTGTTGCTTTTGTGTTTGTTCTTTTTCACCCTAATTGTCTCGGTATGTTTGATTTTATGGTATGTGCACCAAGTGGATATAGCTGCAATTTATTACTTGTTATTCAGACATTCTAGTTGTGTTTTTTATGATTGGTTATTTACAGTCAAAGATGCTTGGCTGTCTGTTGAGAAAGGATCTCAGGTGCTACTGTGTCCTGAAAAATGTATTTGAATAAAAGTATATCAGAGTGCAGCTCTGTGGCTGTGTGGTATTATGCTCTGAGCCAATGTCACTACATTTCCAAAGTTGCAGGGATGGACTAACAGGGCCTCTTGGTGTCATTTAGAAAGTTGTGGTGAATTTCTAATAATTTGTTACAAATCATAATATAAAAACAGGAAACAACCTGAGTTTTGTATTTTAAAAGTCAGGGTAAACAACCCAAAACATAAACGCCATTTTTTGATTTCCTATTTGGAATTTAAAAAAGAAAAAATTCTGTGATAATTGGCTTGTAGCTGCTGGACTCATTTGGTCACTTAAGGCATGAGAAATTGTTGGATTTTATATCAGCAGAAATCTCATTTTCTGCTAAGAGTGTTATGTTTTCGATTCCACATGCACACATTTCATGAATACTAAATGCATATTCCTCTGAGCAGTAATGACTCAGCAGGATAATCCTGTTTTAATATTTAATGTAAATCAATACTTCAGATCTCCGAAAGAAGGACAGAAAACTTTTCATAAATGCACAGGTTGGAAACGAGGAGCTGGTGGAGTAGAGTAGGGTGTTCTGCATTAGCTGCGGTATATCTGTCTCAACTGAGTGACAGGAAACCACCGGATAAAAAACATTCAAAGTCAGACTACTTAGGTTGTGATTAAGATGGTGCGATCACTGGGAATTTGCTGACTCACAAAGCAGAGAGGACCAATGTTTAAAGTTTAACCTCTGAATCTTAACTCATAAGCAAAATAGACCATAGAGCCCATACTCATCTTAGCCACATTGTACCATTTTCTTAACTTTGAATAATTAAATTAAGGAGGGTTTTTCCCAGCACTTATACAGCACTTAGCACACGCTGTTGCTTAAATAAATGAAGAAATGTAAGAACTGGAAAATTGTAACAGTTATCCTTGCTGAATGTTCAGGGCAAAGCCCATGGTTCCATGTCTCAGTGTGATCTTAGGCTACGTTGTGTAAATTTCTTTTCCTGTGGAGATCCATGCTTTTCCAGATGAAAGTTCAAAGACACAATTGTCATCTTCACGGATTTTAAGGCATCAATGTCTCTCAGTTAGTTCTCTTGCTCACCAGTGCTCATTTCACGGACAAACAATGTACCGCAGGACCTTGTGTGTGCTTTTTGCATTATGAATCTGGAATCACTATGTGCTTTACAAATGATTACTTAACTGTCCCCGCAATATCTCAGTTTGCCCAGGTTTGTGTGTGTACTTCAGCTTAGAATGTTATTTCTTCATGTTCTTTGTTTGTAGCTGAAGTTTTCTTGGCTAGTTGGCTGGTCTAGTTCTCAGTGTCTTTATTGGTTGCCCAACAAAATTGCTGAGATGCTGCTGCTCAGATCTGGTGCTATAATATCTCCCATGCAGTTTGTTACCAATAGCAGTTATTTTCCACTCAGGCCACTCCCACTTGAAAACCCACGTCTGCCACCTGGGTAAGTATGCCCTCCTCCGTCATTAATTCTGCCAGCTTCAGAAACAGAAACAATGGTTAAGAAGAACTGTGACCGAGCCTGGTTTTATTGTTTCTATTTTTGCATTGCTGTGAATACCAAAATTTTCATACCTCATTTTTCTATCCTGGGTCCCACAGAGGCATCGGACTCTCTGCAACACATTTGTATTCTATTTATATCAGAGCTGCCTCCGCCACTGCCAAAGTGCTAGTTTTAACTGCAGAAAAGGACTGAAGATGGATGTCAAAACTTAAACTGTGCTCTCAGTTCAAGACTGAGGGATTTATTCAAGACATTGAAGAACATGTACTAACTATTTCAGAGGTGTATAACATCAAAGCAAGTTATTTTTTGTACAGGTACACTCTAAAAGTATAGATTTCAGATTTGACATTGTAC
Source organism: Megalops atlanticus (assembly GCA_019176425.1). NCBI lineage: Eukaryota > Metazoa > Chordata > Actinopteri > Elopiformes > Megalopidae > Megalops > Megalops atlanticus. The sequence goes on from CM032890.1 coordinate 28,617,425, forward strand.
CAAGATCTAGCAACTTGACATTAGCAATCACTGGGCAATCGCACATGGACATGAACAAGAGTTTCTATAACCAATCCGACAAGCAGATTTAATATAGAATCATTGTCTGTTACACATTAATTTAAGAATTTTTATAACAAACATAAAATTAACAAAGAAAACCAAAATAACAGCAGTACATGATAGTACAAAACATACACAGTTCTCTGTGGAAGCAGGAATCATCAACCTGTACCAAGCAATAAAACCAAGAGAAGAAATGATGTTGTAACACTGGATTCCCTTTCAGCGACAGAACAGCAGGGTGAACCTGTCTTTGATGGAGCACAGATTGCCTGATTGTATTGCTTTTGCAAATTCAACTAACTGCCACTGAACCATCTGCTTCTCCAGATTCTCTGGGCAAATGGAAAACTGAGTTATTGATTTTTTAGCCACAGAGAATGTATTTATTGTCCCCCTCCCTCTCCTCTCTCTCTCTGCCTCCCTCTCTTTCTCTTCCTCCCTCTTGCCCATGGTAGCCCGTGACCAGGATGAGAGCTACATTGAGACAAACAGTGGATTACATTATGTTCAACTGCAACTTTTGGAAATTTGGGGGCAAAAGGTAGTGTTGGGTGAACTACTACTTTGCCCAGTGCTGTTAGTGTCCCTCCATTGAGTGCCTCCCTCAGGGACAGAACTGCTTAATGCAGTAGACACTCAACCAGCCCAGGCTATACACTGCGACTTCTCATCCATCATCTCACAACAGCAGCTGGCTCTCCCCTGACTGCAAACAACATTAAAGAAAACCTAATGAAGTCAGAAAACTGTATGTAAAGCAGATTTTAGCATGTAAAGGATACCCCAGATCTCATTCATTCTTAATATGGTTTACTCATACTTTACTCCCCATGTCAGCTTAACAGGTGATGGCTGTAAAATTACTTCAGTTAAATCACAGTGGGGGGGTGACTGGCATGCTTAATAATTAGGCAGAGTCATTGAGAAGGAGGAGTCAAAGGAAACTTGAGATATCCCCTTTGTACTTTGTCTGATTTGACTTGATCAGCGAATTAAGAGAGTCGTACTGTTTGTCCAGAGTAGATGTCATGTTTGGCACTCATGTTTTGTTTAAACACTGATGGGCATGGCACGATCCCTGTTAAACTAAGGAACGGTTTCAGGCGACATTTTGTGTTTGTGCATCTCGGATTTGATTTAGTCCCTTGCTGTTCTTATTATACTTTGCCTCCTTCAGAAGAAATATCGGGGAAAGTCTTTCAGTCTCTGAAATTTGTATTAGAGGCACACAAAAAAAATGTAAATGGCTCCAGTCCAGCCCACTCTCATTTATTCTGCAGTGGTGCAGTGAATTCTTCATTATAGCAAGGGTTTTGCTAAATGCAGAAAATGTATTTCACACCAATCAATGCCATCTGACCAAAAATATAAAAGTGAAAAAAAGCAAAAGGGGAAAAAAAAAACAGGCACGTTATTATATCCCTGTGTGGCATCAGAATTTAGGGCACAGGGCTTTTATACTAATGCACAGAAAATGAAGGACTATAGAGTAAATATACAACAGTTTAAGCTGTTTAAGCAACAGTTTAAGCTTACCCTCCTTGCTGTCATTAATGGTGTCAATCAAAGATTCGAGATTGCCCTCACATGGAGGTGCAGCTTCTAACCTCGACCTGTAGCTAATAAATTTATTTTATGAGTAAACAGAGTGTATGGAAGTGTTCACTTCCATCAGTCCGAGTTTGCAGATTTGTAGTGGGTCATTGCTGTTGCTATTCATGAACATTAATACCAGCTGGAACAGTAGCGTACAACATCATTACAGTAGTCCATGAATGACACACAGTTTCCTGAGCAGATATTCCTGCACTGTGCATTCATGTGAACGGTAATTAAAATAAACCTCACTGTTGTCCAGAAAGAGTAGGAAGATTGTAAAAATGGAAAGTGAAGGAGAGCGGTATTTTCAAAATGATATGTTCCAATCTGGAGGCGCAGATGCAAAGCAGCTGGGGGAACAGTTTTGTGCATGGAACCTTTTCTGTGTGTCTGTGTACCTGTCAGTGCCCTTTTGACATATGTACCTTAATGACTGTCTTCTCTGATGCTTGAGACAGACTCTACAAATAGCAGTATATGGTATATTAATATGCTTGACTTGCAAGGAATTTGTATAAAATTGCATAACTAGTTATAAAAGTTGATTGTGTGGCTGAGCATTAACAGCAGTGGGTTGGCATGTTGTCTGGTCCTGATGGAACTCAGGAATTGCATTGACACCAAGGGCATTTCATAAATTTGACAACACTAGCCCAAAAAGCACTTGGGCACATGGTTCCCCCCTCCCTCCCTCTCTTACGAGAGGAAGAGGAATGAGTTTTGGCACTGAGTTCATGCTCACAGCATCAAAGACGTTGGTTCATTTCTGCAATGTGGACAGCAGTCAGAGTGATGAGGGTAGAAGACTTTTCAAAGATTTATACTGACTGAAGCTGGCTTGGGCAATGCTGTCAACGGCAACACTTCAGAATCTAGAGGATACAGATATTTGTGGATGTCTCTGAAAGCTGCATTCAGCTGCATACAGTGTACTTTATGAACACTATTAATGTGTATGACATTTTGATATTGCTTTGTTTGAATTGACTCTATGGACACTGTCATTACACATAGTATGACCAGCTTATTACAACTGACATAGGGTTGTGTCATTATAAGCTGGTTATAAACTCTAACTGTAGTTGTCCACCCATTAACAAACCTGGAAATGCCATTACATAAACTGTACAAGCAAATTTTTAGTATATGGACCAGATAGTCCATATTGAAACAAAAATTCCATTTGTCTGTGGTTTGTCAGGGAATATTGTCAAGGCTAGAATGCAAATTGACCAATAGGAACAATGGATCAGAACTATCCAGTTGATAAAAGAGAACATCAGTAGTCAGAAAAGGATGCTGACCATAGACAACACCTGAAACCTCCTCTTACCACCTGAAACCTCCTAAATGGATGAGGGACCACAGGGGCTGAACATTTGGCTGTAGTATCTGTGGTATGGTTCTGTTCAAGGATTGTGTTTGAGAGAGCATGTGTAGACTGTACTGGTTTTATTATGACAGATGCGTTGTATCGGCTCCCAGTCTCTGCTCAGAAGTGCTGCTTCTGTCCTTGTTTAGGAACCACATTCAAGAGTGTGTCAGGATGTTACTACTGTTTCCAGTCAATGCAAATGATTACACACAGCCTCTGTTTTAGCAGAACATAGGGATAAACGATGTCAATTATTTTAATGACCTCAGAGATACAAACTATTAATTTCCAAGATTTTTCAAGATATGTATTGATCCGTCTTTAATCACGCATTCACATGCCTATATTGCTCCTAACTCTGTGGTGGAAAAAACTGAAGTTACCCCAGTTCCAGGACAAGGTCAAGACTGCACATTATCAGATGCTGTATATTATATATAATTAACAAAAAACTACTTTCACATTCTCACTTAATGCTGCCAAAGCCACAAAAGACAGGAAATGAAATTACCTTGGCCTATGCACAGCTAAAGCTTTTCCGCACACTAATTTGATACATAATACGATAGTTCAGCTATGTTGGGTTATAGTACTTCACACAATATGCACACACCACGGTGCAGATTTCTAAAGATTTAAACTTTCTCAAGGAGGAACATTAATGTCCTTAAAGGAACTGGTTGATACAGTGGGGCCTCTAACTGTGGGCCTCAGAATTAATAAGTAAACTGTTCTGCAAACTCTTAATTATTTGAGAACAGTTTGCACTGATGAAAATGCTAACTTATGAGTGTTACCTTGTTTACAAAAACAACTGCGAATTCTTGCAACCACAGTTGCAATTTGTTTGTTGTAGTCAGAGTTGATGTATCCAATATCAGCAGAAATTATAATGAAATGGCTGTGATATCTGATGTTAAATTTTGACAAATTAAATGCAAAGCTGATGACTACGCTATAATGAAGGTTGTCCTACTTACATTTCATTTGCTTTTGTGGAAAGAAAACAGTTTGTTAGCCTGTGTGAGCAGACCAAAACTAGGTTGACACCTGTCCACAACTCAAAATAATACACAATGTGTGTGTGTGGATGTGTCGATGTGTCTATGGGTGTATGTATGTATGTATGTATGTATGTATGTATGTGTGTATGTGTGTGTGTGTGTGTGTGTGTGTGTGTGTGTGTGTGTGTGTTGTTGTGATTCACCACTTGACAACTTCTCCATTGGATGAAGTACAGTATTTTTTCAAAACCTGAAATTTCAGCCTCGTTTGGTGAATAGATCTCTTTTTTTGTATATATAATGTGAGATGAAAAATGCTGTTGTCTCCAAATTTGACAGATGACTAAAACCTTTCCATTTCCACTTGTGGTCTCAGATGTTTTGTAGTTTTGCCGTTGACACATCAATTCATTTGAGCGCAGCATCTCTCTCTGGAGCTGCTCCTGTTTGCATGTATTCATACATTAATAATCCAAAAGTGGGAGATGGGGAAGGCTTGTTCTGAGGTCAGAGCTTGTCATCTCTGATTGGGCCTGTCTGAATGCTGTGCAGACAGATTATGGTGATGCCGCTAAGTGAATTATGGGAAAAATCAAAACATCTATCCACCTGATTGCAGAGCGTCTAGGCACAAAACAGTAGAGTGAGGCTAGGGATCCATTTTATTTGACATCTGGAGGTGTTATAATGTATATATTTTTACTAACTGCTTGAACCCTCTGAAGCAAAAAAAAAAAAAAAAATGTTAAAGCTTGCTTTTTGCAAGTGTGAGAGTGCATAATGTGAGGTTGAACAAACTCATCTAGCCACAGGATCAAACAAGGGTTTTCTGGTTTGTTGATTCCCCTTGAAAATGCGTTATGCTAAATGTACAGGGTTTATGACAATCTTTATTATAAAACTGCGCCTTAAATAAAATCTGATTGATTTGTTGATTGAACTCCAATTATTTTAACCCATATTTTAACCCACTCTGTGGTGTGTCAACACACCTTTCTGTCTCTCTCTCTAAATATCCTTCTGTGACATCCTTTGTGACATCACAGTGGGTGTGAGTTGGTACGAGTTTCCTCCAAATACCAGCATTCCCTGGCATCTGGAGCGGTGGTCAGACCGCATCTAACAATCCCTCTCTTCCTCACGGTGTGCGCGTCTTCTCTTAATAGCCTGAAGGACGACACCGGCGAGCGGTTCATTAAGCGGTAATGAATAGCCGCGGTCTCTGGAAGTTGTTGAAATAAGCGAGCTTTAGAGATAAGGACTGAAGGAGAACAATAGATTGCGCATTAAGGCCTTTCTCCCCTCACTGATTGGCTCAGGATTGATCACTCATCTCTGATGACGGTGCGCTCTGATGACTGCCGCACTGTGCTGGTGTCCACATGTAAAGACCCGCCTCCACCGTGTTTCATCAACCTCCCCAGGTATGCAGAACCTGAGTAGTGTGTAGAGATTTGTGTTCAATATCCATACTGAGCCATACTTGCACAAAGCTTTTACCCTTTTTTGCTCAGCATAAAACTGTTTCTTTGTACATTGTATTATCAGGACCACTTGCTAGTACTCTGGGCGAGTAGTTTGTGTGCACACAGTGTGTGTGTTGCATTCTATTCGAAATGTCATCATTTATTCATCAAATTCCTGTGTGACCTACAGCAGAATCAGTGCGTTGTGTCTCTTCTCCCTTTCCTGGCGTGATCCATGAAGCCATGTGTGTTGGTTGCTATTCCCAGAGGGCTGTGTGCATGCTGGTTTTCGCTTCACCCGATTCCCCTGAAGCAATTTGTCCAATTAGATGATCAAATGTACACATCTACATCTGGAGACTCTCAGGAGACAGTGCAGTAAATTATATTTTCAACGCAGAGTGCATGTATCACCCGAGATGTAACATGTCATTAATCAAAAATGTATAGAGAAAAAAAAAGAGAAAGAGAGTGAATAATGGCTGTTCTGACCTGAAGATGGAAACAGATGTGTACGCTGCCTTCTAGCACTTGAGCTGGAGACCCTCACAACAGGGCCAGATTTGAAATGTCCAGAACCCCCCTCATCCTGTTTGACATTCTGTTTGATGGAAATCTCCTGCGCATCATACCTGGAATGGAATATGCAATTCCCCATATTGAATATTTCTCAGCTGTTTTCAAATGAGAAAAATGACAGTTCTCTCAAGAACAATGTGTGTTCACATTTGTATGTGAACATCTTTAAGCACTGCAGATTCTTTTTGTTGCTAATCATAAGGTTTCTGTAAATGTATTTTTTTTTTTTTGCACACGGCTGAATATATTCTTTGTTATCTGCCATATGCTGTATGTTAGGCGTGATGCAGCACACGGATGCACAGTCAGGTAGAGAAGCTGGGAATTATGTGCAGAGGAAAACACACAGTGTGATAAATCATATGTGAATAAACACAGAGGCCTTACTCATACGTTTCTGCGTGCCCTACTTTTAAGATGACGTCGGCCTTTGCACACAGGCTGAAGCCGAAAGATGCTGTTTAAATGACAGCGTACTGTGCCGTGGCATTATCCATTTATACAGAAGGTTAGAGCACTCTGTAAATGTTTAATATGGACAATTTGTGCGGATGTCGGGCTCTTTCGGCATTTACCCACTGAAGCAAGAAGAACCTTTTAATGATTCAACTAGAAGGATGACACTATTGGCGATTTTTAAATATAAAAATGAAAAGAAAAAAGTTCATGTAGCAGAAGCAGCAACAGATCACATGTCTATGTATGATGGTCATCTATTGTGACAATATAATTATATTATTACATATCGGTTCATGATTGTTGTATGGTAATGTCTGGACAACATTAACATGAACAACATGAAAGTTCAGTGGACAGCACTTTTGACTGAATGTTTTTTAGAACATTAAACTACTGACATGTAAAACAACCACAAAAGTAAACACTCCGTACAGTCAGCTCCCATTGGGTGATCTGCAGTGTTGCAAGGTTGCGGGCAACTGACATAATAGATGTTTGAGGATGAGGAATGGGTTGAACAAATGCTGGATCAATGCTTTGGGCCCACAGAGAATTGAATTATATCCAGCTGCAGATTTTGGACATTTAGGCAAAGGATCAATTTCAAAGTGGGAAGCCAACAAAACAGTGGCTCTACTTCTTCTGGCTGAATATGACAGATAATATTACAAAATATTATCAGTGCGTACTATTGGTGTTCTCTTCGTAAAATGCCAATGAAACCCAATAGATTTGCACCACAATCACACAGCTTGGATGTTTTGGTGTATTAAAGTGGGAACTTTAGTATTTTTAGATCATATAATATAGCTGCCATCTTAGATCTGTTACATACTTGTGGAACTGTGATCATATGTTCCACTCATTACCAGGTTTTCCAATATGATGTATGCTAAACTGGATTTTCAGACAGCTTTCTCCAAAAACAAACAAAAACATAGACATCTACTCATAGATCCGCTGGACACATCAGCAAGCAACTTTCACTGATTTATCCTCTGCACAAGTTTCTTTATTATTCATTCAAAAAATACTTTGGCTGATGACATACACTTTATATAATCACTGCAAAATGATTACATTTAATAAAGAACATGAGCATACTGTGGGAATGGATGTCCTTGCACCTTTTACAAATGGATACATTTTAAAGTTTGGAGATCAGCCAAAATGTTCAAACAGAAGGAACTTAAGCATGGTAGTAAATTCCATTACTTGATATGAAAACTCCATGTCACGCATATTTGCATATCCTTTTCTAAGATATTAAGGGGATGGCAAGGATTTGGTTCTACTGCTGCAGCAGGAAGGAGGTGAAAGGTGAAAGCATGAAGGAGAGATGGTGGGGGGGGAGTTTACGCATAGAGATCTGCTCCTCTTCTACGAGATGTTGCTGCACTCCCTCTCAGACTCATCAACCCCTTTAGCAGAGTCATGGACGGCTGTTCCTGAAGTGGCTGGTGTGGGGTGAGCCAGGTGGCATCGATCAGCCTGATTAAAGCTGTGTGGAAAGGCTCTAAGTGAAGCGGAGACGTCTGCAAGAGGCCAAGGGATTGTAGGCCGTCTCATACAAACCTTCTTATCTTGTCCGCTTATATTTTCTGCGATGCCCCTCTCTGTATGCCAGAGTACAGCTTTCTTTTTTTCCAGGTAAACTGGAACACATTTGCTTTCCCACATAATGTTTTCCTTGTGAGACTAATGAAATGTTGTTGACATTTAATTTCAGTAGTTTTTTGATTGATGCTCGCAAATAAGCATACTGGTGGCATGACTGTCTTCCCATTTTGCTTATCTGAGAGAGCTACAGCTTTCAGACATTAATGCTTGAATTACACCAATTTTCTGCACACATTCTCAGAACAGTTTTTTTTTTTTTAATCTGAATCATTTAGTATAATTTGTGTGGTAATTCTAGCCTTTGAGTATATTGATAACCCCCAATGTGCAGAATGACTGCTGTTGAGTTAATAAGGTGCTCACCGTTTCCACCCAGCGCATCCCTTATTCAGATAGATTTTGCCTAATGGAACACATGTTGCATTTATCACTTCCAATGGGGGTCAGCGGAATCCCGGCCACTTACCGTGGCATTGATCCGAGTGTTCGATCCAATGAGATCTATTCAACACAGTCCACAGTGCAACACCATGCCTATATTAAGTGTGACCCTGAGGCTTGTCAAGTGAAATCCATGCACCCTTCAGCCTAATACATATTCTATAGCTACTGCTCAGGAATGCTACAAACCAGCCTATTCCGATTACTAAAGGAATTAACTATAATACATGGAAAACAGCTGCCCAAATAGGGCCCGTTCTCACACACCTACATGTTTCTGTAAAGCCTTTTAACGCTAAAACACTTATATTCATTCTTTCACAATTAGGTTATTTCCATATTTCATATGCAAATCTAGGCCCTTGTCTGATTCCAAATAGTACGGTTATTTACTGTGTTTCGGTAAAGTCGCTAAAATTAAGATGTTTGAATAGAGCTAAGCCCACCAGCATGTCTACAGCAGGGTGCCAATTTGATAAAAACATTTTTCAGGTTCCAGAAGAGAGCAGGGTGCAAAAAAATCCCCATGTAATATTTTAACAACTTTGGTGTCTTCACACAAATCAATCCATTTATTTCTAGACTGTTGTGATTTTTGCTATAAATAATTAGAAGAGCTAACATATACTAGGATGGTTTGAAAAATCCACTGACAGCTTGCTAGCAAAGATTGAATTGTTTGCATAGATGTATTTTGTTTTCTGTGCCTATTTCTGCTCAGGTTGTGATTTTCTCTGCCTTGTTTGCCTGCAGTAAGATGTGAGGAATACAGAGTTTTTGACAGCAAGATGTGATCAGATTTCATTTCAAATGGTATGGCTATGTCAGGGAGGGAAGTCAAATTTAATGCCATGGTGCTCTTACCTAAACATGAAAGTGTTAGAATGGAACCTGTAAAAGATTTTCAATGTTCTTCATCCAGATGTATGACAGAATTGGCTCAGTTTATTTAATCCTCTTTTTTCTCCTGAAGAGCAACAATTATGGATTTGCCTGTTACCTGTGTCTATGTAAGGTGACCCCACACATTCTACAGGTTCTATAGTGTGGGACATGTCCAGATTTCCTGATTTTGGGGTACTCGTGAAAATGAACAACAGGGCTTTTATCTAACTAGTTTGATAGTCTTATAATCTAACTGTTTGCAATTTTACACAAACTATCCACACCCCCTGCAAAAACACACAGTATGATGGGCTAGATCACTGAGGCCTTGTCACAAAGCTTGGTCTGAGGCATGGTCTGAAGAGAAGACTAAGGGTCAGAAGGTTGCACACAGCCTGGCCGTCCACCCACCAAAGGCCTGAAACAGGACTCCCCAGTAGATCAAAGACATCCCAAGGTCCCTCCATCACAGTCATGGTCATGAACTTGCTCTGCAGTGGATATCTGGATGTCTGCCTGTTTGGTCCTGCTCCAAAGCTCCCCATCGGTAGTCTCCTTTAGATCTGATTTCTTAATAAGCAATATTAGACACACCTGTTGATGAGGATTTATGCACCTTTCTTTTTATATCTTTTGTGAACAGCTCTCACAATTTTGTTAAAGGGAAAGGTATGACATAGTGGTAAAAAGGAGTAGGGTTCATAACCCAAATGTTGCCCATTTGATTTCCAGTTGGGTCGCTGTGGTACCTTTAGGCAAGGTAGTTAACCCAAATCGCTTCAGTAAATATCCAGCTGTATGCTATGTAAGTTGATCTTGATAAAAGTGCGTTTAGCCAATGTTGAAGAAAAGAAAAAAAAAAACGTGCAAAAATGTGTATAAAATGTGTGCAAAAATGTGCTTCATGGTGTTAAGTGAGAGCTGGGAGGCATGCTGAATGTACAGCTGTGAAAGCATGAATCTCCTCTCTCATGCACAGTGATATACCTTTGTCACCACAGTCATCTTCACTAATAATTGATTATGTAAGTTCACCAAGGTAACGCACTGTGGACTCTGTCCCTTTATGCACTCCTCAGCAGTGATACTTTGGGTAACAGCACGATTTGTGCAAGATTAGTCCATTGCAAATACAAATTTGTCTTTTTTGTAGCATCATTTAGTGCTGTCTACATCCCTATCCGGCAAAGGAATTTCACTGTGAATTGACAGGAACATAATCCCTTTTGCAAGTCCTCCACTTTCTCGAGTTACCTTTCTGTAGAATTCTAACTAATAAGCCCACTTAGGTAGTGCTTCTCCCGGGTCTCATCTCTTATTTAGCAGGACAGGACGTCTACGGATGCATTAACGTTAGCTTTTAAAACGTTAGATGGCATGTTATCTGCTCCTGATGCCTTCCCCCATCTGACTGGACAGTTAGTGCTCCCCTCATTCCCTGTTAGCTGTCAAGTAATCTCATATAGCTCTTTGGAGATGTGTTGCTCGGAAGTCACCTCTGCGTACCTAGGAAAGTTCTTTGCTGTACCTTTTGTTGCCCCTCTTTGTTCTCTTTTGACGACCGTGTTCCTTTGCTGAGATTCCTGTCACAAGTCCTCATCCTTTGAGCTGCCCGATTCCTTGTTAAATCTGTATCAAATCACCCCACTTGCTTCTGTAGTCTCCTAGGCATCATCTGGAAGTCAGTCTTTCTTTCAGGTGACCCTCTCCCTGAGACAGGTGAACATAAGGCCATTTTTAGTTGTTTACCTGTCCTTACCTGACAGTGCTCTCGATGTTGCTCATAGGGAAAGACTGTACTGCACGTACAAGCCTGAGGATACTATAACTTTCTCATCCCAAAAGCTCCTTCCTCTAACCACCCTTTTGGCCTAGCAGCTTTGTCCCAGATTCGCCCGTTCTGAGGCATTGGGCACAATCAATATCGCCATCCTTACCCTCACCTCCAGCAGAGCTCAACTCCTCTTCCCTGTGAAAACAGCATGATCAATCTGCTTCTTGGTTCAAGGGTGCAGCCTTCTGTTTGTGTCTGTGCAGAAAGAAACTCCCCCCAGTGGTGAGTCCCATTGATTTTCGTACTTTGTACATTAAGTAAAACTACATGAAGCCATGCATTGTGATGATGTAAACATTGTAACAGTTTAAGGTGTTACATCTTACTTCCACAATGGCACCACATTTCAACAGTGACCTTACGGTGCTAATTGCCCAACCCTGTTAAATGCACTTTTGTTAGTCAGCCAGATTAATAAATGTAAATGAAAAATAAAGAACACACAAAGCCTACATAAGCATAGCTTAACACCTGAGTGAAGAACTCATAATTACATTACATTGCATTGTCGGCATTTAGCAGATTCTCCTCTCTAGAGCGACTTACATAAGTTACAGTTATTACATGTTATCCATTTGTACAGCTGGATATTTACTGAAGCAACTCTGGGTTAAGTACCTTGCCTTACAACAGCGGTGCCCCAGCGGGGAATCAAACCAGCAGGCTTTTGGTTACGAGCCCTACTCTTTACCACTATGGTGCACTGCCACCTATGTAATGTATTGTGTATGATTTATGACACTATCAGATGTCACTTGTTATGCAGACATAAATGTCACATCCAACCCTGGCAATAGTGTCACATGATTCACATGACTCAGCAGAGGAGAGGTCATGTGACAGTTGCAGGCTTAAGGCACTAAAATCTGCAAACAGGATGCCATTCTTATACATCTGTCCCAGATCTACTGTCCCCCATTATGTGCCTCTAGCTGTCTTTGACCTTTCTAGTCTGACCACTGGTGTCACACAACAACATCTGGCTGTCACGTTATGGTGTGTTCTGGAACATTGCTTGAAGTTGCTCAAAGAATCCCTCCACCTCTTTATATTCTGAAGAAGTGGTTAGCACCTTGCCTGATGGAAATAGATGGACTGTTTGGTGTAAATCTGTTTGAGATGAGGAAAAAGGCCAGTCACCATAATAAGATACCACTGTAAACTCGGTTGAGGTGCCAAAGAACTTCACATAATTAATATATTTACTATATGCTGCATTAGAAGCACCTGAGTACATTTGAAGCATATTATTATAAAACATAAATATGTTCAGTTTGTTCAGCTACAGTGCAGGCCGTGCCTTAAAGCAGGTTTTACTGTATGTCTGTATGTACGTTCCTCTCTGAGGAGTTGCCCCAGCAACAGAGCAGTGGGCCTCAGCAGCAAAGATATGGGTCTTGGCGTGGGTGGGAGGATATGAGCTGGATATCATCACCACCGTGCCGACAGGGAGACGCCACCACTTACAGCAAAGCACAGAGTTTCACGCCATACATTCAGAAATGTGTTTGATCTGTGCATCTCTGTTTTTAACCTCACTGGAATAAGTGAGTGCAGGCCAAAAAAAAAGATTTATTTCTCTGACACAAGGAAGAATTTGAGGGAACTGTGTCAGCCATTTTATGTTTGCTAATAAGGTTGGTGGGTTTAATTATTCTTTTGTCTTCTTCTATTTGCAAACAGACACACTTCCATTGATCTCTTGTAATGTCATGACAGGGTTACTGCAGGTGTCAGACTAGATTGTGAAAATAATTTTGCACAACCAAGACAATTCATGTTTTACATGAAACATGTTTTTATAGGAGGTGTGAACATTGATTTTTATTAAAAACAGCAAATGGACAGTAATGGGAAAGTGCTGTGAAAGGAAACAAATACAGCCATTTATGTATCCAAGAACATTATATCACACACACACACACACACACACACACACACACACACACACACACACACACACTTAAAAAAATGTAATTTCGCATTACCATTGAAACTTTTATACTGCTGCATAAGGACATGCTGCCTCTAATTTAGATGTGTGTGAATTCAAATGGAATAAAATTGAAGTCTAATAGGGAAAATTACAATAGAAAGATTATAGACCATAAACCCAGATGCCAGCCCACCAAATCACAATCACTGTGTGTTTGCACCTTAATTTTAAACTAAAAAAATATTACAATAAAAAAGATCCACACTCAACATTTTGGAATAAAAATGAGGCTAAAATATTAAAATATTTTGGTATACTGCCGTCTTTAGGGAAACAGTGTTACTCTGTTGGCAACCTTTTTATACCTACCCCTAAAATGCCACCACAGGGTACGGGTTAATTAAAGAGTAATTGCTAATCAGTGCCTCTCTTGTAAGTCTATTAAAGCTTTCCTAACTTGCGGCAGAAAATTGAAAAAAGAAATACATGTTTCCTTGACTGGGAGGAATACACATCTTTCTAGCTGAGAAGCCACTGGGCTCTCGGTTTAATGCTGTTCCAGAAACCCAGGGGACTGAAGTGACTCTTGAGGATAATTCATGTGCATGCAAAAATGCTGTAACTAGGAAAGTGAAACCGGTAACAGTCCTGGTGAATGAAGTGGGCTCATCAGACTTTGAATCTGCTATCCTTTTTCACAGGTGTCAACTATAGGACTTTTCATGCATGTCCATCTTTTTGGAGACCTGAGAAAGACAGGACAATGGAATTGATGGCAACATGCCTTCAAATCACAGTTGTATGAAGGTTTTTTGGTTCTTTGGATTTTGAACCACACACCAAACACAGGAACACTTTGCAATTCAACCAGTTGCCATGTACTGGATAACAAAAATAATATAGGTTCATTTTTGTAGTATAACCACTGTGACTGTATTTCCTTTAGTCATCACATGACAAACACAGCTTCTTAATTGATTCTGCCAGGTTTGTAAATTGCCAGGTTGGCGTCTCATTATCCTGCTGTCTAAACTAACTGGAACAGAGGGTAAATCTTGCCTGTTGCGGTGCAGTATCTCCCTACAATTACATGTTGTTTGATGTATTCATCCAAGGTAATTTATTACATTCATGATTTATTTTTATTTCATATTAAATGCTGGCAACAAGGTGCCATTGTATACCACACCAAAGTTATATTGAGTCTAGATGGATGAGTGATATATAAATTAATATTCTATAACTGCTCTAAACCCATGCTTGGGAGCTTTTCTACAGTACCTTTTCTACAGGAAATACAGGGGTACTGTTGCTCAGTAAGTGTGACCTTTGGTCCGAATGCATCACACAGGCCAAATAGAAGAGGTCTATTTTCTGGACCAAATGAAATAAGAACCTCAATTAGTACATTATTCTAGGGGTGAAGGTTTTGACCTTTTTTTTTATTAATGCAGGGACAAAAACATAGCTCTTCATGAAAATGATCATGGTCATGAATAATATTCACGAAAATTAATTGATCATTGTCTGGAATGACCTCTGTAGTTTCAGAACGTGATGATGTCACAAGCTGATCACTATTTCTCAGCCTGAGCTATGAAGGGATGACTGTGAAACCTAACTCAGCACATGACAATGGTGATTAAAGTTAAAGTGCAGAAAATTAAAATCTACATGTGATGTGTGGGGATTTCGTTCTGTGCCATATCCTTCGGAAATGTCTACCCATCAATCACCTGTAATGGGATGATTACACTGACACTGTCAGTTTGATGGAGAACATTTATCATCATTCTACCTGGTAAAATCATAGAAAATCATGTAAGGTGCCATTAGTTTCATATATACTGGATTCTGTTTTTGACATTATGCTAATTGCACCTAATAGCATGAAAGCAGATCAAAGATAGCTAACACATGTGCTTTTTACAGATTTTTTTTTTCCAGAATCTGTGAGTTTGATATCAGTGTGATTAATGAGGTTCATTTCATGATCACAGATACCTTTCAGCTAAATGCAATATAGGTTTTTTTTTTTCCCTGGGAGATGATGCATTTTGAATGGTCCGCTTTATCAGCATGCTGTACCTACACACCCGCGACCTCTTCCTGGGTGGAATACTGAAATTAGACATTACATCAGATCTTTATTACAGCTACTACTACTGCTGTTACAACTACTACTGCTGCTGTTACTACCCCTATTCCTACTGCTACTCCTACTGCTACTCCTACTGTTACTGCTACTTCTACTACTACCACTACCACTACTAATACTACTGTGTACGGTATAGTGTTTCTTTCTCATTCTGTTGTAAAATCAGTGGAGAGGAAACTGACCATTTCATCAGAAACATATCTAATGGAACAGTCTGTACTGTTTTATTGTAATGGAGACATTCTAGTCTTTAATGATTCCTTTGAAATGACTAAGTAATAGGGGATATTATATTGGCCTTTTTTTTCCTTTTTTTGACCTGTGTATGTTCCCTGTAAAATTTAATCTCTTCAGCAGCTATGAGCTGGTGATGGCAATGATGTGCAAGGATCAAGTTATAAAATGCAAAAGTAAGTGCAGGACAACTCAAAGAATTGACAGAGATGTATCAGGGATTTAAACTGAATGTCCTTTTAGTTGGAACATTGCATTATTCACATCATAAAAGCAGCCATTTCATTATTATGCCAATTTTTGTATTATCGCTTCGGCAGGTAATGCTTCCAGAACCATCATATTCTTGTTTTCCTTGCATGCTAAGCCTATAAGCTCTGTGTGTGTATGTGTGATTGTGTGTTTGCATGTGTTCCTCTATGTGTACTGTATTTGTGCCTGTGGGAACAGTAGAATGGTTGAGTGGGAGTTTGAAATTCAATAAATAATTCAGACATTAAAAGGAAAAATGCTTTACAGTGAGGCATTTAAAGCATTTTCCCAAATCACATAAGGCCACTCACTCGGATCTGCGTGTCTCTGAGCCAAGTACTATAAAAAATCTGACAACCCACCCTACTTATCTACAATCCTGCCACGTGGAGAAGTGGCAAACTGATTTATCATCAATTACAACTTTATTCAGGACAAATTCATTTTCAAATTCATTACTGCAGACACTTGGCAGATAATTGAATTGAACGTTGAGTATTATACTGTCAAGGTCCTCCAGTCCTTTAACCAAGCCAATCCTTTATACTTCAGTCTGGCTGCAGAGAAATGACACTCCTCCGCGGTGTCTCAGTAAATCTTTCCACACTGGCAGCTTTTAGCTGTAGGAATGGAGCGGACTGGATTTGTGGAGGGGGAAAGTGACAGTGCCGTGGCGGGGTGTTTTGTGTGCTAAATTGCCATGCACGGTCACAACATTGATCCGTGAAGGCTGGTCACAGCATGTTTGGGGGAGTCCAGCTCGTTGCATAAGGAGGGGGAGATTGAACAAGCCATGCGGTGATATTACAGTCAGGTTTTCCAGCGCTGCTAACCTCTGCCATTCTGACAGCGAATTCAGAGAGGAGAGCATAGCTGTCCAATGCAATAAAAGAGAAAAAATATCAGGTCTGCTGAGATATCCAGTTATAAGATCAGGTTACTCACTCTGACAATTCACTGTGACACACCTATATATATATATATGAGATATATATGGTACCAATCAAAAGTTTGGACACATCTGATTAAGATACACTCAAAGATATTTTGATTTATAGACGTATGCTTGCATTCTCGAAATGCGTTTCTTAGATATAATTAGTGAAGTTGATGTGCATGTATGAATTTCTTTAAAAAAAAACAAAAAAAAACAAAACATTTTTTGCCTTAAATATAAGATCATTTTGATTTGTTTAGCACTTAGAATGTTCAATGGCTGGGCTAGGTACACAGTGGACTACAGGTAATGACAAGCCTTAATAACCTATTCTTCTTATTCAACTTCAAATGCTCTTGTAAAAGCTATACTTGTTCCAGGGTTGGTTTTCATGCTGTTTAAGTTGACATGTGCCATACCTCTTTTTTAATATGCTCAGATTTGTGCAGGAAGCAATGTCATATTGATGCATCTTGTTTGTCTTTATCATTTGTGAACTGCTGTCTCAGTTCTCATCTACAGATGTTACCAGCCAGATAACTGTGTCCATGGGGAGACTTTTGAGAAAAAAAAAAAACAAAAGCGTAAAAAATATGCTTGTAATAACTAGCAAGCAGACAGTGGCAGACACCTACTGATGATGATTGACATTACAAAATAATCCAGAAATAAGTCACAGTAATAATTTAATAATAAGCCATTTACAGCATGAGGCAATAAAAATAATGGCATACCAAATAGCTAATGCCATTTGAACAATGTACCCATTTATGTCTACTTGAATTAAATGTTGTTTTACCATTTTTTACATCCAAGCATGCTGCTTTGGTCTAACGCCACTGATGATTCATGCACCTGTATTTTAAGCAGGCCTACTGTGAAGTCCTTTACCCAGATTTATGCAGCCCTTAAAGGCAACTGGAGGAACACCAGGGGAAATTTGGCGTGTGGCAAAGCTATTTATACTTCCACCGGGAAATCTTTCGGGGTTCTGCGGGAGCTACTAAGTGGAGGCACTCTGTGATAAGGTGAGTGATGAGACTGAGGACTGGGATAGAGGGAGGAAGGTGAGGTACGAATGACACCCCCAAAGGGGGTGGTGGCGGCTGGGGGCATGGCAGTCTCCAGGGCAGAGACTGAGACGACAGTGACGCGTGTTGACTGAGGGAAACAGCCCATCTGACAGGCGATGATATTCAGTATTCAACTACATTACATTGTCATCATTTACCAGATATTCTTCTACCGAGTGACTTGCATAGGGTACAGTTTTACATGTTGTCCATTTGTATAGCTGGATATTTACACTGAGGAAATTCTGGGCTAGGTATCTCTGCCCAGCAGCTGTGCCACAGAGGGGAATCAAACTAGTAACCTTTCAGTTATGAGCCCTGCTCCTTACCTCTTTGCTACACTGCCACCCACATTCCAGTCAGCAATATGTATAGTCTAGTACAAGTAAGAAAGAGAGGCAGAACATCTGATGAGGAATCTGTGAAAATGAACACTGCCCTTGTTGGTGCAGCTTGCTCTATTGCATATCGGGGATTACTGTGCAGGGTTAACACCACACTCTCGACCTTGCAGGCCGATGCTGGTCTGGGCTGGGAAATAAAATGACTGGTCTTGTGGCGGGCTTGTGACACGAGGGCCAGTTAAAATCACTGAATCACCGCGGACTCTGAGGCTCACCTCCTCGGCTTGAAAACGCTGACGTTTCCATTGGCCCGGGCATGTGGAGAGCACCCCCACGTGCAGTCACTATTAATGCATCTCTGTGACATGGCAACAGCATGTCGGGGGGCTCCCGGGGGAACAGGTAGCTGCTCACCTGTCATGTCGGATTACATGTTTTTTCATGTCTGAATTTACTGTAGCGCTGAAAATATTTATGCCAGTCAATGCAGGGTGCAGAAGGTCTCTTGGGATCAGAACATCCGCTCTTCCCTATTTCGGGATTTTCCCTCATATCCGTAACAGGCATTTGTATCCTTCAGGAAAAAAATGTACTTGTGCTCTAGCTAACATCCATGGTACATAATTGAAAGCCCAGTAGACTACAATATGAAATGGATGTCGTTGGCACTTGATGTAACTAGGGGGTTTTTAAATCAGGCGTCTGTTAGGTTTTGGGGGGGTATCTTTTCAATGAAAACTAGTGATTTGCATTTTTAAGTAATTAATTTCTGTGTTGAGCACATAACATTCTCTATGAAGACACACAGCTATAATATTGACACCGCACATTGTTTATGCTTTTACCATCAGTCAATCATCATCATCTTTAGGTTCTAGGGCATCATAATCATTCTGTAAATTGGAAATATTATTGTGTGCATGTTTTATTCTGGTCTAGTGCCTGTAGGTAGATCCACACTATGCAATAGACTTGATTATTTAAAAAACGAAAAACATGTTTGCCATCTGTTGTCATAGATTTGAACTGTTACTGTATCCAAGTTATTTATGCACAGCCTTGGTCACATTTGTAGGTTGGACAGTGGGAACCTGTTTCTGCAAAACAGTCCTGATAGCTGGGACATGCAGGAAATCTGTTTTCCACTGAAACCATCCAGCTCATACATGGTTTCCCACCATTCATCTCCAGGTAAGATAATATTCATATAAATCTCTATTACTGTCATTATGATTTCAGCTGATCATTGCTGTGGATGAATGGGCATCATTAATATTTGGTGAGAGGATATAACGTAGCTTCTTCTGAGATGAGCATTAGAAAATGTAATGGTGAAAGTATAAAGATGCCATGTACTTTCCACACAAGATATTCTGCATATCTTCGATGTTTAAAATCCATATGATGCACTCAGCTCACCCAACAGTTATAGTGCATGTTCACCAACAAGGTCCTGAAATGCACCTGTACATTAACAGCATTTCAGCACTGTGCCGTGTAATGTGTTTTTTTCCAAATACATGCGTTTCATGCTTTAGGGGATTTGGAGGATAATAAATAAAAGCAAACAGTGCCTGTATTAAGAGGAATTAAAGAAGAGATTCTACACAGAGCAGAGAAACTCAGCCCTGCTCCTAGTGCAGTGCCTGCAACTCCACCACAGGTTTCAGAACATTAATGATTTATAGAAAGACGGAAAGCCTGCTGGATTGCAGCCACCCAAGGCCAGAGTTGAGCTGTCCTGACCTCGTCTTTAAGAGGGACAATGAAGAAAAATAGCCTCAGTAAAATCTTCCACAGTCATGAAATACTTTTCTGGGCGGCAATTAGTTGATTCCACAATGGCTACGCTTGGTGGGGCATGCCATGTTAGCACTGGCGGTGTCCCAAGAGTTATCCTTCAAAGGCCCGGGTATGATGGCAGCGCTTAAGATGAAAACTGGGATGATTTGTCTTAGGCTGGACTTGCAGCACAGGGGCAGGCAACACTCGTGTAACGGTTGAGCAGGAGGGACCCAAATGCAGAGATCGTTCAAACACATGGGAGGATTGCAAACAGACAAAGAGTCTTTACTGAACGAGCAAGACATTGGCACAGGAAGGCACAGCCTGCAGGCAAGCTCAAGACTGAGCAGGGAACAATACAACAGGGTGGGGTTTAAATACACCAAACGCTCAAAGACTAATTGCAAACAGATGTGATCAATCAGTCAATGATGCACACACAAGAAAGACCCTCTGGTGGGGGCTGAGGGAAGCAGCAGGCAACCGGGACAGGCTGGCTGTCATGAGGACACCTGCTGGTCATTTTGGGAAGCAATCTCCAAAACCCTGACAGTTGGTCCTGCCAGAGCTGGAAGTGTTATGGGTTTATGTTCCACCCAGACTCTTACACGGTTGAGTCAATCAACATGCTCCATTAATGCAGCTGGTCATGGGATTCAGCTGGTTGGCGTGTCAATCACAGCCTGTTCTAGAAAAGTTGCCCTGTTCTGGAGTCTGTGTTTCCCTGTAAAAGGATGCGTGTGGGGAAACTGAAAGAAGAGAGATGTCTAAAAGTACGTGATTGGGGAGCCAGGTAGCCTTTTCACCACACGGGCTGAGCATCACGTCGTGTTCTCCTGTCAGCTGGTGGTGCTCGTTCGGCCTGAATTATGAAGAGGTTGAACACATCAGCTCCTGCTCCGCAGTCTGGCAATCAGCTTAGCTGCACGCATGCTTCAGACTCCGAGAAGCAAGCCCCTTTTTTCCGCTTTAAAAGCTTTACACTGCTTAAGTTATTAACCTTTTATTCTGGAAGAAGTGGGTGGATTACACTATCTGCCAGTCTTCT
Source organism: Megalops atlanticus (assembly GCA_019176425.1). Taxonomy (NCBI): domain Eukaryota; kingdom Metazoa; phylum Chordata; class Actinopteri; order Elopiformes; family Megalopidae; genus Megalops; species Megalops atlanticus. The sequence continues at coordinate 28,638,520 of CM032890.1, forward strand.
CATTAAGACACTTCCTTGCCTGTCTTATGAAAGTCTCCGGAGGTCCATGCCCACATCTTTGCGAAATCAAATTACTTAACCCTCACTCTGAACACATTCAGTGTAGAAATACCTAAAATGCTGGCAAATGTTTCTTAGAGTTATGCAGTGTGTTGTCATTGAGATTAAAGAACAAATATTTAAGCAGACAAGGAAAAACAAAATTGCATGAGGTATATGAGAGGCAATATTGTATCTGCACAAGGTGCGCATTATACATTTCAGATCACGTATTCTTTGCTCTTATGTCTTTGACTTGCCTCATTTTCGTCTCCTTCTTTTGATCTGCCCAAGGTCAAGCATTGTGTAACTGTCAGCGCGCTGGCCAGGCCTGGACTGTAGAGGGAATCTGTGACTCTGGATCAGGCTATACCTCTTAAATAGGGCAGGAGAGGACTGATCTCTCTGCACTTTGTCTTACAGTTGCATTTGTGCATGTTTATAGCTCTACTTAGTGATTTGACTTAGAAGTACAAAGTCAAATTTAGAGACTGTTGACGAGGTTGATGTCATGTTTCCACATATTTGCCTTCATCTTTATGGCTATAGATTGTGCCTTCAAATAGACGTGGGAAACGTGTGATAAAGTTGGAGTTTGCGTGATCTCAACTGCAGCACTCATTTATGGTCAATAAATCTGTAAGAAATGTGTAAAACACATGCACAATATTCAAAGGTGGCACCTGGTGAGTAGGATGACACCGCTTAATAGACAAAAACTCCTTGATCACAATAACTTTATTTCATTGCATAACTGCACCCAAGCTATAAAGCTGCCCACAAGCAGCTAAGATTTAAAAATTGCAATCATTTTAAGATTTTGAAAAATGAAGGAGTTAACATTTGCAACAAAGCTCCAGGGTCACATAAAAAGTACTTTGAAATGTCACAGACTCTTTTCAAGCTATTACCATTTTCCCAGTGACAGATCCTTAAAAAAAGAATATTGTGGCGGTAGACATTAAAATTTCATGCACCAACACAAAGGGCTTGTAACAGAATGCGACACTTGGAAATTTACAATGCAAATTATTGTTGTGGAAGAAAGGCCATTGAAATGAGTTTGTTTTTTGTTCTAATTGCAGATGTCATCAATTGCACTGTGCAGATGTGTGTCAGAGTCCCAGACAGAGAGATCTATATCCTCTACCCAATTGCACCCATCACAGCTGAGGTGAGAGGATTATGGGAGTGAACATGGGAAACAGTGGGTATGTCTGTGGGGACCAAGGACATCTGAGGAAGTGGACTGTTATAAACATATACAACTCTGATCAAGCATATAGCTCTAAGCACATACAGACCGGCATACACATAATGGTGAACATGCACTATGTACTTACAGCCTTCAGTGCTAACCGTCTGAATACTCACTCCTGAAGACATATAGTACTGACTACACAGCTCTGAACACACAAATGCCTGAACACTCAGAGCCCTGAACACGTACAGCCCTGACCATACTCATAATCCTAAAACCCCACCTTCCTGCACAGACCTGGTTTTGACCACCCAGTTCTGAACACACAACCCTTAACACACACACACACACACACACACCACCCTGAACACACAGCAGTGAAAATCCACAGCCACAAATGTGAAAAAAATTCCTAAAATCTCAGCTCTGAAAGCCTTAAACATCCACAGCAGCCCCTGTCCCTCACTCCAGGGGCATGATGGGTATCGGGACACAGGGTAGAGACAGCCGAGAGCCAAATCTGTACCTTTCCCTCCTTCTCTTTGCCAGCAACACATGCCTGAGAGAGTGTTATCACGCAAGCCCTCCAGCCACCATAACCTGTGCTCATTAGACTGATGCACCTTGCTCTGACCTGCCATAAAGAATACATTCGCAGGATTTTCTGTTTTTAGTCCTAAAACTACAGTCTTCAGTTTCACATCCCTCTAGAGGAGAGATGCTCAACCCTGGTCCTGGAGGGCCGCAGTGCCTGGAGCATTACTCTAACCTGGTCGTTCAAAGCTGTAATGTCTATAGGACTCCTCTACCCTTGTCTTGGAGGGCCACAATTGTCTGCATTGCTATTCTACCCTGGTCCCAGATGGCTATGCTGTCTTCAGGCCTACTCTGCCCCAGTCCTGAAGTGTTTGTAAGTGTGTGTGTGTGTGTGTGTGTGTGTGTGTGTGTGTGTGTGTGTGAGAGTGATTGTCAATGCTTGAGTTCATGTATGTCAGAATATATGTATGTGTGTGAGAGAGGAAAAGTGTGCATGTGTGTGAGAGAGTGAGTGTGTGAGTGTGTGTGTGTAAGCATGTTTGAGTGTGTGAGACTGTGTGTATATGTGTGTGAGTGTCAGAGAGAGTGAGTGTTTCACTGTGCATGTTTTAGAGTGTGTGTCCTGAATGCTGAAGTTCTATTCTCTTCCCTTCTCTTCCTCCCCACTGTACAGATGAAGGCTGTCTGCTCCTGCTTAATACTGTCATATCAGATAACCCTCTGCTGTTTCCACTCAAATAAAGTTGTAGGGAAGAAATGTCATTATCAAACAATATGTGGTCTGTGTTGAATATGATGGCATACAGATAGAGTAAATAAACTCAATTTCATATGACATGCATGAACAATATTAACATAGACAGCAAGACAATAGTTGAACAGCAAGTTCTGAATAATGGCTGCCAGCTGCTTTCTTTTTGTCACATTTATATTTGAAACCTGAATTTAATTGCTTTGCCTCAGCACGGAGAATAGTTATTTTTTTATTGTGGAGGCATATTTCATAACAGCTTTGAAATGAATTACATCCACTTTGTTCAGGATGTTAATTAAAATTGATTGCATGTCAAATAGAAACGATGCTCTATAAATTATCGCCATTGGTCTCTGTGCAGCGGTATCATGGAAGAGGCTCTGGTCATAAACTTCATCTCTATCTAATTAAGTCCTGCAAAGATAATGTTTTTGACCTTGTTTGTTGCCATTTCTATACTGATGGTTGGATGACAGACACAGATTTCACATAAGGAAGTGCTGAGTGAAGGTCACTTGGCAACTAGGAAAATAATGAGAGAACAGTCTACTCCAAATGTACCGTCTGCCTTAGAGCGCATATGTGCAGACTAGGTGAGCAACCTTTTGAAGTTCATTTCTTTAATGACCTTTATGTCTAGAGTACAATGCTCTAACTGATACACAATATGGAGCCTTTAATAAAAGCTGATAGTGGAGCTCAGTGTTGAGTGCGCAGTCTAGGAGATCCTGTCACCCCACTGATGCCTGTTTAAAAGCATGATTGTTCCCAACACGAGGGCCCCTGAGCTTTTGTGCGGTGAGCTGATTGTGTTTGATTGTCTGGAAAGTGTGGCATGTTCTTGTGGAGATTGCGAGTTCGATACCTGCTTGGATCGTGCTAGCCACGTGATCACTCAGTTCTGTTGCTGCCTACTATCCATCACAGAACAAAAAACAGATAGTTTTGGGGTGTTGTGGTCAAAAGGCAGTCCCCTAATATTTTATCATTTTCTTTCCATGATTCATTTTTTAGACCATGTGAACAGCCTCCTCATCCAAATCATAAAGTACCAAAAAATGTTATGTTGAAACAAATGCATTCAGCCTTTGGGGGTTATTTGAAAGGGGTTGGTGAACAGTTATTATTATGTCATTTAGCATCCGATTCAGCACATTTGGAAAAACCCCTCTCCAGCTCGTGCACTGTCATTTAGCCAGAGTGCTACAACTTTGGAACAAATGGTAAAATTAGAGGAAGAGAGAGTTTTAAGAATTCAATTCAAATAAATGACTGAGCAATTAAAAAAGTGTGTCTTTAAGGTGGATGGTCACAGGAGAACCATTAACTGTGAGAAATGTAGCAACTTGCCATATTCTGAGGGACTGAGTGGGCAAGTAGCACCAAAAACGGACAATCATAATATCTCTAAAATAAATGAGCAACAATATTGCTAATATTGTTAATGTTATTGTTAATATCCATAGTTTTAATCATTTAGTAGTTTTCCCTGCCATTCATTGTGTTGTTTTCATGAATTATCTGTTTTGGGAATAAAAGACATTGTAAAGATTTATATTTCAGGGAAAGAAGAACAGATACACAATTTTTCAGCATTTTCAGCAAAGCACAGGGTTTGATTTAGAAGTCAGTTGAGTTGAATGAGACAACGCTGAACACACACCAGCTGGCATAGGGCATAGTGCGACTTCTGCCCAGAACCTGAGGACACACAAAAATGGGTCCAGACACTGTTTCAAAATATTCTATTGAAGCCAAGTCTAAGTATAATATGCTTTGACATCTTATGTCTGCTGCCCTTATATCAGATCATTTGTCCTGACTAAGCCCATCCATTACTGTTATATTAAAGTCCTGGTAAAATTATTACCTAGCTCTGACCTAGTAAGTGTCACAGAGCAACCTGGCTTCACAATTTAAACATTTCCTCCATTAATCTAAAAACAACGGATGCTGCAGATAAGTTATTCATCCTGCATGGAGCTGAGTTCTGCTATTCAAAGGGGATGAGGCCAGTACTGTAGAAGTTGCATGAAACTGAATGATAATGTGCAGCATTTCCCACCTCCTCACAGCAGGAGTTCTACCCATCTTTCTTTCTTTCCTCTCTCTTTCACAGCACTCAAAGTGCTGTTACCCATAGGCATACCTCCTGTCATTCTCCTCCTGTATGTTTTTACCGTTGTGAAGATCAGACTGCTGATAGTAATCTAGTGAACTGGTATTTACTTGTCCTCCAAACATGAAATATTGATGGAAGGAAAACCAGAAGATCAATACTTTTTGAAGCTTCCCGCAGACCAGAATCTTAGGTGCCAATAACTGTCTGGGGAATAGAAAGGAAATAGATTGGATGAGCCTGCTCAACCCCCTCCCTCCTCTGTACTTCAGTCCAAGACCTCATCTTGAGTCTTTAAGCACAAGACAGAAATGCTACCCTGCATTGTTAGTCCTTTGATTTAAATGCATTTTAATCACAATTGTCTGTTTCCCAGAGCGACACCAAATTGCCTTTTGTCAACATTAGGCAGATTCCTGTTCTCCAGCTTGGTGATAAACAGCACGTGCTTTGCGTGATCTTGCCGGCTGTCGGATTGCTGTATGATAATTGAAAATCTGAAGTGTCTCAATTCTTCTCCATTGATTTCAGCTTTTCCTAACAGAAAATAAAGCAGTGCCTAAGCACAAGCACTTCCTGTAAATGTGCATATAACTTCTTGACAATTTATTTATTTTTGTGGTTTTCACAAATGTAAATGCTCAGCTTTGATACCAGCAGAAGCAAATGTTAACCACAGACATAAAACAGACCCCAAATGGCATTATGAAGCTGCAGTCATTGGCATATATCTGTTTGCACTGACTCTTGCGTTTTCATAATGTATCTAAGTTACACACATTTTATCTTGCCAAGGTACACAATACAAAATGTATTCTTTCTATACCTGTGCTTCACCTGTTCACATTTGAGAATTTTGAATAAAGATGGAATCTCTATTGCTTAAGATTTTCCAGCTGGAGATCTTTTTGAAATCTCATAATGAAACGTCAGTTCTGTTTTTTTATTATTTTTTATTTTTTGTAAATGTCATTGCAGAGAACTCCTCAGAAAATGTAGGCAGAAGTAATCCTGACAAACCTACTTTAGTTCACTCTGTCTCCAAATATATCTCCCGAGGATGAAAAAAGGACACTGAAATCAGATTTGAGTTGAAAAGAGACAAGAGACATCAATGCATGCTCGCATGTGTATGTATGTCATCTTATTATAGTGATCACGTCTGACACACAGTGATGTCACTATGAGGTCTGGCCCTTTAGTCATATACTGAAGGACTTTCACTGTGCCCTAGAATGACACCAAGGTTCAGTTTCCAGTTAACTTCAAAATTCCATACTTTCTACATTGGTGTTAGTAGTGGGATACATCCAAGTGAACCAGTTGCAAGAGGACAAACTTCCAGTGTAGTGGTTACAGTGTGGTGATCACACCTCCCAGAGGTGAAAAGGAAGGTTTGCGTGGTTTTTAACAATAGCATTTCGCCCCTGCCCCTGTTCCATCTTAATGCATCCATCAGATGCATCTAAATAGATCATTATCCCCCCTGTCCTCTCCCCTCTTTTGAATGTCGCTCTTATGCTCAGAGCATTCTTCCTCTCTGTTTTTCTGTGCATTTTCGTTCATGAGGGGTTGATTTTCTGTGGGCGACCCTTCCTCCGTTCCTTGTCTCGCAAAGTTTCTTCTCTGATCTTGTAAACAGAAACTCAGAGGTCTCGGCGCACCAGTGCATCTGTCGCGTGTCATTAGCGTCCTGTGCGTGAGCTGCTCACTGTCTGAGGTAATGCGAGGTGGCACATGACGACTCACAGTGTTTTAATGCTTCGGCGCATGCTAACGGCGCAGTGCTTCACGTCTCATGCACGGTCGGCCCGTTAACATAACGCGGAAGGCTTTACACAGAGCAGGCCGTATTTGGGGGCTGCCTAGGTATCACAGCTGAGGCCCTAATTCCCTATGCACTCTGATTCCATATGTCCATCTCGAGAAATGGTCATATTACATTACTTCATTTAGCAGACGTTCTTACCCAGAGCGACTTCCAGTGCATTGCTATGCTAAGAGTAGTTATCGCAAAGTATTACAAGAGGTCAACAAGTTACAAAGTTAAGTGCTAGGCTAGTGTAGAGTGTCTTTTTTTCCCTTTTTTTTTTTTTTTTAAATGAAAATCGATAGGATAGACAGACATAGACAGGGAGGAAGTTAGGCTAGAGATACATCTTGAAAAGATGAGTTTTAAGTTTTTTCTTGAAGGCATCCAGGGAGTCCGTTGTCCGAATCTGTCTGTCGTCTGTGGTCGCCACGGCACAGCTGCCTGTGACTGAGCCCTGTGGATCTGTTACACTCTGTCTCTGTAATCTCTTAATTTTGCTTAATTTTTCAGTCCCCATCCTTGCCACTCATGGCATATATAGTATCAGTATATAATGAAAAGTAAAAGGCTAATGGGCGCGTGCTCAAATTTGTTTGCCAGTTAATGTCTTAATAGTTTTAAAATGGACTTTTTAACTAGCGAATGCTCTAACCCATTATATGAGCAGTTATTGACATGCAAAAATTAAATCAAAGGGACACCTTCTATCACAAACAATAGGCACCTTAATGATAATTAAGGCAGCTTTTTCTTCCATTAATGTGGAGGCACTGTTTTGCATTTGATGTGTCAGTTAAAAAAAAATTTAACAGGAGAAGTGATTTTGTCTCTCTCTCTCTCTCACTGCGATACAGGCATTGAGAATTTAAATGCTGTGTGGCAATGCTTGCTGAACATACATTACTGACAGTATCCATCTACTTGAGAGTTCCACATGACAGACAGATACATTGTTGGAGCATTAGTTAAAGGATTCCTGGTGAATCAATCCTGTAGTGAAAAATACTGGGGTGAGTTTATCTTGCGCGAGTCCTTATTCATTTAGCCCCACAGCTGACAGTCTCACGCATGAAGATAACACTCAAACTCAGTGTCCAGGTGCCTATTTGCATTTGACATCAGTAATTAGAGCCATTAGCCTTCAATGGACCGACAGTTTAATTGTACAGCATGTTTGTTATTCAGAAACAAAACCTCATTTTCACAGACAGGTGCAAGGAGGACAGTCTCGTTCTTTTATGTACCGGTGAAGTCAAGTGGAAAACACGGCTTGATTACACTGGAGAGGACGGGCATCCGGACCGCATGGAGGGCATCTGTTTTTGTCGCCCCTGTACCATGTCCTTTCATTCATAATCTAGTGCCCGTTGCACAGCTTGTTCCGTCCACATCTGCCCGCTGTCCGACAGTGGTGCGATAATTAAGTTTATTGTCTGTGTCTTATTTGAATTCCCAGATCTGTTGAACACCTCCATCTGCAACCCTATGCGGATGTAACTGACTTGTTAGGCGAGAACACTCATGTAGAAACTGCTCAGTTGTGCACCATCTCACAGCAAATACATCATATTTACTGCCCTGCTAGCTAAGGCCAGAACAGGTCTAAGTATTCAGCAGTGGTAACACTAACTACATAAATACAGAACCAAGGCACCCTGTTGTAAGTTAATTAAAATGCATTTATTAATCTGTTCATGTAAGAAATCAACACTGCAAGAACAGCAGCAGTAGAGAAGATGCTCGCTGATTGATTTCATTAATCAATATGGATATACGTATATACAATGTTTCTACTGTTTTATTATTATTAATTATGTTTTATTATTTTTAGATGACATATTACATATTATTGTCAATAAACTCATTTTACATCCTAAAATTGGTAAGACTGTTAAGTGAGTGATTCACACAGTCAGGGGACTGGATAAACCAAAAATCAGATGAAATGGCTCTATTAAAGACCATGTTTACCTTACCCCAAGTCATAGACTTACCGCTGCATGACTATTACTGCTAAAATGTTGTTTTCTTGTTTTATTGTCATCGATGCCTTATTTACAATAAGTAGTGTATAATGTAATGGAAATGAATATTAATAAAATTTTGCTTCTAAATCCATTTTTAATACTGAAACTTGTTGAGTGTTTGTTTAGTAACTTGTGAGTGAAAAGCATCATAACTGAATGGAAATGGATTTGTATAATTCTTATTATTATTAAAGCCACTGGGTATAACTGAAATGTCATTGTCAGTCTTAAAGAATGCACCAATGCATGTAGGCTTACATTTGTTTTGCATTGGGAAGATTTTGAAAATGTTCTCATTAATAAAACCAAAACCATTTTGACCTATACTTACATGTAAATGGCCCTGTGCCAAATCATGCCAATCACTTTTCTTTCAAAAGACAGATTGTAAATAATTCCACATAAAGTCATCAATCCTATGTCAGTCCAGGAAAGATGTGATTCTGTGTGACTCCACAGAACTGGCCACTGTCCTTGTGAATAAAAAATGGCCTTTTCTACAGTTATACACAAGAGGAAAAGATTATAGCCCCTACAGCAGTGCATCAGAATTGAATATCCAACACATTATCATCAAGAGGCTCTAATCAAATAGCTATGCATCATAAACTCCAATAAGCCTTTCCTCCCATCACAAATTTTGCTTTCACTTTGTATTAAAACCATATTGTCCTAAAACTGACACAATAATATACATTAGTAATGTTAGAAATTATTTTCCAAGCTGCATGTAATATTGAATATTTCATCCAAATGGTTAGCAAAGTCCCTATTTCTAGACAATGATACACAGACAATCCTGAATATGCAGGCTGTTAGGTTTTCAATAAGTGTGTATATTTGCACTGTAGTTGTTATGGAGACCAATTTCATGACCGCAGATTTTTTATATGCTCCTTTACATCGAAAGTTCTCATTGTTGAAGTTATGTTGGTTCATACCATTGTTGATGTGTTCCAGTTTGCAGATTCATTAGGAACATTGATAAAGGGGTGTGATGTGGAACCAAAAACCCATAGATTTTTAGCACAGCACTGCAGATAGCACTGTTACCAAGTGGAACCACAAGTTTTAAGTTATTGTTATTTAGCAGACACCCTTATCCAGAGCGATGTACATAGGGTAACAATTTTTATGTTATTCATTTATACAGCTGATTATCTACTGAGGCAATTTTGTGGTAAGTACCTTACCCACCGGTACAACAGCAGTGCCCCAGCGGGGAATCGAACCAGCAGCCTTTCAGTTACAAGCTCTGCTCCTTACAGCTATGCTACACTGCTGCCCCCTATAATATAAAATATCTGTGACTCGACTGTGATTGCGGGCTGCAGCAGAGATTGTCCCTTATTAAATATTATTGTCTCCTCATGGTTCTGGAATGGCTAGTTCCACCTGGCAGTAGGCCTTTTCTGGCTGGAAGCTCATCTACTGACAACTGAGCCAAAATCTTTTAACATATGAGTCGTTTTCCCTCCTCCCTTCTAACTGGCAGTCATTACACAACTTCCACATCCCTTCTGTGCTACAAACCTCAGATCCTCATGTGTATAGTTTACTTTGTATTGCTACATTATATAATCAAGCACACAGTCCTAGTGACATTTTCAGAAGTACATATGGCGATCTGTTTTTTTTTCCCCACCCCTGAAACAGTAGCTTATCATAATCCCAGGGCCCTCATCACACATGTGATCCATTGACTCACAAGGTCACTCAGGGATACAGGTAGCCAGGAAGGCTAAAAGGATTGGCCAGGTAAAAACTACATCTCTACAGGTCCTGGAACTTGCACTAACAGAGGCGTTATGCTAATGCCATGGACTGCTCTCAAAAAGTATCAGTGGTTTCCTGACAGTTATCATCCATGGTGTATATCTCTCTCAGTGGATTTTGAACCACATTTCAAAGTTTCTGTTAAAAGCAAAAAAAAAAAAAATCAAAAAATGTAGCCCAACAAAAGAGTTCAGGTAGACCTCCCACGCACACACCAAGTCAACAAGCCTAAAATAAATTGTGACAGTGAGTCTCTCTTCAAACATGTTTATCATCATACAACAAACAGATGCAAAACTGCAGTTCTTGTCTGTCTGTGCCAACCATTTTAATACTGTGGTCTACAGTGTCCTGAACTGATACAAAGGTTTCTTCACACTTTTGCGCTTATTTAGTCACAAAGCTTTTGCAATATCATGGTCCCATACGTGCAATTAAATTAAATTCAATGATGTGCAGTGATTTTCTTAATCATAACTTATACTGCATTTATTTTATGTCTGCACCGTTTTAAGTGGCTCATCATTTACAATCCTCACATAGCATGTGTTTATTTAGATGAATATATTGGCAAGAAATCAAAAGGAAATGAAAGCTAACCACAGTTTTCCAGAGCATGCTGGGTAGCGATCTTGATCTACCAAGAGCAACTTAAATGCTTCGCTTTTTCATCACATTCCAGTTCTGCGCTACATTTGGAAGTACATTTATATGGTTTTGCTTTTAACCACAAAAAAGAGCAAGAGAAATTCTCCCACGAAGGAGAAGACGTGTGCCGGTTCTTCTCTAATGTGCTTCCAGCTGAGGTAAATAAAGGCTTGTGTGGAGAAAGCATCAGACCTTGTCCTCAGAGAAAGGTGGAAGTGACAGTTGAATCGGCTTTTAAACCTGGCGGAAGACTCTCTCGCCCGGCTGCCAGCTCAATCGTGTTTCACACCTCCCGTCCGTTAACACGCGTGTCCCCTGCAGGCCAGAGCGTGGGCCGGCACAATGATCCCCAAATGCGACCAACACTCCTACACTTTCCTCAGTGCTAAATCCGTGCCACCCCTTCCAGCCCACCCCTCGATTTCTCAAAGCCCTGTGTTGCCGTGGTTCCCTGGAGTTACCACGGTTTCCAGCCCGAGGTGGATTACAGTATGTATTCCAAGAGTGGAGAGAATGATGTGAACCGCCCCACGCCCGTGCCACATATATACAGTCAAATCAACCTCCAGTTAAATAAAATCGGATAGAGGCAAATCTGACCATCTCTTTCATTGCAGAATGTTACCATCTGCACCACGGCACTCTCCCCCTTCAGCTGATGCTTCTTCATCTTATCACACACTTCATGGGGAAGGAGGTCTTACTGGGATGTGTGGTAGCTGGCAGGTTCACTCCAGTCCACCAGCAAAGTCAAAATGTTAATGCCATCATTCTCTGCATGGATGGCTCCAGTGTATCTTATTTTAGGATGTTCGGCTACAGTCTTGTAATTTTAACGTTGTGCTTGTGGCTGTACACAGGCCTGCTAATTGTATTTGTAATCTTGTAAACTTTTATATTTTCACCTGCCAAGTGAAATAAAACAAAACAAAACACAAATACTTCTTTTTGTTAACTCTGATTACAAATAAGAAAAATCTTGCTCATTGCAAAATTACAGAAAACCTATTGGCGTTCACCAGAAGCTGCCTGGCATTTTCTCTCTCTTTAACTGGCATCATAAGACTACACCTCTCCTTCATCATAGCCATCTTCATCCTCAGATCTCATATCTTTCTGATTAGATGTAAGCAATGGGTAAACTTCAACTTCTGGCCAACTAAAGAGAAGGAAAGAAACATCAAAAGTTTAGCTAATGGAATAAGAAGTCCCTGTTCCTGAGAGTGTGAACTGATTTATTGTGGTTACATCGACTTTAATGATGTCTTTCCATCTGTTATATATAAAACTTAAACATGCTCTTATGGGTCTGAACATTTCAGTGTGTAGGTGTGTAATATTGCAGATTGTAATATACAGTCTCTGAGGTCTAAATTAAACATTTAAAGCAGGATACTGTGTCTTTGCAAATTCAAAGTTAATGTGACCATAGCTTTACAGCCAGGAAAAGATCCTATCAGATTGTGCACTGAAGAAAGTGACCCAGCCAGGAGACAGACAGCAGTACCTTTTGGTTCAGTATCTTCACAATTTATGTTCAGAGCATGACTTTTTTCAAATGCTGAAATGTGATTGGTTTTTGGAGATTCAAGATTTGTCCTGTCTTACCCTCCCTCTCGGAATTATGCCCTGATCGGCTGCTTGCTTTCTGAACCCAGTAGGCTTTAGATTTGACCATGAGATCATCCAGAAGTTTGGTTTTCCTAATCTGATTGAAAATGCCATCATAAAAATTTCATAGAATGCACAAACAGTGAAGAACAGTCTTAAGTGTCATAAAAACATATTTTCAGTAATACTGACAGGACCAGACAAAGTGAAAGCATTGCTACAAAGGAGCTTAATATCCTGATTGCCCGGTTCCCAAAGTGATGTGAGAAAATACGTGGATCGTTTACCAGCATTAGTTGTCCTGAGTAGAGAAAAACTTTATCCTTGGTCAGATAAACCTTGGCCTAAGGCCTTAATTTATACAGTCAAGGCCCCAGGCAAGCTCTCTCCCTATCTGGCTCCCCCGGCCAGCAAGCAACACATACATACCAGGCCTGCGGTGTCCTTATTAATTACAGTACCTTGAAAAGTAGTGGCAAAAAATCAATAGGATATCATAATTCTGCAGCGTGTACCAGGGTCTTTGAAATGTCAGGACACGATTACAGGTCTGAAGTGATGTTAATGAGACCTCACCTAAATAGCAACACAGTGAAATCTCACATGTGTATCTCTGTCCTCTGCCTGAAAACATTTGTCTTCTGCTCCCCCAGTCATCTGAGGTGCTCATGCACTCACCCCCATGCTCACACACCCATAATGCCTGCCTGCTTGAGTCTGCTGTAAGGTAATATATAGTACCAGGAAATCACACTTCAAAATGTGCACCAAGTTCTGTTTCACCATCCATTTAAAGATTCTTTGTGGAATGTGGAAACTAAATGATCAGATTTTAAAATCATGAAGTAATCCGTAGATTGTTTATGTAATTTGTTAAAGCAAATCAGATTTGAAATCAGGGACATGTAATTGTGGTGATGGTGATGAATGTTTTTAATATGCATAGAACTGTGATTTTCAAGTATATGTGTATTCTTTTCTTCAGGGACTTCAGGGGTGTCTTTACAAACCTGTTGATAAATGCAAACAAACATTTGTCCCTGAGCTGGACACCTAGCAAAAAAAAAAAAAAAAAAAAAATTGGGAACGCAGAGATTTTCTTTACAACAATGTACAACAGTATTGTGAGAGCTTCCCTGGAATGTCAACACTATCAAAGTTGGCAGATGTCTGCATATCTGATAGGCCTCCACTTTACCCTTTACCACAACACCCTTCCAGGGAATAGCCCTGGAAGTGGCAGGACCCCTGGAGGAGGGCAGTTCCTGATATCATCACGTCCTTTCAGCCTGCGAATATGCCACTCAGCTCCTTGAGGCATTTCGACTCTGTATTATGAAGAAAACAAATATCCTCATTCAGGTCTTTTCAGCAGTAGGGGGCCCCCTACAGAGATCAAGTGGCAGAAGACCCCTCCCTCATGAAACCTCCTCACAAGAAGAGAAAACATTCTTACATTGTTTAACCTACTCAAAAGGGGAAGTGCCCTCAGAAATGGCATCAAGGAAATAAACTACATTTCACACTTTCCTAGGTCTCCTCCCGTTCACTGCAATACCCTTTGAATAGAGCCTCTTTATTCTATATTTTTAATATAAAGACCTTTTGTTTGATACACCAGATCATATTCTTTTAAAATGTTTTTTTTTATTTCAGTTAATCTTGGTCAGTGATATAATACAGAGAAGTTTTCCTTCTGCTCTGTGGTACATTTCATGTGGTATCACACAGTATTTGAAGTTAACAGCATATTCTGCATCAAATAAAACTTAAAAAGCTAAAAAAATTATGAATTGCCATGCTATGTGTTCGGGCAGATCACGATCTCTCACCATTAGAACCGTGTGGAAAATAAACACAGAAGGCTTAATATGGAAGTGTTATCAGGCATTATGATGGGTGTCAGAGCAACAGCAGGGAAACTGCTGAGGTGATGAAACTCCGAGCTGCTAAGAGAGGCCTGTTCTTGACTCGTCCCAGCTGAGAACATATTCTGTCACCTATTTGCCTGAACTAATGAGGTCTTTCCTAATTAAGACTCACACACTTTAATTAGATTGATTCACTCGCTGTGATTTCCATCTTCCCAACCTCCTCTTGCTCCTGAGGCAACAATCTGAGAATCACCTCGCCAGCAAACATCAGGGAAAGAAAGACAGATGGAGAAAGATGCTGAGAGAATACAAATCCACATGCAGGAAAAGAAAAAATCCTGCTTCTTTTTCCCCCCAACACATGACTTTTGTGATGAGAAGTTAATTAAATTATGCATAGAATTGAGACCCAAATGAGATTCTGTGCTCCCCGCATGAAGTAGGCGCAGCAGACCCAAGGCTGATTGGAAGGTGAAATTCAATGCTGGAAACGCACAAGAACAAGCGGAGGGAAATAGCCATCACTTTGGCACACACCTGGGCTCCATCCGGCGCCTACTCTTCAAAGGAACACAGCAATACCTCCGGGCAATGTCTTTCTGATGGCTGGGTTTTGTTATGCTACGCTTGGCAGCGCTGACGTAAGCTGATGAGCTCGAGCGCACAGTCTGCTCCTCTGCTGCTGCAAGGACAAACACCACATGTACCGAGGCCCCGCCCGGTCATCCACGTCTGGCTAATGGTGTCCCACTCCCTTGCTTCCCCTCCAAGATGGAGAATTTCTCTTTTTCAGAAGCTGCCAGTAAAATGTTTGCGATTTTTTACAGACAAACCGTGTAACGATAACACACTTCCCAAGTGGCTCTGATAGTTCAGGTGCTTGTTTCAAGTGCAGGCTGAGCCTTACAGTTCAGGGGCTCGAAACCAGCAATATTATCTGCCGACCATGACCAGGACCACACAGCAGCAGAAAAAAATGGCTTTGTTTCTGCCTGGGATAGGAACTGATAGGTCAGCTAGGTACTCCCTTTGCTCACTCTCAGTACCCTGTGACTCATTCAGGTAGCTACTGTGTTTATCAGGTACATCAGGTAGATGCTCCTATTCTCTGAATCTCATCTGCTTCCCAGGTGCTTTCCCATCCGTATATTGGGACTTGTAGTTGCACTGGTGCACATGTATAGCGTAGTGGTAAGGAGCAGGGCTGGTACCCAAAAGGTTGCTGGTTTGATTCCCTGCTGGGTCACTGCTGCTGTAACCTTGGGCAAGGTACTCAAACCAGAAATGCTTCAGTAAATATCCAGCTGCATAAATGGATAAACGGATAATCTTTAAAATATCACCTACGATATGTCATGCATGCCTTGTCAGTACTCCTGCCCCCTAGTTGTTGTGTTTCAAGTTTTCCCCTCCGTCATCATGGTCCATGTGCTTTTGTTTATTGTTTTTCCATGTGTTCCAGCCTTGCCCTGCTCGCCGCCCTGTCCCCGCTGTCGGGAGAGTACCATGCATTTTATGGCTATTTACCCTGGTCTGGCTTTTCTAGGATTCCTTTCCCTACTCGGGACCAGAACAAGCACAGATAAGATAAGTCAACAAATACACACACATAGCAGGCAAGAGGGCAAATGGTCTACCACCATAAATACCCCCAAATCAGTGACCACAGATCACATACCTACTTAAAATAAGCAGCCATCACTTTAAGATTGCAAGAAGTGACCTAAAACCTAGTCAGATACTTAACACCTCAACCATAGTGATCGACTGTTTGGATTCACATTATTTTGCCAGATAAAAGCGGAAGTAGGGCGTGATACGCCCACTTTGTTTATTGGTAAGCATGAATCTGCCCCTCAGATGTAGAATCCTTGGCTAAACGGTGGCTACAGTCATGTTTGGTAATCTGAAAGAGGTTTAGGCACCAAATACTTCTAATGTAATCTTAAAGAACTCTGTCTTTTTAGCCAATCTAAGTTGCTTAAGCTGTAACATCCTGGTAGACCACAGCTGCAGGGGGTTGCCTTCTCTCCCCCCTTCTTCCTTGGCTGAGCACAATCAGCGTGTGTGTGTGTGTGTGTGTGTGTGTGTTTATTTGTGTGTACCTATACGTTCAGATCATTTACCCTTTTGTACCCCACAGTAATTGTACTCTCGTCATGGAAAAATGTGGAAAACCCAATGTTGTGTGATAACACATGTATTTCTCAATATAGCAGCAAAACCACCATTTTACCAGTTCCTCTCAGCTAACTCTCTCCTCTCAACCCATGCCTATTAATGTTTGGTGTCATTGCGATGCTCATGAAGAGTTGAATGCAATGATGAGAATCTTGAAAATATAGCTGGTATTTCCAGATGTTTGGATCGAAAGGACAAAATTAAGTCCTGGAGAAACTTCCAGGCACTCCCCAACCATAAAATTAATCTTGCGTGGGTCAGGGAGGTGGAGAGAGCTTCTTCTTAAGTCAGGCCTAGAACAGGCCTCTTTGCTCAGTTTCACTTTGGCTCAGTTTTTTGTCGTTGATCAGTGCCTTGGCTACGCTCAGTCATCCGTTCAGTCATCCAGTCCGTGGCTCAGTTTATCCTGCAACTTTTTGCATTTTTCCTTTTTGGAGTTTTGCTGCCATCGTGAGTGGTTCCCGTGTTCTTCCTTGGAAGAGGTAAACAATTGGCTTGGGTAATTTTCTCTGCACGCATTCATTCACCATTCTGCGATCCATCCATGTTCTTGTTTTGTTAATGTCTGTAGGTAATTTAGTGTCTGTTATGGTAGTGGACCAGGTCTGTAGCCCAGACTTTGAATTTTGTCTTGTCTTAGTGTAACTGCTTAATAAACCTTTTTAATTTATTCCAGTTGTGGCTCTATATTTCTGGCAAAGGTTGATCCACCAGACTGCTCATCTCCTATCAACGAATTCGGTGATTTAATTGATAGTTAATATCTTTGTTAATAATTATTTAATTAAATCATTTTTATTATTATTTTACATGTTGGTTAAGTGAGGAGTTTTAGTAATTGACGTCATTTGTGTCCGGTATTCAGAGTGCCGGACGATAAACAAGGGCGTTAATTTCTAAGACCGCTGGGTTCAGACCATTGAAGTTTTATTAAATCCTCACTTCCCCGACACCGCCCACCTGATTACCTCATCGTCTCCACCTGCCTGCCTGCCCACCTGCTTCCCATCACCTCATCAGCCCTGCCCTACAACTACCCTGCTTGTCTCAGTCCTGTTGCTAGTTCGTTGCAGTGTTTCGTGCCTGTTTCGTCCCTGCCGTTTTTCTGCTTGTGAGCTCTCCTGTCTGCTTGTGCCCCGACCTTGTTGCTGCCTGCCACCTTGCCCCGATTGCCTGATTGCCTGCCTGCCTGGTTCCTGACCCTGCCTGTTCCTGTTCTCGACCCCGCTTTTGCCCACGGACTGCCTGCCTGGTCTCGACACTGCTTGTTCTTGATTCGCGATTTTGCCCTGCGATTCAATAAAGCCGCTTGGAACCTGAAGCTCTCGTGGTCCGTGTCCGAGTCCTAGCCTGAGCCTTGACATGCCTATCATATCCTGGAGTATGATCTTGAAATATCGATGCTGGATATCAATGTTGGATACAAAGCGCATGCAGTAAAAATAGCATACGGAGGCATTTATTCTTTTTTGCATTGTCAAAACCTATATATTACTGATAATATCCAGTTTTAATCTTTGAAATATTCTTAATCTGTTTTATAATGAAAGACATTAACACCTGGAACATTTTTTTGTAGTCATGGGCATTTCAAGCAATATATATTCAGCAGAACAGTAAGATGTTCCTAAGGTTTTGATAATATGGTAAGCCAGTAGCAGAGACAGGTAAATGTGAGGACATATTATGAATTTTGTTTCAAGCACTCCCCTGAGAAACCCAAAATCAGGTAATTAAACAGATGCTGCTTATGTTGGTAATATCCATGTGATATTTTACTTATTTTTTGTGTATCATAGCTGAATAACCAAGTCAGATATCTGACGTCATTTGTACAACAGCAGCTGGGTATCAGGTCTATGGCCACCACAGGACTAAAACTCCCATTTACCTCCCATTCCATCAACAAACCCTACATTTTCCAGAGCAACTTGCTTACAGCAAACAACAAAATGTATTCTAAATGCGAGCTGTTATTCCCCAGGAGCATATTTTTAAATTGAGCCATCCGCATGTGATTGGTCCCAGCTGTTTCACCATTAGAAGTCATCCTCAGTGGCAAATGTCTGTTTGGGGATTTGGCGTTGGTTTTGATGGTGTCATAAAAAAGAACAAAAAAAAAAAAAAAAGAGCCTCAGGCTGTTCCCAGCCCTATTTGAATCCAGGTGCTCAGTGAAGACGTTTACATCAGGTCTGCAGCCTGCAGCGCTCTCCCTCAAACTTCCCTTAATGCCACTAGCACTGCCTATTAAGCTCTGAATGAGGAAAAAAAGCCTTTGTAATGCAGAGCATAAGTCTATCATACGCTGCTCCACAGAAACTCTGTGGCAGCCTCTTATTCATTGCAGTGAAATGTGATCAATTTCTATTCTCTTTGACTCCCTGAATAGGCCGAGCGTGTTCCTTTTGCAGGCTTTGTCAGTGTCTTATAAATCCCAGCTTTATCTGGGCGTAACACTGGAGCTATTTCGGTGAGGCAGTTTGCTGCTTACCGACAAATCATTGTTTTATACAGACAGTTAATATACATGGACACAATGAGTATTCTGCACTCTTCTGTGAATTCTTTCCCTGGCCTACCGGAACTCTGAAATACCTGCTGTGCAAACAAAGTGGGTCATTCTGTATAAAACAAAAAAAAAAAATCCAGTTTTCATCAAGTTCCTCCCAAGGTAAACATTTATGAAAATTTTCATTGAGATGAAGAAAATGTTGAACTCCCATGGCTGTTGATTTCACATGGGAAGACAGGTAACATCTTGTTGTATTTCAATTACAAGTAATCTGTATCCTTATTTTGTCATCGCTTTTTTTGAAGGGGTAAGCGGATTACGATAAATTCAAAAAACAGCTAATCACTGAGAATACAAACAGGATTAAGTTTCACAGTCTGAGAGGAATCTCCCCCATCTACTTCTCAAAATACTTGTGCTCAAGACATGCGTCTTAACCATTGAATGACTGAGTGTCTATTTGCAACAATGTAAATCAGTGCCCTCAAATGCTGTGTAAAACAGAACTCCCTGACAATGTCTCCTTTAAACTCATAAGAATCACATTTATCCAGGAAAATTTGATTCTTGTAAGTAAACAGGTAAAGCAGACTTTGAATGGAAATGAATGACTCAATATGAAATTTGTGTGTGAAACGTTTTCTCATAAATTTAATTTGAGAACTGTCCTTAAACAGTGTTGTAAAGTTTATGCGCAGACTTTCTTATGCAGGGAAACTTTCACAGATCATAATTTTACACACAACACAGGTATGCGACACAAGCAAGTTATTATATATATTTGTAATTGAAATACATCAAAACGTTACCTGTTTATGCTGTTTATAGAGCTGTGCTTTGTCAACTGCCTCAACAGGTCCTGAAGAAACATAGCCTTATAAAGGGTTTATAAACTGTTTCAGGTGTCTTAATTGCTTCTGATCAGTTTGTAAGCTTTATATTGAGCTGTGTTTGTGGAGGAGCAGATGAGAGCTATAGTACTATACTAAGGTATGGCTACAGGCCCAAGACCTTGCTGTAATCATTGCCGCCTATAGCTGTATCGTAGGACAGTCATTGCAGTGCTTATTTCCAGACTGGATGAAAAAAATGTTTTAATGACATCAGGTCCTTACTATTTATCACAGGTTCAAACTAAATAAATTTATTTTTGTCCTTGATCAGGGACTCCTCTACAGCAATCTGCATTATTTCCCCAAATGACATCAAAGGACAGTATGAAAATCAAATAGACAGGCTTCACTTTCATGTTCATTAAATTGCTACTGAGTGAAAGTTCATCTCTAAAGCTCTTACAGTGGAGATTGGTCATTTTAAGGTGACTATCAAATGTAAGCATTTAGGTCCTCAGTATGCAAATTACCATTAGCATTTATCCAATGCCGTAAATACACTGGATGATTTTAAAATGATTTTGCAACGATTTAGTCCTCATGAACTAATTTGCAAGATTATGAAATTGTGAAGTTGTATTCATGGCTTCAGTGTCATTACTTGCACTCGGTGACAAGGTCAGCAACATGCAATTAATTGGTCCTAAATCTTCCCGATAACACTGATGCCCCAATGAAAAGTCTGGCATGTCAGTTTTTTGTCATTGTGCATTGTAAACAGTGATATGAGAGATTTCCGACTAACCACTGTCACTACCCAATAGAAACTTATATAATGATCAAAACAAACAATATTGAAGAGGAAGGAGGCTGCTGTAGTGTAGTGTGATATGTACAGACACAGGAAAACGAGGAGAAACTAGCAGAGTTGTGGCAGGAGAGCAGCTGTCTCTGATATCTCCCGTGACACTTATTGTAACAGAGGCAATAGAAATGGTTCCAGTTGGAGAGATTTAACCTGGGGAGCCAATTCTACTTAGCAAGCAAGCTAAAAGCTAACACTATCAGTGGCATTTCTAAATACATTGGTGGAGAGATTATGTGGGGTGACAGGATACAAGTCTATCTTCCTGTGCACCTGTATGTGGGTGTGTGAGAGTGTGTTGAGGAAAGTATGGTAGCCATGTAAATACAAGAATAAAGTCACCTTTTTGGTACAAAATAATGCCACAACCATGGCTCCTTGGTCACCATAAGATCAGAGATTATTTACATTAATTACAGTACAGGGATGAAATTGTACAGTGCGGGCACTTGCATCACACAGTGTACCTGCCATCATGACAACATGACACGGGTTTGCCGGGAGTTACTGTATTGTGTGGGGGATCTGTGATGTTATGGTTGTTGTAGTTTCACAGTTGCAGGAATTTGTCATTGAACAGTGTGCTGGGGGTCAGTGATATTAAGGTTTTAGCAGTCGCACAGTGTAATCCCAGCCTAAGAGAACCATCTGGCCATGATTTTAACTTCTAGTCAAATATGGCTGTCTGCAAAGTGGCAGACTATCCTGCAGACCAGATGTAACTAGGCCCAATTTATTTTGTGGATTCTCTTGTAGTTCATCTGCATAATCTTTTTTTTGTACAAATTATTGCTGAATAAATGAGATCTGGATTTCTGATGGTGACAAAATGGAACATGAAGAAAATGCTCACTATTACTGAATGTCACTGCACACCCCTGCTCCTATCTTCCCTCTGAGCCTCTGTCATCGTCATCATCTGTCACTCTGTGATTGGCCAAAAATGTCCTGTTTTGTTGAATTAAGACCTTGTGTATTTTTAGGGATAATATTACACATCTTGCCTTTTAACGCTCCAGTCTAAGTACTGACGAATTGAGTTTTGCAGTGCCCTGCCTGCTAAACTGGTAGCTGAGCCAATCTACATACATTGCATTCTGATGCGTGGATTGTTGAGGTTAGGTCATGATGGGTCATGCCGGTCACTGCCTCATTAAACACCACAGATAACATTTTGGTAAGTTCACACATGCTTTATCTTTTTGAACCTCTGCAACGGGACTGGCTCAGAAGAGACATATGGAGGCTTAGTCACCCTTATGAATGGAGCTCAATGGCAAACATCTCTCACACCCCCACAGTGGTTTCCATAGTCACTCACATATCACATTGTTTGATTGTTAGATCTTTTAGTTATTGTTGCTTATTGTTGTGTAGTTCATTCTCTTGTATGAATAGTTAGTTTGGATGCACAAAAAAAAAATCACTGAATAAATAAGGAATTTATAAAAGTTATTGACTTTAGTTACCAAACAGTGGTAATAAGCTGGTGAATGCATGCTTTATAGGATTTGGTCGAATTTTAATTACATAACATGACATCATAATACCCACTCCGTAAATGTCAGCTTCTCTCTTCAAGGTAGTGATAATACTGCATTTTGCTTCAATCTGTCCACTACAAAGTGTAAGTACTCAAAGCCATCACTGCTGGTTCAAACAGATAGTCTTACTGAAGATGAAAAAAGAAAAAATCAAGAATGAAAATGTCAGAGTACCTGGAAATAGTCTGACATTGTTTGCTTCTGGGATTTCTCTGCTGCATCATTTTTTATATTGTCTTCTGTGACATTTATAAATGAGCATTGCTTTGTTTCACCCAGATAACTGTTCAGGCTGTGCAACCTCCGCAAGGATTGTTATAACTACACTGAGGTTCCTGGCTTCCTCCTACAGATGCTTATTAAATGCAAATAGAGACATGCAGCCCAGGTGTCAAATACTGAAAAAAAACAGGACATAATATCCTCTATTCAAACATTCAATTTGAATTCAAATATTATTATACAGTATATTAATACATGTGAGATAGAGTGGCTATAAACAAATATAGTGAAATTTTGAATAATATTTTCATAATATTTGCTTGTGGTAGGTAACCGTGGTATAAGTAAAGTAAGACGTTTGTGATGGGTGCTTGTGGGTTCCTGCGGTTATGAGCCCCCGGCATGTCCTCCGGGCTCTGCACTATCCCCAGGCATGTGTGTGTATGGAGAGAACACAGGAGTTGCCTCTCTCTCTCTCTCTCTCTCTCTCTCTCTCTCTCTCTCCCCCATCATCTCTCTCTCTCTCTCATCTCTCTCTCCCTCTCTCTCTCCATCATCTCTCTCTCCATCATCTCTCTCTCCATCATCTCTCTCTCCCTCCCTCTCTCCATCATCTCTCTCTCCCTCCCTCTCTCCATCATCTCTCTCTCCCTCCCTCATCTCTCTCCCTCCGTCATCTCTCTCTCCATCATCTCTCTCTCCATCATCTCTCCCTCCCTCTCTCTCCCCATCATCTCTCCTCCATCATCTCTCCCTCCCTCTCTCCCCATCATCTCTCTCTCTCTCCCATCATCTCTCTCTCTCCCTCTCCATCTCATCTCTCCCCATCATTTCTCTCTCTCTCTCACACACATATATACACTTCAACCCACTGAATATGTCCCTTGTCATCCAGAGCAATTATGTGATATTAAACCAGGTGCGATTTTAACAGGGTTTCAAAATTACCAAATGCCAGGAGGACAAAGAACCGACTTTTGAAACTTGGTTATGTGTTTGACTGTTATATAAGGAAGATAAATTCTGTTTAATTTTTACCCATTTTTCATCACCATACTGTACAAGTACAAGAAAGAGAGAGATGGTTGTGTATGACATGAATTCTAGGTAGGTCATTATGATTGTTCATGTGCCAATTTTGATCATTCTTTTCTCTCATATGGAAGAGTTGGGTTCTTTTTTTCAATTAATTCTGCATGAAATATAGATTCATGCATACCCACTTGGGTTTTGTGCATTCCAATGAATGCTACATGTAGACGCAGTCTCTGTTTTTTTCATCATTATTATTTAAATAGACTACAGACCTGATTGCTGATTGTCTCAGTGATAGTTTTGTTTCCATTAGAGGACTGAGCTGGAGAGCAGATGCGGCTCTTGGTTTCTGAGGACTTTCTGCCACCATTAGGAGGAAATGGAAAAAAAAAAGAAACCAGCTGTCTCCTTACCCAGAGTGACTTTCATAGCTTACATTTTGCACACGTATATCCAGCTGGATATTTACTGAAGCAATCCAGGTTAAGTGCCTTGCTTAAGGGTGCAATGGCTCATCTGGGAATCGAACATGAAGCCTCCAGGCTACGCGGCCCACTCCTCAATCACTGCTCCAGCACCGCTACCTATTCAAGTTTTGCTGGAGCAGAGAAAATTACCGCACAGTCTTTTGATGGATTTTAACAGAGGCCTCTGGGACAGCAGCGTGTTCAGAACTTGGGGGTGGCGGAGACTTTTTTTTTTTGGCTCTTTGCCTAAACAATAAGAACAACAACAAAAAGTAAAGCACAAACTGTGGAATGGCAGCACATGTTTGTCTTTCTCTTGGCCAGTACAGATGTCTGTGCTGTAATGTCTGTCAATTTCACGCCTCTCTCTTCTGGCATAGCTGAATGTTCCCATCAATAATTTTCGAGAGCTGCTATTTGAAGACTCTGCAAAAGTCCTTTAACGCAGAGCCCGGAGGACTGTGTTTAATTTACTTCTCGGTCTTTATTGACAATAACAGCTTTATGTTTATTGTCGATGGCTTCAGAGCAGTTTTATCGGACTGGGAGAGTTCAGTCATTCCTCTTGCTCCATGTGTGAGCCAGACTCTTATATAGCCCAGCCTAGAATGTGTTAGCACTCCTTTCCTATTGTTGTATTGCCAGTTAAAACAGCAGAACTGGGCCAATATCAATTTCCTTTGCTACAGCAGTTTGTGTTTCTATGTCCTTGTGTGTATGAATGTGTGTCTGCCCGTTTGACTGTGTCTCTGTGTATATGTGCAGGTATGTCTGTGCATTTCTCTGGGTGTGGGTGTCTGTGCATTTGTTTGTGTGTGTGTCTGCCCATTTGAATGTGTCTGTGTGTATGTGTGTCTGTGTGCGAGTTTCTGTCTGTGTATTTGTATGTTTGTGTGAGTGTGAGTGTGAGTGTGAGTGTGAGTGTGTGTGTGAGTGTGAGTGTGAGTGTGAGTGTGTCTGCATGCATGTGTGTATAGTGATACTTCAGGTATAGTGCAGGACCTGAGAGGGCAGTGCAGTCATGCGCAGAGCTGCGCATTCGTCGTGTCTTATTTACTGCATCTCTGCAGTGGTCCGAGGGGCCTGCATGGCCCATTTGACTCAGAGGGACGACTACCGAGCAACAACACAAGGACAAACCAAGGAGCAACTCTGCCAGGGAAATCATCAATTACTCTGAAAAGGGCAAGGTAAGAAAAGACATCAAATCATTTTCAGAAAGGCGCGGGCGTATCAAAACTTCAGAGATGTGCTTGTTGTGCAGCGAAATTCATCGTTAATGTAAGCCGGGCTGATAAAGATAATGCATCAGTGACAGAACCCTGCTCGGAGTAATCCTCGCTGGCGCGGCCCGGCTGACGTGCGGGAAGGCTTGCTGAGCAGCACCTTTTTCACCTTGGGCAGGCCAGGAGATGCTAATGTGACAGGTGAATGCAAATGATCTTTCCATCTGATCGGCCCTGAAGGGGGTGGGGTCACAAGACGCAGAGGGTTTTTCAGCAAGAGACCCCCTCCCCCCTGCCTGTTGTGTTTCTGGCCGTCTCTGCCCTGAGCATGAGAGTTTCTGTATATAATGACACACTTGGGGCCAGTTTTTCTTGTAGAGATGGTGGAGACAGATAAGAGGACTTTCAGGGATCTGTCCCTCTCTGCAGAGAGATGCTTCTCTGGAGAGATGCCTCAGCATTGGGGGAATCTGTGGCTGTGATATTCTCCCTGTCCGAGTCCTGGCTCAGGAGCAGATAATATGGAGAGCTTAGCCACGCAGAGTGTTCCGTTATTGAGTCCGGTGTATTGGGAGGGTTCCAGACTATGTCCTGGCTGTTCCTGAAGGGTCAAGAGTGTTGGGTAAGAACCACGAACCGAATGGAAATTCCTTGCTCACGTCATCAATGACATCATCAGTGATGTCATCAGAACCACCTCCAACTGTAAATTTAATGGACTAACTACCAATACTGTACCAGCCGGAAACACGCAACATCTGGATGGTACAGAAAACCGCACGCAACCGGTAGTTCGCTCTCTCTCTCGCGAACGGCACCACGCTGTAAGCTGTAAGGAGATACCCACCTTTGTAGCTACAAGGTATCCTAATTGAGAATTAGATCTTTGTTCAAAACCCGCGACCAAGGGTCCGAGTACAAAGACTCTTAGATCTGAATTAGTTTGGAAAACACTTGCAAGGACCCGATTTAAATCGGAGGCTGCTACACCGATCGCAGCTTTTAAACTGGGATACGAAGACGACTGGTTCTCTTCAAACCTCCCACGCATCGGCGACGACGCCTCTTCCCCCTGGCCAGAGACGCATCCTGGGACGACGAGACCCGGACGCGTTACCCTTGGAGACACCGGAGCGCATCTGGAACGGAACGTGCCCCCGACGACGGTTGGACGAATTCGTGGCATCTTGGGACTCAAGTTCGATATCGGCCGAATCGAACGCTCAAGTAAGGCTGTGCATCTGGGCATTAGCGTTTGCAGATTTCTAGAATGTGCTAGGATTGATGCTCCATCTGTACCATATTGTTCGTAATAATCACCAATACATATATGTTGCGATTTTCTCTCTCTCTCTCTGTCGTTCCTTCCACTAACCCATTAGGAATACGGTTTCACGATAAATTCAGGTCTACACTGACCCGCGGCGAGAACTCGCCTAGATATAAGTGGCTATCTAGCGGTATCGCTAATTTAGGTAGGACTAGCCAGGTAACCGCATCCGCCACCACCGGGCGACATCGAAACCATATTCCCTCCAATTTACCGTTCTCTCCATTCATTCCGCCACGTGCACGCGCTTCCCCCTTTTGTTCTCTCCATTCATTCCGCCACGTGCACTCACGTGCACGCGCTTCCTCCTTTTTTTCTCTCCATCCATTCCGCCGCGTGCACGCGCCCCCTTTTTTCTCTTTTGTTCCCTTTATTCACTCCGTCGCGTGTACTCACGTGCTCGCGCAACCCCTTTGTTCTCATTGGTCCCTTTTTTTTTTTTTTACAACTCCACACGTATCACCCTTGTAGTTAGTTGCATTAGTTAAATATATGTTTTGTATTAATAAATTGTATTTCCTTTGAAACCTGTGTCCATCTCAATGTTGTTCCTGCATTGAACTAAGCCAACTCACTACAAAAGAACTCCCGTGTTAAAGTTAATTTAAGATTCCACGCTATGCCACTATTTTGAATATTGATTCAAAATGATAACTGTGTTGATTCATTGAATCGATATTGTAGAATACTTAAAGGTTAACATAACTGGGATGTGCCTATCATTTGAGACTGATTCTTAACGCCAGTTTAGTTATAAACCTTACAAGAGCCTGGCTGTGAATCCAGAGAGCTCATGTTGCTGGAGCACACCTGCCTGCTGTCCTGTGCTACACACTGTGCTACACTAATACACTTCTCCACGGAGTGTGTGAATCCGATTTAGTGGCTGCACGCTGTTCTCAGGTCAGTGCACTGGGCAGGTACAGAGGTGTTCCATGAGTCCCTTGCTGACCTGCAGTCGGTGCTTACAGAAACAGCAGAACCACAGTGTGTACTGCGGAAACGGTTGTTTTCCGCGACACACATTTAACCTCAATATTCTCACTTTTTATTCCATTGATCCAAAGTCATATTTTAAATGTCAAAGATGGGAGAAAAATCATATTCTTCACTCTCCAAGAGCACAGAAAAAGCAATGGAAGAGACAGAGGTGTCTTTCACACATCACTTCAGACTTCATTTTGTAGATCTGAAGTTTAAAGTATACGCAGAAAGACATGCTTTTTGAATATTAATATTGAATGACCTTTTTAAATCAAGCATAAACATTGTGTATGCTGTAGATCCCACAGATTCTTTAGAAGTATGCATCATATTTATAATTTCATTATGTATTTATATTTTGTATATACTGTATACTGATCTGGGCCATAAATGTGGGATTGAGCAGGATGAATAATATCCCAGTTTCCTAGCAATTAAGAGTGAATGCAGAGCACACCACTGTAAAATACATAAGGACATTTCCAAAGGAAGAAGCTAACAGACGGTGCAGTGTGGGTGACACTGGTGATAAATATAAGCCTTGTGTGCGTTGGCCTCCGTTTCCTTACACCACACTAAAAACTAACGAGCATCCCCCTTCGCAAGTTCTAACACTGATGGGAGGGTGCTCACAGCCAAAATGTGGGGTGGATACAATTATTTGCTTCACTGACAAAATTGCCATTTCTAAATGGCATTTAAATGTCTGCAGAAAGTGCACAGCAAGAAATGAACGTTACCATAAATAGAAGAAATAAATCACCCAAGGAAAAGTCGATATGGAATAAATATGCAACATTTGCTTTGAGCAAGATGTCTATATTTTGTTTCAACTGATTTTTTTTTTTGTTCCTAATGATGCAACGTTAATTTGTTTTAAGACGTTTAAAGGCAATTCTGAGTAATAGACAAGGGTTTGGAAAGTCAGTTTTTTCTTTTTTATGAAATTACAGGAAGTTTATTGATGCCCACAGAAGAGCAATAAGCAGCACTTCTCAGATTGATACCAGCTTCATTAAAGCAAATGAACCATTTCTTCTTAGGGTAATATTGATGTGTTAAAAATATGCCTTTTGCTGTGTGTTAACAGGATGTGGGCAGAGGGCAGTACACTGAGAAAAAGGCTTCGGGAGTAGTATGACTTTACACAGCATGAGTGCCTTTTCATTAAGCAATGTCTATATCTGGAGAGAAGGACATACAGGCATTTCCTGCCTCTACCACACAGTTCCTTCCCAGAGGACCTGTTGTAAACCAGAATACCATGGATTGAATCCTGTTTTTTCCACAGACACAATTTTATGAGCAGAAGTTACATTCATGATTACAAGACAAGAGAACTCATAAATGTCACAGGAAATAGGAATTACTTACATAATATGTTTAAAATAAAGTAAAACTGGAAAAGGTCTATAAATATCAATATCAATATCAAATAGTCAATAATTACAGCACCAGTCAAGCACATGGCTAAGACTGGGAAAGCCTGTATTTTTCAGTCCAAACCAGGCTTGAGGATCACAAGAAAGACACATCGAGGAAGGCTCAGCAATGTATGAAATCAGATTTTCATAAAATTAGAATTTAATTAACAAAAGTTTAATCATTTCCAAGTGATTTCCATGAAAACGTCCAACCTGCAGTATTTTTCTGCAGTTAGGTATTAGCTACAGATACTGTATACTGAGAGCTAGAAAACCATTATCTACTCAGTTTTTTTTTGCACTGTGAGTACCTAATACAGTATTCTAGCTCTGAGTGTTTATACGGTGAGTAGCTTACACAGTGTTCTAGCTCTGAGTTTTGGTTGAGGACTGCTTCTTCATAAATAAATTATGTAAAAAAAAACATTTTGAAGACATCACTGCAGTCATGAGAGCCAATGCTGAAACCTTACTTCCATACACTGACTCATAAGCTTAAAATTTAGGGTGGCATTCCTGCAGCAATGGGGATGTGTTCAATGTCATATATTGCTGTTGGGCAGCGCTGTTGAACCCTTAATCTGAAATTGCATCAGTAAATGTCCAGCTGTATAAATGGATGATATGTAAGGTTTTCAAGCATTCCTGGTCTAGAGTGTCTCCACAGCAAACAAAGAAGCAGTAATTACCATCATTTCACATATTCACTTTATTTAACCATTATTTGGCTTGAATAATCAGCTGGGAGCTCAATACTCTTATGGGAAGACATTGTGAGAAGACAAAGACCCTACAGGGAAGGAATTGTGTTTCCATTGGACTGTAGGGCAAATGATTTGGTGGCCAGATAGTAAAAGATATTTAGAATTTGCTTGGAGATGTGATTAAAACCTCTATTCTTTCAACTGCTATCATGGGAACTTTGAAAGATAGAAAATACAATGACCCTTTGTAGCTGCTGGTGCTCTCAACGGAGTAAAATGGATGCCAAGAGATGTAATGATCAGTGCAGAGAAAATACTGACCATGGTGGTCATAGCTGATATCTTACTGTTGATTATTGTGTATTTGAAAGCTCAGCTAGGGGTCAGTTCACTTCCAGAAGTATTAATGTTGCTAGAGAAAATGAGAAAGACCCTTATCATGGGGTTTTGTCTCTTCAGTGACTTGCACAGTATTATCCTTTTTAGACATGACAATTGTTCACACAGATAGAGCTTCAGATCAGTTAGACTGATGGGGACCCTGTTTATGGGAGGCTCTTAACTCATAAAGGACAATATCAAACATCTAAATGACATCTTCAGTTGTTCTTTTTTCCATTGTCATGTATTTCTAAATGGAAATCACAATGTGTTGTGCAGTAGCCAAAAGGTGACTTTATTTTAATGAAAAACAAATGCGCAATATTTCATTACTAAATGTCTGAGTGGTGAATACTATAGGTGCTGTGAACT
The DNA here is from genome assembly GCA_019176425.1 of Megalops atlanticus. Classification (NCBI taxonomy): domain Eukaryota; kingdom Metazoa; phylum Chordata; class Actinopteri; order Elopiformes; family Megalopidae; genus Megalops; species Megalops atlanticus. The sequence continues at coordinate 28,669,000 of CM032890.1, forward strand.
TGAATGCACATGTAAACTGGAAGTGTCACCCAGGTAAGCCACTCTCAGTCAATTAGATGCAATGCAACAATTTCTTGCAATGTAATTGGTTGTGCAAAACTCTAATTTTGATGGAACGTGTGTGTCAGGATAAACTGGTAATGGGAGGAAAAGAGTCAGCGAGACAAATAAACTTATTAAAAAAGGTAAAAATTAATTATAGAAGTTGTCTGATGTCAACTTATTCAAAGATAGCTCATGACATTCTATTGAATGTTTATATTCAGCATAATTCTCTCAAGTGAGTGGGTGTATGTTGCCATTTCCATGGGGCAGTGCAGGTGAAATGGTGATCTTATTTTGCTACTCCAGTGCTTGCTGTTTCTTGTGTTTAGATTACATCAGATTTCGCCGATGTAGGCAGCACGATGTGGACACTTCATTGTTTTGGATTTCATTTTTCAGCCACGCATGAAAAGATGGCCCTGATGGCATTTTCTCACCAGGGATTGTTAAACTGTTTACATTTGAAGGAATAGCTGCGGTTTGCACAAAGCCCTTGTATATATATAGCTGTCGGGGGAACCTCATTTAGATGGCAGTTAGCTTTAGTTGGTATTTCAAAGCAGGAGGCCCTATGAAAATCCAGCCTGGGTATTGTAATGCTCTTGAGCTATGGGTCAGAAATGATAACATGCTCCTGTTTAATGCACTTTTGTTTTAAACCTTTGAGTGATGGCAGGTCATTGTGCTCTTGTTTTTCCTTTCTATTCCTTTGGGCTGTAAGGACTGGGATTGTCTGCCCTCTTTAAACCCCTCTGTGTCTCAGAATGTATGTGTCCAAAATGAGAAAACCTGAAATGGAGATAATGGACATGTTCAATGGTAGCATAAATTGGGAACTACAGGTTCTGTAAATCCGGCTGAACTGAGTGATTAACAACCTATTGGTGGAAAGCACCCTTTATAAAGAAAGTAGTTGTGATTTGTTTGTGACACAGGTCAGTGACTACTGGATTATTTTCTTTGATGATCAGAATGTTCAAAACTGAATTTGTTGTTTATAGGAAGCATCTAAAAATACAGATGAGACTCGATGTTCTTTGAAATGAAAGTTAAATCTATGACATTTGATGTGAAAGTTTGGTGTTTTACATACACACAAGATAAATATAAGACAAAGACATACACATATATTTTATATTATACATATCTGACACACACACACACACAAAGAATTATGTCACAAAGATATTACATAATTAATGTCATGTGGGAAGGATTTTTCAGCATAATTCATGAATGTTGTCCTTAGATCCATATGTGACAGTACAAGTAAATGTCCCTGCCCCTTTTCATATATTACTTCTCCAGCGCAATGGAAACAAAAAAAAAATTGAATAATGAAGATTGCTGTTCCCCTCAGTTGAAGAGCTGATGCAATGATTTCATTCATAGTGTCTCACCATTTCCATCAAAGCTTTCCAGTAGGCTACCACGGGGGTTTATTTTATCTGTTTTCATCTGTAGGTACAGGTCTGAGGCCTTGTGTTGCATAGCACACCCTCATTACAGAGGAAAGCTGTTTATGCCTTTGGTTCATTATGCTCAGAGGTTTTTTGTTGTTGCTTTGCTTAAAAAGAAACATTTATTTATTCATTCTGTTATCAATTTTTTTCATTCTGGGCTTCTGGAGTGATTAAAACACAGAGGAAAATTAATTTCTCCAAAAGAAAGCAGAGTAAAAGATTGCCATCCAACCATAAATGCATTAATTTAATTATTTATTTTCAGCAGAACAGAGGATCTCCCAAATACTCTGGAGTCCGCAGTTTTGCTTCCACACGCAGCCCTGGAGATGGTATCGACGTCAGCAATTAAGGACTGCCAGGGCATTGCAGAGATGGAGATCCGCAAGCAGCTGACAGCTGTGCACATCAGACTCCGTATTGGTCACGCTTAAGTAGGGGCTAAGGCCACATTTTAGGGTCCAACAGAAGCTCTGTGGTTGTGTTAATTATGATGAATTTTATGTAAGCCATGCAAATTCAACATTTGTACAAATTCCCCGATATCCCCTGCTAAACTGCTGCTGAGTAGATTGGGAGCAATGCTCATGAGCTACTGTTGAGCCATCAACAAGGCCACTGGAGGTTACAAACGTGCCACAGGGCTCAGTATTTGGTCCATTATTGCTCTGTCAGTCCATTAACACATCAGCTGTGTTTGTCACTGTGCTGATGGCCAAATAGATGGTGACGGCACAGTGACGTGCCAAAGCTAGACAGCAAGCTGCATGTTAAATAACATCTGCTATGGAGGAAGTGGCAAACTGACATGGTTATTCATGCCTCAGTCTAAATGCAAACAAAACTGGAGTGATGCATTTTCATGTGTGTGTTACATTTTTTCCTATGATATCATGTTCTTTTTCCAAAAGGGGAATAATAAATGTGGAAAGCATTGCCAGTATAGATAGATACACACACACACACACACACACACACACACACACACACACACACGCATTATTAATCCATATAGTAAAGCATGTACCATTTCTCTGCAACATACCTCTGGGAGTTTGGACAACAGTAAAGGGAAATCTCAAAAACAGTAATCACAAAGCTTGTCTTATTATTCAAATGTATGACATTTTTGGTAAAAATCCATTAATGAAGGGTGAAGGAATAACATTTCACTGCTTTTGGATTTTCTTGAAACTGAAAACAAATTGGTTTCTTTCTTTCATATTACTTATTTCATCTATATAAGGCAAAATTATTACACCTCTTCCTGGGATAAGCAGATGTGCATTACAATGAGGAGGATTTTAATAAGCAAAAAATGTTCTTGGGAACTAAGCCTGAGTGCTTCTCCTTTTTGGAAAGGCAGTGATAAAACCCCAAGCTTTTCTCATGCTGAGTGAGCAGGCTTTTCCTTCATTATCCTGTTCATTTAATAATAGTGCTGTTTGGTCCTGAGTAAACTATCCAGCTTGACTGTAATTCTGGTATTAAGCTTTAATAGTGGCTTAGTGTCTGTATTCAGTGAGAAGAGGATTGCATTGTAAAACAGCCCTATTTTAGTAAAGCATTAATGCAAGGTGCAGGAAATCTAAACTAACCATTGTACGTGAGAGGTAATGACCGCGGTCCCCGGGGGTGCGCTCATTTATAGAAGGCACTCAAGGTCAGGTCTTGCAGGTTTTGACTCTTCACTGCATTCAGTGTCATTCAGGGTCTATTTGATTGAAAGCCACAGCTTACTATTTCAGCATTTCCTTGACCACATTTTATTCTGAGCACACTTAGCTAATCAAGTAAAATAAAATATAAAATGACAATGGTTAGAGGCACAGCAATAAACTTCAGAATGGTGGGCATTTGGTCACCTTATCACTCAAAGCAAGGCTGTGCCCAGGGCTAAATTCAGCAAAGGAGAGCACATTTAATTAGTTGCAAAATTGAAGTTAAATTCAGGGCAGTGTCTCCACGCAATACAAAAAACACACAGGGTGAATTTCAAAATAAATGTGACAGGGGTCCAAGGAAATATTTTCCTTAATTCTGTGTATCATCCAAGTTGTTTTCACCACTGTAGAATGGAGCTAAATTACAGTTTGAAAAGTTCTTCCTTCGTAAATATTACCAGGTACAGAAGCATGAGTTCTGCAAAACTTTAATGATATAATCACTTTCAACAGTTTCCCACAAAGATTTGATTTTGGACCTCTAATAAGTACCTCCCTGAACCAAGCAGGAATGAGAATTGATATCATAGGTGTAAAAATATATACACATTTATTACTGTATGAGTGAAGTGACATTGACATGACCTCTCACTAAATCTAACATAGAATAGTTTCACTGAACACTGGTATTCTGAGCAAGCTTTGGGTGTTTTCAGATCTGGCCAACTAATATACGGATGGAGAGAGGTGAAATGACGAAGTGGCTGGACTGAATGCCATCATCTCCTTTTCCTCAATTAGACAGAAGCATGGACATAGGGAAGCACATGGACATGGACACGTGCTTGGGTGTATGTGTAACTGAACTCATTCCCCAATGCGGAAACACCACCATGACTCCATGTGATTCCATGACTCTGAAGGCATAAAGATCTCACTTAGAGGGCAGTGTATATTTCACCTCCCCTGCAGGTGTGACCTCTTTGATCCATCCTCTGTCTTTGTGCACCAGTGAGGAATCTTGGTGATTGGCACTCAGCCTATAATGAGTTTTCCCCTGGCTTTGGTTCTACATAGATTTCCTTGAATAAAGTTAATGTTTCCATGTAATTCAAATATAGCTGGAATGCTATTCAATACTAATACAACTAGCCACTCAGGATGAAGATGGGAACTCTCAAAACACAAGTCTTGTGAACAAATTCTCTATCACCTTGGGCTGAAATGTTTTATAACATAAGCACAGTATGCATTATAATAGTATTATCATTATAATAGCACTCTAGGAAACCATCTCAGTACTGAACAAATTAACATAAAAATATTTTCAATAGCAAACACCCAACTGATCTTACCCACAGCATATTTCTACATTTTTGGTATGAGGTTTACAAACAGGCTAGTCTTTTTAAACAAATCTTTTCAATTTACGGCATGTACAGGCTCACTTTTCTGAAAGATTCCGTCACCTGTTAGGCGATTCTCCCCGTGTAACAAAATATAACGTTAGGGTGGGCTGCTATCCAGACAGCATATCAATGTTACAGAGTCTCCTAGATATAAGTGAACAAATTAAATTCTCATGCACTATAGCACACAGTGTATCGATTTGTTTTCTGTTTGTTTGATGATTCCTTTTTTCCTGATCTGAGAATATGTGGATTTGATCTAGGTCACCAACTCATAAATCACCACTGATTTAATTGGTTCATCCAGTTTTTTTCTTTTTTTTGACTGTGAATCATCTTATGTTAATTCAGAGTGTTTTCCTCTCCAACCCAAGGGTGACTCCATAGTAATGCCGTGCCTTTCAGCATGTGCAAAAACGCTGTAGCATAGAAACAATCCAATGCTTCAAAAACATCCTAACATGCAATTAAAAAATAATTCCATGTATTGTGGCAAATTACTGATTAAACATTGCAAATGTTAGGCAATTATCAAGTACCTTATTTGACAGCAGTGTGATTATTATGTTAGGCTACATGTAAACATTTTATTGAGAACAATACAGTTCAGTCAGTCATTCCTTATTATAATTTGAAACAAGCAAAAGTACAATTACAGAATATTAATTTGCAGTGATGAAGGTGAAGGTTTTTTGTTGTTTTTTTTTTAAAAATTATTGTTGTCTATTTGTAGCATAGCTAAAGCATGATTCCTGCGCAGAACTGCCCCTGCAGTTTTTTCAGCTGTTGGCAGGAGGGCGTTGAAAATAACTTCATCAGCCTGGCCCAGGTCTCTCTTTTGGTTCTGTCAGTGTAATGGTGTTCCATTCGACAGTACAATACAGTAAAATCCACAAACATCTGAAACACACTGAACTGGACAAACTGAACAAAGTCAGTGAGTGAGCAAGCCAGACCTTTGCACTGAATTGAAAGAGAGGAATCAGTTCAGTAAAAGAGCTAACCTGCCATGCTTTGGATTACCAAGGATTCCCCAAACATGAATTAAACAACTGAAGCTCCAAACAGAGATTCGGGAGGAGAATTTTTAGATGATCCCTACACAATCATCAACCTGTCTCATCCTCAAGTATAACAAAAGCCACTCACCACTTCATTTTTGTGTCACTCCTCCACCCAATCTCTATTTCTATTCCTATGTTTGATATCAAAGGGGGTGGGGGGTTAACAACCTCTGCCCACGGCAAGGTGTGACCCCCTCCTTGGACTCCAAGCCAAAGAACTATACCTGCATGGACAGAAATGCCTCTTATTGTATTAAATTGCCAGTCGATGCATGCACGGGTGGCTGGCAAGGCCTTTCGTGAATGTGGGTTTGTAAGTGTTCTTGAGAATAACAAGGAAGAAAACAAAAATTTGTTCTGTGTTCCAGTGTCCTATTGAGCAGAAGCATGAAGCCGGATTAACTCAGATGGCAGCTGGAAATGCAGCCAGAAAACCAAAGACTTTTATTCCGGCACAAGAGAGATGAGCCGAGCCGCCAGCAAGCACATTTCAAAGCAGTCATGAGCGCCTTTGAGAAAGCTCACAGAGCATTGTTAGGAGGTGAGCCACCACTTCGCTGAGGCGAGGAAGACACAAACGAGGGTCGCAAAGAGTTTGGTTCTGCCTGCTGTAATCGACGTGGCGAAGCTGGGAGAAGCAGGGCAAGCCGAGGCAAATCAACCGAGATCCGTGCCCTTATCCAACGGCTCTGTATTATGGAGAACTGAGGCGAGTGATCAAGAGGAAACATTAACCGAGCCGCTGCGCTGCTGCTTCCTCCCTCCAAAAAGACACGAGACCCCGAGGCCCTGACACGCATCGCTTTGACTTTTGTAGGCTACATTTGGGAGGGTGGTGTGCTAGAGGACATGTTGTTCTGTCTCACCCTGCCAGAGCATGAAACGGGTCAGGGACCCTCCTGCATGCCGCGTGGTTATGTGGAGCACCGACAGATGCTTTGGGACCGTACGGCGGGATTCGGTACAGATGGCGCTGTGATTTTGGCGGGGGACAGCTAGAGAGCTCGCACACCTTCAGTGAAGAGTGTTGCACCCTTGACTGCATGGGCACACTGTGTGATACAGTAGGAATAATTAACGGCTAGCGAAATGAATTCTGCAACTGAAAGGCAGTTTCTGTTCTGCCTGGATCATAGCGCCTTGCATAACCCCAGTCCTTGCTCTGCTGGCACATGCTTCCCAAAGCAAAGCTCACCTATGAAATTTCATGACAGCCACGATAGTCACATGTGGCCTCATTAATCAATGTGTCTCCAGAAACCAGCATGTTCTGTTCTTGGGAAAGGTGCTTACAAAACAAAGTCATATCGAATTCGTGAAACGTGTGGAAACATCCAATTTCGTTCTCGCCCTCGTTTGCATGGTGATGAATCCCAGCTGTTATGCCCCTGCATGTTGTTATCTGTAATTAGCATAAGAAATGCCCCTGCAATCCCATATAAGGACATTCTGACTTCTGAATTGCAGGTATAGCCAATGCTGTTGAAAAGGAAAAGAGATATTGTCTCTGATTCAGTGGATTCAAGAATTTTTTTTTTTTTTTAATGTTTACAGTGAAGTTTTCAGAACATCAGCAAATCACTGGTCGAAATAAGTTCAACTGTGAAAGATCTCCAAGATCTAAATCAATTTTTAGATCAGAAAGTTTGTCCTTTTGTTGTCTTGTCTAACAATTAAATTTGTATTTGACACATAAAAAGTATGTGGCAATAAAATTTACAGGTGTAAACTGGGGGTAAAAGGTGAACTTCTACAGGTAATTCATACCTTGGATAAGAGATGCTCAGGAATTCTATCTGAATGTGAACCGTAGCCCTGTCCTCTGGAGTAATTTTGGCATAGGGTGCCCTCATTACCATTCATCTGGTGGCAAACTGCATATTTCATGACCATATTGTAGAAGACACAGTGGACCAATGCACTTGCACATCCTCTCTGGATGTGCACACAAACACATCCATAAGTCTTTTACCACACCAGTAGCACCCTTCATCACAGAGTGACTGTGTGTATATGTGCTTTCTTGCAACCTCCTGTGGTGTCTGCTAGCAGTATCAGACAGGGTTTCAGCACATACAACTATGTAAGAAAGAGAACATGTCTGATGAAGGTCACCTGACCAAAACATTCCAGCAAAGAACAAATTCCAGCTGAGAACAAACTGATGAATTCCAAAATGTTTATTATATTGATTGTGTGCAAAGTATGAGAAATAAAAAAAAAAAAAAAAAAATCATGTGCATGCTTAGTGAATCTGGCCCATTGTGTTTCTACACAAGTCACACTGAGTGTGCTGCTTGGGTTGGCTGGTGAAGCTACTGATGAATTCTCACAGGTTAACCTGGATTCTCATAGGTTAAAAACTGGCAAGACACAATCACAACAAGCTGACTGAGCGCAAAGAAGGTAAAACGCATGGTGATATTAACACCATGATTGTACCTCATCTCCTGAAGAACTGTCGAGAGACTATTTCTTTCTGGTGTTGCTGCAATAACTTCTTATTTAATTATTTGATTAATTATTAATAATTATTTGAATTATTTGATTTATTTGTTCTTATTTGATTTAATTATGCTGGTGTGTGTAGTGCTACCCAATTTTTTTGTTAATAAAATACTGATTTCACACCTCAGGCCCATCTGTGCCTGATCCCTCAGTCCCTGACACATTCTCCTGCTGGGCAGAGCCCTCCAAACCCCTGCCTGTGCCACAAGGTCACAGCAGCTGCTGACCACATTAAGCTTCACCCCCTGTTTGTAACATTATGAAAATGCAAGGAGTCTGATCATGACATATTCATTGCTGTTTGGTACTGACTGGTGGTTGTCCAGGGCAAGGGCAAGTGTATATTTTTTAAGAAACAAATTTCGACCATTTAAGCATACGTCTTCAGATCAAAATGTCTTTGACAGCATGCTTCCAATTATCTTAATCAGGTATTCACGTTTTCTTTGAGCAGAAGCAGCATCTACTTGCTTATGTGATGGATATATCAGGGGACCTAAATGCCCTCTATGCTGATGGGTGAGGAAATGACAAACTCAATACAAATAAGCGATCAAATCATGGCAAGCAGAGGACAGCTCCCTGTCTGCGAAGCAGGCCCGTCAGCTCTTTTCCTCTGCTTTCAAAGTGATGATGACATTGACCGGTGTGTGTCCCTAATTGTTCTTTAGGTGTGCTTTTCACCCCTCTTCCCCTAAAAATGAACATGGCAGAGTGTGAGTGAAATATAAGCAGGACCCATTTTCAGTCCCAGCCTGAAGCACTGGATATACCAGCAACTGAAATCAAACGCCTTGCTGAAATTTCAGGGGATCGGCAGCTGCAGGGAACAAACTCCCCTCCTAGTCTGTCAGAAGTTTGGTTCACTGCGAAGAGAGAATGTTGAAAACTTTTTAAACCGATGGTACCGCATGCAAGCAAATACATGTGCTAGGCTGGCTTTGGGGTTGTTGTCTGCCTCAAGTCGGTGTGTCTTTCAGTGGATGTTACATGAGAGATATCTGGCTACTTGTTGAGGCTGCGGTATGAAATATGTATTATTTCTTTATTATTTCTTTATGGATATACAGAAGGGGCAGCTGATGCCAAGATGCCTGGAACAAGCATCTCTGCCCAAGCCTGCTGTGTGCTCCATGATGAATTTTCATAGATACTCTCTGATGGTGTATGAATGATGCACCCTATCTGCATAAAGATTAAACAAGCTTAATTCCTTGCACCTCTGGCTCAGTGTCTCACCACGGACATCACACCCGGCAAGCCGAAGTTTGGCAATCCGAATGTCAGGCCGCGTTTTGAAGCAGTGCTCTGCAATGCAAAGTCACCACTTCTGTTTATTTGATCTTACACAGATGTTGTTATTACCCAGAGCAGAAGATGCAAGTCTGATGAATTGCTCTGTGGGGGAGTAGCGGTGCGTAGAAATCTTTTAAACCTTTTAATTGCCGGTTTCTGGCAGCCTTTGCATCCCGGCAGCAACTCCAGTCACTTAATTCAATTTTCTTTTTTTATTTTGAATGAAAATTGATTCATAAACCTCTTGATTGGGTCAAAGGCTAAACCAAAGTCCAGCTTTGACCCACAAAATGGCCACTGTTATTTTGGCCATGGCCTTTAGAAACTGATTAAAAAAATAAATCTCAGCTGAGTTCTGGTGTTGAGTGTATGATTAGTGTAGCAAATTAGATGTGAGGTGGGTCAAAGGCTTGGAACAGAGATAAGAGGGGTAGGCAAACATAGTGCATCCGCTCAGGCTCTCAATATGTCTGAGCAGAGAACATTGTGTAATATGCATCTGATAAAATGGCATTACTTCGTGCTGAGGACTTTATCATTTCACTTGTCAGCTGAGCTGTTAAAATATCCATACATTTCAGCTGTAGTTACAGAAAAGCTGGGAACTGATTTCGTCATTTAAATTATCATTTAAATATTAGCTCTGACTTTTGCACTTGAAGGTGTGTGTGTGTGTGTGTGTGTGTGTGTGTGTATCTATCTATACTGGCAGTGCTTTCCACATTTATTATTCCCCTTTTGGAAAAAGAACATGATATAATAGGAAAAAATGTAACAAACATATGAAAATGCATCACTCCAGCTTTGTTCGCATTTAGACTGAGGCATGAATAATCATGTCAGTTTGCCACTTCCTCCATAGCAGATGTTATTTAACATGCAGCTTGCTGTCTAGCTTTGGCACGTCACTGTGCCGTCACCATCTATCTGGCCATCAGCACAGCGACAAACACAGCTTGTGTTAATGGACTGACGTAGCAATAATGGACCAAATACTGAACCCTGTGGCACGTTTGTAACCTCCAGTGGCCTTGTTGATGGCTCAACAGTAGCTCATGAGCATTGTGTGTTTGATGAGAGGCTATGCACCATTCATGGCATTTCCATGCTGTTCCAGGCAGAATATATGAAGTGAAAAGAGGACATACACTTAATGGGATGCTAGACTACTATCTTTTAGATTTAGAAGTCTATAAACCTCAAGATGCAGGTCAACGCTTGCCTGTGATATGCCCCTTCCATGAGTACAGCGCATCCACAGTTCAGCTGTGAGAAACACATTGATGACTGGAGTCATGAAAGGAATTCATTTCTAATTTCAGTTTGTCTTTGATATCTTTGCTGCCAACCCCCCCCACCCCACATGCACACATTACCCTACTTTCATTTAAATCATGTGTTATTTTTATGCATTTATGCAGAACACCGTGATGGATGAAGTCATATTGCACTGCACAGTTGATATTAGGTTCGCAATTAAGACGTGAAGAAAATCATCTACTGCTTTTGCCGTATATAGCTCCTCTTGGCCTTCAAAAACCTAATCTAAGTGGGTAACCAAGCTTAAACGTGCATTAGGGTGGATTACATACTTCAGTAATGTTAGGATTGCCTTTATTGTTCTTTCCTCTCATTTATCTTGTCTAATTTCTTACGCTACAAGGAAAGTCGATATGCACCAGACCCGCAGCAAAGGAGAAGCCAGAGATGATATTTGCTGTGTATCAATTGTGTGTGTGTGTGCACATTTTAATTTATAACGTAATATAAACATTATTGCATTATGTGTAGTTGTGCATTGTGGACACAGTGACTGTAGATAAGGTCAATTAAGGAGCATCTAGCACAGACAGCCTGTTTTCCAGCCTGACCTTTGTACCCTGTGTTGTTCCTATCTCAGCTGTATGTCCAGTGTAAGCCCTCTATGATCAGTGTTCCTACTGTTAATGAGCAGTATGGTGCAGCAGTGAGGAGGAGGATTATTGCATCAGTAAAATATCCAGCTGCATAAATGGATGACATGTATATATAAGTGTGCATTGTGGAATTCCTCTCTCATCGCTCTACACCCAGTGTTTCTCTCCTCCCAGAAGCACTCTGAGGAGACTGGAAAAGGATGCTGAGGGCATCTCTGTGCTGGATCACTAACACACATTTCAAATGTTCCTTCAGGAAAATTACATTTTTCCATGGGCCAACCACAACTCTGCAGTGAGCTCTGGATGTGACGCAGTGTTCAGTTCATTGACACAAAGGCCTGTTTTCATGGCTCGCATTCCTACCAGCGGTCCATGGAAGAGATGGAAACAGGAGTCTGTTGCTCTGTAATGGAGGACATGCCCTTCCCAATTAATCTTCAGATGAACAAAACAGTTCAGCATCTTACCAGCAGTTTAAACGTGGCTTACTGTTGAACACTGAAGATCTGTATGGCACTCACTATTCAAGTAACACCTTGTACTTCTGCAGGAGGATATCGTTGGTTCCAAACAAATTATAAAAACTTTATTTTTGATGAGAGTACACAAAGACACAATATTGTTTTGAGAAAAAAAAAAAAAAACAGGGAAACTATTTTTTTCTATTGTTCTCCTACCTTGGTTTCAAAGGAGATCATTTATCATATTCTCCACTTCTCAGAACTGAGGAAAATTCCACTCATTTAGATGGGTTCCCTCCTCAGCCACACAAAAGCTGTCATCTGCAAACAGACTTCAATAACAGGAGCTCACCACCCAAAAATAATGCAGGGAACTGACGGAAATGGCTTTGAACTGCTTTTCACCCGAGTTTTCTGCAGCAGTGCTACAGAAAACTTGAAACCGAAATGGTATCCTGACATGCCATTTCAAACAGTGCAGTTGTTCATCAACAATAAGCCATTATTTATATGAAAACTCTCCTTTTCTTAGGCTCATTGTGGTTTATACACGATATGTGCATCGAGGCAATAATTTATTTAATGGTCTAGATGCTGCTAGGGACACCTCAAAGTGAAATACTGTCCGCAGGAAGTATTAAGTTTAAGGAAGGCGGTCACTGAGGTATCTGTGGGGGCAAAAGGACCAAGAGGATATTAGCCTCACACCCACTCACACACTTTTCCTTAATCCATCTGTACATTAATATCATGATGATATGATATGATCCCATATCATAGACTGAATAATTCAATCTGTAATTGTCCATAGGGAAACTGTCAAGGAGGAAAACTGTAAATGCAGAAAATTTATCCTTCTTAAAAGAATACTGACCTGTGGCATGGCAATGTTACTTCTTATACAATGCAGCATGCAGTATATTTTACTAAATCAAGTGTTATATGTTGGTCTGTAAATTTAATGTTTTGTATTGTAAATTAAATTTTTTGTTCTGCTTCTCAGGTTTGAAAAGAATGATTCCACATCTCTTCTTTTCCCTCTCATTTTTATAAATAAATATTGAGAAAATGAAAATTTAAAATAACCACAAAAACACTGAAACTACAAAAGAAAAACAATCAATTAAGGCATGCATCATGTGTAAGTGAATATCAGCCATGTTTATGACACGGAGTCACATCATATCAACATATCTGTGCCTTTCAATAGTGTGGCCTTGTCACACATGTAAAAAACAGGTCAGCTGAGGACAGCCTGGGTACGCCTGTGATATTTCTCATGCAAACAAATGGCCGATCATTGGGGGAGTGAAACTCGCTAAAAACACATCCCCCAATAATGAATGGATTTATTGTCTCGTTCGACTGAATTAACCGTCGGGACTTGGAGTATGTTCAAGCTTGGAACCTTTAGGCACTGGGAAACAGCGTGTCCCTTCTCTGAACCCTGCCAATATGTCTAAAAGCCCTCAAAAAAAAAAAAAAAAAAAAAAAAACAGGTCACTTCCCCATTCTGTGCCGAGCGAGGATGACCACACCGCCTGGCGCCGCGCGGCGCGGAGCTGAAATACAATTTGCATATAAGTGATCAAATACCACACACTGTCCCCAGGATGATAATAAAGGCTGCTGTATTGAGATGTAAAATGTTATGCATAATGTGATTAAAGTCCCGGCGTAGACTGAATTGGAAATGAGACATGCGGCTACGAGGCCGTTTGCTGGAAGGATACAGCATCTCTGGATCGGCACGGTTTCCACACAGGAACCGGTGGATGTCAGTGGCTGTTACAGTTCGATTTCGGTTTGCTTTTCTTCCAAAGTCCACAACGGGCAATAGCAAAATGCATCACTGGTCATTGAGATGCGAAGTGTCTCCCTCACGATCAGTACCTGCAGTCTAAGGATGGAGAGCAAAATGGAGGTCATGCTTACACAATCTGGCAAAAGCCTGTCTGAGAGGTGTATACGCTCCAGGTCTCTTCTGGGTGACCCAAATGTGAGCCACCCTGAGGAGGTGAACCTTTCAAAGAGCAACACCACTGCCGAGCTGTAGTCTTTGCAGTCTTTCATTAACCTGTTTGTGATCAGGGCCCTATTCCGTGCCTGTGCTGAATGAGACTAGCGTGCGGCACCAAAACGAACAGGAAAGATATGAGGCTTAATTGAGTATCGCCCGAGTAGGGAAATTGAATCAGTTTCCTCCCTGCTGTGAATTTACTGTATCAATGAGAACACAGACAGATGGCTTTTACTGCACCAATATTTTCGTCAAAAGAGAGCGGTGTTTAGAATAATTAGACCTCTTAACTATCCCGCAATCAATTCTGCTTTACTTGCCGCTTTGATGGGCCTCCGTCACGTCGGCTGCATCAAACCTGCCTGCTGAGGAGACCGGTGTGTGTCTGCAGGGAGCTTTCTCTGTCTACCGTTTCCCAGCAGGCCCCCAGACATCATACTCTCTCTCTCCTTCCCTGTAATGGAATTCACACACCAAGACAAGCATGCAACGGCTTTTGCCTGCTGTTGTTTAATTAATGGGACTGTGAGCCCTGGGGCACTTAGCGCCCCATTGGTGCGTTGCAGTCACGTGGGATGCTTAACCCCCTCGCTGGAATGTTGCTGTCACATGGTGTGGTGAGGTCTCCATTGGTGCATAGAGGTCACATGGTATACTGAGGGCCCTACCGATACGACAGTGCTCCATTTCAGGGCATCCACCCTGCTGTAGCGGGAGGTTTGTGGAAGGAAGAGGGGAACATGGGAGATGAATGACCGGTCATACAGTAATTTATGCCAAGTGATAAATCTCACCCCACTGTATACTGGTTTTAAAAGCAGGCACTTAAATGTCATTTTATCTTTGCTTGTCTTTGGCACTCTGAGGAAACTTAGTTACTATGCAAAAAAGATGGAAAATGGATCAATAACAGGACGTGGCAGTCGGAGGTCAAATCCCTAACGCAGTACTCTGGGTCTGGTGAAAAATACATCAGGGCCTATGTGAGCCATTAAACAGCCCTCCCATGTACTCACAAGGAATAAGAACTGGCAAATGAGGAGACACTACAGACTGGATATCTGTCATGCTGTCATAAATATGTATTGGCTTTTTGTTATGCCAAAAAGTAGGTAAATGTGTCTTAGAGACAAGAGAAAGGTATGGTGGATCAAGTATGCTTTGAGATACCTTAAAGACTCTGTTAATTTAGTTTTTTTACATTACAGAAAAACCCACAGTGTTATGTAAACAGTGAAAACAAAACCCTTGCTTGTTGTTTTTTGGATCTGAGAATGCTGATTAATTTGTAAGGTTTTTAAGACCAGATTTATCAGAGCTTATAAATAAATAAATAATTGATTTATTAATAGATAAACATTATGAATATGTGTTATATAATTTTACAATAATTTTAAAAGTAATAATTCTACATGATTTCTGAAGTGAACTATGAATTTTATCTGGTACTTTATCTCTGCTACTTTATCAATACTTGATGAAATATCCTGCTTGATCGTCTAACACGTGGTTTAAAAGCTTTTTACATCATTAATTCAGAACATTTTTTACAGGCAAATCAATTTGTTGAGAACATTATTCCTTACTTTGTTGTTTGTCTGGTAAAAGGGGAACATTTCTTGTGACAGCAATTCAAAAAAATCTATACCGAAATGAAATATGACTTCGGTATAAAAATAATTTAATGTTGAATGTAAATATTTGTGATTGGGGGGAAAAATCTGAATAGAACATGCAGAACCGAAGACTACCGGTTGTGTTTGTACAAAATATTTAGTGTGAAACTGTTTGCCGTTTGTTTGTTTGATTTAAGCATGCCGGCCCTGCTTCCTCTAGAGTCACAGAAGAAAAAAAAATGAGGAACAAAGTGAAGTAGCTCCTGCCCCTATCTTCCGTATCTGGTTATTCATAGAAAGCTGGTTTCTCGATGTTACAGTTGAGGATTGCTGTGAATTGGTTTTGTTTTGATGGCTTGTGTGATGGTTAAAATTTGCATATGCAGGAAGGGAGATAATTCTCTATTTAGAAAGCAATCTCAGCTTGTGAAATTTGGCTGCGGCGTGCCTCGAACGTTCCCTGTTCATCATCGCAAATGTTCAGCAAACATTCAGCCCTCCGTCTCACACATGAGAATCCTCATCTCGCCCCCTCATCATTATCTGGGAATACAAATATTTATGCAAATGGAACACAAAATAAAATTCGTTCTGTTACTTTCTCCCCCCCAAACCTAATTCCACATATTGTCCACCTGGGCATGGCTTGCCCCAGTCCTGGTACATTCATTCCTATTCAGCTATGCACACGTTCTCAATTTTGTATTTGCTGTCAGGCCTACTTCATCACCACCTCTCTGTAAAAGAAAAAGGCTTTCACCTTTTGTTTTGTCATAAACTTTGACAGGTAACAGATGGCCACAGCATAAAGCATGAACCTCTTGCATGAGTCACAGAGAATGGTGTGGAGTGTGGAGATCCCCTTGGTGGTGCCTCCCTCATGAAAGCAGAGAGTCTGAGAGATTGTTTATTGAATTCTTCTCCAGCCTGCCTTCTTCCTTGAGACGCACATACAGGTATGTCCTGGAGGCCCACAGCATGACTGACAAGCTGAAGGACATACCTGCTCAGAGAGTAAGGTAAGGCTACACACAAGTCAACCCCCATGGACAAAATAATCGGGCTCTGGGTACCATGGGGTGTATGCCATTAAGCGTTCGTATTTCTCCTAGTCACATTAGGGCTGCTTTTGGTGTATTCACTGAGTGAAGCAGGAAAGGAAAATTAATGGAAATGAATGTCCCATTATAAATGGAGGTCCCCAAAATCAAGAGACAAAGAGAGTGTAGATGTGTCATGGACATAGACAGAACCTACATTATAAATATATATGCATGCAATTATTCGGTCACTAGTTTGTGTCATTACAGCAGGGAATCAGAAAAGAGATATATGTGCTTTACAGCTGTTGCCATTCCTATCCAGGCATATAAATTGATTGAGTGGTGTTCACAAGGTAAAGAATATCAGGTGAAAGTGCACTCTGATTACCCATTACAGGTACACAGCTATAGAACTACTTCTAGTCTACTATGTCATTGAAATTAGTAAAAGGGGTAACAAGTGGGCTTTTGTATTTGTACTAATGTAGTGTTTGCCAGCTTGTATCAAATTATAAGGAAGGTTCTTCTCAGTGCAGGTGCAAAGAGAGCATAATCCTCAGTTAATCCATAGGTGACAACAGCCCCCTACCAAGACTGTGAAGAATGCAGACATCTGAGCAAAGCTGAGCAAAAAATATCTTCAAAGTTTATTGTTTTCCTGGCATTGCGCTGCAGTGCTGGGAACATAACAAGGAGTCTGAGTTGAAGTCAGCCGTTTGAACCTTCACACGCACTCAGATGTTGAGAGAAGCGAAAATAACGTCACGGCAGCCTATGCTCTCAGGTCTAGCCTTCTGCCAGGGCTGAAGAAAACAGCCATAGGACTCGAGTGTTACCGCTTACACCCCTTAAAGCGTGCTCCCCAATGCTTGGCACCTTCAATCGATGTGAGCTGTGCCCCTCTTCCACTCCATTTTAATAGAATACACTACATCTCCACGGGGCCTCCTGAGATGCAGGAGAAATGCTTGCATTTCTGCTTCTTTGCAGTTCCTTTAGATATTAAAAAAATTTCATTCAGGCAAATTGGTCCTCTGTGTTTTCTGTGCAGCACACAGCACAGGAAAAACTGTTTCACTGAAGCATGTGCACCTGAACCCTGTGGAGTTTATGTATCTTTGGGTATAATCATGTGTACTGAAATATACAGCAGGTATTCAAAATGAAAACACCAATTGAAAAAGGACTGACATCTCGGAGCAACTAAATTGCACTTTAAAATGAGTCTACAGACGTATTTCATATTTATGCCAATACTATACTAATGTGTTTCTGCTATAAAAGATGTTTTAAAATAATGTCTTCAACATGTGAGTTTCTAAATATGAGGGATCTAAGATTTTGAAAAAGGTCAAATAGTCAGTGCCCAAATGGCAGGTGTGTCAATCACACACACCTCCATAACCCAGTCTCAACAAAAAAACTGTACATTGTGATCTTCACAAAGCTGATATTTATGGTAGGGCTGCACTTCAGAAACTGCTTGTCACCAAGGCCAATGTAACAGTGTATAACCTGATGTAATGAGCACAAAACCTGGATTTCTGAGCAGTGGGAGAAAGTATTATGATCTTATGAGACATCTGGGTGGATTTATTTTCAAACAAAGCCAAATGAAGCTTTCAATGCGCTATGTTTAACAGATGGGAGCATGCATGGTGGTGGTAAAGGAAGTCATGTCATGGGAGTCACTGGGTCCAATCATTGCTCTGTATGGTAGAATTATGTCCAACACATACCAAGCCATTTTAGACAACCAGGTGCACCCTGTGGTGCAAACATTGTTTTCTCAAGATGCTCCCATATTCCAAGACAACAAAACCCCATACAATCTGTTAAATAGATGCAAGAGTGGTTTCACAAAGACCAAGATGACATCGAACACCTTCCATGGCCTCCTCAATCACCAGATGCTAACATCATTAAAACTTTATGGGAGGTTATGAATGCAAAGAGCAGCCCCAATCTCTTATTAGTTAATAAATACTTATGCAATGGTGTTTCCATTACTTGTTTACCCCCTGTACATTGCAACTTAGACATTGGGAAATTCTCCTCTCGATTACTATATCACCACAGGGCAACTCCTATGGTTTTCTTTTTGAAAGACAAAAACAGAATATCAAGATAAAACAACAAACACAGCACTCCCTAGCTCTGTCCTTGCTTTTGTCTCTCCTCTAGTGACCCACCTCTTATTTTTATCACCTGGTAGGCACGGCTAATCAATTAAGCAGTTAACCAATTATCCAATGGCTTCCCAGCTATACACACACACGCATTCTCAAGCTTTTAAATAGCATGAGGTGAACCTGATGACAAATAAAAGCTTATATTGCAAGGTTTGTAAATGAAAACAGGGTCTTTAACACAAACACACATCCATATACTAATTTAAAACTGGGAATAAAAATATCCATAATTATTTATGAGTGTGAGGATGGTGGTCATTTTGCCCATAACCCTGCTATTGCTCCTTCCTGTTTCCTTTGCTTGATATCCATTTGAAAGCATAATTTCAGCAATTTCAGCAGTGAGAAATTAACACATGAAACAGAAGGAGCAACAAAAGTGTAAGGCATGACCTCCGTTTCCCCAGTGCTGACAGTCTGTGTGGTTGTAATGATCCTGTAATGGTGTTTGTAACGGCTCTGTGCGTTCAGATGAGTGCACCCTGTTACATTCCCGTCTAAGAAGTATAATCAATTTTTAATAGCTGCTTTGCCAAGTCTAAAACATCTCCAAAGTTCAACGGGAGTGCAAAGGCCTCGTTAAGGAACTTTAAGAGAAGGCGTTTAAGAGAAAAAAAATGTGTACTTACAAAGAAAATATATGTCATTTTGGTTGTGTACCAGAGACTTGTTTTATAGATCAGAAAAAAATTGGTCACAAACTGTCACTGTCATTGCTTTTTGTGTTCAAATATTTTTCTGGTTTCTGCATTCAAGTACATCAAATACATTGCCTGACTATGAACATACTGCTGTATATCTTTTGTAAAAACTGCTTTTCACCCCCACTGTGGATGTTTATGCTTAAAATTCTTATGTCTGTGTGTGACTAGTTAATTCATTTACAGTTTTACCGGCCAAACAGTCAATGGGTTAATGAAAATATTGCAATGCATTTTTATATTTTTGGGATTGTAGGTAGGCTTACAAATAATAATAAAAAAAACTCAATTTCCACAACAGCCTTTCAAATGGGTGTTCAAATGCATTACGCTGCGAAATTCTGGTTCAGCCATAATTGGCATAAGAGCATGTAGAGAAAGAATAAAAAATAACCTAAAGGAATATTGACGGTTTTCACAAATTTCATAGGAATACTGGCTCGTGGTGTTTGTAGTCTTGTTGTCCTGCCTTTGGCTAAGACTGCCTCCCTGGACCCTGCAACAGCCTAATGTTTACATATATGTTGTCAAAGATCAGAATCAAGAGGAGCTGCTGACTTTTACATTTGACTTTCATCCATGCGTGGCCAGTCCAGCCTGCAGTTTGTTCACACAGTGAGGTTGACAAATAGCCCTCCGTCTTGAGGTGCCGACAAAAGGCAATATTACACAATTACCCTTGCTCAGGTACTGTGCTGGATCAGGGAACATGTTGTGTGCATTTATTTTCATCCCATGTCAGTCATTGCTGAATAACACCGTTTGAAGGACTTTTCCCCAAAACATTTGTCATCACAATGAGAAAAAGAACCAGGAAGAAGAAAAAAAAAAAAAAAAAAACACATGGCCAGGAGGGCCATTCGGTCTGTCTTTGGGCACAGACAGACCCAATGGCCCTCCTTCTTCTGGCTCTAACTCCGCTTACACCAGTCAAGCTACAGACACCAAACCGACACCAACCAAGATATTTTTAAAAATCACTCAAAATTTACCCCCATTATAAAGTATAGGAGCAAACAGTGGGAGGATTTCACTCCCGGCTTTGAACAATACTTTTTTTTTTTTTAAACAGCTGTATATCTTTGAAATCTAGGGGCATAAATTGCCATCAAAAAGTAGGAATGCAGCTTCATGTAAGTTGCAACATAAGCAACATAGCACAGTTCTGACTCCCAAATTGGAAAAAAAATCTAGCTGACTTTAGCTTTGAGGAAACAGTGATTTCCATGTCATACCTGCTATTTGAGTCAACTGAGCAGTGCGATTGCATATACTTTATTTTCGAGATGAATAAGCTCACTTTATCTGTGGATGCATATAAATGCGAAATAAGGTCAAATGAGCAGTCATTACCAAATCCTAGAACAGCAGGTGTGCACGAGCTGAAAGTCACGCCGGGGGCTGTTAGAAACGTTTTAGAACTTACGTGTGAAAGGGTTAAGAGCAGTAGTAATGCACACACATACATAATGCAAACAGGCAACCACACATTGCATTTTCTTCAGGAAATGCACACAAATCTAGTTAATATCTTTTTGTTCCCTTTAATAAACACTCCTGAAGTGCTGGGTTTTTGTTCACTTTTATGGTCTGGCATGATATGGAGGGAAACTCAGGAGGTAGTCTTTCAAATATCTACAGTTGGACATAAAAGAAGGCCTCACTCCTGTGCTAGAGGCCTGTATGATGTCCCGTGGGGCTTACAGTTTGATTTCAAACCAAGCTGGGGTTCTGAGGGTCCATGTCGCAGCATGTGAGAATGAGCCTCATGGCACAGCACCTGCAGACTCCATATTCACTATGGATGAGAAACCTCGTGTAATTCTATGTTTTTGAAATGCTGACACTTAAGTGTATTACTTAAAATTTACTGTAATGCATAGAAATAAATGTCCAATTAAATTCTTTTGAACAGTTTTTGTTCAAAAGAACAAAAACTTTCAAGTTTTTACTCCTCAAAGTTCCAATCACAGGTGGAATTGCAAACAATTGCATTTTTTAAAGCAAAATTTAAAATGTTTAGTATGGTGACACATAGATGCTATTGTAAAATGATGATCACAAGATAATTCTCAGTGCGTTGATACTACCAGGATTGCTATCAAATTGATTAAGATAAGTATTACTATCTCAAGATTATAAGATACATAACTCTAAAAAATCTAAACTTATGCCAGAATCCTAAGTTATGTATCTGGTGATGTCAAGATAATGCCCCCCAAAATATTATTCCAAAATGGCATCAATGAGCTACTAAGGCTTACTGTGCATATGTTAATAATGTATGCATGTTTGACAAAGTACTCAATTAAACATTTCACTCTCTCAGAGAAATTTTAGAAAATGTGATTAGGAAACAGACTGTTCTGCTGCTGGATGAATTATTAGTTTTCTTCTGCTTTGTTCATCAGAATCTGTCAGGATAAAGCATTGAACTGTATGCACAAAAAATCCAAAACTGCTTTTAAATGGATGAGGAAGTGAAACTGTCTGTAGAGAACAGCAGAGTCTGCCAGAATGCTAGCTGTCTCGTTATTCAGATTTATTTAAAGTGAGGTAAGAAGAGAAGTAGTGCACGTCCCCATAGTGAAATATTCACCGTTCACTTCCAAATTAGTTCAATTTTATTTAATATTTTTCTGACATTTGTTCAGATGTTGATACTTTGTATTTTATCAGGAGGTTTATATTTTTGTTCAAATGCCCATCTGTCATGATAACTGTACTCTTAAATACTGCCCACAGTTATCCTTCCATTTGTACATATTTTGAGGAACAGATTTTAAGAATTGTTTCCCCTGCCTTTCTGTGACTCATTGGCTTTTCTCTTACTTCCTCTGAGAGGGGTTCTAGGAAAAACGCGTGGCGGTTCTGCTTGACCAAGCCATGACCTCCTAATGGGTCCAGCAATCACGTTAAGAGCTCTGATCAATATATCTGATCTGGAGCTGAATAGAACAGGAATGGCAGCTTTTTTACTATGTTGTCAGCGTGGGCCAAGTGAAGGTGTGTGAGAGCTGAAAGCAGGGCTTCCTGGAGCCTCACAGCTCCAACGTCTGCCTCGGTTTTGTTATAAAAGAAGTTAAAAGGATGCCAATGAATTTGAATTAAGCTGCATTCACTCCTTGTATGAAATGGAGTTATATTTATGTGCTGTGCATGTACAGAAGAAGGTGTTTGAAAGAGTAATGCTTTTGTGCATACTCCTAATCCAGCAGCACATCAGTGAGATACCTGACCTCATAGGCTGTGTCTGCATGGCACTAGAGCACCTGTCTGAAGGTGCATGCCTTTGCACAAAGAAAAGCCCATTGACTTCAAGTGGGGCTTGACCCTGCACGAGAATGTCAGTGACCAAGATCAATAATCCTCCTCTTTATTTGTTGTTGTTGCAGGTTAATTGTAGCCATGATCCCAGGGTGCAAAGCAGACGACAGTGCACTGTCAGAGAGAGAACTGTTCCTATTGAAGGCATCTCCTGGAGCTGGAGAGATCATGCAGAAACCATACACATACATGGTGTTGGTGCTCACACATGATGGCAAGGGGGCTGCATAAGCAGACAGTAACCTCTCAAAAGATCCTGTCATATGGTCTTGTTATGAATGCACACAAACTACAGCACCTCTTTTGGCCCAGTTAACCAGTAGCATATGGTTGATTGATAGGTGGTGACAAGCCAATCAGAGCTCTTCCAAGCATGGGCATCCGACTGTAGATGTTCAAGACATTCAAACCTCTTCCAAACCATTTGCACCTATTTAATTTTACAGTCTAATGAGTGGGTAGATCTTTAGCAGGTGAAGACCAATGTCAGTAAACTCCATGGCAACTTTTTGAATTTATAACTGACCTGAGCACCAAGTTGACTTAAGGATGCCAATGAGTTTGAATTAATTCACTCATTGCATGAAACGGAGTTACATTTATACGGATTTAGCTCTGTGAGGCACAACATGTCAAAAAAGGGGGAATTCCATAATCAACACCTCCCTCACGTCTCACAAATTCATGATGAAATTATTCAGCGAGAATGACATGCTGGTAATTTATTCTGCACAGAATATGTTAAACATCTTGCATACTTATTTTAATGAAAAAGCCTCCTTAAGGGGGCTGGCTTAAAATGTATGATTGAAATGTATATTATAATTTCTCATATGGAATTACTGAGTAAATAGAGTGCTGTAAACTGCTTCACCACATCACAGTGAAGTGGGCAATACAGAAAGTGATCTTATGGCAATGGGCACACATTGCTCAGGCATACATTTCTTTTAATCTTGCCCAAGAATAAGATCTTCTTTAATGCCCCCATTTAAAGGCTGAAATGGGTCCATTCTCCATTTCCTGGATGGATATTTGCAGCCAAAAAAAAAGGCTCGCAGCTCCATGAAGCACGGCATAATTTAGATATTACAGCGTTGTCACCCTGCCTATAAAAAGATCTGCGTTTCCCAGGAGACGGGAGCTCTCCCGAGCTTTCTTCTTGTTCCTTAAAGAAATCCCCGTAATGGCGATTTGAAAATCCTTTCACCTCATATCAGAGGGAATCCTGGGAGATTTATCAAAGCTCCCCCTCGCCTCCGTTTATAGAGGGTTTGTCCTTCACAATCTGCGCACGCTGTGGGCTATTCATCTTTTCCCTCTTTCGCAGACCTTCATCAGCAGGGTATCAATTACACCACCATTTAGGACACATTGATAGATCGGGCTTCAGCGCTGTGTGAATATTATGTGTGTTCTGCTGTTGTCACTTTAAGAGCACTTTACTGTCTGCCTGCATCATATCGAGACACCGCTGGTACTGCCTGATAAAACTTAAATTCTGGGTAGAACCACAAGAGCTCAAAGAACTCAAGTTCAAGGCCCGGTTTACTAAACAGATACATGTGGGCTGCGTGTGTAAAAAGGTGACAAAGGTCCTGACATGTACAGTTTGCAATTAAGACCGCCATTTATCATGTGAATGCAATATATATTACTGGGATGAACGCATTAAAACTGCAAAGAGATTTTGTTAATAGGGTCCCTTGAAGATTCTTTTGAATGTACTAAAGCCAATAAGCCTTTGGTGTTGAAATGTTGAAAGATTCAAGCATTATAAATCCTCATTTTGGAATTTAGTGTTGCTGCTATGTTCACCTTTTCAGTCTTCTCCATAGATTTAAAATATTTTGGTAGCAGTTCATATTATGATTCCATAAAATAAAATTAAATATATTTAATAAAACTTGAAGTGATTAATCTCAGAGTTATTTTGTGATATCCTAAACTACACAGCTCAAAAAAAAAAAAAAAAAAAAAAAGATATTGCTACAAGGCATGCTTTGACTTCCAAAGCTTGTGCACATTTGGAAAGGCATTGAACTAAATGGTAGTCAAGATGTTATGTATTAATACAATGCAATACAATAAAATGCAACCAATAATCTCACTATATAGATTATAGATATACAAATGCACCTATAGCATAGATATTCATCTTAGCCATTGATAACAGGAAATTTGCATTCGTGTTGTGCAATGAAGAACCCTCTCGATGGCCCAAACTGTTTAAAAGCTTAAAAATCTACCTAAAAATATGTCAATTTAATCGTGCATGGCTTTCACTGAGTACGTAATGCCAGCCTATATTACTCTATGTTTCTCATTTTGTGATTTTCTTAGCCCATGTGGGCCAGGTGTCATGTGGTCCATTGTGTTCTACAATGCATGGCACGTAACTGTGGTAATCAGGTGCGTCTAGAGTGGCTGTCTAATTACCTGCTGCAAATAATGACTCTTTGTACATTGATGGTTAACTTCAAGCTGAATGCATAGAAGGCATATGTTTAGCATTGTGCCCATTTACTAATACATTGGTTATTCACTTCAATGTTACAGTAGGGTTCGTGGCCTCATTGTGTTTTATTTATGTTTTTCAAAAGGACATAACACTGCCACCTTTCCCTCACTCAACCTGCTGTATGTTAACCGTCCAAGAAGAATGAAAATATGATCTTGCAATATGTTGCATCAGTAGATGGATTAGTAGATCACAGAAAAAACACAGTGCATATTCATTGACAGAGTAAAAAGTGAAGAGAGGCAATGATCCTTGTTGTGTTATCGTTAGCGCCGTGCGCTGGCGCGCGTTGCTCCCAGCCTCCAGCTGAAGATCTGAGGCCGTCTGTTTGCAGGCCACCCACTCCGTGCGTCTGGCCTAGTTGCCATGCTGTCAGTCATCCCCCAGCGGAGCCTCATCTTAGCCTCCCCCTGCTCTATTCTAATGAGTTCGCTGGGAAGGGGAGTGGGCGGACCAGCGCACCAAGGCCCACGTCTGTCTCTCTCTCTCTCTCTCTCTCTCTCTCTCTCTCTCTCTCTCTCTCTCTCTCTGTTCCCACATCGCACTTCTCTTCTCATTTCTTCCTCTCATTTCAGCACAGGTGCATATTCTCAGCCATGTTTTTTTCATCATCTTTTGTCTGTCTTTTTTCTGGCAGTAGGCTAAGCATTATAATTGCAGAGCCCAGGGTGGGGTACATTGCTTGGCTGAGAAGCAAGGCAGAGAGTATTATATTAAAACACTAAATGGCCAACTCAGGGAATTTTTTTTCCCCCACTTCTCTTAAGTAGGACACACATTTGCTGTCAAAATACAGTGTCCTCTTGCGGTAGATAGTTCAAAAAGGTGTAATAATCCAAATGAGCACCTGTGTCAGATTCAGTTTCCCTTGATAATGCTGGGTATTGAGATTGAAAGTACATGTCGTGCGCAGTTAGCTGGTCTTTGCAAAGGTGAGGTTAGCTGGTTTCATTTAAACCAGAGCTCTGTTGCTATGGGTAACAGATCATAGGATTCATGAAAATCCATAGCATTACTTATTTCAGCTTCTGATTTCTTTTATCCTTCCAGTTTTTTTTTTTTTCCATAAGCGCATCAGCTTTTGAGGGTTATAGTATTATGATTTTTATTCAAAAACCACATTTTTCTGGCTGTTGTACCTGTTATAAACAGATTCCCTTTAACTCTGAGTGGCATCATAGTGGTTATAGATTCAGCATTAATATGACATATTAAAAGCTATCAAGATGTTTATGGGAAACCAATTATTTTATTTTAAGCCTACTCCAGCTGAATATATAGGCAATAGTGAATAGATAGCACAGTAGAATTCGGAATAATCATAGTAACCTTTTTTCCATTTTAATCTTTTTGATCAAAATTAAAAGATTGTTTTACTGAATTTCTGAACAAAATTGTTTGCTTCTTTAAACCAGGTTACATGATCATTTTGGAGAGGGGTCTTGTGCACTAAACGTTAACACAAAGTATAAGTCAACCCCATATAAAACAGATACACATTCACGCAGGGCCAGGTAAGGTGGGATATGTGCTGTAGGGCAAAACAGAACACATTGTGGGTCTATTGATGTAGAGATCAAATAAGGTACAAGGAATTCTATCAATTTCTGCAGTTTAGAAGCTGCTGCTGTTTTATCTGTGATTTATAGATTTATATTGCTTCTTTTTTTATTTGTGCGTTCAAGAAAAATAATGAACATGACAGTAGTATTTGTTCTTTGTCAGAGGCACAAAGATTATGGATAATAATGCTCCTGCTCTGCTCCAGTGCAGGAGAGGGAGGAACAGCTGTCGCATGTTTATCCGCCCGTCTGCATGCGCGCGGCGATCGCATTTTTGTGTCGCAGCCTGACATTCTTCTGGAGCTGTACTAACTTGCTACAATATGTTCTTATGCTAATGGCCACCTCACAGAGCCAACCTGCTCTGTCTGAATTTTGAAAGAGCTTAATTAAGCCAACAGGTGAGATTGGAAATGTATCGTGGCGATCAAACGGTGGGCTTGCAGCAGTCTGTGACGAGGCTTGACAGCAATGCTTTGTTTGTGCAGTTAAATTGTGGATGGTGAAATGATATACAGTGAAGCCCTGCATGTGTTCTTCCTTTGTTTTTTTTGCTACAGTTAATTCAAGACAGCAACCCATGATGATCAGAAATAAATTATGTGGATAGCTTTTGCTGGTGTCAGAGAATGCAGCAGAATAACAGGTAAATCCATAATGGGGTCAGGGGTCTTTGACTCACTGAAATGACATCTGGCCCTGTGGCCTAATGGGTGCCTTGATAGATCTTGGTGGCCCTGGGGTCAATACCTACATGCTACATGATGCGCAAGGATGCAGTATAGACAGATGCAATGATTAGTGTTGCTGTTCTTGGGTGGCGACCTAAACTGTTGAACTGTGTGACCCCGCTGTGGCGGTGATCATGTCGCTACCGGGGAACCAGGTTTATGAGACTATAATGACCCTGGCTAGGGGCTGGTGAAAGGACACAGAGTGAAGCCTCTTTACTGTTGTGGTTTCAGGATCCACCCTTCCCCTATACAGCTGAGGGATGTGAACATGCCATCGGCGGTAACCTGATGAGGCTTGTTCCTCCACTCACAGGTATGTGCCCCAGGTGGCAGGACATCCAGGTACTCGAGGCTGCGGGGACAGACTGTGGCATGTGTAGACAGAAATTAATTCTGACCATTGTCAAATTTGCCAAAGCGTTGTGGGGTCACCGAGGTAACGCTGAAGGCTCTGGGATGTTAGGACCGTCTAATCATCCTCTCAAGCTGAACTGCACAGGGAGCCACTAACCAGCCTCAGTTGACATTGATGGCTGCACAATCATTCCGTTTATGTGATGGATCTTTTCAATTTCAACCTTTTATTTGTCTATGTTCCTCTGCTTGTGTTTTTTTCCTCCTACTGTTGTCGCTTGACTGGCTTATCCTGGGGTCAGAAATAATATTCCGGCTTTTCCACCCAATTAGCTCTGGGTTTCTGATTCCCTCTGGAAAACATACTCTGTCCAGCACTTAGTGGCAAAACAATTGTATAAATGGGCTATAAATAGATAAATATTTTCTGTGTACGTGAGTGTGTTTGATTGATCATCCTGATATAATTATGAGTTCACTGTAGTGCTCGTTTTGGACAAGATGGGAAAAGCTGGCTTGATCAATGTAACATGTTTGCCTTCAAATTGCTGAACACTCATGTCCTGTGCAAGATGTTAGATTTCATATTCACCTCTGGGGCTTTATGTATTGATCTATCCAGGCATCATCAAGCTGTGAATGTCATAACCATGCTCATTTTCTGTTTGGCTCTCGGTTTCCCTTCTGATATTATGCCATTTAACGAGAGGACTTTTTCCACCCACAAGAAATGAATCCTCTCTGGCGAGGACATTTTTCACTGGGGAGATCGCCTCAACTGCAGCGAAGACAACTTCTCCCCCTAAATAAACCAGGAAAGGTCAGACTCCGCACCCACCCGGAGCCTTCATTAGAGACTGAACACAGAGGTCTGTTTCCGCCAGAGGCGGAGTTGAAGATAACACCCCTCTGAGGTGAGCAGGGAAATGACCTCCACGTGCAAACGCTGTAACTGTACATGCTGTGACATCTCTGAACGCTGCCGATTAAACTGACATCGGTGTCTTGTCTGTTGATGGTTTTAAAATTTTCTTAAAATTGTTAAACTAATCGTGTGCTGTCATTATCCATTCCTTTCTCTTGCCCCAGCTAAATGTCCTTGCATCCATACCTAAAAATATCAAACTCCTCCGCTGAGATAGTTATCCTCCATGCACAGCACAACACAGGCAATCCTTTTCACTCAAGGCAGTATTGATTAGACAGAAAGAGATTATTCTGTGGGGACGTCTGGCATTCCAAAAATATCAAGAGCATGTGAGAGAAAATGCATATGCTTTTACTGGAATGTGTCTCATATACCACTACAGGTTTTGAGTAAATCTTCCATTATATATCTAGCCACATGGTCCTACTTTGAACTGCAGGGCCATGGTAGAAAGTATGTCTGAAGAGCCACTATTGACTAAATTAAGTGTAACGACAACATGCACTTTGATGGTGGTCTCATAATGGTGCTCAGAATGCCGTGTCTGATAGATTGACTACGTTTCAAAGAGAAGAAGGTGTGGAACCTTCAGGCAGCTCTGTGACAAGATGGAGATGCTGTGTGATGCATTTCAAATGCCCCCCCCCCCTCCAATAAAACCATCCCCCCCACCTCTGCCCACCCCGTACTATTGCTGGTCTTCACCCCAGGTTTAGCTCATACAGTGGGGCCCACAGGTACTGATTGAACCACCCCCTTCAAAGCAAAACCCATCTGTGATTTATGTGGCTCCAGCGCTGTACTTTGCAAATGTCTTGTTTCTTGGTAAAATCGAAAGTGCTCCAGTTCCCAGAGCTCCAACCAAACTGACCCCCAGCACAGACGGATCGGAGCACGCTTCTAGGACACGGCAGAACTTGGGCGGGGTGACAGGCAGTAAGACAGCGTGGAGAGGAGGGAGACGGGTTTCACTGGGGGAGTAAAGGTGCCTTTCTCCCCCGTTACTGGACAGATTAACTGCCCTTTAAATGCTCCAATGAGACCTGGGATGACACTGGATCTATGAATCTGAACTGCCTTGTGTTTAAAGTCCGTCACAGGAGCAAAGAAACTGAGACAAAGTCTTAATTACTGGGAAACTGAACCGTTTTAACAAACAAACCCTTTGAAATAATGTACACTTGACAAACAGTGTACTGTATTCCCAAGAAATCTGGCCTGCAAATTCTTTTTTTTTCCCCCCCTTTCTTGCTCCCTGGGCTGTAAGGTTGTATTGATTTTTTTAAAATGTATGCATTATGTTTTTCTGCTTAGGTCAGCCACTTTGTATCTCCGACAGGTCGGTCAGGATGTCTTTGTCAGAAGCTGCTCCTGGAAACCAAAATGCCCTTTAAATATTGTCTCTCTCCATGCGAGAGAGCAGCACACCTGAGTTAAAAGCGCTTTGATTGCCAGGAGGCAAAGATGGTGACCTTTGAAATGGAAGAGGAGGAACATGCTTGATGTGGTCCTGCCAGGAATGGGACACGCTTTTAGATTTTTAATTCATTGCGCTCCCTTAAAAATCTGCAAGCAGTAAGGTTTCCTTGGTCCCCACAAATAGACTGAAATTACTCATGTATCTCTTACATTAGAGTCCCAAAATACCTGTAATTATCTTAGGTTTGATCCACCCATAACTACCATATGCAAAATATAAGGGCTATGTGTGGCTGGAACATACTGGTGTCATCCATGTGACCTATGATCAGATCTACACTTAAAGGTGTCATATCTTCCTATTTATGCACGAGTAGCTCACTACATAGCCTATAATGACACCCTGTAACATGATAATGAAGTCTGATTGGCATCTGACATTTCCTATTGGATACTTCTCCCATCACCCACCAATGATTTTGTCTGACTGCACATTATGGAAAGCTTGTTAACTATATATTATGGCAGTCATAAATCACACCAGGATTTCCTTTAAACACATACAGTTTGAGGTAAGATATATTACCAATGAAAGGTCAAGGACGATGGCTTTTAAATCTTCTCAGATGGCAAAAAAAATTGCCAGCAGAGGGAAACCCTCCTTATATTCATACTGCCTAAACACAGCCATTATTGGGATGTCATAAGCTGCACAACATACAAGTTTCTTCTTTTTTGTGTTCCTAACCTAACAGTGGCAGCTCACACCAAAGATAATATTCATTACATTACCTTTATTGGCATTTAGCAAACACTCTTATCCAGAGCAACTTGCATAGCTTGCAATTCTTACATGTTATCCATTTATACAGCTGGATATTTACCAAGGCAATTCTGGGTTAAGTACCTTGCCCAAGGGTACAGCAGCAGTGTCCCAGCAGGGGATCAAATCAGCAACCTTTCGGTTACAAGTCCTGCTCCTTATTACCTATGGGTGACAGTGTAGCATAGTGATATGTGCTGCAATGTAGTTAATATAAAGATAACAAAGATAATATGTCTCAGTGACCATGGCCTAGATTCAATCGCCATTTCTCCTTTATGTTGATTAACAAATAAATGCTAGTGTTCCCATCATTAGGAGCACAGCCTTGGCCGTTGGGTCTTCAGCATTGCTCCCATAGACGTCTCTGTGCCCTCCATTACAAACGAAAGCGTCTCCCACTGAATTACAAGACAGTAAATCCTAATTGCCGACAGCGAGAGGGGGACAGGAACGGGGCAACTGTGACTCCAGGCAGTGGGTATTGATCATCGGGGGAGGAGGCTCTACGGACGATCAATCCTGGCCGTCACCTGTCGTCCCTCACGCTGTGCCACCCGGAGCACGCGTGATGAATGTGTGTCACAGCTGTGTCCCAAGGACAGTGCGACTGGGCGTTAACACGCGAGTCATCAGAGACAGGCTGGCTGGACATACACCACACAGCCCCTGCACCACACGCTGTCCCGCAGCTTCTGCCCTCTCTGAGCACAGACCAAACTTTCCCCAATGACAGGGAGATCTCAGTGTCTAATAGATGGAGTTCAAGAGATATCTCTTAAGACACATGGTCAACTATGGGCACGGAATTCGAAGCCATTTTGGGTGACCAGGTGCACCCTATGGCGCAAACATCGTTTCCTCAAGACGTTCCCATGCTGAAAGACGGCACCCCAGTACACCCTGTTAAACGGATTTAAGAGCGGTTTCCCGGACACCAGGATAATATCAAACACCTTCTGTCGCCTCCTCAGTCACCAGTCACTTCATTTCACCTCTATGGGAAGTGCTGGAACACAGAGTGCTGAGTTTTCACCTCATTCATTTCTCAGAAGAACCGGTAAACTTTCCTCCTTTCCTCTAGAAACTGTTCAAAACATAACAGGATTCTGAGAAGGATTAAAGCTGTTCTGGTGGTAAAGGGTGGCCCAGTTTATTTATTAATTGTATTATACGGTTGCTGTTGTATTGTTGTTATACATGGGAGTTTCCATCATATATAAAATACAGAATTGAATGGAATATTATACATGTATAGTAGAGAGAAGGAGACCCTTGTTTGCAAGAGATAAAAGTATTTCTTTTGACTTCATCACGAAACTTTTAATGACCCAGCTCATTAAAGCCTTTATTCTGCTAATTAAGGTCCCTGATATCTCTGAAAGGTTTACAACTACTTTGTATAATAAGTGCCAGTGACCAGTTGATGCCTGCAAAAGTGAGAGATTCATCAGTGCATCTCATTACCACATGTTCAAGGGCCTTGAATTTACATTCACATCGATTCTCACACAGAGTGTTTCAAGAATAATAAAGTGGCAATCCATTATTCTTATTACTATTAAGGTTATACTAAAATGATTAATCTGTGCCAAGCTGTCACATGATATATTTGGTACGCCCAGTTGAGGGCTTAATTATAGTAACTTACGATAATCACCTTCGTGGTCTCCAATGTTGCCTGTGAAGCTTTCGATCATTTGTCTTCAACTTTAACACATAGTGAAAAATCATGTCAGAAATTCAGTGTGTCTGCCTTGTTTTTCAAGCAGCAGTACGTGACATGTGGTATTTTAAATGCACGGCTATATTCAGCAATTGCCATTTGGTTGCGGAAAAGGCAAAAGATTTTAATAAAATACAACTAGACATTAATGACCTGGGGTCAACATATTATCCTACATCATTAGATTGATCATGAACCGTGATCATGCATAGTGAAAACCTTAAACATAATAATCTACTACATCATCATCATTACTGAGGTGATCAGCTTGAGGGTAACTGCAATACCACAATGTAGCCACTAGGGGACTGCAAGCAGGGAAATAGTACAGTTGACCAGGCTGATATGACATTTCAGGCTATTGATATCCAGGTTTTACAAGGAAATCCTGCAACTCATTCTACAGTAAATGCTAAACGGGCATTTGCCCTCATGCCATTATTTTCCACTTGGTTTAGGGTGATAAATGTACTGTCTATGGATAGATTTTGGACATAGTGATGTGATATGAATCCTCCACATATTACTGTCATGTCTGTCTGTTCCACAGTTAACCTCTTAGACACGGTCATAATGGAGTTTCTCTTGGAGATGAAACTACACTGGGTGAGCTGGACCCAGAGGAGACCAACAGGACAATGAGGGATTTTCAGAAGGATCAGAGGATGTGCAAACACCAGGTGAGCTTCTGCAAGCCCACAGATGAAGTCATTCTGTGGTAGACAGGGAGCTGAAGCCATCCCCTGGTCTCTTCCAGACCTCCTGCCTTTCTGCTTTCACTCCCAGGCCTCCAGTTATTTCAAGGGAATCTTTCTGTTTTATTTTTTTTTTTTTTTAGAGGAGCATCAAAGCCTTCCGCCACTTTTGGATGAGAACCAATCATCATGAAATTAAGATTAAAATCACAGCACGGGGCCGTTTTGCCTCCAGGGCCGAATAAGTCATCTCACACTTAAATTGCACTTTCCTCCGTGGGACAGGGGCGATGACGTCAGCAGAGCAGGCCTGGAATCACACTTAGTCCTGAGCCGTGGAGTGTAGGGGAATTTAGCGCTTGGCTGGAGACTATCGGTTCACTGCAAGCAAGAGGCTTATGGGCAGCAAACGTTGTTAGCTATATGATTAAAGTTCATAAAGCTTATTCTATTTAAGTCTGACTCAATTTTTCTTCTTTAACAATTTACAAAAAAAAAAAATGCAGGGCGATTCTGTTGAATATTCTTGCATGAAGCTTTGTGATGCACCAGTGTAATTCAGCATACTTGGCGATTGAGAAACGCCACAATGTGGTAGATGAACTTGCTCAAGAGTGCCCTCATCTGGGGGCTGGGGGCAGGCGCGCAGCTGCACGGGACGGGACCCCTCCCCCTCCGCAAAAGGAAGGCAGTTCAGCCGATTATGGGAATCTGGGAGATAATCAAGCTTTGACGAGTCCCACTACACTGCCTCCGCCCCTCCACATCAAAGGGTAAGTGTTTTAATTAGGTGTGGAGCAGCTTCTTAAACGTGCAGGGCCTCATTAACGAAAACACCATCTGACGAGCGTGCCACGCACCTCAGGAGTTTGACAGTTCCTCAGGAAATTGGAAAGAAAGGAAACTGCGCTTGTTTGCCGGGGCCCCTCGTGCCGCGGATATCGCGTTACGCGTGTGCGGTTGCTGGCGCACCGCGGATATCGTGTTGGATTTGTGCGCAGTGATTGATGGGCCGATTTCTCTCTTTTTCACATCAATCAAGGCTGTCCCGCAGATAATCAATGCACGCTCAGAGGAGACACTGGCTTTTCTCTTTGCCAGTCAGTTAACTAATCTTATTTATCCCCCGTCACGGGGTGCAGACAGGTAGTAAAGTGGAGCCGTCGTGCAAAACAGGCGTGCCGGCGACAGTGATTTAGAGGGAACAGATGTTCCTCAACAGAATTGACAGTGCATCGCTCTTACGGTCCCTGACGGAGCAGTCAGCCCTGTCTGCAGATGGCTATTGTGCCTCCAGTGATCATTAGCGGTGACCAATTTTTTAAGAGTTGCTCCAGATTTTCAGTTTCAATTCAATCTTTCCGCCCCCACAGGCCTCCGTCCCCCCTCCACAAATCTTTATCCATTTGAAAGTTTGAGAGCAAAGTTTGAAAAGCGGCTTGGTGAAACCTTGGGAAAGCTACCAAGGCTGAAAGAGTGGAGGTGTAGACGTTACTTTCAATCTGGGAGCCATACTGAACTGTTTTTTTTTTTTTTTCCTCTGAGCAAGTGTCCCACTTAAAATAAGCATCACCTTTGTGTATTTTCTTGTGCACTTCACATAGCAACTGTAATCCCCAAAAGAAAACAGTTGTTGTAACATTAAGGCCAGTCTTCCCTTTATAATTATAATGATTGACGTTATTATAATGACATTGCCCACGCTTTTTCATCATTATTAAAATCCCTCGACCTGAAGCACAGAAAAGTGCTTAATTAGATGAAATTAAGTTAAAATCGAATATTCTGCAGATAATTCATGATTATTTTACGCTGGAAAGCTTGTTGATTCAGCAAAAAGTCAAAAACTGGCTCACAAAACTTCAGTTATAAAAAGGTAAGTTTTCTGTTTCAAGCTTGGGAGAGTTGGCTGGTTAAAAACTGAACACGGTAAGAGATAGTGTGCAGGCACAAGAGAACAAAGCTGCCTGGCCTACATGAGTGGACACTGTGGTATGGAGTAGTGGAGCAGTGTGGTGTATTTGTAAGGAGCAGCATTGTAGTGAGTTGGTAAGGAGCAGGGCAGCAGTGTGGTGTAGCGGTAAGGAGCAGGGCAGCAGTGTGGTGTGACGGTAAGAAGCAGCGTAGCAGTATAGCATGGTGGTAAGGAGCAGGGCAGCAGTGGGGTGTAGCGGTAAGGAGCAGGGCAGCAGTGGGGTGTAGCAGTAAGGAGCAGTGTGGTGTAGTGGTAAGGAGAAAGACAGCGGTGAGGTGTGGTGTTAAGAAGCAGGGCTTGTAACCCAAAAGATTGCAAAGTTCAATTTCGATGTACCCTTTGGCAAGGTACTTATTGCCAGAGTTTCAGAGACTTCCGCTAACAACAACCTGCAGGTGTCCTTGTATCTGCCTTTCCATTCTTGTTACCTGCTGCTTCCCCAATCTATCTCCAGAGGGCCCTTCTTCCTGTCTGTGCCTTGTCTACTTTAGTTAGCTGTTATCAACTGTGTGTAGTTAGTCTAGTCATGTGTTTTGTGTCCTTTAATAATTATAAGCCCTGCCTGTTCCTTTGTTCAGTCTTGAGCTAACCTGCCTTGTGTGTTCTCCTGTGCCCCAAGTTTGCTTGTTTCTAGTCGCTAGTAAGGATTCTCTGCCTTTTAAAACCTGTCTGTCTTTTTTGCATCATCTCTGCATCTGGATTCCTCCTGCTCAACTGTTACACTTATGGTGCCCACATTCCCTCAGAACATATGCAGTTGTATAAATGCATCACATGTAAAAAAGGCAGGCCAGGCGGCTAAGCAGTTGTAATGCAAGGCAGCCACCATGAGTCATGCCAAAACGCTCCTGACTGAACTTTCAGAACCCTCCTGCTGGCCTCATCTCACAGCCTGACTGGGTCCTGGGAAAAAAAAGACCACATCAGAAAGTAATTTTCAGGAAACTACAGAAAGGCCCAAGTGACAGGAAACCTGCTGCCTTTCTAATACCTCCTCCCCTCCACCAAACAACTGTTCTGCAGCAACACCGCACTACAGAGTGACCCCATTGCTGAATCCATGCTAATGCATGCTGTGTCTTGTAAAATAAAGACCTGCAGAGTAAAAAGGCGGATTGAAACTTTAGTTTTTGCTCCACTCATGACTGGTTTTGAGAATTTGACTGTTCAGCTAGCCCCCCTTCCTTACCAAACACCCCCCCCCCCACCCCACCCCAAGGAACAGAAGCATATGTGCATCCACTCAGGAATTGCACAGGTGCACAAAGTCAATGCTAAAGCATTACCATTCTCCCAAAGGCAGAGGTAACACATCCTTTGTTGTTTCTACCCGCTGCTTCAGAAACTGCATTCAACCCTACTCCCTCTGTTGTGTTTGTTTTCTTTTTTTGTTCCATCCTCTGGTGTGCGATGCTGATGATGCTACGGGGAATGCCTTCTGTTGCAAAGATTATTGATGAAGTCTTCACCTGCTGAGCTGTAGATGCGATCTTCCTGATAACCATCACATTTCTTGATTTACTACATGAGACCATACTCTTCTTGTACAGGGGGAATAAAGAAACACATGGTGACTACAAACCACTGTGAGACAGGTGCTGAGACTGGGCTGTAAAAGGTTGTTTTATAGTTAATTCACTTCTAGTACTACTCTCTCTGACCTTCTTTATTCGTGACTGAACAGATTTTATGACTATCTTCTTTGAATGATTTACCTGACATCACATCTTTTTGGTCATCTTTTTGATGTTGAGCACCTGCACAAGGAACACCCCCACGAGGGTGGCTGGAGAGAACTACCCCTCTATCCAAAGGACAAGAAATTATGTTGCTCATTATGACCTTAGTATACTGTGTGATATGGTACAGCAACTTTAGTTTGATAATGACAGCCATCTCCAGATAAAAGGCTCTGCCAGGGGCATTAAGCTCACTCCCAATTACAGCAATTCATACGCTGGTCTCTTTGAGGAGGAAATCTTACCAAAAATATCCTTGGGAAAACCTTTTTTTTTATTTGACAACATCTAAGAGTCTTTAAAGTCTGTAGCACATTGATGATGTTTCCTGCATTTTGGGAGGAAACAGGTTTGAATGTATTTGAATCTAATTTGAAGTTCACAATGGAATTTGTTTAAAAAAAAAAAAAAAAAAACAACAAAACTAAAATATTCATATCTTGGATATGTGTACAGAGATGAAAGGCAGTGCTGTAATTACCTGTTTGTACCAGGAAGACTTATACGAATACTCAGCTTTTAGAAAATGGTTTTCATCATAACTCCTGAAAGAAAGCCCTTTCCTAAAAGACATTTGTAATTCCTTTGCCGTGTATGGAATGAAAGATTTCATTTCAGGATTTTACAAATTTAATACTCCTGGATACCCTTACACTTGAACTAGAGATACATAGAACTTTGCTTTTAATCAATCACACCCTGATATTTCCAAGACTAAATCTTAGAAAAGACAAACCGTCTCTAACCTGTAGTACCACCGATATGGCCAAAGCCCTTAAGAAAACCACTGAAATTTTTGCCAAAAAAGGGATGGCATGGCAAAAAAAAAAATAAATAAAAAAAATATGATTTCAAAACAGAAAATCAGCAAAACAAAGACAAATATCTGCTGACACACTTCGTTATGAACTTCAGTGAATCCAAACACGTTTTTTCATCCATCCATCGATGATGGGGTTAATATAAATGCTACCCTTTTAAAACAAATTTATTTGGAGTGGTACTCCAAAATCCAATCAATAATGAACTCCCGTTCAGTGTAATGCTCCAAGTGAACATACTGTATGTTAGAGTTGTCACTTGGGTCTATTGACCTTCTCTCATTTAGAGAGATAAGGAGAATGACAAGTTCACTTTACCTTGACGGATCGTGTTTTGTTACGATTTCTATGTAACCAATGAGTATGTAACCCACAGCCACCCCGTCGGCGAAGTAGCTGGTTACAACTGGATTGCACACAGACACTTTCTTGTCTATATATTTTGGCCAAAGCTGGAGGGAAAAACATGACTCTGACGAAGGACTACCCACTGAAATATCGACTAAACGAAGCAGTGCCGCAGGAGCTTTCTTCCTTTATTCTATTCTACTGGATTTGTAATAAGACTCTGTAACCTTGGAATTAAATAACTTTGACAGTTCTAAATTCACTGCTGACTTCTAAATGAACTGTCAGAGTGTTTTTATTTTTAAATATGGTTCTTGTGTTTGTCCTCCCCCCCCCCCGCCATCTTGTGTTGGTCAGCACAATGCTAATAGAAGCCAGCGATGCACACCGTTTCACTCCTCAGCAATGTGTTTTTATCCTAGTCTGAGGCATTCTGGGATAAAATTACTACAATACCACCATAGTGAGCTGGCCCTCTGCTCCCTGGACCCTGCTTAATGAAACACACACACACCGAGGTGAAGAAAATGAAGGTAACAGCGAATGGATTATGACATTTTAATGAAGATAAAATGCATTTATGATTTTATCTGTGAAAGAAAACGATGGGCTGACCGTAAAGGTCTAACCGGGGGTGTTAAAATTTTAAATCACATTTAATAGTGGGTTTATGAATGTGAAGATTTATTAAGATGGAACAGGAACAAGAAGGGTTTGAGTGACCTGCAGAAGTTCATAAATCTGAGTTTTGTTGTGCATGCAAGCTCTTTGAAGTCTGTATAGATGTTTGCTTTGTTCTTGTTTGAATACTTTATATACTTTACTTTATAAGCATGGTGTTACTAGTTTATGAACAGTTCCTAAAATAACATGCAGAGCTTAATTGCAGCTGAAGTAGAATGATAGGGTCTTTTATGTAAAAAATGGCACCATGCACATGGAAAAAAAAGTGTTTGAGTATACTGTACAGCAGGTAGACGAAAATGCTTTGCTTCGGGATGGCTGACAAAGTGGTAATGCCATCTGATAAGAATTCTTCATGTAGGCCTTATGAGGTTACATAATGCAGAGTGACCACTTAATTTCACATTTGATGGCAAAAAACACCTAACAAACGGCGTAGCTATTTTTTCTTTCCCCAGTGATGCTAAATGCAGTGATGTAAAACAGCGGCCCCTCGAGGCAGGTGGGGTTATTGCCAGCAGTTCCTCCAGGGCCCCCTGGGTCCCCATTCGGCTGCTGGAAGGGAATGATTTGTGTGAGTGGGGCTCTTGGCATACCGAACGGAGACCCTTTCAGCTGCATTCGAAGCGGAGGGGGGTGGGGTGGACGGGGGGGCTCCTTGGAGGTGTGCCGTTTCATTACTCTTACGGAGGGGCCGCATTCTCGGGGAGACTGTCGTGGAGTGCACACACACGCACGCGCACACACACAGCCCCGGACCTCATTAAAGCCGAGCGAGAATAAAGAGACACCAGGGAGCACCCCGGTGTGCAAATACGGGAGATATTAATGAGAAAGAAACGAGCACTTTAAAACATTCCCCTCCTCGGGGAGCAGACGTCTAAGTACACCTAAAGCCCTTGCTGGAGGAGTCGGAGTCCTCTGCTGGAATGTGTCCCTCCCTGACCTGCGCTGAGGCGCACAGAACCTGGCTAAGGGCCTTACCGGGCTTTAGTGTGGAGGAGGAGAGCCAGACTAGCAAAGAATGCTAAGGAGATGGCATTCGAAGTCAGTTTTAACCATTTCTGTAAGCTGTGCTTTGAATGTGCTTTAGCTGAAAGCACTCTTTTATCCAGCTTTGACAGCCTTATAATCACTGCTTGGTTGTTTTTTTCTGAAAATCAATTAAAAGTTTGAAGTGATGACATTTTGTAGAATAACCATATAGTCTGTACTGCCAAATCAGACTGAATTGTACTTTTTTAATAGGTGGTGAAAAGCAAAAACAAAACACATATCCACACTCCTTGTCAAATGCTCAATGGTAAAGATGGAATAGAATTTTTCCTCACAGGAAAAAAAAAAAAAAAAAAATCACCATTAAAGCAGAGGAAAACTTTGGTATGTTTCAGGCTTTAAAGACGAAGTATTCATTTATGAGTCAAATGGATTTTTGTATTACAGAAAAAAATGTATGCAAGGACAAAAAACATGTCTGGATATACATCACAAAGCTGAATTTCTCCACAGTCTGAATTTGTAAATTGCAAAATATTGTTTTTTCCTGATGCTATGTATGTTGAAACTTGCTGAGGAAGAGGAACCGCTAACCATTCACTGTGAAAATGTCAGGGAAGCTACTGAACTGTTGACAAAAAGTACATTTTTTGATCAAAACATAGATAAGCACATTCTGACTGAACTCTATAGGCTTTATACTCTCCATCTGAGCTGAAACAGAACAACAGCTAATACCTAAGAGCTGTGAAAGCTCTCAGTTTGGAGTGAAATGCTGCATGGTAAATAGCATTGGGAAGTGGCAGGCAGGCAAATTTTCAATGTTTCACACAGAAAACTCTCAGGCTCTGCTTGCATAGTGAGTATTCCCTCAGCCCCCTGAACACATTGTGTTTCAAAATCACTGTATCAGAACATGGAGAGCTCTTTCCTTGTCGTGGGAATACACTCACCAGATGGACCTGAGTCCTGAGCAGAGGAATGGACTCTTGTACCGCAGTCAATTCCTTCCCCAAGTAGCCAATTCTGATCAAGTTGCTGAGCTTACATTTTCATATAGCTTGCTTCCATTTGTACAGCTTGATATTTTCTGATTTAAAGTACCTTGCTCAAGGGTACAACAGCAGTGTCCCCTGGGAATTAAACCAGCAACCACCAGGTTGTAAGGCCTGCCCCTTCTCTGCTATGCCACACTGGTGAACATTCAGCTCCAGCTTACCTGACTTCCACTGACGCAGGTGCAATCATATGAAACAGCATGCCCTTGTTTTTAAATGTCCCGTGCTTCCCTGCAACCATTTGCTACTCAGAAGAAACTATAATCAGTGGAATTAGTGCACCAGTGCAATTTTTGTATAAAATGATAAATTTAATTGCGATGACCAGTACGCATTGAAAAAAATGCATACAAGACTCAATGAGCTGCACAATATTTTCTAATAATACACCCTTGTTTGGGCTTCTGTTCATCTCCCATTCATCTTTTTAGATTTTTTTACATATTTATTGCAAATGGTATTTCAGACAGGCGTATTTGCAATTTTCAATAGCAGAATTTCAGCTGAGGTTCTCTTTTCCCCAGCTTTTGTGCAGCTCAGAGAGGGCGGCAGTCTCTCACGGTTTTATTTGGTGAAATTAGTCAAACGCTGTACTCCAGATCAGCTGCACAGTCCTAAGGCCACGGCGTCATGTTTGCTTTCTGATAGACCCCGGTATTTGTCTTGCAACGTTAATGACAGGAGGGCTGGTGAGAGCTCGTGCGAGAGGCACGAGGTCCTGCCTTCGGCTGTGTGTAATTGCTGACAGAGGACGGTACGTTTTATTGCATTGGCCATGCAAAAAAAAAAAAACAGACAGCGAGGGGCAGAAGTGGCTTCTTTTTATAAACTCAGATTAGTGGAGCTCATTTTGGAAAGACCTGCTGTGCTGTTGGCTTTTTACACCAGTGGTGCTGGTAGTACTTGAAGAGCTCTGAAAGGCCTTGGAGCACATAAAAAGCTAAATTAAACGAGGCGATATCCCTCCCAGAGGACAATAGCCACAGCAAAATAATCTTTAATTCAATTCACTAGCACCAGACTTTGAGGTGAGATCTATAGAACCTTACCTGTGCCAAAGTTAAATGTTAAAACAAGTCTTCCACCAAACATGATTTGAATAAAACTTGAAGATTGTTTAAATGAGGAACTTTTTTGCATTATCATGGTGTTTATTTCATTGGAGGTCTTCCCTTTCCATTCCCCTCTGAAGAGTTTATAATTTCAATTTGTTTTTAAGCAATGACCATTTCATGCAGCCTTATTACTTACACAGCACTGTCTGATAATGACCAACAAAGTTATCCTGCATTACAGAGGTAAAAATGTAAGTTTTGCCTGAATGTGCTGTTCAGAACAAACCACTCTGGTAATTACAGAGCCCCCAAAAGTCTACCCTTGAGCTGATTTATTTTTCTCTGATCTGTACCCTCAATTAATAAATTGTGACACTTGATTTAATTAATATGTGGCAGTGTGACATGTCAGTTGAAGCAGTGGGATCTTAGTTTCTTGTGTTATATAATAATAATGTAATTTAATACAGCATAGTCGTTAACTTAATACAGAGTAAAATATAGGGTTTTCCACAAGGACATGGATCTTTAGCATTGACTAACTGCCTACATGTACTTACATAATAACTGGCAAAATGTGTACAGATCAGAAGCAATTCTGCAGCTTATCCAAGTGGCACAATTTAATGCATTCTGTGGGTTTCTGCCATTTGTTTGCCTATGGGAGCATAGGAGATGATTCCCACAGAAAATAAGGACATGCTCTCATTTACAGTATGAGGTTGCTTTTGACATTTGCAGACACAAGCAAATTTGAATTTGATCATAGCCAGTGTTCACCGTACATCCTCCTAAAATGTAATTTGTCACCATGGCATGATGCAATATATGCTCAACATCTGTAAGACACAGGCCAACTCCAGAGAGAACCGTGTCTGACCATGTATGTATCGTTTATTTCATGTTTGAGACAATGCCTGATGCAACCAAACATGATGCGCTGTGAATAGTGAAGGCTTAAATGTTTTACTGCAATCAAAGGAGTTAAGGTAATTGGAGGTGGTGTAATTAATGTGTCATGGTACAACAAACAGCACTTACAATAGCCCCCACTGCATCCTGATTTAATACAGGACCAGGGGCTCTCATTCTCATCCAAAGAGAAGATGGGATTTAGCATGATTGTGTTCAAATAAGACATCTTTTGAATTGAAACAATATGCCCCATTAGAAAAGAGGCCAATCAGAGTTGCCTGAATGGCAAACATGCACCACGTGATCAGTTCTTCAACAGCTGTCAAGTTATATACAGCACATATGAAGTGCCATGTACACAATGGTTTCGTTCTGAGTGCAAAAAAAAGATACTTAAAGATTACTTTGGTAATGTTTAGAAATCGATTGTGAATATGTCCATAAAGGTGTCATGTTAATTTTTTATCTCTAGTTTTATGATTGTATTGTGGTTTCAGAATATGTGCCAGCTGGAAAGACAAAGAAAAAAAAAAAGTTATAATCGTGTTGTGTTGCAGTTTTGCATGTCTTCTCGGGCTAAATCATTATATGTAGAGCCTTTACAGGGAATTAACCTGCAGCAGGCTTTAAAGATTGGCTGGGTAAACTAAACTAAGTACTGACACTTTAAATAGGGGGGCGGTTAGAATGACTGCCCAGGTCACCCACCTTCACTCAGTTTCTGTTACAATACTGAGGATGTGGCACCTCTGTAAATTCAAAGCGAAACAGGAACTGAGAGAGAGCCAGCAGGCTGCTCTGGAGTGCAGAGGAATCACTGTGTCAGCCAGCTGTCCCACAATGCTTTTGGCTTGCATTCAAGGGTACGGATGATTGATGGAGAGTTTTGATTTTCTTGCAGACAGAAGGATCGGTCTGCCAGGAGGCTTTACAATTCATACCAGCACACGTGGGTGAATTCTAAATTCAGAATGCAAGTCATGTAAAATGGATGCTTTCAATAAGTTTTGCACACAGAATTAGATTAGATCTCATAATACAGTTAGATAATTGCAGATTTATAGTTTAATAGTATATTAAATATTTCCCCAGAAACACACAGGAGTGTGTATGGAATTTGTCTATCCATAATATATATGTACACACACACACACACACACACACACACACACACACAGTATGAGCTTTTATAGCTGCTTTCCATCTTTCCAACTTTTCAGTTTCCAATTTTTTGAAACGCAAAGTACGCATAGGTGATGTGACAATATGTAATTACTGAAAACCATCCATAAAAGCTTTCTTCATGCTTTTATACAGAGATGAATAGTGATATCCATTATGGCTTTTTGATCTGGATTTTGCCTGTGAAGATGACTGGATCCATCACTGCTAGCTTGCTGGTTTTGTAACGCTGCCAGTATGCTGGTATAACCATTTGATCCATCTCTGTTGTTAGCCCCAGTAAAACTTCATAAGATCCCTAACCTATAGAGCAGTGCTCTGGGCAAATAAGTTCCCATGATTCCGTTACATGTTTCTCATGCAAATTCCCATTTCCATGAAAGGATTCGTACTGATGTATATCCTC
Organism: Megalops atlanticus; assembly: GCA_019176425.1. Classification (NCBI taxonomy): domain Eukaryota; kingdom Metazoa; phylum Chordata; class Actinopteri; order Elopiformes; family Megalopidae; genus Megalops; species Megalops atlanticus. The sequence goes on from CM032890.1 coordinate 28,713,669, forward strand.
CAGGGCTGAGGATAGCATAAGTGATGTAATACCACAGTATAATGATAAATACATATATACAGCTATAAGGCAATATAACTGCTGAGTAATGATTAGAAATCATAATATAACCAGAGAGAAAGCATTGAAAATAATTTTAAAAAAAAATAAAATCATGAGTTCATCCCCATCACCCTTGCTCCAAATATAGACTTCTCTTCCATTTTGAAATTAATTAACCATGCATGACCTTGGGTGAATATTGTATTGTCGCCCTCCTTGTTCCTGGGAAGGGCACTCTCTCTGTGCTGTTTTTAAAAACGTTGTGATTTTTGCAGAGGAGAATCCCTCTTGTCTGTGGACTCTGCCGAGGCTCCCTTAATCTTCCCAGGCTATTATCAGAGTGGATCTGAAGCAGGGTGCAGACCATCTCACCTTCAGCTGCTCCGCTGCCAAACCTCCCATCAGTTACTCGGCAACAGCAGCATCACTCTCCCTTGTTTTGACGTGCCGGTTCACTTTCCAAGAGGGACTGTTCTTCAAATAGAGCAGTTCATAAATCTGGGGATGATAGGATACGTATTTGTGCTGACTTTTTTTTTTATAAACTGAAATGACACTTTTCACCTTATCTGCCATCGCAAAAACTGGAACAAAATGTTGATCCCATGTTATGCAACACCATATCCAGGGTGGATCCGGTCTATAATGAAATTTCCGCATGGAATTTTGAGGTTTCTGTACACTGCTGATGGACCTTTTCCATGTTTGAGTGTTTTCAAAATGAAAAAAAATGAAAACAAAATAAGAATATATTTAAGGATGTTTAAGCATTGTTCATTTCCAGTCAGGAGAGTACCATTACATTGCATGTCTCTGGCCCCTTTAGCTCTGTTTCTTAAAGTGGGATGCAATGGCTATGGAGTCCAGAAAAGCGAGCAGATTGGCAATATTGTAAGGGCTGGAGGTGGCATGGTGATGGAGACTGCATGCACACACTGCCCAGGGACATCAGCAGCGGCTCTATGGCCCGTGATGTTCCTTCCACATCCCCTCCCTCTAGTCAGACTGAACCACAAGTTCCATTTGCATCAAGCTGAAGTATCCTTTGGAAAAGAAAACTCAACCCCGTCAGAATTACAGAATGGTCAATACCATGAAGTGATGCATAGGAAACAGCACTGTGTCTTTACAGTGCTGAAAAGGATGCTGCTGTCAATTACAGCACTTGCTTGTGTACATTGATGTCACATCTTTTCACCCGGTCAGCGTTTCTTTCAAAGGGCACGCAATATGTCTGTTCAATGCTTCTTCTGTTATCCCCTCTTCTTTAGAATGTGATCAGTGGTTGACAAGTGAACATTTCTTTGTCTATGTTTGGGAACATTTCATTGCCCTCTGTGATCCTGGTTTGAATTTCTCAGTCTAACGGCAGAGTCTAATGGTTTGACAATACTATGTCCGCAATTGCTGTGCCTTGTTCCTCTGAAGAGATGTCTGCCACAAACTGAGTGCCTTCTTTAAATTCTGTAAATGTACTTTCAAACAGGAGTACAACTTCCAATATGACACATATCTGAAAAATCTATTTACCCTTCATTTCCGTTTACTGCGTTCACTTTGAGTGCTGTATTGTATACTGTACAATACAGTACATTTCTATAGAGAGCAGAGAAGAGCACTTTACTGAATAATAGTTTCTACTTATCATTTATCATTTATCATTTCTAACTGTTCAAATGCGAGGCACCACAGTAAAGCAACTCAAATTGGGCTGCATCCGCCGTGCCACTCTCTCAAATTGGGCTGCATCCACCGTGCCACTCTCTCTCACGCTCAACCTGTAATTGAGTACATTATCAGCAATTGTTGTGGGAATTTCATTAGAAGTATTTTACCATCTTGCTCTGACTCAGTCTTCCTTCTTCCTCTCCCTGCTCCATGCTATTTTATTGTTCTCCAACACAAGGCTGTGGCTTTGTTGATTCATGCTAAAGCTCCGACAGATTGCTGAAGTCATACAATTTATGTTTGCACTGGCGAGGTATGAATACAGCAACCACAGTGTGATATTTTCAAAAATATGTTTTCCATATGAACACAAAAGATATTATGACAATTGAGCTGAATATAGAGACATGCAAAATTGGAATTGCAGTTTGAGTGAACACAAGCAAAATGTGCTTGGAGTTTTGTAAAGTCTAGTTGTTGATGCATTTGTTGCTGTGATGACTGTAGCACAATGATAACAGCACCTGCATTCAGCAGTAAGGTTAATACTGGCTATAAAAGGTGCCTATGCACAAACTCTACACGTCCAAAGGGATCATCACTGTGGTTAAAGACAGAGCTGGCCTCACATTTCAGTCAAATTGTGTCAAATTTGACCTTTGGCACTGACCTCCGCAAGTCGGGCAAAAGCTGTAAAAATATTCACATGAATCTGAATCTGACAGTTTCCACTGTGGTGTTCATTATGCAGAAGGTCAAGGCTACTAGTGGGGTACGCCTTGCATACAAGACAATTTTAGAACACAGAACTTACATCAGCCCTTTTAATCTATCATTTATCTTTTGAAAGGAGCTCAGAAATTTAACCATCTACAGTCTTTGTGGCCCTGACAGGCAAAGTGCAGAAAACTTTATGACCTTATTGTTCACATTATTTCTCATTTTGAAAAGCTTACAAACTTGAGGAAAAAGAAAAACTTAAAAAAAATTTTGCAACAAAATTGAGACTCTTGTATCCCCCCCAGTGTAAGAAAGGGAAAAAAAAAAACATCAAAAAAGCCATCATTTAGTGATTTTTCAAAAGGTCTTGCTTTCTTACTTAATGAAAGTAACTTTCATTAAATAAGTCCATTTGTTTTCTTGAGTCAGTCCATGTGTGAGTTCTTACAGTGCGTTTCCAAGAAGCTTACTGCAAGCACAGACCTTTTAAAAGGTCTATTTTTTGATATTTTTTAAAATAATTTTGATGTTGCGTTATGAGTTCTAAACCCCGTGGGAGTTATCCACATTGAAATCGGTGAAGGTCGTCACATTCCATTATGGGAGAGGTAACGTTTCACGACGTGCGCTTTGTCATCTCCCCCTTTTGTACGAAATGTCACACTGGATGCCTCCTCCATTTGCGGGCCTAATCTCGGCCACGCACACATTTTCATTAGCAAAATAAAAAGCAGCCTCGCAAAAGAATTCACGCACTATCAATACCTGACAGAAAGGAATGGATTGATGTTGCAAACGAATGATTAATATGTACCATTTACAGGAATTTAGAGGCAGCGGCGAAACAAATGAGCAGGCCTCTTGCAGTGACCTGTATTGGGGAGCTCAGTGCAGACCTTGTGTGGAAAGCACACATGAAAGGCAATTAAAAAAAAAAAAAAAAAAAAAAAAAAACCTTTCCATCTTTTTGACACAGATAATTACTTCATAGGTAATTACTTGATAAGAACACACCTCTGGACGCAGGGGTAAGTTGTGAGCTGCTTTGTCAAGAACTAGTGCCAAACTCAAAACTAGGTACTACCTACAGCAACACACACACACACACACAAACATGTATACATTTCCTGTATATAGAAACTTGGACTGTGACCCACGATTGGCAGGGTATGACAGATTGGTAGCTGCGGCCTCCAACAGATTTCATTTCCTGGTTGTAATCTTTTTGCCTCAATTTGGCTCTACACACAACTCAAAATAAATTAATAAATCAATACATAAAAATATTGCTGTGACCTTTTTAAGAGACACAATATTTTTAAAAGCTGATTTTTAGAGAAACTTTGGTCCCGGAATCTGACCAAGTCCAAGGGCTTCAACCTGTTTGAATTGTATTGACTTTTTGCTACAGCTGTTCATTCTTCTCTTATTCACCTGATGTTTGTGCCATGTCTGTGTCCTTGCGTGGGATGTCCTGCCTGCTCCATGAAAATGACCAATTAAAATAAAGTACAAATCAATGCATCACTGGATCCGATTGAGTATTTTCTTCATGATCCAAAATGACTCATTTTGAATCACCTTCACCTACTTCATACTCCACATTTTTGGACAGCTAATTCCCCCTGCTGTGCACGTGACCACGTTCAGAGGACGTTTAAACACGGGTGGCCACCTGGCGTCAGGAGCATTTGGTCATTTTTTCTCCATTGGGGTTAAGAACGGTCAGTGCCGTCTATTGAAAACAAATGATGCGAGCAATTGTTATTCAGCAAGTACTCCACATGGTCATAAAATCAAGAGCCTGAATGAGTAAGGAGGCAAACTATGAAATGAAATAAAATAACGTGCAGTTAAAAGGGTTATGTTTTATTTTCCAGATCAATAAATGGCATAAACGAAGCACATGCCCAGAAAATTAGTCACAAAAGGAAAAAACAAAAAAAATGGATGGATATCGCAATGTTTTTTTCATTCATTATTGCACTTATGAAACATCTCGAAAATACTATAAGCAGCCCTCAGAAATGTGTGTTTTTTTATTCATGGGATTTCCTTATTACGGTATTTTTCATTTAGTATATTTTTTATTTGTTTGTGTAAAAGGGACAGCAGGGAACCACTTGACGGCCCCCCACAGCTAACAGAATTAGCTATGAATCTAAATTTCACCTGTAATCCCTGAGCAGGCAACAGGAACAACAGCAAACAAGCTTGTGACAGTGCAATAACACAGAAAATCACCACTTTTCCCTCTGTGAAGCAAACAATAAACAAACAGCCATGACTTCATAGCTTTGGAACTCGCACAGCATATCTGATACAGTGGCAAAAAGTTTTGTCCCTCCAAGTCTATTTACTGTATCATCTGAGTGAAAAATGCATTATGTCCACAACAACAACATTACCATCCCGTGCGATCAATAATGAAATGCCTTTCATTTTCATTCTTATTTTCAGATCCAATAACCGCACGACAACATTGTTTATCGTCAATCGACGAGCCTCGGAGATGGCGCCCGGCTCCACGCAAGGTCACGGCTCCATTGCCGCGTGTCATTAGCGCTCTAATGGACACAGCCCTTTGTTAATGAGCGCTGCTGATGAGACGATACTCCCGCTCCGATGGCGGGAATGAGGGCCGGCGCTTTCGCTTTGCCATGACCGTCTGGGAATAACGCCGCGGGATTTCACAGCCGATTTGCTGATCGCCGCAGACCCAATCTCCCGGCAGGGGTAGCATCGCCAGCTTGTTACCCAGGACAGGCAAAAGAGGTTTTTTTTTTTTTTTTTTTTTAAGGAGCAGGGTTTGCATAGCCGTTTCTGACACTGACAGCTCCCAGCAAAGCAGCATCCCTTCTGCTGACTACAAGCAAATCAAACCTTAACTTCAATCACCCACATGCTAAACAAAAGAAAATTTAAACTTCATAGGAATCCATAGACATTTTTCCTTCTTTACATTGCCTTTTCTCCAGAATAGTAAGCAGTGAGAGCTCTGACAAGCTCTCATCTTATTTTGTTAATGAAGCTTGTTGCCTTTGAAATGGGAGACAGTTAACTATGTTACAATGCAGTTGTATGAAGACAAAAATCCACTGACCAACAGCAGAAGGAAGGAGCACAGATATGGCATTCTCCTTTGGTATTGGACACCTGCCCTATGACACACCTGCTCTGACACTCCTGCCCTGCAGCAACAACATGATCACAGCTCGAACCCTCCAGAGTGAGCACGTCCACACAGGGTTATTGGGAAATAATGCACTTGGATGTCATCACAGTGAGCAGAAAGGCTGAAATCTCTGTAGACCTCTTGTCATCATATCCTTTCCCTCCTAGCATGCCTCAGGTTTGGTGTTGTGTTACCATATAATTGTTTGTACACAGAGGTTCTATTTCAAATATGCAATTTCAAGAGATTTCAGAAGCAAACATACACCATGACAGGATATGTTATCAGTACATTAGATTGCTCTCAGGGACCTTTTCTTGTGTTAATGGAAAAGTCAAAACCACGGTCACTGAACATTATCTACTGAGTTATCAAATACTTCTCAGTCAGTTCCCATTGAATTTAGCACATGGATTGATATTACTCTTACAGTGATTCAGCAGAGGAAATCTCCAGACAAAGCAGTTATGTTAAGTGTAGTTTATTTGTGTGTGAGAGAGACATTGCACAGAAATGAGTAAGTTTACTTGGAAGCAGAAAACAGGGATGTGGGCTATAATAGATTGTTGACCCCCACCTGCCAGAAATATTTGACAGGTGGATCTTGGGTTACACAGTTAGATACCAAAGTTTTTTTTTTTTTTTAATGCAGATTTGGAAGGGGGGTGCAAACAGCAAACAGCTGATGATTGCTCTAATCACTACTGATACCTACCTTATAGTGCTGGTGAGCACGCAGGTAAGTACGGCTGCTAAAACTACCTGATTGGCTACTTTTGGATGAGGAGTAACATAAGGCCTGTGGATTCAGACACACTTTCCTAGCCATGCGGGCAGGTAGGTAGCCTCAAGCATGCTGCTGGTGATTATCATGTTCTGTGAAGGCATGGATGGAGAAGTGCCCGCAGGGTGTTTTGTGGTGAGGAGGAAGCATCATACATGAACCACACATGTAACATGAAAGAGGGCTAATGACCCAAGGGTATTATACAGAGGTCAGAATGGAGGCAGCATCACTGTTGTTGGAAACACTAGAAACACCGTTTCCATTGGCTGAACCATCTGCTACCTTAGCAGGTGGTAGCAAGTGTGTGTGCCAAAAATCAGAGCCCAAAGATTAGTTACCTCATTTGATGATGATCTATCATCAGCAATCAGATAAGGAGAGACATGCAGGAAGGCATGAGAAATGACACTGGTGTGATAGTTGAAAGCCACATCAAACTCTGGACAGATGAGCATCACAGGAGAGAGAGAGCCAGAGGTCTTGGAGGAAGCAGAGAGAATGGAGGTGACAGGGCTGCTCCTTGGAGGACCTGAGAGAGCTGGGCAGGAGAGTAGGAAGGCTGTGGGGAAGCCCTGAGGAATTCTTGGGCAGAGTAGAGAAGGTGCACCCTCAAGCACACAGTTAAGCTGCCAGAAACACCAACAATCGCAAATGCCAAAGTGAGCAGTTATGCAGCACTCACACATTGACTACCTTTGTAAATGTTCCAAATTAACAAATGTAAAGATCAGACAATGGTCAACTGTCTACATTTTATTTGTATGGTAGTTTTCCCTTCAGACTGAATGAAATAATTTTGTAATGACATGCAGACAAAGGTCATCACAAACTGCAGTTTGTTTCCCTGGCAATTAGTCATGCAGCAAACAATTATGTTGCTAAGATACACTCAGATTCCAATGATGCTGTCAGAGTGGGGAAGAGAAACACTGCTGAGTAAATTGGCAGGAATGACCATGTGACCATGATTGGATTTAGGATTTCTCTCCATTCCAATGGAACAAGTGGACATAAATGATACTCAGAAGTCGAGACTGCACGCATGCTGTCAGTGTAAATATGACCTTGTCCACCACAGGCATTTCCCATGCTGAGCTCCCACAGCTGAAACCATCTTTGCTTATATTGATTCAGTACACACTGCCATGTCACTAATTAAAAATTACTGGCAGGAAAAGAAAATATTTTAAAGAGCTGGAGTCAATGCAGAAACAAACCGTAGCCATTGATTCCTTTAAGAAATAGTACCGGTAATCCAATTCCCATCTGATTCCCTCGGTCCATGTATGCTACGGATGCATAGTATCTTATCGATCTGCACAAAGCTGTATGGGATTCCTTATGTCTTTAACCTTCCGTTCTGTGTTGTTACAGTGGCTGGTTTCAGTCTTGGCTGCATATCCACAGGGGGGACAGATCACTCAGTCTTACCTTCTTTTGATAATTACCCTGCAGCTATTTTGATTATTTTGCAGTATCAGCAAGCTTGCCAGTGGGATTAAGAATCGCCTATTAGCAGCTCATTCGTTTTTACTTCATGGCACTGCCCTTGTGCACTGAACAGTAAATAATTTTATAAGTTTTGTATCATTAGAAAACTGACCCAGCATTTCTCGTTGCTATTTTGGTCAGTGACCCGTGAGGATAAGTTTCCATCTCATTAACTTAATGTTGCAAAAGTTAAGAGGAATACTTGACAATGAGAAACACTGAAGGCATCCACATCAAATGTTGGTAGCTTTGGTTTTGACAGATTTAGTTGATGTATCAACCAAATTTGTTGTTTCACACAACTCCATGGATTGATATTTTATCATTTGAACTGATACAAGACTACAGTACTCAGTACAGGGTTTCAAGTAAAAGCATATAGGACAGTGTAGAGAAGCTGGCCAACACTTTTCATAAATGAGCCAAAAGAAAAAAAGGTTAAGAAAATTTTTTAAATACAAACCAAACAAAGGAAACCAGCCTATGCACAAACAGACGCAGGGACAAAGTGAGCCATCCTCTTGCGCAGCCACACCTGTATTTAGTCAGGCCTCAATCAGTAAGGTGTGGCTTGTCATCCAGTAAACTGGTTCCCTTACAAATTGCAAACAGGTGAACACAATTGACAATAAGTGATTAACAATTGACAATTAGCACTTAGGGAGAGGTGGTGAAGGCTTCCTTCACAGACAGACATCTCCATAACATGTGCTGAAATGAAAGCAAAGGCTGACCCTCCACAGGTAACTGAAGGTCACAGGTAGCATTCCTTCAGTTATGTAGCAAGCAGGTATCAGAAATTGTCACCAGTTTGTTCTCTCAGTTACCCCACAGTACTCCAGATCACAGCAGGTGAGTTTTACCCTTTGGATACCAGTTCATGTTACAGGTGAACACCTGAACGCTTTGGGTAGATCTGCAGTCAAGCCAAAAGAGGTGTGCGACAATGAACCCTTCTACATGGTAGAATTGTGGTTGAACTGAAAGAGGTGTTTTGAAAGAAGCCTTCTACATGAGGCTCCAGAATGGCTTTGACCAAGTTCAGGGAGGGATTCAGCTCCAAAGCACAGAAGGATCCGCGATAGGAGCCAGGGAGAAATATTCCCATTGCCATCCTCTTCTTCTTGGCTTTTTCTGCACCGTCTTTGGATGTACGCATCCGACTCCATAAAGACAAGAGCTTAGAACTTAAGGTCAACATTAGCAAGCCGTGATGCTATAACGGCTTGGGTGGTCTTGGCCCCCAGAATCCATTAATCCACACAAAGGGCTGTCCACTCACCTGCCCTGGATATTGCCTCATTTATAAGTTATGATTCCCCCATGTACACAAGGGAATGCCCTGACTAATGAAGAATGTCGGCACACACGACACCAGAGCATTCATAAAGAGCTGCTGCCCACCCCTTGGCACCAGCACATAAATTATAGACCCACGTGTATTATGAAACCATTAAAGGATATGAAGAGATGCACTCAGCAAAATGCATTTCCAACTATTTAAGGAATTTCCCTTCCTCTGTGTGCTGTGGGGTTGGTTCTGTATTTAGTTGCAAACACCATTCTCCTGCTCCAATACTGATATTAGTGACCATTCACAAGGAATATACCTAGCAATATAAATGATACCTACAGGTCTGGGATTGCTTCCTGAACTGTAAAAAATATTATTGGATCATTTATAATGCACCGTGAGGCATAAATTGAGAAGCCATTACATACTGCAGAATAAGACAAAACATTCAAATTATTGACATTTTATACATATTAAATTGATAATTAAATCAATCATACCAAATGTGAACACTTGCGGTGATGTGAACACACACGCCTCCTTTAATTGCATTTACATTTACATTTATTCATTTGGTAGATGCTTTTATCCAAAGCGACTTACAAGTTAGCCAGTGTATGTGTTAACCAGCCCCAAAATTACAACCTGCGATAAATACACAGCATGAACGGATAGTATGATGTTAAACGTTAGTTATATTGAATTCAAGGCTGCAAGTCTCCCTGGAGAAGATCATATGCAAGGCAAACAAAGGATCATAACAGCAACTGAGGAAAAGGCATGTTTGTCACCCACACAACATTGCCACTTCATCACGAGCTGAAAATCAATAAGTATAAAACTGGTGTAAGTGAGGAAGTGATTAACTTTCCTCTCCACTTATCCAGACTTGAACCCGACCTTGGTGGGGAGAAAACTGAATTCCTTCATTGCGGATCACCGTTTCCTGGCAGGTGGCACAATTAAAAGGAAGGCATAAAGGGGGACCTCCAGCGATCATTGTGATTGATGCCATCCAGCCCCTGGTGTGGAAGGGGGGGGGCCTGTAACGGTCCAAAATCATTTTGTTCCCATGGTTCCTTTCATGAGTCACACAGGAGCACCATTCCAGACCTGAGCGGCCAACCTCATCACCACCTGTCCTGTGACAGCTTCTGACAAGACTGTTGAGTAGTTTAACTGAGTCACGAAGACACCAGCACAGACAGCATATGACAGGATTCATTTGTCCTGACCAATAATGCCATCCACTGAAATAATTCACTGTATCGTACAATTCTAGCAGAAGAAAAAAAAACATATATTATATATATATATATATATATATATATATATATATAAATAAAATATATATAAACAGAATCACTGACACATGGATCACAGGATCATAACATTACCTTCTAATTTGTCTGGACCTCCTAAAGATGCACCTCTCCGCACAATAATTCTGAAGAAACAGACAACACTGAGGAAGCAACAATATCGTTTATTTTAGGAATGCGAAGAGATGGTCCAAAAAGCTTCATTTGGACCAGTGCAGGCCAGTGATACTCAGAAGATCAAAATGTATTTTCAAAACTTGAAGACCAATATCAGGAAACATTTACAAACACATGCCTAATTAAAAGGTACTCCAGTGAACTTGTGCTGATGTCAGAGGCTGAGTGAACAGGTTTCCTCTAACTAAAAAATGCCTGTTTCTGCTTGATGCAGGCAGAGGTAAGTGCAGCATTCCATGATCAAAGTGGGATGTACATTCATGAGTGAATTAATATATTTACCCAATTTTAAAATGCACTAAAATTTTGTTGAAATTCTCCGTTCACACAGATGTAGTCAATTCTGGAACAATGCTGCCCCCCTCTGGTGCACAAAATGCACTTTTACATTACTGAATCCAGACGAACCTGATGCAAGGTGAGAAACGAAAAAGAATTAAACCAATTTGCCCAATTTATGTCCAGCTTTCTTTACAGTTAAAAACACTATTCTCTGTGCTCCGTGTTACTCTTCCAGCACTGCAAGCAAGACAAAAATCAGAGGATGTTCGGAACTTTCTCTCTCACTCTATCACGCTCATGATTCGCTCCTTGGTCTAGATGAGACGGGTGGTTTTTACTGTGAAATGAACCTCTGGCAGTGACTCGCGCAGAGACTAGACGAGTCCAGTGATGCCTGCTGGGAAGCTGGGTTACAGCAGGAAGCCGTTTTACATGCGAATTTCTCCATCAAAGCACAGCGATAGGCAGTGGTCCCTTTGTGCAATGTCTTTAACAGTAGGGCCTGTGGCTGAAATGCTTCCTGTAGGAGGCAAGGGCGGGGGTCTTTTGATGAAGCAGGCTGACACACTCACTCTGTGCGTGTTGTGACGTGGCAGACATCGCACACTCATGTCTGGCGTAATTTAAACGAACAGTAACAGAACTGCTCAAGTAACAGTTTAATGCTGGCTGGTGAGAATGTTCCATCCGTGTAGGTGTGTACATTAAAATAAATCGTACCATTCCATCAAGAAACTGCACGGTTCAGATTAATGTGTGTCTCTGACGGCTTTAACCACACTGATTCTGATTCTTCCACTCACACTCACATTGACTAGCCTGCAGATGATTCGGTTTTGGAAGGAGCACAGCGAATGATTCGGCTTAGAAACAAGAGCTCCACACGGGGCTCATTAAACATTACAACAGAAATAAACTGTGTTTCTACCAGCAAATGGCACCCAAAAGAAAACATTAGGTCGGAATTTGAAGTCTTTCTGCATAAAGAATTCATGAAACATTCATAAGCACTACATAAACATGACAAAACTGCCACACAGAGAATCATTAAAGCTTTGTGATGTGTTTGATATAACACTATGTAGATCTTTTATGACACACACTAAATGACATTCACAAATTAACGAAAATTCAGCTTTTCTATGTAGATAATGTGAATTACAATGAACATAAATATAAACATCCTATGCACACTGTAAATGAGAATTCAGTGATGATAGCAGCCGAATGAAATGGAAAAAGCTGTTATATCTTAAATGAAAAATGCACCCAGACTCCAACTTAGAATGCCAGTAGGACCAAAATACCACACAGTGTTCTAACCAATCATAGCATTGGGAGTATGTTCCTGCATATTTCCTATGTCTCATCTCAGCTGTGGAGAAAACAAATGTTTTAATGTGTAGTTTAAACCAGGACCATTACGATGTATAACAAATAGTAATATAGCCCCCTCTCTTCAGCGACTGTTCCCAGCACAGCGGCGAAGGGAGCGCAATATGGATGAAATATGAGGATTTGAAAAGAAGTGCTTTTGGAAGGCCGCGTTCTCCACAAATAACCTGCCTGATGCTGATAATATTGTGGTCTTGAATAATAAATGCTATTGGCTGAAGTAGGACACGGTGATGAATTATTAATTCATATCTGCAACCGAGTTTCATTACCGTGCTATAAAATGACTGTGGTCAGGGGATACGAGAGGATTTACTGTTGTGCGTAAATGAGCAAACATTACATCTGTGTTAAGATCACAGCACAGCGGGTCCATATACACACCATCCAAACTCATGTCAGCGCCAAAGTAGCTGAACATTCCTAATGTACAAACCAATCACAACGAAGGCATCAGCTGCTAAATCAGTCTGGACTCCAGATACTGCAAATGAGTGCATCTACTTTGTGAGCAGAATAATTTGTCATCAGTTTTCAAGAGCCAGTAAATTCTGCCTGTTTTTTTGCCATCTAGTATACACTCTTTGGTCTCTGTTGTGCTGTGCTTTTAGCATTTCTCCTTGCTTTTACTTGGCAGCTTTGAGCCTCGTCTACCTCAGTCTTGTCACACAAAGACAAGGGAGTCAAGGGAGAACACAGCAGCCCAACTGACGTTCAACCTCCCCAAGGAGGATGGGGGGGAAAGCACTCTAGTTTAGCACTTAACTTACTGACCTCTTGTAGTACCTTTCGATAACTACTCTTAGCACTTATTTGAAAGTCACTCTGGGTAAGAGTGTCTGCTAAATGACAATGTAATGTAATGCAATGTATCATGAGCCCCTTGTAAAATAGCCTGTGTATGACTAACTACGATTCACCTTCAGTTTAATAACAAATAAAGTCTGCATTAAAAAAAAAACTGCAGCGCTAGCTGTATTACTTTAGCTCAAAGCAGCATTCGGGTCTCTGATATGGTAGACTAGACTACACATGAAGGGAGTGTATAAGGGACTCCTTTACACAGGTATCATTAATCTAGTTCAAACTCACTGGGATGTGTTCCAACCCCAGGCCTGGCTGGAATTACAATGTACAACTACTGAAAACTCTCACTGGCTGGGACATAAAACTGATAGATGAGCGTTTCCCTACAGAGAAGAGACAAATATGACCAGGAGGTGCCTGACTATTTTATCACTTTCATGCATGTCATTAATTAAAATACATGAATATGGCATGGCATGAAAACACATATTTAATCCAAACTCTTAAATTATTCTAGCAGTGCTTATATATGCATACAGAGTATAAAATACTGAAATGAATCCAAAATTCCATATGAATAAATGTTCAACTGAACTGACTTCATCTAACACATATATATATTATATATATATACATATATATATATATATACACATATATATATATATATACACATATATATATATATATATATATATATATATATATATATATATATATATATATATATGTACACATACATACATATATATATATATTTATATTATATATTAAACTTTGCGCCAACTACAGCAAGCCTAAAGCAAACTGTGGGTGTTTCTCAGGAATCCTTCATGTAGAGGATGGGTCATAGTAAAGCCAGCTGGTACCATGAAGCAGGGGAGAATGATCTGGCTCTGGACTTAGAGGCTGCAGTCTGGAAAGTCAAATCAAGTCATTTTTAGTTCAGATTCTCCTTCACTTTTACTACTGTAACGCACACTCACCTTAGTACAATATTTATTGCATTTCATAAACTGAAAATGACGTGATATCCATTCATTCAGCAGCCTGCTTGGAGTTTGTTTAATACCGATTACTGTGAGGAAAGATTGCAAATATTCCAGCTGAGAGTGAGATGAGATGGGAGGCAGGAATGGGAGGCCACCTCTTGCTGCCACAGTCTTGCGATGCAGTGTCTGCCACTATGAAAACACTCATTTGCCTCCTCCGAAAAACAAATGTCTGCCTGCTGTTAATTCAAATTGCTCAAAACAAACCTATGAGGACTTCAGCAGTGAGCGTTACGACCTTGGGGACGGGAATTAATCAGAAGGCTATTGAACTGAGGAGCAGGCCAGCCCCGGAGATTTAACACATCTGAAAGTCTGCCTCACAAGTGCAGCTGCCCCTGGTGGCTGCAATCAGCATCAAGCAGATTATATGGCTGTAAACAACATGACACGATTAGGACAATGATTCAGTCCTAACCGTGCTGGCTCTTATGCCATGTGTCTAAGCATGAACCTTATTTCTGAATCGCTTTCACAACTCATTCTGGAGGTATGACTGTAATGGCTCTTTAAAAACATTTAACCTACCTTGCAACCACTCTACCACTCGAGAGGAAAGACATCTAAGATTCCCATTGGATTCATCATCAGTGACCTATTAGCCTATTGCAGGTGCAATAAACAGTGTGAATTATGGCTGCACTTTAAAACCATAACTGACCATATATCGTGTAAAACTTTTGCTAGCCTTACTCTCTGTGAAGTTCATGTACGAAGTTTGATGGTGGTGTTCTGTCAAGGAACCAACAGAGCCATAATGGGGAGTTACCCCGACAAATGTGTTCTAAATACCGCATGGCATTTTGGGAAATATCAGCAAGTTGTTAATTCTGTCCTCCAGTGGACTCCGCCTCACACACCTCACACACACACACGTGTTAAGCACACACAGGCACAATCACATGCAAAACACAGACACACAAAGAGACTTGAGGCCATAAATTACATTCATCTCCTAATGGACTTGGTACATTTTAGCAGCCATTTGTCTACTGTCTACTTATTTTGGAACATTTAACCTAAAAAGAAGGCATCAGACCTGACCTTACAAGGACAAATGGCATGTTATCTGATACATCCATCACCCTGTTCTATTACATAAACCAACAATCATTTTCCCTCATGGCAAAATATTTATGGCCCATTACATGTCACAGATGACTAAGAAACCTTGGTGAAAAACAAGAAAACATGTTACTGTATGTTTTGGCTGAACCCCTTGCAATTCAGGTAATGCATGTTAGTGACTTGTGGGTATGTCAATACAATCACTGTGACACCCATGCTTTGATACCATGAGAACAGGCTTCAAGCAAATGCATCCTGAGGCTAATTCAGAATCCCTGCAGGGGGCCACTGGAGCTCAGAATGAAGACACTGCTTCAAATACGAACAGAACACACCTGCTAGCTCCTAACCTCAAACCGGAGAAAAATCACTCAAACTCTCCTAAAAACCCATGCAACTCAGGCTACATTCAGACTGCAGGCATTAATTCTCAATTTTGAATCGCTGCTCAGATCCAATTTTTTCTTCCCTCCTAACGGTCTATATTCATTTTTAAGTGGCCTGTATACAATCTCAGTATGAATGGATCTCCATCCTGAAGTGTCCTGTATGCATATGTAAACTAAAGACACCACATCTGTCTAGTTACACAGAACTGTAACGACCAGGGTAACCTGTTGCACAGTGACCCAGAGATCACCTGGACCATGTTAAAACATACTCCAGGTCGCATGCAAATTGCATAGTTAGATTTCAAGATTGATTCCAGATATTCCTATGGCCCAAATCGGAACTGAAAAGATGCAACTTTTTTGCTGTTCACACCGTCCTGAAAACATAACTGTCACCTATGAGTGGAAAAAAAAAAAAAAATTGGGCCACTTTTTAGCTGCAGTCTGGACATAGCCCAAGTAGGGAAGAGTTTTGATGATGTCAAAATTTGATTGGTTTTGGCCGGCACGATTTGGGATCAAGTCATGTGTTGCAGATACCAGGAACATTCCAGCTGCAAAGGGAAAATACCCTTGCTTTTAAGTGTAGAAATGTTATTGTACATATTTATGTTGGGAAAGAATGTAAGGTTCTCACATTTAAATCTAAATGATACCAGGAACACACAGGTAGGGGGTAGAGTGTCTTAGATCTCAGTGCCTCAGGCCTAATGACTTTTCTCATCTTTGCACAAAGTCCTTGGGTGTCTTGTCAGCTTGTTATTTGTGTAATGCACTTGAACAGTCATTTGTAATTAGCTTTACAGTGTCAGTCAACAGGGTGTGTCCATGCAGAGAACAAAATTATTTGAGTGCCCTGGGTTTTCAGCTCATTATTTCTGTTGCACATTCCAAGAGTGATTTGTAATTAGCTTTATGGTGTCAGTCAATAGTTGCTGTCCACTTGGTAAGAAAAAGCAATATCCCTTATTTAAGCCTTATTGAATGTCACTGGTGTATACACAGCGGTTGCAACAGTACCAAGAAGCAGCGTAATTACGCAAAGGTCAAGCAGGACAAGAAAAGCCTGCTGAGTTGCTGTGGGGGACACATGTGCATGTCACTGACCTGATCATTGTATGATTACTTCAGGCACACGAGAAAAGACCATATGAATATGCATGACACAGCACACAGGACTTAAGCACACAGTGCTAAAGAGCACATCCTGATGGCCTCTAAGCTCCATTCTATTAACCTGTATGCAACAGATTGGCACCCTGTCCAAAGTGATCTATTCTCAGTTATTGTTTGAGAGTGGAGAAAGCTGGACAAAAGAACTGTGTCCAGCTCCCACTCCCAAAAGGAGAGGCTCTCTTAACAGTGAATGGCATATGACAGACGAATACCCCTATAAATGTTCTTGGATGACTGTATTAAATGCATGTTGTTAACCTTGCCGCACACACTATCCACAACTATCTCTGACTATCTGGTGACTTCTGCCACTGGCAAAATTATCTAGGGTGAAAATTAATCCTAAAGTGTCTCACATCCTTTTGAGTTAACCAGAGCTCAGGAGGTATCCCTGCAGATTTTCTTTTAAATAGATTCATAATCACCAGAAAGCAACGCCCTGAAAACTGCTCTTATGCAGTATGTATGCCATTCAATTAAATTTTACAGCTACTTTCAATTTGCTCATTCAAAAGCAAAAGATTTTCTACTTTCCTACAGGTCGTGAGAAATATCTGATCAAGCCTGGCTTGGAGTTTGCGTGGTCGGTCATACTTGCAAAAATGGACAGAACTTCTGGCCTGAAAATGCTAACTTCTAGTATCATACCGATTGATATCCATAATGAAGGAACAAGATTCAAGACACAATGTCCCATATATACAGCAGTTCATTGGAAAATTTGCAGAATGAGATTTCATTATGTTTATGGAACCCCAATTACTAGGCAATTACACACATAGTTAGCTGGCCAGCCAAAGTGGCTAGACATCAAAATGCAATACAATATGTTGTGTGGTAAACTGAATACAGCTGCCCTACCTACACACCTCTTGCAGATACTACAAATACACATAACACTTCATGAAACTATACATTCTTTCTGGGGACAATGACGGCATCTCCTTCATTCGGTTTCTTAATATTAATGTTTAATAATTGTTAAAAAGGGCCACATTCTTTTGCCCCTGTTTGTGCACACAAACTCCACCTCTCACAGACTGCTGCTCTCCCCTCAGCAGAACCTCCACAGGTAACCTGAGCTACAGGCGCAACCCCAAGGACAGCCCCCAGGTCACCATTTGCCCTCTGACCTGTCTGTATCCTTTGACAACCAATAGGAACCCCAACAGGGCCAAGGATTTTCGACAACATAACAGTGGTGACCTCCCCCACCAATTCCTGTAGGGTGACGGAACAGACTGTTGTGTTGTTGTGCTTCTTTTCCTATGAAACACACATACGCATTCATAAAGTCTGTAAGGTGGGCTCACACACAAACACACTCACCCTCCACACACAGTGTAAACCACACAAACCCCTCAAAGCTCTGAACCGGAAACCTGACGACTCCTGTGTTCTGACCGACACACCACTGCGACAGCAACCTTCTGCTGAACCTAGTTCACGGGTGAAACTGCCCCCTCAGTTTCAACAATGTTACTTTAGAAAATTTTGGCATATTCTAAAATCAGTTTTATGGGATTAATGTTGTGTGCTCAAAATTATTTTCCAGCAGAGTTTTCATTCAACAGCAACAATGAAACGTTCGCCTTCTTCATGTAAAGCAACCTCCAGGGTGAAGGTGCATCTTTGCCTCGCCAATCACTGGATTGTCCGCAGGATGGCAGAATATTACAATCTCTCTGGCTGGGTGGTGTATTATTGAGCTCAGATATCAGTAATGTTTGATATCTGTAGGGTACTTATTTTAAGCTCCTTTTCCGTCCTGCTTTCCCCCTTCAATTTGTTTCAACAACGTTACCTACGATACAACATTTGTCTCAATGTTGACGTCGATTCAAGTGTTTGTCCACTTGGTGGCGGTATATAGCAAAATACGGCTCAGCGTCTGAGTGCCCATTCTTGCGGATAAGAGTTTCATTTTGTTAGTTACCTTATCATGACGTTTGTGGGCTTTAGTTTAGCTTTGCTTGCGTTTGAATACAATTATGTCGCCTAAATATTTTCATATGGGTTTGCCTGTACTTCCCATTTCTTTCTTTACAATGTGAAACAGATTAAAGTAGGAATTGTCTTAAAACCATGTCCTTTAACATACTGGTATATTTGATTCCAAATATTTAAGTGGTTACCAGTCAAAAAAAATCGTCCAAGAGATCGGAGAATTTTCCACACAAATTTTATATTAAGTTTGGTTGTAAAACTACGCACTTATAATTGTGTATTGGAATATTACGGAATCGTCGCAAAAACTGTACAAGTTATCTGTCTGTTCCCTCTGAGAAATAGGCCACTTTAAAAGATAAAATTATATAACATCAGCCAGAATTTAGTAAGTACCCCGTCGTTAAAAAGGTGGAGATAGCCATATGAACAAAAATCTGTTAACCTCACAACACTATTTGTATATGTAATTGTTAATGTGATAGCCAATAAATTTGAAATGCAGTTGGACTGCACCACCACTTTAGAACTGCATCATTCAACGCGCCGTATGGAAATATCACAATACGGACTATCAAAAAATATCGAAATCAGTAAGTCCGCTGAAAAAGGTTCAAATGAATATATTATAATGACTCTCTATCCCATGCATGCTTCCGGTAAGAGCACGTGTACTCAAGGTCAACAGCTTTAGCATGACTTTACATGCCCGGGGCAAAACGATATAGATCTGAATCCAACTCAAAACATCAGTGACGTCAGGCGACAGAGCGATGGGGTACGACCCAAGTTCTTAGCCTCGAGGCTTACAGGCTCGAGGTTTAAGTAGTTCTCTCCAAAGCATCCGTGCCCAGACTGTGTAGAGAATCTGAGATCGAAGCAAGACGACCTATTCGTCTGATGTTGAAGCTGCGCCTGTGTTTATTCGTCAGTGATTAGAACGGATTATGAGCGCTCTTGGACAACAGCCATCTCTCTCCCAGTCTGGTCCAACTCATCTCCACAGCGCGAGAGAAATCCTGGATATGGCCGTGTACTGTGACAAGTTCGGTGCGTACCAAAATTTGCAGCATCACAATTCCCAGAGGCCGTCCACGAGTCCGCCAAAGTATGGCTTCGGTGAGTGCGCTTCAGCGATCACCAAACCATACGTTTGGTTGAACAACCAAGGCACCAACTCGTCGCTGTATTATCCTGGAACGAATGGGGCTTCCTACATCCCATCAGGGTACGGAGCGCATCAACGGCAATTCCTGCATCCGCCCGCGAGTTTGGGGGGCGCTGACCTGGGATGGCTCTCTTTCCAAAGCCAGCAAGAACTTGTAAAAATGGTCAGGCCTCCTTATTCGTACTCAGCACTAATAGCGATGGCGATCCAAAGTTCCCAAGATAAAAAAGTGACGCTGAGTCAAATCTACCAGTATGTAGCGGACAACTTTACGTTTTACAAGAAAAGCAAGGCCGGATGGCAGAACTCCATTCGTCACAACCTGTCTTTGAACGACTGCTTCAAGAAAGTGGCACGCGATGAAGACGACCCTGGTAAATAGCTTGAACAATTGTGCATGAAGTGATCTAAAGCGGTCAAAGAATTGTTAGACTGTAAAACGAAAACGGTAGAACCTGAATGCATCATGTTAATAAATCACTTATTTAATAGACAACCTGTTGATAAACCTATCATTTAATGTG
The DNA here is from genome assembly GCA_019176425.1 of Megalops atlanticus. Classification (NCBI taxonomy): domain Eukaryota; kingdom Metazoa; phylum Chordata; class Actinopteri; order Elopiformes; family Megalopidae; genus Megalops; species Megalops atlanticus. The sequence continues at coordinate 28,734,156 of CM032890.1, forward strand.
TTTTGTATGTCGTGACATTGCGCACGTTCAGTTTCGTTGCGCTACACTGGTTATATTTTGCGTCACTTCACTGCAATGTGATTTGTTAAGAGCAACCTGTGTGCATCATGGTGATAATATCAACAACAGCACATGGTCGTGATCTATGCTCAAGACAGCAGTCTTGAAGGCCACATTGGATGTCTAACAAGCTGTTAACTTAATTGTACCTTCAGTGCACATAAATAAGTGCGTGAACAGTTTTGGAAAACTCAGGGGTAACGTTGTAATTAGTTTAGAATTAAGACTGATCTAGTTATAGCTCGAAAATCTTGACTATATATAATGGTTATTCATATTGTTATTGTACACATTACTACATTGGTATCATTTGTTGTAGTTTTGACGACAGTAGCACTCACGCTTTTTCAACATGGCGCTACCTGTTGTAGCTTTTTTGACTTAATTGACAATGTGCTTAAATGTTTTATACATGCACTGAAGCTCGTGTCGCCTTGTTACAGTACACTTACATATTTTTGCTTGGGAAGTCACTCAGTATAAGATCGACTGCCGAGTTTATACGCGCAAATCGAAAATTTCGTCCATTCAAAATTGAATTTCGTCGTGTCATTTGCAGTTCTCTCTCCTCTCTTGTTTACTAGGCAAAGGGAACTACTGGACCCTGGACGAGAACTGCGAGAAAATGTTCGATAACGGCGCCTTCAGGAGAAAGCGGAAAAGGAGAGCAAACCTTAGCTCTAACGGAGAGCCCCTCAGATCTGAAGATAATGCCGCTGAACGTAAGCTTTCGAGTACAGACGGCATCTCAGGTTCACCTCCCCAGATTTTGGAGCATTCCCCCACCTCCACAGAATCAAAATCACCCCAGTCCATGGAACACAGTCCGTGCTTCGACGCCTTCGTCTCCAATATGAGCACTGCGCTTGCGGGGAGTAACGGCTTCAACGGCAGGCAGTTTGGTTTAGGGCTTTCGGAAGATTTGACTCCAAACAGGGATAACTCGTCAGAACTTGGTTTGTACTCGTCAAGTCAAAGCTCGCTGCTGAAATATGATTCCAGTAACACGAACCGAAACAGACTGGTTTGCAGCCCACCGACAGAAAGCGGACACTTGGAGAGTACCCCTACAAATCGTTTTAGTGCCACCAGTTTAGTCTACGGTCAAGGTGGAACTGAGGTTTAGACTAACAAATGCAGACGACTCCAGATTAAAAAAGCAGCTAGAAGCCCAGGTGAAGATGTTAGTTTGTAGCCTACTTTGAAGGTTTTTTTTAAAGAAATAGTTCCTGTAACCTACCTATATGCATAGGCAGATCTGCGAATAACCACATTGGTTAATAAAATGTGCACCTGCGCAATAAGGATTTCCATATGTCTGCTAAAATGTCATTTGTATCACAGTGCCTTAATGAAAAGGGAAAACTAGAAAATAATTTGTGCTTAAAGCTGTTTATTATTTCCTTGCAGTCATTTAAAATAAATATTCTGATATCAAAACTGAATTCACGATATTAAAATGTAATCATGTCTTGTTTAAACTTTTTAGGGAAATATGGTGGGTACACACTGTTTTGTCAGCCAGTTAGCACAGAATCAATCCAACAGCAATACGCTTCGTCCTAATCATTGCAGTGAATACAAACGACCGTATCTGTTAATCATGTTTCAGAATATTTTGTTCGTCATTTCAGCATCCAGCTCCTGGCGATGTGTAAGCGTATTGTCATTAATAAACTGAGGACCAGCCCATTGCCGTTAGATTGAATCCAAGATTTAAAACAACGAAGACTCAACGTTTAAAATCCAGAAGGTTTACATATGGAGACTCGTCCATTTAAATCAACAGAACATTGGGACAGCATCGACAGCATTGCTGGATTGTTGCAAAAGCTAAGCATTAAAGATAATCATAACACAGGGTCCACACTTAGGCGTGCCTTTTACATCTTGTTCTAGAAACAATTCAACAGTTAATAACAGTAAGGATCTGAAAATGATTTAAACAGGGTATTTCAAATTTAATCGACTGTTTTAATTCATTCTTCATGGACCTCGCCCCAACGTATGAAAACAGGAGGTGAGACCAAAACGTCTTCCGCTTGTCACGTCGGATCACCCGGATTTCAGCAAATTTAATCTTTATTGCCACACAGTTGATTTTTGGGTCTAGACCGCTGTACTAAAATAAATACTGAAAACTAATTTTAAATATTTATATCTGATTAATATTATTCCACTGTTGCCTTACAAATGCCGGATGGTTCAAAACTTTTTCCCTTTTCTTTTTTCTTTTCTCGTCCCATTATGAAAATGTTTGATCAAACTGAGAATATCGGCTGTACTCGTTTGTGTTTGTTTACTTTATTTTCACAAGTCCTCATTGGTTTGTAAATGAATGTTCCCCGGCCGTTAGGAGACTGGAGCAAAACGAACTTGACGGGACATTAGCGCCCCTGGTCGCGACACAATAAGCACTGGCAACAAGGCGGACCCCCCTCTGCGTGCGTATGAAAGCATAATGGCCTCAAATCTGGGAACACCAAATCACCCGAACCGTGGTCCACATTTTGTTTTATAAGCTATGAAGCTGTTTAATCATGGGATAGTTTTCTTTAATGTAAAAACTAAGCACATTCACGCAAGAACACCAGAACGGCCGAAAAGCTCCATTGCACATACATTTCAACCTCATTTTATGTAATGTGTCTTAATTAACACCACCCTGTAATACTGATCTTTGAAAATTGTATATCCAACTTGTCATAGAAAACATGCATACCAAACTCCCCAACTCCATTGATTGGACATAGTATACAACGAACGTGAACTGTTGTTGAAATTCGCAAATAACGTCAATAATTGTCATTTTAAACTTAATCTTATGTCTCGTTTAATATATAAAAATCCTTGGAAAAAAGTAATAAATGGGAAATTCTCTCTTGCCGTGTAGATTGTAGATGTTCGTTTCCATGGCGATGTGAACAGCAAAGATTTACTCATATATATAATACCAATATACTTATAGCCATTTGCTGTTTGTTCAGGTTAAGGGTTGTGCTCAAGGAGACAGCGGTATTGACCCAACAACCTTTTGGCTCAGTTCCTGAAAAGAAAAGTGATGCATTTCGTGCTGCTTAGGAAGCAAGTCGGTGGCAAAACAATCGTAGGCGCCGCGTTCAGACATTAGACTCCGTTGACTGGTAGTGCGAAAGCTGTAATAATGACACGCGTTGGTGGAGGCTTCCTCGTCGTGCAGCTCTAGACGGAACTTGACTACTGCCGAGAGCCAAGACAAACTGTCTCTGTGCGAGAGACAGAACAAGAGTATCCAATCACAGGTGTATAGAGTTGCACTCAGTGAGGTGTGAAACATCACTTCCATTAGAAAATCCTTTTCAGTGACAGTAAACAAGGCACACTGCTTTGCAACAGTTAAGAACATATGCTGTTTGAACTCTGAACAAACGGAAACAGTTGACATTATAACCCAGCTTCCTCTGGGCTATGATATCAAAGAAAAAAAAAAATATTCATCTACCAGGATTATGTTGTGCCATGTGTCTTTATTTAAACAGCACCTTGGTTTATAAGAAATTTGGCCCTTCACCAACTCACCCTTTTCCAAGTCTGAGACTGAGGATGGAATCCATTTTACCTACTTTATGACTTACAGAGCAGTTCATATTATTTCAGATTATTCTTTCTAACTCTGAAATGACATAGTTCTTGCTCACTTAGACAGGCATATGCCATACCTATACAGCACCAAGATATGGACCCTTGTGGGGGATTCCTACTGGAATAACCACAATAACCCTGAGGTTTGATTCATTACAGACATTAACATCTTTACTGTCTATGTCCATTATATATGTGATAAAACAATATTCAAAGCCTCAACCCACAAAGTGTTTAAATTCAAAACTAGCATCCAAAAAGGAGGTTATAACCAGAACTGACATTATATCTTAGTTAGGAATATTGATAATGTTAACACAAACCATATTCTCTCATGCATACTACATATCCACTTTAAATCTATAAGTAATGGACCCTTCCACATTTCTATGCTCAGTGAGGTGGAATATATGAAAAGTGGCATTTCTGAAGGCGGGTGTAAATTCCACCTTTCCTGCCATCAGAAGAACATGACACCAAAGCCATTGAAAAGCTAATTATGGACTTATTTACATCCTGCAACTTCACATTGAGACCACCTGAAATCTCACATTACACCTCTCGTCATACTCATGCGGCCTGAAAACTCAAAGTCCTTAGCTGATTTTTATTTTTTACATAACTGTAAAAATGAGAACATTAGATAGCTGAGGCAAATGTTTATTAGCATGACCCAGGTCAGTTCCATCACTTTAAAGCATGCCCATAACAGTACCACAAAGTGGTGGTTTCAGCATTTGGCAAACTCTCCTGCACTAGTGATAGTTACTCAGATTTGTAATCTTTGACAACCCTTGTCTTCTGTAGTTCAGTTCTGCGGCTTCTTCAGGTCACACTGTTCAGCTCTGGCATACAATGTGGAATCAACTGGGTACTTGAGATGGAATCTGAAGCATCATTTAGAATACATTGCAGTTCACATTTATCACAATAACAGTAATGCATTATTTGCACAACAGGTGCACTTAGCTAGAGAGACTTCTTTATATCACTAATGCTTCAATAGCCAGAGATTTTTGTTGCAGCAATTTAAGATAAGTACCTCACTGCAAGACACACTAACATAATCTGTCTTGCAATTTAAACTGACAACCTTTTGGATGGAAGTTCAGTTCTGTAACTGCCAATGTACATGTCTGTTTCAACAGTATATAATAATCTAATCTGCAGTGGCCGATTCTGTGGCGTTTTCACTTGCAGTCTGATCGCTCTTTAGGCCGTTCGAGGTTGGTTGACATGGAAGACATACATACAAAAGCCCAGTCTGTCTATTCATATTGATGATACACAGGGAGTCTAACCCATGAATCAGACCTTCATGCCATTGGACTGAAGCCTGAATTGACACCTGCTGCATTTCTGCTGTACAATGCAAAGAAACACCAGGTTAATTTCATTACTCAAAAAAAAAAAAAAAAAAAACCTGCAATGCATTAGCTTGTACCTTGTCTGGCCAACCATCGAAACCTGGTCATGCAGCACTTCTAATATTGTTGACTCCTTATGGTTTTTTTGCTTGTGTTGTACTCTACCTCACCTTGTAAGTTGCTTTGGATAAAAGCCTCTCCCAAATGAATCAATTTAAATGTAAATGTAAGGACTGAATCCAGACCTCTCACTTCCCACATCAGAGATGACTTTAGAACTGTTCATATGGTGACATACAGTATATTGCATTTTTAACACAAGTATCAAATTGCAACAAACAGCATTTTAGAAGTATTAAAACCAATTGCCAATAACATTTTTAGCAGAGAGATTCATACTAATCAGAGCTGTGAGATTCACAGTGTAACTGCTGTTCTATTAGGACACCACTGGTTTTTCAATTTTTGGTTTCTTGTAATTATGCTGGCTAGCAATCTAACAGGATGAGGCAGGCTGGTTTCTTTCATCCTTGTCTGTGTGGCTTAAATTTTTATTCCCCTGCTTTCATTTGAAAGTCTTAGCTTCAGTTTATTTCCTCAGTTTCCCCTTCTTCATTTTCCCTCTTGTTGCCATTTTATCTTTGTCCTCTAACTTGGTTTCATTGTGGAAATTGTAGACTGAGGAGTTCTGGTGAATTGCCTGACATCTCAGTTTAAGTTTTAGACAGAGAATGTCTCCTTTGAAATGTTTCGGGTTTTGTTTTTCTTCTTTGATCTGTGTTGATATTCATTCCATAAGGAAGGTTTAACTGTAACACGAACTGCCCGGCACTACACAGCCACACAGGATAATTCTAATCGTGCAGTGATCAGTTTGCAGGTGCTGGTTAAATGGTGCATTCTCAGAGTGTGTCAGACCCGTTGAGATGAGCGTCAGCACTGCCCAGGTACAGTCTGAAGGGGTGCGTCAAGAAGACAATGAGGGTTTGCGGACTGAGACTGATGGCCTGACAGTGACACTCAGGCACAATAGATTCACAAAGGGGAAATTCTGTACATTCAAAAGCACTAAGTGGGGTGGAATTTGGCTGGAGTTTGAACTCAGAGCCTGAGCCGCTCAGAATGCAGGGGGAAGCCCTCTGATGCAAAGTCCGCAGTCCCACTTGCAGCCCTTGCCAAATTTTGGCTCATTTTTTTCCTTTGACAAACAAGTTACAGTTTTGTGAATCAAACAGGCATTGGGAAAAATTATAAGCCTCAGACGAAAACAGCTTGCCTTTGGGTCGATAATTGGCAATTAACTGGTGGGTAACATTTGGCACGGTTTCGGTCTTATACATAAACACTAGCAGAATTTAAAGAAAAATGAGCAAGAACAAAAGGAAATGTTCCTGCACATTAAATAAATATGTACTAGGAGCCATCTGCATCCACAGGAATGGACTGAAAGGACTGGGTGTACTTGTTGTTTCTTTTACAATCGTTTGTTTATTTGAAGGCCTAATTTGTTTATTTTCACTCAACGCGTTGAGGTCATAAACCTAACCTAGACTCAAACTTCATGACCGAGCCAGAAGAGAGGGGCCCTCTTTACTGTGAATTGGATATTTTAAATGGCATTCAGGGTCATTCTAGTTGAAATTAAAATCCAGTCAAAGAGTATGGGTTGTATGATTTTGTAAACCTACTTTGGGGGGGGACATGGACTTTGTTTTCATAGTTAAATGTGGCCTAATGTGTTTTCCTTAGAGAGAAATAAACACTGTACAAGCTTATAAATGACCAACATGAGTCATGTCAGATTTTGCCATTTTATGTTTATTATCCAACTGAAATTATGCAACATGAATGTTGCATATAACATAAGTTTCATATAGCAGTCATTTATTCATTGGTATGTCTTATTTTTCTCTCTCTCAAATCAATGGTCAGGATATCACTGAGTTGTGTCCATTATCATTATCACAATGGCTGGCTGAGGCTACTTTTGAGGTGACTCATTTTGCCTCTCCCCTAACTGATGCTTCAACAGGCTCTCCCATTACCTGGCACTTATCTTATCATTATGCTAATGTGACCTGTGGCCAGCTATTAAACACACAATAAGAAGTGAAACAGAAGCCATCACTGTGGACCTGTCCGTCTTCAGGCTAATAGGGCAGAGTGTGTCCCCGCCCTGAGTGCAAACAGTGAGACAGAAGGACACAAGACTGTCCTGAGGGTGACCAACAATATCCCAAGGTACCATTCCTTTCATATTAAAGTGAGGCTAGCATTCTGGGTGGGTACAGTCTGGGATTTCTGACATTTGGTGTGATTAGGACCTACCTTGAATGTAGCACTGGGCTGTATGCATCTATTAGTACCCTGGTTCAGTTTGTCCTGGATCGGTTTGGTTTGGGACAGAGGGGCTCACTAGCTTTCTATTCATATTGTTTTCTGAACCCACTTTGAATCTAAGATAAGAGTTTGTTACACGTGACAGAAGGTGGTTTTTTCATGTGTTGTCATAAGTAGTAATGCTAAAGTAAGAGTACTTGATTTAATATGTCCTTATGGTACCAGAGATGAGTAAGAGCCAGATCTTTTTGGCTTTCAGCACCATGTACATATGCATGTGATGTAGCATAACTTTTTAGGGCAGATCAGTGCACAGCACTGCAATTGGTTAAGATGATTTTGACAAAAGGGCCAATCATTGTTGCCTACTATCTGAAAGCTTTAGTTTACTCTTAATGTACAAAGTCATCAGTGGTAATATATACTCGATTTATAGGTGAAAACCTGGCTGCTGCAATACATGGGCCCACCATCATATTTCACAAGTACACAAGTTGTTAACATTTAATTAAACAGACACTTTACTGCTATTACTATTTATTTCCATACTACAACACACATCTTGTATTTTTTTTTTGGGTGTGTATTTATTCTTGTTGCCTTATTCTTACTATATGTTGTCACAGCACTGATACCAGGGAGTAACTAATTTCGTTGTCCTGTGCAATGACAAAGCTCTCTTATGTCTTAAACTATGAGCTTAGAAACAACTGCACTGATACATCCGTGCCTTATGGGGGCTCCACTCAGGCTCCCCGGCTCTATCTAGACTGGTCCTGAGAGCGCTCAGCAGCAAAGCTGAAGGACAAAGTCTCCTCCAGGCGAAGTGATCAGCAGGAGATGACAGCCAGGAAACAGTGGAACTAGACTATCGCTGCAGGACCTCTAACTGTCTTCCAGGTGTCAGCTCGTGTGGACCGCTCAGAATGTTACCTGTGGTGGCTCTGAATGACCCATGTCAAGGGGGAATCTCTGCACCCTGGTCCCTAGATGCCAGGGACACAACCAAATGGCAGCGTAGACACAGCCAATGACGGTAGGGACATGGCCATGAGGTCATGCAAGAGAGCTGACGTGACTCATGGGAAGCTTGATCTTCCACTCCAGCGTTGAGCTGAAGACAGAACAGGGAAAGAAAACACTGACAAGTCCTGCTTATCAATGCAGACATGCAGTCATAACCTCAACAACAAAAGCTCACTCTAAAGGAATTCTAACAGCCCAGTGATTGGCAGTCCTTTAGAGTTGTTCCCAAGAGAAAGCTGTGTAAGAAAAATAAATGAAGAGGGCCATTGAAATATATTGTACTGGGCAACTCTCAAGAATGTAGCAATTGTCCAACAACACACTAAGCCTCACTGGATATTGTTGAAATACTGGTCCCAGTCACAGATTAAAGTACCGACACTAAGGTATTCATCGCAGGAAGTTATTCTCCATGGCAAGAGTTAACATGCCCTAGGTAAACTAAGCTGCACCTTGAAAAGAAAAAAGTGATGGACACTTTTGTATTTACACACTATAAATCCTTTAATCCCTCTGCAGTGTTCTGCAGCTGAACCTTGATGCCCCCACACCTTTAACAGTCACCTGACAAAAGCTAAAAGGTATTTTTCATTCAGACCAAACCATACCTTGACAGCTATTGTTCTGTAGGTAATATTCACTCCATATTTAGTACGTTCAAACTGGATTTGACTCTTATCTACAGAATCAATTAACTATCAATATCTGTGGTGCCAAACCAATTTTTGATTAAATTCCTGCTTTGTATCTGTGTACTACATGTTAAGTCTGTGTTTATTTAGTTCTGAAGTTATACAAGATGGGAATTTTTAACACCAACAATCTGTCATCTATATCTGAAACTAATACAAAAAATAGTGTGCACTTATGAAAATGTCTCTACCTCTCCTTACCATGCTCATAGCAAGAAGCTACCAGACTGACCACCAACAGGTTGCTATGGCAATCAGTAGGTGGAGCAGGGGTGTCATTTAGTCTCCTGTGCATTTGTCTGATTGTCTGGTTTCATTTCTGTGACCAGGATTTAAAATGAGTACATTTTGATGAAACTTGAGATGACTGCCTTAAGGACAGTTAAATAGTAAGGTTTTAGGGCTTCAGAAATTGGTAAGGGTATAAGGGTGATGGAATTACTCATTTAACTGGCTCTCCATTTTAAGACACTGACTGGAGTGATAGGGCATGCATACACACACACATATATTAGATATATATATATATATATATATATCTCTCTATCTCACACCCACTTTCGCCAGCGTGGGAGATAAAGACGCACGCTGTTGGGTCAAAGGTTGGGTTTTTCCTTCGCCCGCATGGGATGTGCGAGATCGTTTGAAGAGAAAGTTGCCTGTTGGTCGCAAGACTTGTTATTGCTTTCATATTTTCTTGTATATATTTTGTAAATATTGTAAATAACTATTTAAGTTTGCTGGAAGCTCCGCAGGGAGGTGGGATCCGTTTCTCTTTTTGTTTGATCATTTTCCCCAGTTTATATGAATTGGGAAGGCAAGTTCTTTTACTTTTTGTTGTTAGGTCAGTAGATGAATATGTAGATGTGTTTTTTGGTTGTTATTTTGGCATTACCACCTCCTGAAGTTTTTCCCTTTTTTTTGGCTTCCTGAGAAGAAAAAAAACCATTTATCATCAGTGGTGTGGTTGGTGCTGGGGACGGGAGAAGAGATCATTTTTAGTTATGATCCCTGACCCTAGACCGAGGGTCGTAACAGCCGTATGAATTGAAGAACATTCTGTCCCTTCTGTGAAGTCCCCCACAGTTGCCCAATGATGTCTGATCTAAAAAAAAAATGCATGAGGCTCCAGTGACAGTTACCCTTCTGGTCTTAGCTACACACTCTCAAAGTCAGGAGCAGGAGTCTGCCTCCTCAGATCTTCCTGTCACCTATCATGCGTGGTCGCAATCAGCAAGGGTGCTAGATCATTACTTTTACCTGATCTTAAATGCACATGTTGACTCCTTTCTCAAGGTTATTTTTCAAGGACAGATTCCTACTTTCTGTTGACAGGGACTATGATGCTCTATAAAACGTCTGTAGTTATCTGTTATATTGTGATAATTTTATAAAACAGAAAATGACAGAAAGTGTCGTTATAACCATTAGGAAATTGGTTTAGAGCAATTTCCAATAACCTATCATTTCTTCATTATCGCCTAGGTAATCATTGAGGTTCCATAAATCGGTCACTAAATTTCAGTCAAACATCACAGACACAGGAGATCAGAAATCCACTACCCCAGCAATCCGTTTCCAACTATAGCAGAGATCAGCATGGCTAAATCCTGCCACCTGCTGGACAGACAAATTACAACAGTCCAAACTGCGAAATTGACCACCGGTATTTAATAGTTATGGTTCCAAGCCCAAGCATATTGTTTTCGTTCTGTTTTTTTATGCTTCCAAGCCAATGGGCTGAATTTTTGAAAAGCACTTGTATTCTCTGAAGGAAAACACCAACAGTTCCTGGATGCAACACAAAATGCCGCAGTGACAATTAAACACTTCACAAAACCAAAGTACGTACTCTATGCGTTTAAAACACAGCTTTTTTTTTTTTAATGCTATCATTACACACACATTTCTATCATTTACTTTCCAAACCAAAACTTACATTTTTCTACAAATGTTTTACCTATTGTCACATTTCACCATTACCATCACTTGATGTTCTTTATTGAAATCATGCATTACAAACACTAACCAGAACCATTTTCTTCTACAGATCCATACAATCCATCATAAACTAATTTTATCATAGAAATATCCAGTTTCCCTCATGAATATACTACCCTTTCCTTCCACAACCCATGGAGTTCCTTTGAACTCCTAGATTTCCACTCAGGTTTTGTCCATCCTGAATGAGGAGTCATTGCCCCATTAATGAAAATACAGAATTTAAGGAAAAACTCAGTTAATCAAGAAAAAATTAGTCGAAAGCCAATATTCAACTGCAATGTAAGACGTTACCTTTTGTGCAGAATTCAATACATTTTCCTGTTCATCCAACCCTGTTTTGTAATTTCAACTCGTATACCACAGTAGGCTCGTCTTACCATGCCAACCTTTGAACTCACACAGGAGTGAGACCGATGGGTTCCTGTGATACACTCGGCCAGCACCATCAAGTCACACAACACTTCTTAGTAGACTGGACAGTCATTGTTGGGCAAGTAGTACTCTGCTGAGTAACCTGCAGGCACCTGACAACTTGCAGGGTGCCAGAGAGGTGACAGGAGCAATTCCTTGCAGATATACTTGCCCTATCCCTGGTGGAATAAAACCAGTTTGATCTGCTGCTGTGGGCTCCTTGTCAGTCAGCTGATGACAACTGGGATCAAACTTACACCACAGGTCTGCTTGCACACAGGGTGAGTGCTTTAACTACTGAGCTCCTTGAGAGCCCCTAAAGAATTTCAATGACTTATGTTTTGTAACATTTGTTACATTGTTAGATGTTTCTGTTAATGTGCTGAAATTGTGTAAGATATAAAGTTGTGATACTTGTCTAAAGCAGCCAAGATCTAAGGAGAAAGCACTTTGTGGTTTGGATGAACCTGGAGCTAAATTCTTGATGGAAGGCACTGGAATAACAAAAGGAAACCAAAATATTTTTCCTTGAATTCAGGAGCTTTGCCATGTGGAACTGATGTTGAATGATGCCTATATCATGGATACCTGAGATTTTAGCTAGTGTCTTCTGGTTTGTGTTAAAAAAAAAAAAAAAAAAAAAAAACACTGAATAATTCCACTCCAAATCTACAGCCCCTTCTCAGTACAAGATGAGTGTCAGATGAGGCGTGAAGCTGAATCGCTGCACTGCACTCCTGATGATCTAATGCTCATTTCAGCAGGGTTCTGTTGATATAACACATCCAGGAGGAGAGAAGTGAGTAAATATACTCTCATTTTCACCTTCTAAAAACAAACATTCAAGAGTTGTCTGTTTGGCTTTTGTGCTGACAGTTGTTACAGGTGATGGCATTTGAGGCCTCCTAGAGCCTTCATGGTCACTGTGCTGCTGCCCTGCTCCTTACCACTGCGGCCTTACCTGTAGTTTTGTGACTGCGCACACTTTTTTGTGTGTCTATAAATGAATGTGTGAGAATCGTGTGTGCATGTTCTGCACACCACCCATGTCAGCAGAGACTGATTCCCACCACTGTGTTAGAAGCCAATCCCCTGATCCCAGTATCCCTGTCCCCTCTGCCCTGGGGTTACAGGTGTTCTTATCCCCAGTGGACCGCCACAGGGGCACTTGAGTATTGGGTTTCTCCACTACAAAGATCCCTCCCTTTAAGTCCATTACACAGGCAATCTCACCAGGGCTCTTTGGTCTGGTCTAATCCCCCGTTTCATCTTGGGCAGAGGGTGGATGGGAGAACAGGAAGAGATTAGGGCCGATTTCTCATTTTATTCAGCTGCTGTTGACAAAGCAAATGACAGAGGATCACTTATTATAGGGATTCCTCTCATGCTTGGCACTGAGTGAGATCCAGTAATCTTGCTTTGTCCAAAAAGAACCTTGATCAGATAAAGGATGCAGTAGTAATCTAGGACATTTTGTAGAATATTAAGAATGTAGAATATTAAGTTCTGTGCTTCCCAAAGTGCAGACACTTCTACCCACATCACGCTTCATGTTTTTAGTTTCTCCACAGCTTGCCTGCGAGTTGCCTCATCTCCAGCTCACTTTGACCTTGTGCATGATGACAATATTCCACAGGAAAGCCAGATGAACAGTGACCTTACAGCAGTTCTGTCCTCAAAACACTTGGACAAATCTTGTTAGCTCCAATCAGAAAACAATTTAAAAGAGTCTTATGATCTTTGGAAACTCTTTGAAGTTCTCAGTGTCCTGCCACTGCTCCTCCAGGCAATGATGCATAATTAATTCCACCCCCTCCCCTCTGTTGGGAATATTTACAGGGACTGAGGTGCAGTAAAAGAGGCCCAGAAGAGCCTCTGGGCACCATGGGGATTAAACACATTGATGGAGTTATGAAACCATGCAAATTCCTGTCCTTTTGCGTTTCTCTTTCACGCGTAATTTTGAACAAAGTATCAGGCACTGCCCCTCCTCAGTCTCCATTATGTAGCGCAGTTCTCACCATTACCTTAAGGTATGATGCAATCAATACTGATGAATTTTAAGGCACCTAGGGCCATGCCATTTCATAGTTAACATTTAGCATGCATTTCTATCTGGAACTTGACATCAGTTACATGGTCATCTATCATCTACCTCCTACATAGATCCCTCTCACCTGGAAAAGGCTGGGAGCACTGTGAGAATCATGTTTTTTGATTTTTCTAGTGCCTTTAATACCATACAGCCCTCGCTCCTGGGGGAAAAGTTGGAGCGCACAGGGGTTGATCACCATCTTACAGCATGGATTCTGGACTCCCTCACAAATCGACCACAGTATGTGAGGATACGGGACTAAGAGTCCGACATGGTTGTCTGTAGTACGGGAGCCCCGCAGGGAACAGTTCTGGCTCCTTTCCTCTTCACCCTCTACACTGCAGACTTCATGCACAACTCAGCTAACTGCCACCTGCAAAAGTTCTGATGACTCTGCAATTGTTGGCTTAATTATGGATGGAGATGACAGGGAGTACAGAGAACTGACCCAGAGCTTTGTGGATTGGTGCCAGCGGAACCGCCTCCAGATCAATGCAGGGAAAACCAAAGAGATGGTGGTGGATTTCCGCAGGTGCAAACACTCTCCTCCTACACCAGTGAACATCCAGGAAATGGACATTGAGATGGTGAAATCTTACAAGTACCTGGGAGTTCACCTGAAAAAGCAGCTGGACTGGACTGACAATACAAATGCACTATACAAGAAAGTCTGCTCTGTCCTATCTGCTGAGGAGACTCAGGTCTTTGAGTGCAGGGAGCACTCCTAAGGACCTTTTTTGACTCTGGTGGCATCAGTCACTTTCTATGGAGTGGCTTACTGGGGAAGCAGCATCTCAACTGCTGACAGGAAGAGACTTAACAGACTGGTTAAGAAGGCCAGCTCTGTCCTTGGATGCCCCCTCAACCCAGTGGAGGTGGTAGTAGAAAGCTTAGCCATCATTCTCCTATCTTCCCTGATGGAGAACAAATCCCACCCCATGCAGGATATTCTGACAGCACTGGGCAGCTCTTTCAGCGACAGGCTGCTTCATCCGCAGTGTGTGAAGGAGAGATACCATAGGTCCTTTCTTCCTGCTGCTGTCAGAATTTACAATCGACACTGCTCCCAGTAGACCACACACATCAAAACTGATAATTCATTCATGTGCAATATTACTGGCTAATGTCTACTAAACTGTGTACTGTCTTTTTATTCACTAATTATGTCTTGACTTTTTTTTTTTTTTTTTAACTGTTGCGCTATCCCCTATGCTGCGGTAACACTGCAAATTTCCCCGTTGCGGGACAAATCAAAGGATTATCTTATCACACTATCACATGCTTCATAGGGGCCCTCAATTTGTACAAATGGATATTTGTCAAAGTGATTCAGGTTAAGCACCTTGCTTAGACACAACAGCAGTGACCCAGCTGAGAACAGAATCAGTGACCTTTGGGTTGTGAGCCCTGATTCCTCTGCTAAGGACAGCACTGTAGCATAGAGCACCCCTAACCAGCCAGTGGTCCTGCCCATCTTCATGATTTTCCTAATATCATTAAAATCATGTCAAATCTTATTCAGGAAATATTTATACATTTATTCAAATAAACTGTGCTAGTGGAGGTACACATTTCCAAGAAACATTCAAGACTGGTGCTGCCATACTCAGATGAAATATTACCCATCTTTCCAAAAGATGTTTAAAATGGCATGGGGGGGGGGGGAGGAGATCATGCTCAGAAGTTTGCAATCGATTCCGAATAACTCAGCCAGCCAGCCTGCCTCAGGTGGGTGTGGGGCTGAGTGAGAGCTCTGTAAGAGCGATGAATTCATGACAGAGGGTTTAACGGCCTGCAGAGGCTGCCACAGCTGGTGATATGAGTCCTGAGCCTCTGCATGCTCCAGATACACCCCACCGTGAACACCAAACAAGCCTGCTCATGCCATGTTAACATGCCACAGACAGGAAAATAAGAATCCTCTTTGTTACTATGCATAGATGAGGCAAAGTAGTAAAAATTCACTGAGGTAAGCAAACCTGTCAGTGAAATGCATATTTAATAGTGTTAGAGAGGGATTGTGGGGGAGTTTGAGAGAGGGATTGGTTTGATTATTGCTCAATTGCTTTGCTGTTTAGTTCTGCTTTAAGTCAAAGGCATATTCTGACATTGCTCAGTAAAAATAATTCCCTTTATAGACATTACATTTATCAGATCTAACATGACATTGCAACAGTCCTTTCCCCACCCCCTCCATAACTCCTTTCAGCCACTCCCATCAGGGAGATGTAACACATGTTTGAAAATGTTTACAAGACAACTTTTTATCCTAACTGCTATTAGCATTTTAAATAAGCAGCCATGATGAACTTAAGTCCCAGTTTTTACTGCTCTTTTTGGACCCTGGCCTCTATGTATACATGTCCTTGTCCCAAAGTGAATGTAATGTTCTACTGAGCCTCCTGTCAAAGAACATCTTCTATCCCTGTGGGACAGACTTTTTTTTTTTTTTTTTTTAAATAATTTGAAAAGACAGGATGACCATAGGATAAAACAAAGACTGAGCACCTAAATAAATCCCCATACTGCAGGGGAACTAAAGGAACAAGTGGAAGGCAGCAATAATATTTATCAAAATGCTAAAGTGGACAGTACTCAGTGGCACCATGAGCAGTCAACTGGGGATTAAAAGGTTCCTAGTTTGAATCTGGCTCCTCCTGGCAGAATATCAAATTGTCCTTGAGCAAGACAGTGAACCCCAAACTGCTCCCAGTGGCCAGTTGGTACCTTGCATAGCAGCCTCTGTCACTGGTATGTAGATGTGAGGCATAAAACTAAAGTGCTTTGAGGACTCAAATGAGTAGAAGCAGTCCATTTACCATTTCTGTGATGTAAGGTGTGTTCAAGGGATTGTGGGAGGGACAGCTTCCCCCCCATACGATAGTCTCAGAGCCGCAGAGATACGTGTGCTGACAACTTGAGTTTGAAGGGTCTTCCTCGGCTCTCCTTAGGAGGCATTTCAGGAGAGCACCGAGTGTCACAAACAGCCACTACGCAGAGGATTATCTGTTACTGACCAAAATGCCCCAATTTTCCGGTAACGCTGAGACAAAACCCAAACCCGTAACTCATGCAAAAACATGCCACCAAACCAGTTACCGGAAGATGTTGCGTCAAGCAAGTGTACGCGAATAGATAGACGAAAGCGCGTCGGCAAATTAACAAAACAAGAAAAGGAGAAAGTCTGGGCCACCCTGCAATAGGGCGTCGAACCCAGGGTCTTTCCCATCTAGATAAATAAAGACTACTACATAAACTAAACCAAACCGAGAAAAAACGCCGCCCGCCAACTTGGGATAGTCAAAGAGACAACAGGGAAAACAACGCTAACTAAAAGCAAGCACGCAAACACCACACGTAGATTAGCTGTAGTTTTAAAACCAGGAGAGACAGGGATTCATCGCCAAGTAACCGTCCCTTAAGAAGGCGCTGCCCAGGTGATATAAATCAGTACCAAATTGCAGGATAGATCTCAGCTGTCGGGTAGGTGGAGCAGCTACGGGGAGACTCCAGCACGGGCATCACATTATCAATCATGGAAAATATGATGGTGCAAGCCTTGTGTTTTAGTGTTCAGCACTGGTGCTATATATTTGCTAAAGCCAAATGGAGCTTCCTTGCACGGGCATTTCAGCACATTACCACAAAATACAAAAATAGTTTGAAAGGAAAATCGGTTAACAAAGACTCTTAGTCAATTACTTTTTAATTCACAGGTAGGTCTCTGTTGCAAAGAACCTAGTCAGAACTGCAACAGTAAGCATAAAGCTGCAGAAATTAAGGCAACATAAAATGTCATGTTGGAAGTACCGCTGTGAAGAACCAGCCATTCCGTCTGGATTTAATGTGGGCATGAAAAAAGTGAAATGATTAACCTGGGCCGGAGATCGAATTCATCTGATGTGGATTTTAACTCATATTTTAATCCTTGCAGTTTTTCAATATCCGAATTGGACCTTTATTGACAGTTAGAGACGTCATCTCGACAATTACGGCATTTCAGTGCCGTCATTTCACCAGCAGATGGCACTATTTCGGGCTTTGATCACGATATACGCCCTTCTGAATAAAATATGAGAAGGGGTGGGGGGCATTTCCTGTTGGATATGGGGGTTGAAAAGGTCTTTAAGAAATAGGCGATGCTTCTCCAAATGTAAAAAAATAAATAATAATAACCACAGACAAATATAAATAATCAAATAAATACGTGCTAAAGACGTCTACTGTCCATTCAGTGTAATAATAAAGAATCAGCGTCTGTGTTAATGTTATCTATATCAACCCTTCCTAAATTTAAGCGGGAAAAATAAATAAAAACTTCCCTCATGAAATATTAGTCGTGAAAATGTGTGTGCACGGGGAAGTATGAATAAAACAAATCAAAATTGTATGAGGTGTTTCGTTGTTGTTTTGTCCAGCTCCAGAATTTTTAAGTAGGCCTACGTTCATCTACCCGTGTTTCATCAGGGATGAAAGGTAGTAAAAAACGAAGAATCATACATTATAAAAGATTGAACCTGATGCTGATGGGCTGGTAATGCCGTCATGTTCCACGCGTCCTGAGGGTGCCAGCCGGGTAATAGTCTTATTTCATTCGCCTTGGGGGTTGCCTGCACTACGCTGGTGCAATTTTAAAAAGCAGCGCCAGGCGGCTCTCTCTTCAGCAGGGGAAGGGGGAGAACCGGAGTAAGGTTATTCTGACAACAGTACAGATCCGGCAGTTAAAGAAAAAAATACCGATAAAACCCAGCCAGAAATATAAATCGAGTTCTCTTCGTTTGTTTTTGTATGGAATGTATTCGTGATTGTTACTGCCACACGCGGTGGGAAGTTGCTGCCTACAGCCACGGTAAGATTCTGACACTCTTAAAATGTTATTGTTATTATTGCGTATTTTTAATATCAAAACACAGCAATACGTTGATGTCCAGTTCTATGTATGTGTATCGATTTTATATTGTGGTAGCGAAATGTTCTGTGTTCTATTCCATCAACATCGCGTCCCATCGTTTATTCTTGTTCGACGGCTTGTCGGTCGGTATACGAGTGTGAATGCCTCAACACCGATGCAACGACGGGTGTGCATTTGGACATTTTTGCAGAAATAACAGTGCCTTGGTCTTTAGTCCAGTGCAGTATGTCGTGTGTGCCGGCTGAAACCACATATTCAAATCGGAACATACCCGCGGTGTGTGAACGTCCGGAATCTGACAGCCGAAGAATACCCCTTACAGCGAATGTGGGTTAGTGGAACAGGCTCCCGCGTCGTTTGAGTCGACAGACACCTCTCCTCCCTCCTGTTTCCAGTTCCTCACTCTCCTGCCCCTTGCCCGCTATTCTGAACTGTTTCAATGAGTCAGAAATTGAATGTTATGCGTTATTATGTTGTTTTACACTGCGACTGTTGTCGACCAGTCCATAGACAGACAGCGTCTTACAATTAGGAAAGTAGCGTACCGATCTGTATAGGGTCATTTGCATGAAACGCGTGCCGTTATCTGGACTGGTTTCACTGGTGACGGACGTACCGTCTTCATTAACGGATCCTAATACTAATAATAATAATAATGCGAAACACTGTAACAGCGTTCAAACCCGTCGCAGTTTAACATTAGATTGGATTTATGTGATCAATATTGCAGGGGAAAAAAAACGTGATCCTGTTATTAATGAAAACCCAGACTGTTTTAGTTGTGGTGTGAGCGTTATGTCTGACTCAAATATGAAGAATGCAGTAGTGTGTTCCCCGTTGTCTGTAGCATTTGGATCCTCGGAGAGGGCTTTAGACTGAAAAGTTAAAGGCTTCTTTTCGTACGGAAATTCTGAAATGTAGCCCAAGGCTATAATTTTCAGAACTGGTTCAGTGCAGCGTTTTGTGTCACGCATAATCATTCGGGACAAACAGATCAAGACAGCATTTGGCACCCTCAGCAGCAGTTTTCCAAACTCGCTTACTCGCGTGACTGCAACCAAAGCATGTCTCGGGGATTACTTGGGATGCGTTAAATACTTACAAATGTATTTAGTACTTTAGCTGATCTGTATCCAGTGTGGTAAGGGGAATATATTGTCTTATGCTTTTATTTGTAGGCCTTAAGATGTAGAAACACCCTACCCAATGACCCCGTGCTGGAATAATGCAATAATAATATAGCCTATTTGTTTAGATTATAGTAGATGCACTTCTCACGTTTTCCCACTTATATGGGCATATCATGACATGTATTCCCATTCCCCCTGCTGTTTGCAAAGGGAAATATGGAACTTGAACGCAAATGTTTTCAGGATCTGTTTTGCAGGGAAAACAAGTTCATGTTATATGGCCCACAGGAACATACAATTCTCTCCCTGTGAGGTGTATTTGAAAACGTTCGACAACACATCCGACGGCGGGACTCTCATTGCAAAGCACTGACGGCGAGCAGCAGCGGCACCGGAGTGCCCTTGTTTACAACCCAATCGCATTTGTGTAATGCTCTCTGCTGTGCGAATTCAATTTGACAACAAGAAACCAGACCAAAAGAGTCACACAGGATTAGCTTCAGATCGGTTTTAACCCAGTTTTGTGTGAAAAGGGCTTTATTCTGAACCGCAATACATTGTCAGCTGTGTACGGCTGGCTGGAAATCGGTCCGTGCCGTGCCTGCTGCATTTGGCACGAGGTCTGCGCTAACAGGTAAGTCCCTCTTTCTTTGCCTTCTAAGCACAGAGTAGTGACTGATGCACAAACGCTACATTTTAAGCATTGATCTTTAAATCAGGTGTGGAGGAGAGGGAAGTAATATGCAGAACAGCTTGCCTACAGCAACAGTAGGAGCAGCAGCATCTATCCTGGTCAATGCTAGACTTTCAGAAAGAGCGTGGTTGCTCTCCCATTTCTGCATCTCTTACATATTGTGTCGTAGGGAACAGCCAAGCCATTGCATTTATGTATTGGTGAGCTGATTTATTGCAGTATTGTACTTGTCCTGGTCAATTATTTGCATGAAAACAGTAAAGAGCGCAATGGACTTTACTGTAAAATGAAAACAGTGAACAGCCAAAAGCTACTTCTGAGGTCAGGATGTTGAAATTGTCAGAATTTAAAAATCAGCTGCATGAATGATAAATGTCTTTCATTCATGCCATGTCATTATCGATCACTTTAAGGTGGATTTCTCCCTGTTTGATTGAAAGACCCAGTAAAATAAGTTAATAACTTAAGCTGGCATTAGAGATGCTTTGTCCAGTTGTGTGTGAATTATAAATGATTTAGCATATGAAGATAGACTGTGACCTTATTTTCAAGCCAGAAAATGTGTTAGCCACCAGGATTAAGAGCTGGGTGGTGGACAAACAGAGATTAAGGACCTGATTACATTTTACTGTGTCCCAATTTACAGACACTGGAGGTATATAATAACTTGCTGAGTTACACAGACTGAAATACCAGATAATCAGATGGTGGCTGAACAATGAAAAAAGATTCATGACAATATTTCAAAATTTGTACAAAAAGTCTGTTTTTTTAAAAGAGATAAAAGTTTATAAATTTGAGTCTTACCCCTTCATGCATTTGTTGTTATTAAGATTCATACTGCTATAAATCCATAATTCGAATTGCTTTTTGTTTTACATTGCGTGGTTTTGCTTTTATCTGTTTTCAACAGAAACCATGTTACAATTTTCCACTTAATACAGTCTAGGCAAAGCTGACCATGTTTGATTGTGGTGATGAAAACAAGGCGCTTTGTGAATAGAGGCCACTTGGTTAGGGAGGCAGATGCTTCTTTATGGACTAGATATGTACTTTGTGCATGGAGTGTGATGTCAATTGAAACTGACCGAAAAATTGAAATATTGAGCATGCTTCCTAAAATGTTCATGGATTGCTTGTAAGATCGAGCGAGAGCTTGAAAGACAGCAAAAAGGCAATTTACAAAATCCAGTCATCTAGTTAATATTCCCAAACCCCTTAGCAAAATCCCTGACGGCCACTGAATTGAGAATTTGTCTGCCTCTTCATTAGTGGAGTTCTGTCGCTCTGTATAAAAGATTCACCGCTCACATGTACTCTGTTAGGCACCGTGAGCTCCAGTTCTACTGCCTTGATGAATAATCGGCAGACAAACACTGCAAGGTCAGGATGTCTTTCTCAGTTCAGGAGCTCTTAATTATTATGCTTACGACTCACTGCTCTGATAGGAAGGAGAACTAAGGGTTGTGAGTAAAGGAAAAGAATGAAGTGTGAATAAAAGCTAAGCTAGGAGTTGTGAGTAAGGGTGGAATGAAAGAGTTGTGAGTAAAGGAAAAGTAAGGGTTGTGTGGAAAAGCTAAAGTAAGGATTGACCTAAAGGGAAGTAAGGATTGGGATTAGAAGCTAAAATAAAGTTTGTGATTATGAAGGGGTGTAAGGATTGAGCAAAGGAGAAGTAAGGGTTCTGTGTAAAGCAGAAGTAAAGGCTGTGTAAAAAGTGTAAGTAAAGGTCGTGTAAAAGGGGAAGTAAGGATTGTAAGTAAAGGCTAAAGTAAAGGTTGTGAGTAAGAAGGGGAGTAATGATTGTATGTAAAAGCTAAAGTAAAGGTTGTGTGTAAAGTAGAAGTAAAGGTTGTGTAAAAGGGGAAGTAAGGGTTGTGAGTAAGAGGTGGAGTAAAGGTTGTGGGTAAAGTGGTAGTAAAGGTTGTGTAAAAGGGGAGATGAGGGTTGTGAGTAAAATTAAGAATTTAGAATTGGTATTGCAAAATAAGTGCTTTGGTTGTAAGAAAATTCAGGAGGATCAGTTAGTGGTTTCAACATCTCATTTGAGATGCTGGAACAGAGCTTGGTGTAGTCTGTGTTTTTACATGGTGGTGGATGTTCTGGAGGTCTCATGTGGGTCTTTGATTGCTGATATTTGGTAGAGAGGTTACCATCTTAATCATTGTAAGTTCCATGAAGATTGAATGCTGGATGTCCAGCATTTGAAAGAATTCAATTTATGCACAAGGGCATGGTTTTGCTCAGATGGGCAGCAAATATAATATTCATGAGTCTGTAACTGCCTCGGTAATGTGTGTGCATGTGCTGCATCAGCTAAAATTGCTCAGCTTTTGTTTTATTCATTTTCATGATCCAGTCATGCTGGGAAAGAAAAAGAACAGACTGGCATATGGAGTAGGAATGATTACTGATTACCTCCCTGCTTAGAGACAGTAAGCAATCAACAAACCACCATAGGACATTATCAGGATAACTGGGTAACTGCCTTGTGTGACTTATTTGAAGAGTCCCAGACCCCCCTATTCACCCAGTGCCTGGTAAATGAACACAGAGTGAAACAAATGAACAGTAATGGCTTTCTAAATTAGCGAGCAGACCCAACAGAATGAACAACCTAGACTGTCTGACACCCCTGTCTTCTGAGGTGGTGTCTTCCAGCTCATGTGTAAAGTGAATTAAAAATGTGGTTGTACCATTACAAATGCTGGTGATGTAGGTGGGCACAGGGTGAATAATATATGCTTTTACACAGTACCCAGATGTTTGTTTTCCAATCAAACTGAAGTTTCAGCATCAAGATATGATTATGCAAGTGTTTGGTCTTAAGTGCTTCTCCTCCTGAGTTTCACAGTTTTAAGTTGGGCTGTCACTGAAATTAACCAAGCTATGGAGTAAAATCGAGGAAATCACACTTGCATACATTTGCTGCTCAAAGTAACTATACAAAACGTTAGAGTGGTTAGACGAAGGGCCTGTTCTGTGTTTGCGGTTGGCTGGGTCCAATGGGGAAACTGTTTCAGCATCCTGAGACTGTGGCAATTGTGTATACAGAGAGATGACATTGTACAACATGTTATGCAACTGTGACATCAACATCCTTTATTGGTACCAGCAGATAAACGTAAAGAACGAAGCACTTCACAATATTATTCATTTAAGGGACTGAACCTGCTTTATCAGAAGAAGTGTGAGCGGCTGTATCAGAGTCTGTCTGTCGGATTCAAACAGGTGAGTCTAGAAGTGGCTGATGGTGAAAGCAGGAGCAGCAGACATTTATGAGCAACATACATGTTGTAGATTGTTCGTCATATCTAGCATCTGTCACAGAGAACAAATCTGCAGATGGATGTGGGTCTGAGTTAAGTAACAGGATATATGTTAACATTAACTAGCTGTAGAAAACATTCATTTAGAAAAAACATTTATCCCCTGATACACTGCTGTTCAGCTCCCACAACCAGAGGACAGGGAAGATATGAGCAAGAAGTTTTGATCTCATTGGATTTAAACTGACTGAACATTGTAAACAGGATTTTGATTGTGACCTAAACTGAAAAAAAATGACAGTCATATTTTTAGAAGCTGTTTTTATTCACCTTTCATTTTTAGCTTCTCTGTTGGCAAGATGATTATGCTACATATGCCATGTTTTCTCTGTTGGATTGCCAACAGTATTGTAAAACAGTTATGCAGTAGCCTTTTAAAAAGTGACAGTCAGTAGAGGTTCACAGAGCATGTTACTATCAACAGAGCCATTTCAACCTCTTAACTGTCCATACGCCTAATGGTCCATGCCATTGTAATTGTGGGGTATAACTTTAATCAATAACATGTTTGTATTTGTAGTGGATCAAACATTTACATTTACATTTATTCATTTGGCAGCCGCTTTTATCCAAAGCGACGTATCAAAAGCCAAACATAACCAAGACATCATCAAAAAAAACAAAAAAAACACTTATTGTGGGAAAGGCTCAACTTCTGCATTTGCTGTTGTTCTTATTGTGACCATAAATCACTTAGGGAAAAGCAAGGGGATGCAGAGGTGCCTAGTTATAAGTAGGATGATACACCCTGAAACCTAAAATATAAGCTTATGAACACAATTTTTTCCTGCTCCTCATAGAAAAATTGATATATTGGCTACAGAGCTAAAAGGACACAGTTCTGCTGGGCCTTCAAAATTAACCCATTCAAAGATGGCTTTAGACCATTAGAGCGTAAAGTCTTCCTTTGCTTTTTGATTACACTTTGATGTAGCATCCAGGTGCATACAAGGATGTGAGACAATTTGTTTGCCTTCACACTGGTGTAAAGTGATTTGTGTATTTGCTTGGCATCCCAGAGATGTGTGACAGCTTCCATATCACACAACTGTTCCCCAGTGTGCAAATACACCACTCTGAATTATGTCAGTCCTGCTTTACTTTGATTGTTGCAGTCAGTTCACCTAAGGCAGATTCAAAAAAAAAGAGGAAACAGCCATGCTTTGGTCATTCACTGCACCTTGTGACATGGAAATGAGAGTGCAATTCTGTGCAGCCACACAGCTCATGCTAAATGCCAGGAAGTGTTGTTCAACAGGGACTGATTGCAGCTTAATTGTAATGTCATTGTACTGAGTCACAGTGTTTTTGAAAAACAAAAATGCCCTTGTTGAATACCATAAATCCTAACAGGTTTGCAAAACAACTATTAGGTTACCCTTTTTCTGGCCCTAGATTTCCTGTTTTCTTTCCCAAATTGTAACAGTAAAGCATACATACTGGGGAAATTAAATTCAAATGTGAGGGGCAGTGGAACCATCAAGCGGTTTAGTCTTTGTTTAGGGGATTTATTTAAGGGTTGCAAAAGTATCTGCAGTCGTAAGGGCTGTGCCTGCTGCGTAATCCAGCAGCAAATCCACTTCCTTTGCAGATCACAAGCAGTTGCATGCTTCCAGTTCACTCTGGTTTGGGCCTCACATTACCTGAGAGAACTGGCAATAAAGAGTCTGACCACTGTGCATGAGTAGCACAAACAACTGAAGGAAACAGGATGTGAGGTCACTCTGTATTGGTACGTGTCAGCTGCCATGGTGAGGAACACACCCAGCTGGTTACAGTGGGATCTTAAACGGTCTCTGCAGTGCTTAAGCAGTGGGAGGAAGAAACCATGCCAAAACAAAAGAAAAAGGACAAAAAATATTCAGCATACTTTTCTTTTCATCATAATAAGCAGCTGTTTGTGGATGAATACACCAGTGTTGCTGGTGTGGTCTGAGGGGGTGTGATGGAATATGGGGAGTTTGCTTTCCAGCCCTGGTGAACCAAAACAAGAAATCTTACTTCATTTCTCTTTCTCTGAACATCTGGCTCTTGACAAGTAGACAAATATACACGGTTAGGATATTTTTAGCAGTGAGAAACAACCTTGCAGACAATTTCCAAAGCATCTGCTGTCATGATACTTTTTAAAGATCTGGTTAAATATTTTTTTTCTTCATTTTTGCATTTTTTCTTTCGTTTTTGTGAGTTGCTAAATAATTGTGATTAGTAACATCATTGCATGTGAAGTGATGTGTCCTGTGAGTATTACAGGCAGCCTATTTTTATGGCATGCCGTCATGATTGCATATTAAAACACCACTGCCTGTGCACGCACCCACATACCAGTCTAGCCTTTGATTATCCATGCAGCGCAAGGAAGCACGGTTATAGACTGTTCGGTGGTCTTTATGAATCCTTCTTACGCCGTATACTAACCTGAAACAGTGGATTTAAAATTCATAAGAAAGACTGACGGTTGATTGAGTGTGTCTGAATGAGGGTGGAGAGGGAGAGGGGAAGTGTTACTTCACTTTAATGAGCCTATCATCCTCCATGAACAAAGAGTCAGTTCTTCAATGCGCAACCCCCCCATGCCTGCATCCGTCAGCAGCCTGCATCTGACCGGGCCCTTTTCAGTGTTGGGTGGGGCTTCTTTTGGTGTAGGATGGGGCATGTCTGTTTTGGTAGCAGTTGGCCTGTGGTGATTTTGGCTGTGGTTGGGCTGGGTTTTCTTTTGGAGCTAGGCTGGACACATTGTGGGGTTGGGTTGTGGCTGGTTTGGGGTTGGGCCAATTTTGGGGCATAGGTTTTATGAATGGCATGCATGTGAGGAGAGTGGCATGCATGTGAGGAGAGTGGCATGCATGTGAGGAGAGTGTTGAAACAGAATTACTGTTCAAAGATTGAGGAGCAGGAAGTTACCTGTCATCCTTGACGAACGTCCATAATGACTACAGGTGTCAGGAGTGAGGTGGAACTCATATATACTCATATTCAAAGTCCAGTTACAATCCAGCATGAAACTGTTTGGCAGACACTATTTACCTGCTTTGCCACTGTTTGTCAGTGTCAGGTATCTATGAGTTGGTAAACTGATGTCAGTGAAAGAAATGCCAAGTCCTCTCATAAGTGTTGGTTCTCCTAAAGTCCAATAACAGCCCAGCATGCTGTGAGAAACTATTTATGTTTTGCAAAAAAAAAAATAATAATATCAATTGTAAAACTAAGTGAAACAGTCTTTATTACAATGTTTATCAGTGTCAGTTACCTGTGAGTTGGTATACTGATGTCAGTGGAACAAGTGCCAAATTCTCTGATCAGTGTTGGCTCTCCTATAGTTCATTGTGGGACTTGTAGTGGATAAATTAGCTATTGGCTGTGGGTGCGCAGTGTACCAGAGGAATACATTTGCATAGTTTTCTATTTTATTCTAAAGTCTCTTCTTTGAAAATGAGCACTGCCTTCTAATCACAGCTTCCTCCTTACATTTGGGCTAATACAGTATTTATCAGGAATTGATCTGGCACTCAGTGTTTAGTGTTTTTTTCTGAAATGTCTAATTGGAGCTTTGATTTGATTCGAACTGCAGAAAGTATTTGAATATGAATCTGAATGAGAGAGTTTAGCACAGCATACTAAGCATACATCAAACAGTGTGCTTTACCCGGCTCCTCGGGCTTGGCTTCGCTTTTCATTTCTCATTGTACATCACCACCCATGGGGCCATTTAAAACCACATTTAAATCGGTTAATAGATTTTTAAGGACAGGCTGAATTTTCACAGTGCTGAGGCTTTTACATCCCTCTGATGGTTTTAAGTAAAAAAAAAAGTGTGCGGGCTTGTTTAACATCTCCGGTTCAATCGTGTACCATCTCCCCCAGAAGCTGTGAAATTGCAAGGTGTTTGAAACTGCTAATCCAGTTTAGCACTACAGTTTTACCCTATGTCTCTTCTCCTGCTCAAGCATAATCATATTGGTCAATCTGTACTTTATGAGTAAATATTAAAACCGGATTATTAATAGAAAACTGTTTTCTGTAAAACTGAGTTTTTTTTCTTTGGTTCCTTTGTTTTGCCTTCCTCACCATTATAGGCAAACAGTCTCATATTAATATTGTGTAAAGAACATTGCAGTAGAATATAATGTTTTCCAAGTTCAGGTGATCAGTTTCTGCTGATCATTTCTGTATGGATTGTCTTTAACAATGGCAGTTCTCTTTTTTGATTTATCAAAAACAGTTTTTCAATAAACAGTTTATATAAATACTTTTTCCCCCTTACGCAACACTGTTTTAGAATTGTCAATCATACATTAGGTTTGTCCCACCATGACAGCTTCTGCACTTGTGTGGGAGCATTGAAGTGAGATGATGGCATTCCTCTGATACACCTGCACTACAAGTCCCATAGTGCACTGCGGGGAACTGGATACCCAGTGGAGGGTCACTGCCTCAGTGAATTGCACAGTGCCTGAAAGTGGTATGATGAGGAAGCTTCCCACATCCATCCTTGGTGGAACAAAGCCAATTTGTTCTGCCACTGTGGAATCCCAGTTTGTTGGCAGATGACACGACCGGTTTCGAACACGGGCTGTAGGGCTTAGCCTACACTCGGAGGGAACACATTATTATTATAATAACTAGTTATTTGGGATCCTTGGTTGATTTATCATTTTAAGGGGAAACTGGGTTGCAATTATTCACTTTCCTGTTGATTAATATTTTCATTTGCTTAAGGTCAAGGATACCTTTAACTAGATACAGCTCTGAGACATCAGGTTTCATGCCTGAGTCTTTACATGTGAAAAATGATAATTGAGGATGGAGAGTCCTGCTTAGTGAGAGGTCCATGTATTTTCCCTTATGGGCAATGAACACTCAACAGGGGACCTCTTGTGTCCCCATACGTTTGGGACCAGGATCTCTAAATGGTGCTCAATTCCAAATCTGTATGGTATGGCAGCCTGAATTGTGTCAAACCCAGCAAATGAAACTCAACAGTAGCACACACAGGGCCAAAGCTCATTCTAGCATCATGAAATGAAATTTTAAACACCTCTCATCAGAATATGCTCTCAGATCCTCTCTCGCTGGTGCCTGATGGGACATGTGGAGTCTTGGGCTTTTTTCATGTTGGATGTGATGGTAAGTGCGGCTGATGGACTTGACATACCAGACTTTTATATGAGCAGGCACTCAAGATCATTGGCAATTTGACCTCTAAAACTGCAACATCTTTCATTTTAAAGAAAAATACACACTGGGTACAGAGTGATAAATTGCTTCTGAAAGAGTGACATTATGCTATGAAATTCAAAGAGGTACTTCTCTAAAACCAGTGGAAATCAAATTCTCTGTGTACCATGCTTGAATTGACAGAATTTATTGTGCTCCGTACCTGCTGGGACCTACATTTTATTCTTTTACTGAATGGTGTGACAGAGTCTTCCTCTGTGCCATCATAATGGCATCAGTATACTTTATCAAGAGGCATATATATACATATACATATATTCTACAGCAAAGTAACAGTGGAAGATATGGATGTGAGAGTCAGAAACTGCATCACATACTAGATTTTACTGTTGATAGGAATGGGCAGGAGCCTTATCCACCATCTACAGCAACACTTTCCGATATTGCAAAACAGTGTGATTTGCCTGACGTATGGAGAGCGAGAAATTATGCAATCAGGGAATACCCATGAGTAAAGCTGTCTGACTCAAGCATTGAATGACTGCAAGAATGCATGATCTAAAAGGACTTATTTAAGCAAGTCAGAGAGCAAGAGTCTTATCCCCCTGAATGGGTTTTCCAACCATCATATGATTGCTATACATATGTGCGTGTTTTACTGGCATTCCAATGTCAGACCTTTACAAGATTCTGATTTCTTTGAAAGTTTTGTTTTTGCCCTCTTAAGTATCCTAAAAAATAAATTGAACAGGGCAGGGAGTTAGGGAAAGTATAGATAAGAACTTGGGCAGCGGTATACAGCATATGCATCAACATGCATAAGGAGAACAGTTCAGGAAATGGAATCAGAAATAAGCAAACTGAAAAAAATTGGAATAAATAAATGAAAACTGAACTAAACTGTGGGGTAATGGGCAAAAGGCAACAGCTGGGCTCTCTTGTGCAGGAAAACCTAAAAGGAGAAATGATAAGACATCCTTAAAGACATTTTGCACATACTTATGGTATTGTTTGTTAAAAATAATAACGTAATGTAATGTAACATACTATAAGGCAAACATAGATACATTCACTGTGGGTACATTTCTGGGTACATTTTGGATGCTCAAATCAAATGTTAGCTAGCTAGCTAGCTGGCTACAACATTCCTGATGGAAGTAACAAGCCAGGTATCCAGCTATCTAATCTCATAGTACAAATGGATAACCGACACAATGCTTGCTCGGCAGTCACAGATCAGCTGAAATCTCGTGAGTGAAGCTATTTGGCTGACAGGCATAAGGCATGCATTAACAATTAAGAATACAGAGGAAGAGCGCTGTTCAGGGTCATCTGACTGAGATAAACCCATCACACAGGGATGCAGATCTCCACATAGCAGAGGGCTGGGCTGTGTCACGATGATAACATTGGACAAAGCTTCCATTTTCACCTGGGTCACTTATGACATGGTCCCAAGGACAGGGCCCTGAGGAACACCCGGGGGAGTGCTCACTCATCCGTTTTCACAGCTGTTCTGTGACATGCTATTCAACGCGTGGGTTCAGATGCTGATCATGAAGCAAACAGCAGGTCTGAAGGATGCAAGTACTGGTGGTGATCTGAAATGAATGGGGAATAAACAAGACATGTTTACCTCATGAAGCCAGAAGGATCTCCTCCGGTCATTTTTATGGATAAATGCATAATAGACAGGCATTGATCAGGGTGGCATTTTCAATGATCTCTCCGAGCTGCATGCTGAATTTGTGGTGCTCTGTGCTTCAGCACAACCAGCCAGAGTGGATAAATTGCTTTCCGCCTGCAATTCCTCATATCCCAGAGTGCACTGGGTTTAACGCATGTGGGGGTGGTGGGGAGGGGCGGTTGATGTATGACTCTCGACTCGGCGAGGATGAGATTGTGGTGATTTAAATGTTTCATTTTAAAAGGGGAAGCCGTAGTGGATCTGTTTCATTGCGGCTGCTAGGAAGACATTTGGCCAGTGCTGTCACTTGAGGGGTGTGTTATACAGAAGCGATAAAACAGCACAAAGGAAAACCTGATGCTTTGCCATGAAATGGATTTGACACATTAAATAATATCTGTTATTAAGTGAAGAAATGAGGGATGGACAGTCAAACCTTTTCAAGAGGGCTAGAATTTCTTCCAGCATCCCCTCATGGTGACAACAATGTTGCTGGGATTGTGAAATAAATACATAAATAGATAGAAATAGAACACACACACACACACACACACAGTATATATATCCTCTATCCTCAGTTGGGGATTTAGGATTTAACAGTAGTTCACATGGCAAATGACACCAAGCACAAAAATTGTGCCATGTAGTACTTGTAGGGCACTCCATATCTGGTTGCGGTGTCAAAAGATGATTATAGGTGTTGCATGAAGACATGCTGATTACACTGTTAATATCTCACTGTGCTGGGAATGCCCTCTCAGCTTGTAGTCATGGAGACAACAACAGAGTTTCCTTATCAGGCAGAGACACATGCGAGCAGTCTTTAGGGAACATGGCTTCTGTTAGCTCCAGCAATATTGAGGGCCGTCTGAATTGATCTGCTGTAGAAAAAAAAGCCTAAATGAGCTCCTTCATTTTGAGGGATCAGCAGATATTCATGAGTAGCTCATTTGCAGCTGGTGATTTACAAAACAGCCCATCCAAGGCGAGCATTTTTTTCCAAGCAGCATGTATTTTCAGGGACAGCAGATTCTGAGGCATTCCCCAGAGCTAGATCGCTTTGCAGGTTTCAACTTCACAAATCAGACACAGAGGGAATGGTCATAATATCACACAGTATTACATCTTTTGTCATTTTCCCTATTTATAGTGTAGTACTGCCTCTCTATTTTGCTGAACTTCTGGCAATGTTTGATGTGCCTATACCCAAGGTCCCACCTATACACTATCCCTGTCACACCATTACCTACGTGGTCAGGGAGAGAAGCATCCTTCATTCAAGTCCATCTTGCCATGGTATGCATATAAAACTGCAAACAGGGTGTCTCTAGGCCTTCATGAGTTCTAACAACTGCATAAGGTAAAATAATGGAGGCATATGATCCAGCTGGTGGTCAGCATGGCAAAAATAACCGCCAGACTTTACATTATTGTCATTTAGCAGACACTCTTATCCAGAGTGAAATACATAGGTTACAGTTTTTTTTACATGTTATCCATTTATGCTGCTATATATTTACTGAGGCAATTCTGGGTTAAGTACCTTTGCCCAAGCGTACAATAGTAGTGCCCCAGTGGAAATCAAACCAGCAACATTTCAGTTATGAACCCTGCTCTTTACCACTATGCTACACTGCCGCCCCATTTGCCCACAAATTACACCTTTCACCATCTATGCCAACGCATTTCTCGGGAGGTCCACCATATCAGCAACTATCAAAAAAAAAATCATTCTTCAAATGTATGGGAGTTCTGCCTGTGAATAAAGGCATGCAAAATAAAACAGATCCACAAAATGCTTACTGGTCAGTGATGCATTTCTGTTGTAGCCGAATGACACAGATTGCTGTTTATGGTGCCACTGTGGTGCATTACTCTGGAAGGGCACTATGTGGAACACATTTCACACATGCTTCTCCAACACATAAACACATGTTTTTAAAATCTACTCTGTTTTGCACTGGGCTGTATATATTTAGCTTGACTCGCTTGTGAAGTGTGAGTGAAATAACTCATTATGGAAATGGGAAGCAAATAGCTCTTGCTGTAGTCCTCAAATCCTAAGAGAGAGGGTAGAGGGGGCGAGATTGTACTGTTTATAGAATCAGCCAAAGGGATTTGCAGTGTGACCCTCTTATAATAAAAGGTTCCTTTTGTCTTGTAGGAACACGGTTCAGTGGATCAAGTTAAAGATATGGGATTTGATGTGGTCTCAGTGCCCAGAGGAAAATATCAGATAAAAACACCCCATCACTAAGCTGCATTTGAGGCCCCATGTGAGCTAACAAATACTGAAATGATGGCACATATTCTCATGATTTACCCAGTCATTTTCAAAAAGTTAGAGAAAGGTGATTAAGAAGCATATCCTGGCTATAATTTTTTTGGGAATAAACAGCCAGTAGAAAAGAAATGGGTTTCAGCCTCTGACCTTTTGAAGCTTCTGTATCTCCTAATGATTTTGTGTCACATTCCATCAGCTGTCAGCGGTCGATCAATGCGCCTGAGGCAAAGGAAATGCCTCTGATGTCTGGAAATCATTTGTCCCAGTTTGTTTACAATGCAGTACTCCTCGCATGTAGGGGTAAACCGTCTGAAACGCAGATGCCAGACTGTCGATTGACTCTTTCCAAACAATGAAATCCCACATTTATTTACAGCGCACAACCCAGAGGCATGTTTGATAAAGCTGCGAACCATTTATCGGATTGACTTTTTCATTAAAAAATGCTTCTCAGTTGGAAGAGCCTGCAGCAGAGGGGCATGCAAGGCAATGCTTTAATGTCAGCTCCTTTCAGTTGAAGAAACTGCTAATTATATTCAGAGGCATCGCTTTGGTAACTGACTTAATTGCGATGAAAGTGTTGTGTTAAATGACTGTCCATGCACAAGACCGAAATGAAGTTGCACTGGACGGTTGGCATATTAAGTCAGTGACAGTGGGAATTACATTGGAATGCAATGCAATTGCATTTTGCAATCAGTGACTTGTGATGTTCACTGAAACAAGCCATTTTCTGTGAAGCGAGGCTACAGCATCAGTCTAGATGCTGTAGCCTTTTTTTAGGTGGTTGCATTAAATCAAGACATATTTGACAAGAGAAGAAAAAACCACTCAGAATTGTGCATTTGAATACAATGGCAATGCTGCTAATTTGTTTGTTAGTCGACACAGTGAACCAACATTTTTACCCACGGCGCTCTAGGGTTTCCACTTAAGGTTTTCATTTCAATAACACAACATTTGATATGTTTCATTCACATGAGTCATTTTGCATGTTCATGGAAACGCTCTGAGACCTTGTGGTCCTACTGGTGTTTAAATTTAAAATTAGAGGAATCAGAGGAAACGTGAAAATTGGCAGTGTGAGTTGAAGAGAAATGTACTGTCAGTGTAGTAGTACTTATCTGTGTAACATGTTCTCTCCAGATCTGCGAATGAACTCAATGCCCTTACACGAGACACCACCAGTGAATGGCAGATTATCTGATGTAATTTGTTTATGCATGACTGAGCCAGTGTCAAATTCCTTGTATTACAGTAATTTCTGTAGATCACACAATCCTGAAAGAGTGTCATATAGGCAAGGACATGGTGTTATGGAATTGTTCATCACTGAATAATTCACATCTTCACTGATGAAAAAATGTAGATATAGCTGATGTTTTTCTACCTCTTATGAACAGATTAATCAAGGAAGCAGTGAATGATGAGTGATAGATTTTTTTTCTTGGGCACAAAGCTGAGGATCTAATTATGTGAACTGTAGACAGACCCATTTTTTAAACTCTCGCTGAGCCTTAAGTTAATTTTAAATGGTTGTCTTGTTTGAATGGTGACTAACACCAGCAAAGTTAAGTGCCTATGCAAGTCAAATAAATTCTGTTTTTCCAAACTTGTATTTCTTTGGTCTTGCATTACTTACAAAAAGCCCTCACAGCATTAAATATGTGAAATGTATTAACATTTTTGCTCTTCAACAGATGGCATACATATTCATACTGTGATGTTGATATAAAAGGTTTTTTCCTGTTTATTGCATAACATCTGGCATTGTACTTATTCCTCATTATCTCAGTTCATCCTGATCATCTTAAGGGGCAATTGAAAGAAGCGATTAAGTGATTTGGCCCATTATTCAATGCTGTGGGAAAGGAATCATCACATTTTTTGTCTTTTGTTGTTGTTGTTATTGTTGTCATTTCATCTTAGAACAGCAGTAGAACTTAATTATGTGATAAATAATTATATTTATTTATCATAGAATTATTCTTATGTCATAGCATAATAACATAATCATGTGATAAATACATTTATAAAAAGGCAATGCGGTAAAATTTTTACTGAAGTTTGAATCCCCCTTGTGGTTAGATTGTACACACCCCTGAGCGTTCCCCACGGCTGTATTCATTTTCAGTGAATACATGCCATTCCTGTACATGCTCTGCTTTGGTTTGCATTCACGTAACGTCACAGTGGCTGTTCCATCATGAGATTAGCCCTTCTTTCACGCTTGCTGGTAAACACAATTATAGACAGGCACCGGAGCGTGACCGATGGGAAAAGGCATAGACAAACACACAGGGTAATTGCTTCAGCTGTCGTGTATTTGGCATTACTGTATTTCATGTTCTGTTATTATTTGGCTTGAATGTAGTCAAAAAGGCAAAGCCGGTTGTTGGCACATACAAGCATAAAGCCAAAAAAAGAGCACAAACCATTTCAAGGCCCTGTTATCTGTAATATGGGGCTGCAGTTCTTGCTAAATATGTAAGTCAATCATGAAATAAAAAAAGTATTTCTAGCAAGAATATTATTTTGTTCATTTTAGTATAAAGTTTGGTATTTTACTAATGAAGCAGTTGAATTGTTATTCCCACAGTGTTTTCTTTTTCTCAGTATTCTGCAGTAGGACATCAGATGTCAGTCCGTCTGTAAGTTTAATTAGGGTGGGGGCAGATGACTGGGGGTGTATGTGACCTTTCATCAGTTACTGCTTTTGCACTTTAGGATATAGATGAGAGGGCTGGGTTTGGTACAGAGATTACGTGAGTAGCATTTTCATTCTGAAATGTGGTTATATACACAGGGCCAAGGTGGTAATGAGAGCAAAGATGGCACATGTGGTTAGCTACTCTGAAATGCAGAGAACAGGAGTAGGTAGCGTTTGACGCTGGGAATTGGATGCACATGCGATTTCAGCCATGCGTGTTGCAAAGCCGCTGAGGATTGGAGGCGGGCTGGAGGGCAGAGAGTGATGCTGGGAAGTGCAAATTACTCCGAGCTGCGGAGACCTCCCTACATCCCCTGACTGCTACGTGTAGCATGTGCATTTTTGCTTCAGAGCAGCACAGCAGATCTGTTCATGTAAATGTGATGGACAACGGCAAAACATTGTAGCTGTGTCTCATTTCTTATTTCAAGTGAAAGCTGATTTGATAAAATGTGTTGTGTTACGTTTACACATAACATTTTTTGGCAGAAGTGTCTGTTCAATGTAATGAGTGTGGCCTCAAGTTTGAGTAGAAAAATAACCAAGTGTTTATTCTGTTTATGTATTTATTCACGGGTTTTGTTTCTTGCGTAATGTTATGAGTTCAGACATTGCTGAAATAAACACACAAATTCTGAAAAAGAAAAGATAAAACCATGCTTATCATTCCTCACTGAGTCTGGGACAAAGTGCATTATGCATAGTTTGAATCTGGGCCAGGCTGGATGATACGTTTCGCTGTAATGATTGTGTCAGGCTGCTTGGTGTAATGGTTGCCCTTGTCGGTCTGGTAGATGCACACGGCATATTTTCCTGGCGTAGCTAAATGCTTACAAGCCTGGAATCCCTTCATCTCTGTGGTGCTCTATGTCCTGGACTGCCCTGCGTACAGGCCCAGCTGTGGGCTGCTGCCTGTGGTCACATGATGTGATGATACAGCCAATCCTTAGACATTTGGGGAGCTCCTTCACACACATGCAGCGCGTTTCAAAGGAGAACTGCAGTCACAAGGTGCTTTCCTTCCACTCATGCCATCCGCAGGACCCAGCAGCGGTAATAGGCTCATTGGCGCATGTGATGTCATAATCGCGGAATCCCATCCGATTCCCACCGTGGAATCTGCCAGGCTTTCTCTGCTAGCCGGCCGCCCCTCGCCTAATCCGGTCTGACCACATTGGAAAGGAGTACCCCATTGTTCGAGGCACACCCTGTCATCGCGTGGAAACAAAAATCCCGATTGTCTCCGGGCTTTCCTGCGTCCGTTGGAGCTGTAATCCCAGCTATGGCGGAGCCTTTGGATTTACACAATCCCGGACTTTGAATTAATGACCGAGTAATCCCCGCATTTCTGACCCCACAGCAGAGGAGGGAGGCATGTTGCACTCTCGCCATCACTGTTCACCAGGTATGACGTCTCCAGTGCTTTCCCAGACCTGCGCTCTGTTTAGTGATTATTTTTATTATTAGGGCTTGAATAATGTTCACACTCTCTGGTCTGGGAGTGTTGTGAGCCTGGTTTGAAACTGTTGCTCATTTAAAATGAATGGTTACACTTGTGTCCTATTGTGATGGAAGTCGCTCTGGATAAGAATGTCCACTAAATGCAGGCAATGTAATGTAATCTAATTATGAAACATGCAATAATTCATGTGAATCCCAGAGTATGCGCTGATCTACTGAATTCATGTGTTGCATGAATTCAGTGACTACCTCAAAGGTATGAACTATTTAAGGGAAACGCAGCGATTTTTTTGTTGATCTCACAGGCAGCACTCCAGCCAGTTGACTGCATTATATTGTATGAGGAAGGTTTTTACAGGTAATCTACTTTTTTATTACATTTGGTCAGAATGCCTGTTCTCCATTTCAAAGATGCATAATTGCACTGTGCATTTAAATAGTCAGAATTCAGTAGAAGTGCGGTTTTTTTTTTGTTGTTGTAATCATAACAGACGTCTACGAGGGAATGATGAAACAGCAAAATTGCTTGTTGTTCTCCATTTCAGAACATGTGACAAAAACCAGTGTGCCGAGGGGAAAAAACTGCTAATCGAAACCAATTCCCATTAACGGCTTGCCTGTTGAGCGTAAAGGCGGCTGTTGCAGGGTGGACTTGCAAAGTCTAACATGAGTCAGACGTGCGTGTCACAGAAATGCAGTGACCTTGCGGCTGTTCGGAGCATGCATCCGTTAGCTTCCATGGGTTCCTGCACCACAGAAGCAAAGATTCTCTGCCACCTCATGCACCAAGCCCCGCTGGAGCCTAGAGTCCCCAGCTGCACAGCTCAGAGAGGGAATAGACACCCAAAATATAAGTAGCGTTCTGTGGCTAATCACCTAAAAACTAAAAAAAAAAAAAAATCAAATTAAATAGAGCTAAACCTGAATGCGAGACAGCACCCGTGGTGAAGTAAACCAAATGTGAAACAGCTGTCCGTTGGCTGTTGTATTACCAGTAAATATGTCTGCTATTAAGTCAAGTCACGCTGGCCAGTCACTGAATGGGAGACCGTACATCAGTGAATTGCAAAATTCTTCAGTTAGCAAAGGAATTCTGTTTGTTTGATTTGGTGAAAGCAAGGCAGCTGCACTGTCTTTTAAGGTTACTGAGAAATGAACTGTTATTTGACTGGGCC
Organism: Megalops atlanticus; assembly: GCA_019176425.1. NCBI lineage: Eukaryota > Metazoa > Chordata > Actinopteri > Elopiformes > Megalopidae > Megalops > Megalops atlanticus. The sequence continues at coordinate 28,772,332 of CM032890.1, forward strand.
CGATAGACCTGCCACCTACAGAATTTCAGTATTACAATATGAGTATTCTCAGCCATTTAATAGTTTCAGACAACGGTATTCAAACCAAGAAACCAAAAAAGATCAAATAATTGAAGGAATTTACCAAGGGACATTTTTGTCTAAAAGCAAAGCATTTCACCAGATCTTTACTAGCATCATTGTCTCTGAAGATGTGATAGAGGAACTATCATGAAATAATACAATAATAGTCAAGTTTATACTTTTGTAGAATTTACTCTAAATTACAGATGTAATGGGACAAAGAAAAGTTCCTGAGGTTAACTAAATCCTCAGTTTTGTGGAGCCCCGTCTACCTACGTATAATTAACTGTGATTCAGTTCCTGAACTGCAACAATGTAGCATTGTGTCCGCACCTGGGGGCTGGTGCATTCTGGGACTGCGGGGGCACTTTGAAGCATGCTCAGTCCTCCATGCTCCACAGCAATTTACTGTACAGCATGATAATGCAGTCTTTGTCAAGCTTTGAATTCTCACATTACAACCTCCTCTGCGGGTGTTGCTTTATTCATGAAACAAAAGAGATCGGTGATGCGTAGCGTGGACAGAAATCATTCAACGAGAGGTACATGATTCAGCATAGGAACACTCACAGCACTAGTGCTGCAGATAAATAAAGTAGGATAGAAACAATTCAGAGCTCAATCTTGGAGTTTTTGTCATTTATGAAGGTTAATATGCAGGGTAATTATTTGCACAATGTGCAATAAATGTGGGCATATGCACTAAAGTGGACAGTTATGTTTGATTATACTAAGTAATTAAAGAACTGGAATGAAGATTTAAGTCTGAGCTCGTAAGGGAAGAAATCCAGACCCACCTGAGATCTGTGGAGCCAGAGTGGGGACAGAGCTGCTATTGACAGCCCTTAACCCCCATGGACAGAAGTATAACTGAATAATGCATACAGTTTCATACAAAAGACTGTTCTCTGCTAACGGACCATGAAAACACGTGAAAACAATGCGTTCTCACAAGCCTTTACACCCACGAACCTTGGGTTACAGCAGCGCATCTGTGCTTAAAGATAGAATGGTATGCTGCAATTTACGTGGTGGGCGGCATGTTCACAAACCCAAGAGCAAAAGGCTCATCCCACAACAAAACTCTGAAGCTCTTGGTGACAGAACATTGCACATCTGTAAACTTAGCCTTTGCTCTCTCCTGCAGGTATGACCCTCCATCATATCTGTCCTCCTTTTTTTTTTTGGGGGGGTTTGCAGGTCAGAGTCTCATTTTACATTATGATTCCAGGTGCTCTTCTGATCATAGGTGCACTGTGTGCTCCAGCATTCTCTGGAGTGCTCATAGACTGTATAGAGGAAACAGCACTCCGAGGAATTGGGTGTAAACCTCATTTAATTATATTTCACGCTTGCCATGCGGACAGTTCTCTCACAGATCAATACCGGCTTTACTGAATCGGCAATACATTATTCTGCTTTGCAGACACCTTCATGCTGGACGGCTTTTACACCTCAACATTTTACTCATTTGGCAAAACGTTTGCTTAGCTGGATTTTTACTGGAATTACTGGCTCTTATCTAGAGCGACTTACATAGGTTACAATTTTGACATGTTATCCATTTTTACAGATGGATATTTACTAAGGTTAATGGGGGTTAAGTACCTTGCCCAGGGGCACAACGGCAGTGCCCTAGCAGGGAATCGAACCAGCAACCTTTCAGTTATGAGCCCTGCTCCTTACCACTCTGCGACACTGCCACCCATCTCAAGTCCAGCATTACTGCATTCAAGTATTAGCCTGTGTGCAGCTCTTATTCGCTGACAAGGGTGTGTTCTGGTTGGTTAATGTGCTCAGCGGTTTTGATCGGCAGATTGATAACACTGCGACACATGTGCACTTGTATTGGTAATACTGACAACTTTGAAGTTGGAGGATGTGGTTGGCCATCCTGTTTCAGTGTCCCCAGTGATGGAGGAGTGTTCTGTTCATGTTTATAAGATTAAGAGATGGATATAATGATAACTGTTTAAATACATTTCATGAAAAGTATAAACTTCCTTTCCCCTTACATTTGTAATAGTTTCATGTTGTGATGGGAGAGTGTAGCTTTCTGAATTCCATAATGGGTGGAGCTGCCTCTTATGAACCAATCAAAAGACTTTGCTGTCTGGGGCAAAACTCTTTTATTGGTTCAGATGAAAGCATATTTGACAATACAGGATAGCTCCACCCATTCTGAGGTATATGAAGCCTTTCTTTCCCGTCTCCATTTCATTCCATGCCATCTTCTGGTCATTAATTCATTTTCCAGCAAATTAATTTTTCCCTGAAATTTTTCATTTGCTTGGGAAACTGCACAAAAATACATCTGAAATTTGATATACGGAATTTGCATATGTGAGATGCGGTATGATCAGGCAGCTGTTGAAGTGTAATCAGTAAAATCAGTATTTACCGGAACTGCATTTCGTGGCGTATTTCTGTGTGTTTATGGGTGAGGTTGGCAGGTCAGACAGCGCCTAGTCTCAGAAGTAAACAATGTGGTTTCTCATATTCCACCTCTGCCACACCTGAGAGAGCAGCTCTCTCGGAGGATAAGAGCTCATGGGTTTCTCTTCCCCTGCATACCATCTTCTGAGTCAGGGGCAACCAATACAAAAGGGCTCGAGTCACCAACAGGTAAAAATTGTACTGGCCAGAATGCAACTGGCAGTTTTGTCCATTTTGATTATTTAAATATTTTAGTAAAGTACATTACATTACATACAACATGCATTTAGCAGATGCTCTTATCCAGAGCGACTTCCAGCACAGTAGAACATAAGTGTATCCATTCAAGTTAAAAAAAAAGTAAGCTGATGACACTCATACTGTTGAGAGTCCCTATGATTTCCTGGCTTTATGATCTTGTATCACCATCGAAAGGCTAGGCGCCAAGAAAAAAAAAAAAATCCCATCATGCTGTGACAGTGCTTCTGAAAGGGTTTTTTCCCAGCATGCCTTGGGTGAGCGTCCTCTCTGTTTGTTCTGTCTCTGTGTGACCTTGTGACTCACAAGCAGTGCCCAGATAGCGTGCAGGCCCCACTGATTCACCAGGCTGCTGTTCTGTGCTGCTCTGTGCTCCAGCTAACACACATCTCCCTGTCTGCATTACCCTGTCTGCAAAAGCAACTTAGCTTTGCATTTGCACACACTGACTCATTTCCTCATACACAGCTCTTCTTCAATGCTCTCAGCTATTTGATTGTCAGCCGTTTGGCTTTTTGATTGTCAGCGGAGAGATGGAAACAAGCAAGTTACTGTTCTTATGTGCATGTTAGCTGATCGGCATCCTTTAGCAGTTCCCCCTTTGGCTACCTCTTCTCTCATTGGCTTGCGGCAGGAAACACAGTGATGGGATTGGCCACCTTGGTAACTGTGTGCTCACTGGGACCTCCAGTGAGATGAGGAAGGAAGCTGTGCTGATAAGGAACTAGAGCATGGGCCTTAGTCATTCAGCCATTCAACAACGCAATAAGATTAACGTCAACGAGCAATCTCTCCCGAGAGACTGTGACCACCATTATTTGTCACAACGCAGGTTGTGGTGACTGAAAGGAGTATTTATTCCTCCTCAGAGATGGTATTCCATCACAATGTAGTGATGTTAGATGGTTGATTGTGGCATGTGAAATATTTCCTCTGAGGTCACAGATTAAGTGAGCATGATTAACATTTTATAAGAATTAAAGATGGAATAGCATAGCATTAATGATGACTACTTAGACCCTTTCACTACTAGAGTAATTTCACCAAATCTTTATCGCCTCTGTGTCAGAGAGTGTGTAGCAGCATATTGCAGAAACAACCAAAATCTGCTTTGACAATTTATTACAGTAAAGATCTTTTCTTTCTTTCTAAATAATGTCTGGCATTAATTTTTTTATGCGTTAACATTATATGTTAACGTTATATGCATCATCATTTCATTTTATGGAAGTCATGAAAAAAATGTAGTTCATTAGGGAATTTTTGAATGAAAATTATGGTGACCAGTTCACGCTTGCATTTTACTCTATGAGATTCTTATAAACAGGACTGGAACATAAATAACCTGCTTCAGCCTGCTGTGAACCTAGCAGGGGCTTTGGGTGAGGCAGGGAGACATGATGTGCTCCCAAACATGTGGACTGTATATGCTGTTGCTGATTTGGGTGATTTTCAGTTTTTGTTCATGTTGAATCCTTCTGTCTTCATTACCCCAGCCCACCTGAATGCTGTTACTGCACCATTTGAACCTCCCTTCAGTCCACAATGATAAATCCATCCTGAGCTCTGGTTAAGTCAGGCACCCCAAACCACACACCTCTCCACGCGAGACGGGCGCATTCAAACTCCTTGGGACTCAGCGTAGCCAGTCAGTCAATTCGCAGCGTCTCTCTGAACTTCACCCAGCCTGGGGTCTGGGAAAAGAGGAACGCCGGTGAGCCTTCTAATTGGATCTGAGCTCGTTTTACCGATGGAACAAGACTTCACGGCACTTTACAGGCAGAGCTTGTCGGCAGCTCTGGGTTGCTTTCATCTGCTGAGTAAACGCTGGTGACGCTCCAGGAAGAATACTGATCAGTTATTGTGTCCGGGTGGCTGTGGGGGCGAGGATTGCTATTATGTTTTTCTTAATGAGGTTTTGATTCCTTCAGAGTCGGATTCATTAGTAAAACAAGAAGAAGAAAAAGAAGAATAAGAAGAGGAAAACACACATCTAGATAAAAAGATAGCTGTGGCAGTTTTTTTTTCCTGTACACTTATCAAGGCTCACAGATGGCAGGTGTAAATATGTTTTTAAAGCCTGCTCTTTCTGTCAGACTCTCACCCTTTCTCTCTCACTGTCTCTGAGTCTGTCAGGGAATGTCAAATGATTTATTAAATGGGAAATGCTGTCTCTTTGTGAAAAGACCAGTCCGCTAGTAGAGTAGATCCAGGCTTTTTTAGATGTAGGTAAACATTCATTCTGTTCATTGCTGATAGAACACTCATTTCCCTACACTATCTGTTTAGGAGGCCCGGGATTTATTGTAGTGCAGAAGTGAAAATGGTGTTATTATCTGTGCTGGAGTGCAGTGTATTGACTGAGACTGCACTGGAACTGAGTTGTGTACTGACTGAGACTGCACTGGAACTGAGCTGTGTACTGACTGAGACTGCACTGGAACTGAGCTGTGTACTGACTGAGGCTGCATTAGAGCTGGGCTGTGTACTGACTGAGACTGCATTAGAGCTTGGCTCTGTGCTGACTGAGACTGCACTAGAACTGAGCTGTGTACTGACTGAGACTGCACTGGGGCTGTGCTGTGTACTGACTGAGACTGCATTGGAGGGATGCTCTCTCTTGACAG